>OY728127.1:1974118065-1975368065 GCA_963277665.1 Viscum album
AATACAAAATAATATTCTTCCAAAGTAATCCAATAAATAAAGAGCACTAACACTCATAAACATTTCACCATCCATTTATTTCCACATAGGTTCTTCATCATATGTTCCTCGGGTTCCCACATTTCCTCTTGCATCTTATGGTTTCTCCATAGAACGTTTACCAGACGAGTCACCCAGTTTCTGAACACTTGATCTTTCCTATGAATAATTATGACAGGATCTTCACAATAAGATAGTTCAGGTTCCAGTTTTAATTCTTTATAGGTGAGTACATTCGTTGGGTCCGGCATGTATTCTGTCACTAGTGATATGTGTAACACATCATGAAACCTGGAGAGATTAGGCGGAATTGCCTTTTAGTAGAATGTGTTCATGTGTCACAATGGTACCTGAGGAATTTTTCAAAATCATCTACTTCCATTACCGAAAACTTCCTCATCCATCATGGATTATATAGATGGAAGCATCAATGCATCATAAAAAAATAGGTATTTCTTTTATATAATTTTGAGACATCGAATATGACATGTTTTTTTAAAAAAAATCTTATTGTATCATCTTAAAATATTTCAAAATAAGGTTTTGGTAAATCAGTTTCCGTATATCCCTAAAGACATAAATATATAATTTGATACATATAGGCTTCTCGAAGGTCTCCCTCTTCTACAACATCTAGAAAATAACTTAGTGCTTCGTAATTTTGAGATAAAGTGAAGATTTTGAAAATACCCTGATGGTACTTCCCACGCCTAACATGGTAAGAAAGTTGAGAGAGAAATATTATCCCATAGTCCATACTTGATCCTTGAAAGAATCATGCAATTCTAGAGGTATTCGATGTCTCATAAAATTGTTTGCATGTAAATTGGACATTTGAAAAGGTTTCAACATCATCTGTGCATGACATCTTGATAATAATTATAATTAGTTATTCAGGAAGAGAGAGAAGTGTTTTTCATGATATTTCTCCCTCCATGTTTTAACTAACAATAATCATATACAATTAGGGTGTTTGAATACTTATCTATTAAGAATGTAAAAAGAAATTCGACATAATAGTATAGTCTTGTAATTGAACAATATCTCCTAACTTGGGGTACCCTATGTTAAAATCTAGGTTATCCACTATCTATTTCCCAACATATATTCTTAGGGGAATTTTTTTATTCCCTTTATAATGGTTCATACTAATCCGGTTAATTTACCAAAGCATATCCCCCTGTAGTGTCATAACCAAGAGTGTAGGAAGGCCTGTTGTTGTGCACCAGTTCCCAATCAAGTATAGCTCAAAGCGGTGTTTTTGGGTTTTACCCCTAGGTACACCTATTCCAGAGCCACCTCAACCCACTCATATCCAGAAAAAGATGTATTGCTCTGATAACTCACAAAATATCAACAATTCCAAAATTCATGTATGTTCTTCTATACTAATCCTCAAAGTCTATCTTAGGGCTATGTGATCTAATCAGATTTTATCTAAGTCTAGCTTCCATGGTTTGTACTAATCTTCCTCTGATACTAACTGTAACGCCCCGAACCCAGTTACCCGGAGTCGGTGAAATATTACATAACATTGGACTGATCACAAAGGATAATGTCTCAAAAGGCCGGCTAGTTTTGTAGCCTTGGAAGTACTAGATACATTCATAAAGTTTACATTACATCATAAAGTGAAAACTAATACAACAACATCTTGTCTTTATATCCCCTCATATTATCCCTATAGTTCATTCATAAATTACTTCTTCGCATCATGGGAAAAATAAAAAATTGAAAGGGGTGAGCTCAGATGCTCAGTAAGGATAACAATATAGAGGAAACATTCATAAATAAGCATAAACATTTAAGGCAATGTATAGCTAAAACAAAATCCTTTTAAACTTGAACTTCAGCATAATATGGAAAAGATAAAATGAAATAATTCCATTTACATATTCACATGGATATTCTACTAGTCGAATAATCACATACAATATCAATAACAACTTTCATAATGATGGAATGCATAATTCCAGACTATCATAACCGCATAGCCATGTCCTCGTGCCAAGACTACAAATAAGATTTTGTCATGGCCTCCTACCAAGACACTATTTTGTCTCATTAGACCTACCGACGCATCGAGGAGCTATAACAGGCTCCACCCAACACTTACTAAGTCAAATTCATTACTCATATGAACAGGTTTAAACATAACATAAACATTCATATT
The DNA here is from genome assembly GCA_963277665.1 of Viscum album. Taxonomy (NCBI): domain Eukaryota; kingdom Viridiplantae; phylum Streptophyta; class Magnoliopsida; order Santalales; family Viscaceae; genus Viscum; species Viscum album. Next base: position 1,974,120,278 of record OY728127.1, read on the forward strand.
AAAACGAGCATTCGAAATGTAAATACTTTTACCACAAACCATGAATGGTATAAAAATAGCACATCCACAATCAAACATAACTCATTTGAGACAATATGTAAGATTGTATTGTATCATATTAATCTCAATCAAGAATAATTAAGGATATTGACATAGATTAAAATAATCATCAAACTATTGAGAGAAATATCCCCCTTTTTCTTGAAAACATTTAAAACTCACAATATTTGTCAAGAAGCCATTTAAAATAGATTTTTTCTTAATCAAAGTGTCCCATACCAATTTGAAACTTTTAAAAGGAATTTTAATTTTAAAACATTAATGTCTGTATATATAAATCCTTAAAACATTTTTAAAAGATTGACATTAATGAGAAAGATTTAGAATAATAAATCATTAAAACATTTAAAATGATATTTTAGTTAGAGTTTCTAACAAAAAAAGACACATGAATACAAGTAATTGAGGTAATAAAAAATTTATAATATCATGAGAATAACTGGATTCATGACATACTATGTCAAAGTACATTATATACACCATATAAAAGTGATTTGGTGTATAAAAATAAAAAAGTCTCAATTGAATGTAAATTGAGATGAATTCACTTATAAAGACCTTATCATTATGTTAAAGATAAATCAATGACCTAATTATGTGTGAAAAATATAAATAAACTAAATATGATTGGATATTTAGTGTAAATCAATCAGATGACATTCACACATATTCTTGTAAAAACAAGTCCAATGAATTGGATATTTAACTCATCAAATGGAGATTGGGTTAAAATTACTCTTATCAAGTTCAAATCGATGACTTGAGAATTTATCAATGGAGTGATTATGTGTATAAAAAGTATATCCACGTAAATGGGAGTGGAAATTATGAAATATTCAAATTAATAGTGATTCCACACATAATCATTGAGTAAAATAATCAATGAAATATGCCTAAAGTCGACTGAGTGCAAATTGAAATTTCAAATTCCCTTATCGATTATGTAACTTATGAAACATACACCCATGATAGAAGGATCATACAATTATGATGTAAATACCCATAAATTAATGTATATTACTCAATGAAAACAATCATGGGAAGTACACAAACACCACATGCAATAAATAAGAGGTGAACAATGGAATTCTCACGAAATTAAGAGTGAGATAAGAAACCCATTACTTTGTACTTTTTCCTTTGTTGAAGGTAGGTTAACTTACTGTATAATGGTGAAATAATTGTTATTGAATTATAAATAAATCATTTACATTAATATGTTATCATATATTATCTTTTAACATTGATTTGTTAATAATATCTTAGTATTATTGTCGTTTCGGTTGTTTACGGATTCGTTTTCCATTATATTATTTGTTATGCAAGCCATATTTGTTATGGATGGGATGTATCTTAATAATATATATAATGATATCATATCTCAAAAATTTATTTTTATTTATAAAATGAAATTTAGTCTTGAATGGATATGATGGTGAATGAATCTCATCGCGTTCATGGAGACGGTAATCTGTACATACGCACGAATGAAAATATCATTATTTTGATATTAAAATAATATATAATTGGATGGTATATCATATATACAGAATCATTATAATGTTATATTTATTATTTAAATTAATTATACATCAATATTATACCCATCTAAATAATAATATATTTAATAACAATTACACCACAACGTGGAGACGGTAGGCCGTACGTACGCACGTTTGGTGACATGTCATTCCAGGGATGGATAGAATAATGAATTTGTCTGTTCCATAATTATAATAACATCACAGTATTTAGAATATAATAGAGTTATTATTTTAGAATGGAAATAACAAGGAAATAAGAAGTTGAAGAAGAAAGGAACTTTAAAGAGGGCGGTGAAGACGTTACCTCTTTTTCGGGTTCTTCCTTTTGATTTGATCAAAAGGGCTCCATTGGTTGGCTTTATGATCAAACTAAGGCCTCTAAGTTGATGTGAGGGAATTTGGGAGTATATTTAGGTATATTTTGGCCGAGACAAAATTTTTAAGATCTGAATAATTGGTTAGAATTGGTGTCCTTTTATAAGGGGGAGGAGGGGCTCTTTAGAAAAAACATAATGTATTATTTTATAATAAGTACATATTCCGTTTGTAGTGGATAAAAAGTAGATTATTTAAAGGTTAAGGTGGGGATCTGTCCAAAACAACTCATCCAATAGATTTTAGACAGGTTTGGGTCACATTATTAATTTTATATTTTAGTTTTAACTCTTAGTTAATTAGTTTGATATTTACCAAGTCTCTTTTTATTTTAATATTATATGGTTAAAAAACATACTATAAACTTCCAAGAGACCCCCAAGTGGCCCATTAATGATAAAAATATCATGATACAAGTTATTAGTCTGTAACATAGATTTTTAGAAATATAATATGAATTAATAATATAATATTTGTTTTAAAAACACTTTTATGTCAATTTTGACACTATTTGGAATTTGATTTTTGTGAAAATCATAACAGCATGATTACTTCGAAAAATTTAATTAAATCAATCCTAACATTTCATATTATCCTATAAAATTAGTTTAATTCATAAAAGTCTCAAATTACATTTATTTGGATATTTAAAATATCAATTATTTTAATATTTCATTAATTCGTTAATTACTACATCACCATTGTGTCATACATAAATTAAATTTTTTATTGTCTAAAAATTATAAATAAAATACCATTATGTAGGAAATCTTTTTTTATTTCTAATGAATATTTACAATCGAATTTATCTTATGTACAAAACTATATTGAAAATTATTTAGTAATTAAACATTGATTTTAACTCTTTTAACTCTTCTTCGAATTAAATAATAATAAATGTCCTAATCTAATCCAATTGTAACTAAATGTAATATTTTATTCCTAAGGTTGTTTTTGGTTGTGATAAACTTGTCCAATAGAACTAGGACATGTGTTAGGGTAATATTAATATCATTTTTACCCTTAATTACCCTATTTACTTTTAACTGTGGTAAATAAAAGAAATAAGTTACTATTCACCAAAAATTATTTTTATCTTATTGAACCAAATTTTACTCCTTGATATTAACCGTGTCTCTCGGATTTTTGAAATTCCACTCACAGAAGCGGTAAAATTATGTTTTATGCAAATTTTCAAATTCTCCTAGGAGGTGGGTAAAAGACGGTGAAAAGTTCAATAAAATTTTTATATATCTAAAATTATTCTAAACTAACTTCAATGAATTACAATGAACTTATATAGGTATTATGTATCTATTTTGACCTTAATTAAATTTATATAAAATCAATAATTATTTAAATAAAAATTTAGTTTTAAACCATAACTCAGTATTTTTAACTATTCATCAAAAATTGAAAGTTTTCAGAAAAATATCAAAAATTAGGCCTAAGATATATTTGATATTTTGAATTCAAAAATTATGTCTATTTTACCAAATTAAAAACATATAAGTTGAATTAATTAATTTAAAAATTAATTCCCGTTGTCAAAACAAATAGCGTGTTTTTAAGAAATAATAACTATCAAAAGATTGACACTAGTTTATGTCTGTTTTGAATGGGAAATTACGTCCAATGACCAAAATTTTATTAAATGGTAAAAATATATTCTAAATATAATTTAAAACCTCTCAAATTCATTATTTATCACTATTAATTATTTCTATTAAAAAATTTGTATTTAAATAAAATTTAGTAATTTTCACTATTCATCAAAATATGAAAGTTATCGGAAAAGTACCAAAATTTCACCCTAAGCTAATTTCGATATTAGAAATCCAAAAATGAAGTCCATTTTGAAATATAAAATTTATAATATTTCAAAATTAGGTATTACTATTCATAACGACTAGTTTGATTGGTTGTGGTGTGTTAGAATCTCGAAGTTGCGTACAATGCAAGCCATTGCATCATTCAAAGGGAAACGTACCATGGAAGCATGGGGTGTTATAGTATTGGTTGTTTTAGATTGATGAAACGTTGTGAAAAAAGAATGATTTGAGGATCTATTTTGTAACATTAGGATAGAATTCACATGTAATTGAATAATATATTTATATATATATAATTATCAAATAAAATTGAATCATGTATCCAAAAATACAATGAAAATTTGTTATAGGGATGAAATAATTTAAACCAATTTAAATTGGGCTTATTTTTGATACATTTTATGACATATCTCATTTTAATCCACTTTAATCCCATTTTGACAATAACCCCTAGAACATAATTTTTTTACAATGAGAACATAAACACACACACAAAAATAAACTAAAAATTATATAAATATTCATAAATGGTGAATTTTTGGAGACTATTTTACAATAATTAATTTTTATATGTATAAAAAATAACATTGAATATTACATCAAGAAAAGAAAAAATTTATTCAAATTAATAATAAATTTAAGAGGAAAATGACTTCACCTTTAAAAAATGTAAGAAAATGTTTTACACTATATATTTTGGTTATATATTATAAAAATAAATCTTTTCTTATAATTTTGGGTAACCCAAAACTGAATTATATCTTCCGAAATATCCAATAAATGCAATGACAAAAAAATTTCCTCTAATATGAATAAAATATAACATATCATCAAAAAATCCAAGCATGGGTTCCAAATATAAAAGTAAATATTTAAAATACATTAATATTAGGATAATTATATTACTTTTTGAACACATGTTATTAAATAAAACAAATCAAATTGTTAAAGTGATTTAAAATCATTACCCAATAGTTCGAACCTAATTTTACTTCCTTTACATAGGTGAAAAATAAATACAATGGTAACAATTTATAATGACTAATAACTATGATGAAACAATTAAGTTATATTAAATATTATGCTTCAGAATATGGAATAAATTTTATAGGATTCAATTTCTATATGTGGATGAAATTTCTGTAAATAAAAATGCATAAAATACAATGAAAATAGTTTTTTGAGAAATGTTTTTGAATATAGAAAAATAATGTATACTAAAATAAATTATAATAATTATACTTATGTATTTAATAAGATTTTTTGTATTTAAATTATAATTAAATTAACTTAGATTATAATTCATTAAATTATGTTAAATTTTCAATTAATATAAATGATAGTTTTTATAAAACCATATATTTTTCTATACAATGAAAAATAAATCAGTTCTAAAAAATAAAAAAATGTCACCCTATCAAAATTTCTCAATTCCAATTTACATAATGTTATCATTTCTAGAATAAAAAATTCACTAAATTTTATAAATTAATCATAATATACACTTACTAATAGAAATTTAAAAAAATTTAAAAATTATTTTTGAATTATAATTTAACTTTATTGTATATTGAGTATTTTTTTATTAAATATTGATGAATGAATTTTAATCATATAAAACATTAATAAATATTATGTATTATTTTGTTATTTAAATTTATAAAACATATTTTAATTACTAGGTTATATCATTAACATTTAACATATATTTTTATTATCACAATTAATTTAAACATAGTGTTTTAATTATATAAATATATCAAGGAAATAAAATTCATTCAAAGAAAAATTTATATTAAAATATTAGTGTTTCACATTACTCTTTGGAAAAAGAATGTATCCTGAAAAATTATATCATTATGATATAAATAACCATATCAATGTATTCATCATGTAATATAAGTGTTCTTATATAGATTCCTCAAATATTTGATTCTACTAGAGGATATTAACTGGATGAGTATTCTTATTCAATAGAAAGTTATATCTATGATACAAAATTTATAATTATTTTTATTTATAGGAAAATAATTTCTCAAATTAAAAAATATCTAATTTAGTGCATTTGAAATATATGTTGTGAGCTTCCTTAGGTGATATACAAGGACATAATCATGAATTTGATAGAGGTTTATGGGAATCACCATGTGATAATCTATGATCCTTTCATAGTTATGAATATTGTTATTACCAATTTACCATGAGATAATATTTCCCTTGATTCTGAATATCATGAAATTATTTCATGAATAAATTCAAATAAATACCCTTCCAAATTTTTAAATTTATTTCTTTCACTAAGGAATGGCTATATAAATGAATTTTTTGACACCCAGAATCCATGATTTAATATTTAATGAACTTAAAAATTCAATAATATATCATCATATTTAATTGGTGACAATATATTTCTTTCATTATCTTTATCCCAAGATGTATTGTTTCTCCACATACTTTTAGAGATGACTTCAGAAGTATGCATATAATTATTTGTGGAAGAGAATTTTTTATCGTAAAATTCAATATGATGAATGTAATGATCATTCCACCTTTTATATACAAATCACTAGACCTTAAAAATCAACTTTTTATGGCCCTATCGAACTAAAAATCCTTATAAGACTATTAGAAGTAAAAAAACTCTATATATAGCGATTCATGAATAATTTAGTATAAATTATAGGTAAACCATGGATCTTGATCTCATAAAATATAATTTGGTAACATATGAAACATTACAACTTCCTTGATATATACCATAATAATTGGATCAATAAATTAATCTTAGATGATAAAAATTAATTGTTCTAACATTGTAAGAAGATCAACTAAAATCCCAACTTTATTTTAGATATTATATTATTTAGAGTCCCGTATAATTTAATCAATGATGATTTTTCCATTTCCATTAGGTAATGGGTAAGAGATTTTATATCCCTATGGAATTATATATTTAATTGTCTACATTATATCTTAATAGGAATGATTTTATATACTATATAATATCCCCATTCATGTTTACCCATAATAAATAATCATTTAGATCTATATTCTTTGTTTTAATGAGTATTTGAATATTGAATTTTGAACTATGTGGATCATCTAACAACTCCTTCGGTTCTACTATAGATGACCCCTATACTTTTTTGTTAAACCATATCATTCTATAACAATCATGGCCAAATAAAACAACATTTCTCACATTCTTTTATTTCCCCACATTCACCATTTTCACATCTCTTATCTCTAAATTTATTGATGGTTTATAATTCATCAAATATGTATATGAAATTATGAATTAATTGTAATTTAAAGATCCATTTTATGAAAATCAATATATATCATTTAACTTTCAGAAATCATTTTGGACAATCAATCATGGTCTTAATTAATTATAGAATTAATAATATTGTATATTTTCCATGGTAATAATGTATTGATAAGTTAAAATATTTTTTCAATCCCAACTAACTTTTCATTCATATTGTCAACTAAATATCTGGGAATACATAATATTATGTTTTATTAATAGTATATATTTATAAAGAATAATCATAATTATATGCTTTCATATTATCATTGGAAAAATTACTTCTTCTATCCAAAAATTGTTAGATGGGTAATTATTTTAATGAGTTATCAATTGGAATGAAGCATAATATATCACCATATAAATAATCGTGAGGAAAAATCTATGTTCCTTTAATATGGATCACTATTGGTCAAAAAACATCTATCGCTGTAGGTTAATTTGATCATAGGTGCACAAAAAAACTATCTATTCAGCAATATGTGGTTTTCTTCACATTCATATATCCATTTTAATGTGAACCCCTTTCGATTCATCATGTTTAGATAATTCGGTAGTCAATATAAATATATCTGTAATCATATTTAATTTATATCCAAAACATTAAAACTATTGATATTCGTTTATGTTTCTATATTATGTAATTTTTCAATATCATCCACCATGGAATAGTCTAGTTATACAATCACATGAAATTATATGAACCAAGAATGAAACATTATGAAGAAAAAAAATCAATCTTGATAAATTGATCATACAACCTATCCTTCATTAGGTTCTTTGACATTTTCATTAAATATTTATCATGCTCTCCCATTCTATTTCAATAAATAAAAATATCATCCATTAATATTACAAGAATCTAATATATCATTTCACTAAATACTATATTCAATACATCAATAAGGATTTCTAGGGACTTATTAGGACTAATTTTTTTCCATAAAAACTAATAACCCCCATGCATAATACATGAGGATTCAATGGGTATATATTCATTCATATCCATGATTTTATGATTTTTAGAATTAATGTCCAAATTTAAAAAGTATTAACTACATCATAATTTATCAAAGAAAACATTGACATGGGTATGCATATTCTATTTCACTGTACTTGTTATGATTTAGATAATTAATTCGAATATGCACTCACCCATCTTCATTATTAACAATAAGAATAGGTATACCATAAGGTGACACACAAGGGTATATGAATCCACTATCGAGATTATTCTATAATATATTAATTAAATACTAGTAGAATATCAGGGAAATTCTATATGGATTCCATGAAATTGTTGTAGTAATCAGATTATGTTCTATTGAAATATCAAAATCACAGTATGGGGGAATACATGGAATGCCTCTAGGAAATGGATCAATATAATGTTATAAATGGGAATTCCATCAATTTTTAGTTTCTCCCAATCCATTTGAGATAAATATCACTCCTAAATATCAATTAATTATAATAAAATATAAATAATACCCATTTAAATTTAATGACTATTATTTCACAGATAGTAAATCACAAGAAACACATTTTTGATATGTCTCATATTATGAAACCTTATATTTTATATGTGTAACAATAAGATAAATCTAGCCCATAATCTGTCATTGTAAATTCAAATATTTTTTAATGGTTCATAATGAAAATGTCAATTAACTCCATAATATTAACAAGGAGTGTCAAATTATGTTAAAAGTAAGGTATTATTCACTGTGTAACATTATAACGGTCGAGATATACTCTGTAAAGACCTGGAAATTTCAATGATTTTTTTTTCATAAATACATTGGAATTTTAAGAGTTTGCATTTTCTGAAGGAACTTGATTCCGAGGCCCGGTGTGCCCATAATCAATTTTTGAAGTTTTGTTTGGTTATGTTTAGTAAACACACGAGCAATTTTTTCATTCTCTTGAACCAGTTCATGGAATTGAAATCCGAGGACACCAATTAACTCGCAACACCAGTATTCGCCTAAGGGGACCTTTACCGCAGTTGCGTTTTATGCGAGTTGAAAGTTAATTTTTGGGGATATAGAATTAATTAAATAAAATTGTTGTACACAATGTTAATTTTTTTTGGTGATATCCTACAGGAGGATGTTAAGGGTGGGCCCACACCCCACATAACCTTCCCTAAGCGGATTTAGTGTCATGGGGACCACATGAACCCGCACCCTTCCATCTCCCCTAAACTCCCCATTAATTCCCTACTTTTTATCATGACAAATCCTCATATTTATTGTTTTGGAGCCTCTCCACCTCCCTCCCATTAAATGTGCCAACCTATCTAATTATTATCAGCTTTAATTAATTGACACCTCTTTTGAATTAATATGAATTTCAGGGAAATTCAACTAATTAGATAGCCTTATTTCAGTTTGAGTTAGAAAATCTCTTTTGGGGGAAGGCTCTAGATAATTAGATGAGAGGTGATCCTTCTTCGACGAAGAATACCGTTCTTCAACAAAGAACATTACCGACGAACAACGCGAAGGACTTCATCCAACAACTCATTTTCCTCAGATGCACCTCGACGTCAAGGAGTCAACATCTCCTACAACAACGAATCTTCCGCCATCATTTAGGGAACGACACCATTCTACCATAATGCTCGTCTTCCACAGCTTGACGACGTACGACGTCTTTTATGAGGTAGGGGGTTTGTATATTTTTTGAGTGAATAAATTGCACCCCATTCCTTGTTAATTTTTTTGAATTGACATTGGCTGATTGTTACAGCCTAACGCGGAGGGCATGGGCCAACAAAACATGTCCCAACGACCCTCCGTTATTTCTTGTTATATTTTCAATCAGGAAGTGGCGATGATCGAAGGGGGCGACCGCGCATCGGCCACATGCAGAGGAACCGCGGCCCAAAACTGCAGGCCGCTCGACCGAAGGAGAACCGGCAGGCTATAGGCGACTGGGCCAAAGGAGGACCACGGCGCCGTGCTGCGGAAGACCTTGGCGCTAGTAGGGCACCACATTGGAGGAACCGCGGCCCGCCTGAGTGCGCCGCTTGCCCCGGGAAGGGCTGACGGCTTTGGCCGGCTGGTTTGGGAGGGTGGCGCCGCTGGTTGAGGAATACTTCCCTTCCTCCCTAGGACCGCTCAGCTAGTTAGGACGAACCCTACTGGCCCGCATGACTCATCGAGTAAGTCCGACCCTCTTCAGGGTCGGACCCGCCAAGACCAGGTTGACCCGACCCGTCAGCCCACTAGGCTTAACAGGTCGGGCCCATTTCCAATTAAAGGTGAATATCTTGAAGACCACACGTCCGATTGATGTTTTGTCTATGGTACTGGGACCCTTAAAATGAGGAGGTCCTTTTGCAGTACTCTAATTGGGTTTTGGAGGAATTTGGAAAACGGACGGGTTTTGAGTGTGCATATTTCCAACCGTGCCCTTGGAACTAAAAAGCCAAATCTTTCGGATCGGGCATCCAATTGACTCATCTTCTATCACGTCGAGTTCCTTTTTACGAGAAGGAACTTTGGGATACATCAAATCTAGACTTCATGAAAGTTGATTTATTGACCCCTTGGCTCGAGGAGAAGACCCTCCTGGAATCGGGTGTGTTGTGTGCAGGAACCCTAGAGCTGGGTGCGACTGCATCGACTACTATACTGGAATCCACTGTGGGTTCGATAGTGAAGACGACGGTACTGGAATCCTCCATGGGTTCGACAGTGACGGCTACCATACTGGAATTCTCTGTGGCTTAGACGATGATGACTACTATTCTTGTATCATGTGTGGGTCCGACAGTTTGACCTTTGTACTTGTATCTTGTGTGGGTCCAGCAGAGTAGCTGGTCTTGTATCCTATGTGGGTCCGACAAATTATCTGGTCTCGTATCATGTGTGGTTCCAATAACATAGATGTATCAGTGACTACATCTGAACATTTCTATCATTATATGAATGATGTATACCTTTGTGAATTGAGTCTTGACATTCAATCATTATCATCGATGTGATTGACTTTTTTCCTGTGTGGACTGGGTTGTTCTTGGGCTCGAGAGTTGGAGCCGAACTGAGATTGATGACTTATGTTAATGTATGAACATATACCTATGTAGAGTTGGTTGAAACTTCATGATTGTATCTTTTAATTATGGTTTATCCTTTGTGGATTCTGGGAGACCTTCGGGTTTTTCAGGGACCCTACTAAGTATCGTTATACTTAGCCCTACACGGTCAATGCCGGTACAACGTTGTGTTGGATGCAGACGACGGACAATGCTGATCGTGGTAGAGGCTTGTAGAGCAAGATGATACCCAAAGGTGGACCACTTGGTTAGACCTACACAGAGTATACGGTTGGACCCATGGTGTTGGGGAGACAATTTGTACCCACCCTTCAGGTGGGATTCCCGGAGGATGACTCAGAGGTTGCTTATTTACATTAATACTGTTGTACTAGACTTTGTGTTGTACTATACTTTCAGTTGGGTGTGTATTCTGGCCCATTTACCTTTCAACACATACTTTTTTACTCAGATTACTTAGTTCTTACATCAGTTGTGTACTTTGGTGTGTTGTTTACCATATAAATGAAATGCCTTCCCTTTTTATCAGGATTTATGCCTTTGGTGCTAGTAACCAGCCCCTGGCCTATGGAAGGCGGGCTTGAGGTAGTCACAACATGGGCCCCGAGTACGGGTCGTGATAAATTGGTATCATAGGAGTCGGTTCTACCATAGAACATAGGACACTGATCTATCTTACTGTGAAGCAATATTGTTAAGAGTATTGGGTGTGGTTTTTAGTCCAGGGAGACTACTGTTGGTTCGGTAGCTGACGTATCCATAGACCAGGACCCTGACCACTGATTTCTGACTCAGTGCACGAAAAAACTGATTGCGTGTGTGTTTCCTTTGAAATTTTATCTTTTTTATTACATTGTGTCAGCACACCAGGTATACTATTTTGACCATGGCGCAGCTGTTTCTTTTCAGGATGGCCCCACGAAGGCATCTAGCTGGGGTTCTGTGTCGCGTACGAGATGGCAGCCCACTGAGCAACGAGGCCTCGGTGCAGGGCCCCATCACAGTGGAGCCAGAAAAGTTACCACTACCAATTGAGCCATCGATACTACTAGCCCCAGTAGTATAGAGTGCACGCCACCTGAGTGTGTTGCACGAGTTCAGTGATAGAGGCCGCCCAGGTTCCACAGAGAGATGGACCCTTAGGCAACCGAGGATTGGTTGGGGGATGTTGTCATGGTTTTCAGATTAGTATGGACACCAATGGATCTTACGGTGATCCTCGCCACGAGTCTCATTCAGGCAACAGTAGGTAGATGGTGGTACTTAATGCTCCAGGTCCATGATGAGGAATCACTTCTTTGGACAGACATTGAGAGTCTCTTCTGCTCGGAGTTTGTTCCATCCACCCTCGTGTGGTGTAGATCCAGGAGTTAATACATCAGCAGCATGGTATAATGATAGTATCTCAGTACTCATCGATATTTATTGACCTCTCACGCTACTCCATGGATATGGTACGAGACCCGTTCTTCAGGGGCCGGACCATCAAGCAGGGACTGAGGCACAACATCATGGTTTCGACGATTCCCTTCAGTATCCCGAAGTAGGCAGGGGTGATAGAGAGATCCCTTCTAGTGGAGAGAATTCTCTTTGAGCAGTCACCAGTGGTGATACCCACCGCTGGGCAACACGTAGTAGAGTCTTCTGAAGCCGGTAGTAGACAGATGTCGCATAGGTCCTAGAGGAAGAGGCCATCAAGTGGTCGACCATAGGATACCAATTAGGTTTTGTGGGGCACCTAAAATTGATCCAGCCTTACAAGGAGCAGGAACTGCTATGCATGTGGCGGGCAGGGCCACATGGTGCGTGACTACCTGACCCGCCATGCAGACGAGCAGCAGACAGTAGAGGGACCACCCAGGCAGAGGTAGAGGTTTGACCGTGGTGGTCCACTGAGAGCTGGCGGACGAGGCAGAGGAGTTGGACGAGCAGCGGGCGATGGACGACGTTTCGAGGCTCTACCACCACCACAACCAGGAGGTGCACCCTGACCATAGGGAGCTGGCAGACAGAGGCGAGAACAGCTCTAGGCAGTCGAGGCCTACGACCATGGAACACTTAAGATGATTCGAGTTACTATCTGTATGTACTCCACCCTTCTACAGATCATATAGACACATGCGCGAGTTATTATTTTATTGTCGCTTCCCTTTTTCGGAGCTCGGAGATTCCGACAGAGCCGTTGGATCGATCCATACGGCTAGAGACTCCTACCAGAGCATACTTAGCGATTAAGCATTGGTGCCAGCTGTGTGAGATTACGCTATCAGGTGAGAGCTTCGGCTGGGATCTTCTTTTAGCAGTGTCGAGGCCTTATGGCTTCATATTGGGTATAGACAAGTTATCTACATTCCATGATCATATCGACTATATTAGGTGCAATGTGCGGTGTGTCCGCACGGATTGGACCAGGTTCACCTTCACCGGCGAGGAGGGAGACTTTGCAGCACAGGATGGACTTAAGTAGAGGATAGGGCATCCAATCACAAATTAGTTGGCTAGTCTCATCCTAAGAGTGGTTAATGTGCGGATTCTAAGTTTTCCTGTTGTGGTGGATCAGTATCTGGACGTTTTTCTTGACGACATTCCAGGAAAACCTCCTCACATAGAGGTAGACTTCTACATTGACCTGTACCCTCAGACAAAACTGATATCTACTCCAGAATATCGATGTCTCCCACCGAGCTTCGTGAGCCGTGGGTACACCTGGAGGACTTGCAGGGGAAGGGATTCATCCGAACAAGTGTTTCACCCTGGGATTCTCAGATTTTGTTCTCCAAGACGGCGTAAAAGAAATTGTGTCTATGTGTCGACTACCATCTCCTGAACCAGGGGACTGTAAGGAACATGTACCCACTACCAGGGATTGACAACCTCTACGATCAGGTCAAGGGGGAACAATGGTTCTTGAAGACAGACCTCAGGTCAGGTTATCACCTGCTCAGAGATTGAGATGGGGATGTGCAGAAGACGACCTTCAGGTTTCGGTATGGCCACTATGAGTTCATGGTTATGCCCTTCGGTGTAACCAATGCTCCAGCAGTGTTCGTGAGTCTCTAGAACAGGATCTTCCAGCCTTACATCGATCGTTTTTTTGTAGTCTTCATCGACGACATACTGATTTACTCGAATACTGAGGTGGAGCATGCCTACAACTTGCGGGTTATACTGGACACACTCAGAGAGAACCAGCTTTATGGTATGGTCTTGAAGTTCCAGTTCTAGATTCGAGAGGTTCACTTCTTGGGACACGTCATCACTGAGGTCGGGGTAGCAGTAGATCCTGCCAAGATCAAGGTACTTCTTATTTGGGAGCCACCCAGGAGTGTGGTGGAGGATCAATTATTCCTGGGCCTGGATGGTAATTAATGGAGGTTTGTGTCAGTCTTCCCCAGAGTTGCATCACCACTTTCAGCATTGACAAATAATGGGAAACCCTTCGTGTGGTCAGATGGATGACAACAGAGCTTTCGGGAGTTGAGACGATGATTGATTACTGAGCCCATCTTGAGGCTATCAGAGGAGGGCATTGGGTATGTAGTTTACTGTGGCGCATTAGGGACCAGACTCAGGTGTCTCCTCATGCAGGAGCGAGCGGTGATCGCTTATGGTTAGCGGAAGTTGATACAACATGAGCAGTATTATGCTACCCATGATCTAGAGTTAGTAGTAGTGGTCTTCTCCTTGAAGATGTGGAGGCACTATCTGATGGGAGAGTGCTTTATAGTCTACTCTGAACACCAGAGTCTTAGGTATATCTTCTTACAGAAGGACCTGAACCTGAGATAGCGGCGATGGCCCGAGTTCCTCTAGGACTATGACATTGAGATAGTCTATACTCCTGTGAAGGGGAAAATTTTAGTTGATTCTCTGAGCAGGAGATCGGGCATTCAGCTTCTTGGAGAGGTGATGAAGCTGCTAGCCGTGTTGAAAATATCCTTTGTGGATACAGATGGAGTAGCCTTTCTTCAGTCTCCCACAGTCACTCCTCCACTTTTTCAGCGAGTTAGAGAGGCACAATGGGAAGACGCTAACTGCGAGACCCGACGTGTTCAGATATCCTCCGGGCTGGCACCCGATGGATATTCTGAAGTAGTGGAGCATGTCATCCTCTTCAGGGGATGTATGATGGTACTAGTCGCACTACAAGATGAGGTGCTAAGGGAGTTCCACACTACCCCTCTAGCGGTACATACATGAGTGGAAAAGATGTATCAGGACCTCAGACGGAAGCATTGGTGGCCAGGTATGAAGAAGGTTGTAGTAGAGTTCATTTCACGATGCCTCACTTGTCAGAAAATGAAGACTGAGCACCAGGTACCAGCAGGCTTGGTATAGCCCTTAGAGGTCCCAGAGTGGAAGTGGGACATGATATCCATGGATTTCCTGAATGGTCTACCACGTACATCTGGAGGACAAAACTCTATCTGGGATATCGTATACCGACTCGCCAAGTCGGAAACTTCCTACCGATTATAGAGCAGGGCTTCATAGAGAGCTTGAGACGCCATTACACACATGAGATCGTATGGATTATTAGGGTGCCATTGATGATGGTCTCTGATTGGGACACACTCTTTACTTCCCGGCATTGGAAGGGGTTGTAGGAGACATTTGGAATACAGCAATGTCTGAGCACCGCCTTCCATACTCAGAAGGATGGCTAGAATGAGAGGACTATTAAGACTCTCGAGGACGTGCTTCGTGCAAGTGTCCTCGACTTTGGTCGTAGCTGGGAGGATCACTTTCCCTTGGTGGAGTTTACGTACAAAAACAAGAACCACTCCACCATCGGGAGGGAACCATAATAGGCAGTGCACTTTTGACCTTGTAGGTCACCTTTGTGCATGACCGACCCTAGGGAGTCAGCACTCGTATGACCAGAGATGGTTCAGGCTATGACAGAGAAGGTGTAGATCATCTAGGATCATATGAGGACTGGACATACTAGACCGATGTCCTATGTTGATAAGAGGCGGACACCACTGGAGTTTGAGGATGTCGATCACGTTTTCCTACAGGTCTCATCTCGACGATGTCAACAGAGATTTGGCCGGGGCGGCATGTTATCTGCACGATTTACCGGTCCATTACTGGTCTTTAATAGAGTAGGAGAGGTGGCATACCACCTGGCCCTTATACCTCAGTTGCATCAGGTGCACGATGTCTTTGACATATATCAACTGAGGAGATATGTGTACGACCTGACCCACATCACCGATCACAGGAATATGGACATTGATGATGATGAGACATTCACATAGGTCCTGGTGGAGATCAAAGATCTCCAAGAGCATGTCCTAAGTGGATGGTTGATTCCTCTAGTGAATGTTCGCTACTAGCATGGGAACCTCCAGGAGATCACTTTGGAGCGGGAGACTCAGATGCGTGCTCAGTACCCCCATTTCTCCCCCTACTGTGTTGTGTATCTTTACGGGGAAGTAAAGCCCTAAGGTGGGGGTAATGTAAAGACTCGGAAATTTCAAAGAATTTTTTTCATAAATACTTTTGAATTTTACGAGTATGTGGATTCTGATGGTACTTGATTCTGAGGCCTAGTGTGCCCGAAATCAATTTTTGAAGTTTTTTTCAGGTACATTCAGTAAAAGTACAATCGCATTTTTATATCTTTTGAACCGGTGCTCGGAATTGAAATATGAGGTCACCGATGAACTCACAACGCCAATATTCTCTTCATGGGGCCTTTATTGCATTTTCATTTTATCATGTTGAAAGATAATTTTGGGGATATAGAATTAATTACATAAAATTTTTGTACACAATTTTATTTTATTTTTGTGGTGATAACTTATAGGAGGAAGTTAAGGATGGGACCAAACTCCACATAACCTCCCCTGGGAGGCTTTAGTGTGGTTGGGCCCACACAAACCCACACCCTTACACCTCCCCTCAACTCCACATTAATTCACTTATGTTTATATTGAAAACACCTCATATTTATTATGGTGGAGCCTCTCCAACTCCCCCATTAAATGTGCCAACCTATCTAATTATTATCAGCGTTAATTAATTGACACCTATTTTGAAATAATATGAATTGCATGGATGATCTATTAATTGGAGAGCCTTATTTATTTTTTGTGTTGGAAAATCTATTTTGTGGGAAGGCTCCAGAGAATTGGAAAAGCGGTGATCCTTATTTGAATAAGAACACCATTCCTCAATGAAGATCATTCCCGATGAAGAAACGCGAAGGAATTATTCCAACGACGCTTCATTATTGGACACACCTCGATGTCAAGGACTCTATGTCACCTACGACAGAGACTCTTCTACCATTATTGACAGAATGACACCGTTATACTGCGATGCTCGTCTTCCTCAGCTCGACGACATATGACCTCTTTTGCGAGGTAGGATTTTTGTATATTTTTTGAGTGAATAAATTCTACCCCATTCCTTGTTAATTTTTCTGAATTGACATTGGACGATTGTTACCACCTAATGCGGAGGGCGCGGTCCGAACAAACAGGCCCAATGACCCTCTATCATTTCTTGTTTTATTTGCAATCGGGAAGCGGTGACGATCGAAGGCGGTGGCTGCGTGACGACCGCGTGTTGAGGAACCGCGGCCCACAACCGCAGGCCACACGGCGAAGGACAACTGACTGAATAAAGTCGACCGGGGTGAAGGAGGACCATGGAACCACAACCGATGCCACTCTGTAGAAGACCACGACCTGCATTCTACGGTCTGCTCGGTGGGAGAACCAGCCGGTAGGCGGCCAGTTGGGCTGAGAAGAACCGCCACGCTAGGAGGGCGCCGCGCTGGAGGAACCGCAGCCCGCCCGAGCGGGCATCTTTTACCGGGAATGACGACCGGATTTGGCCGGAAGTTTTGGGAGGGCGGTGCCTCTTAGCGCCTCTAGTTGGGGAAAGTGCCCCCCACCTCAGAATGCTTGGCCAGCTAGTCGTGGTGGGGCCAACCAGGCCGCGCCGCGCCTAGCCGTGTCGCGCTGGGTCGAGCCGTGCTTTTCCAGGCCACACCCAGCCAGGCCTGGCTGCGCCCCATCGGGCCGGGCTGCGTGACTCATTGGGCTGGTCCGACCCTCTGCTGGGTCGGACCATCAAAGACTGGGTTGTCCGGACCCGTTATCCCACTGGGCTTAACGGGCCAGGCCCATTTCCACTAAAAAGTGAATATCTTGAAGACCGTGCGTCTGATCGACGCACCGTCTATGACACTAGGACTGTAGAAACGAGGCGGTCCTTTTGCGATACTATATGTGAGTTTTGGATGACTTTGGAAAACGGACTGGTTTGGAGTGTGCCTATTTCCAACAGGGCAACAACAATGGAAAAACCAATATCTTTCAGACCAGGCATCCAATTGACACGCCATCTATCATTTCAGGTTCCTTATGATGAGAAGAAACTTCAGGATGCATCACCTTTGGACTTTGTGATATTTGATGTATCAACCCCTTGGCTCGAGGAGTGGACCCTCCTAGAATGAAGCGAGTTGTGTGTGGGATGCCAAGAGCAGGATACGACTACGTCGACTACTATACTGGAATCCTATGTGGGTTTGAAAGTGAAAACTACTAAACCGGAATCCTCCATGGTTTCGACAGTGACGACTACCCTATTGTAATCCTCCGTGGGTTCGACGGTGATGACTACTGTTCTTGTACCCTATGTGGGTATGGCTGTTTCACCTCTGTACTTGTATCCTGTGTGGGTCCGGTAGAGTAGCATGTCTTGTATCCTGTGTGGGTTTGAAAGCATAGCAGGTCTTATATCCGGTGTGGGTCTGACATCTTAGATAAATAAGTAACTACATCTGATCATCTTTATAACTATACAAAAGATGTATACCTGTGTGAGTTGAGTCATTACATTCCATCATTATCATCGATGTAATTGAAGTCTTTCATGTGTGGACTGGGTTATTCTTGGGCTCGAGAGTTGGAGCCGAACTGAGATTGATGACATATTTATATGTATGGGAATATACCTAAGTACTGTTGGTTGATACATCGTTATTATAACTTTTACTTGTGGTTTATTCTTCGTGGATTCTGGGAGACCTTCGAGGGTATCGGGGTCCCTACTGTGTATCGTTATACTCACCCCTTCACAGGAAATGCCTGCACTCCGTTTTGTTGGATGCAGCCGACAGATAGCGCTGATCGTGGTAGAGGATAGTAGAGCTGGACGATACCCGGAGGTGGACCACTTGGTGAGACGTACACGGAGGAGACAGACGGACCCGTGGCGCTGGGGATACTATCTCTACCCACCCTTCTGGTGTTATTTCCGGAGGATGACTCGGTGGTTACTGTGTTACATTACTGCTGTTGTACTAGACTTTCAGTTGTACTATACATTCAGTTGGGTTTGTATTCTGGCCCATTTACCTTTCATCACAAACTTTTGTACTTAGATTACTTAGTGCTTACTTTAGTTGTGTAAATTATTGTGTTGTTTACCATATACAGGAAATTCCTTCTCTTTTTATCTGGATTTATGCCTTTGGTGAAATTCTCCATCCCATGGCCTATGGAAGGAGGGCTTGGGGTAGTCATGGAATGGGCCCTGAGGATGGGTCGTGACATAATCAACCAAATATTTTCAAGGATGTTACCCCTAGATAGATTATATCAAATAACTTTCTCACTTTTAGTATCTTGGAATTGATATAATCCAGGGAAAGGGACATAAATTCTATCATACAAAAACCATTATTATATTACTATAGAATCATAAATGTCCTTAAATTTTACCATAGGGTTATATCCACTAATATATATTTTTAGTAATCATTTTCCAATGGTTTATACAAAATATTCTCTAATAATATCTATAACAATGTAAAACCGAGTAGCCTCAACCATGTTGTCTCTTTATTAACATGGAAGTATATAAAATCGACCACATCTGGATAGATTGATCAGTTTGTTATATTTTTCATAAATATATATGCTCATGAATAGTGCGTTAAATTTTTATAGATTAACAAAATATTGTATTTTGTTTCATAACGTCATAAAATTATATATATTATCATTTTATATCAGTCATAGAACACCTATATGAATCATTTGTAAATGAAATATAAAAAATATGTGTGTTAAAATTCACAATTATGGGATTTGTACAAAGGAAGCCATCGCATAATAAATATGGTATGAAAAATATGATAGGAATAAACTAATATCAAATAATTCCATATAAATGGCCACAGGTACTTGATCATTATCAATTGTAATAAAAACTAATAAAATAGTGATTTTAATAATAATAAATAATTTCATTTTGAGAGAATGAAAAATTCATAACATCTCAAAATGAACATCATGGACTGAAGATAAGGCATCATAAAAAAATCTGTAACTCCACAGATAGACACATAAAATGTTTTTTTCTATTGATATATACTAATTAATAATAAGAATATGAAATCTCGGGCCAATCCCATATCTTAATACATCAAAACAATTAATTATTATAACAAAAAATAAAATATAGTCATATACCATAGTATTCAAACACTTACAATATAAGAAGATATACCATATGAAATGTAAATTCCCCCCATTGAATATAATATATTCTATGAAAATAAATATCATTAATGGTATCATTATATTATATCATCATTAGAAAATAATAAAAATCAAAGGTTATTGACCTAAATTGAATTAAATTCATTAGATCAAAATATGATTTTTTAGGAAAATAATTATTTCATTTTGATATCAAATATATAAATTCCAATAAATTACTTACTATAAGGGAAATAATAATCATTGGAAAGAACCATGGAAAATTTTAATGGATTAATAAATTTAATATTCTTCTAGAAAATGGGAAAAAAATTATTAGGTATACTATAAAATTTTTCTTCAAAAACTTTGATAGAAAGTGAATAATTCAAAAATTGAGAAGAATATTAAACTTAAAAGTTTTTTGAAAAGTGAAAAATGTTTATAAATGAATTTAATTTATTATTGGGTAATAGTTAATCCATTTTTGAAAATAATTAATGTATAATTTATATATGGAAGAAAAATATTTACAATCAAGTAGAAAATGATTTATGTTTTCCTTTAGAAAATTAATTCATTATCAAGAGGTCATAAATAAAAGAAAATAATGGAAAACCTATATCATATAGAGGTAAATGATGTATAATAAATATAGATATCTCTATGAATTATGGATCATATAATTCCATTAATGTAAAGGTATGTATTAATAATCCTGGATAAGAATGAGATTATGAAATTACCCCTCACCTAAAATTTGGCATCAATATAAACCATCTAGGATACTATGTAATAAATTTAATGGTTTTATAATATTATTTCAAATATATATATAATTATATTAAATATTTTCCACCTTTAACATTTACATTTTTTTATTAGTTATTATTTATTAAAATATCATTTCTGTTTGTTTAGTATTTCCTCTTTCTGGTATGTTGTGGTTCAGTAGTTTTGAAACATGCATAATTCACATGGTTACATCTTAAAAAGTATTAGGATATTTTTATAATATATATTAACAATATAAATATATATAATAATCCTTGAGGGGGTAAAATTAAAAATAAATCACATCGCTTCAAAGAGGTGGTAGTGAGCACCTATGAAAAAGTGAAAAAATGAATGCGTTATGAGGAAACTAAAATATAATAATTAAAAATAATAATTATTGTGTCATAAATGTAAAATAGATTCACTAGTTCAATATTTATGACCATCCATGTAAACTAGTGATTAAAAAATTTTCCAAACTACCTATAGACTGTAAGTCAAACATACTAAGATGAGATTTTTTCCCTTACAGTCACATGGAATAGAGGTGGAAAATAATTGTGACATTGTTATAATAACATATCAGTATGATGATGAAACTAGAAAAATAAATTTTAGATAGTTTGGATATATTTATATCATTTTGACGTCTAAATAAACACCATTTTTAATGTTTAAGAGTTATATATTTTATTGAGAAACCTCATATTGATTACACCTTAAGCTTATGAAGTGCCCAGATCAGTGTGAATCACTGAGAGGGGGAGGGGGTGAATCAGTGATCCCTTAAAACTTTTTACTAATTGATTCTTATCAATTAAACCTCTATGGCTGGTTAAGGCCTCGATCCACTCTTCTTGTATCTCTCAACCTTTCCCGAATGATGCAGTAATGAAAAGGCACAGGACACAGGGATTTACAAGGTTCGGCACCAAAGGCCTACATCCTTGCCATGCTCTCCCAGCATGGATTCTCCATTATAACCTGTTAAAATTACAATGGTCAATACAGAGTCCCACTGTATCTCTCCTGAGTTCCACAGGAGGGTCTTTATACTGCTTCACACAGTGTTACCAGAGTCCCATTGGCCTGCTCCAGAATCCCACTGAAGACTTCTTCTCCCTGAGTCCCACAGGGTCTTCTCTTGGCTCCTCGAGTCGCATGAGTAGCACTTCTTCACTTTAAGTTCTTCAAGTATCCTCAGCAGTCTGGGATAAAGACTGCTGGCCTTGCTCTGTACCTCTGATCACTTGTGATGATCAGGTCTTCTCATCTTGCTCAGGCTTTATCACCTTCTTCTAAGGATGGCCTGGCATCTCTCCAACTACTGAATACTCAGACAAATGATGTCTTTAACTTCAGTCTGGTCCAGTCTCAGTTCACTTCAACTTCATGCACTGAGTTCATGGCAGCTCTTCATCCTCATGCACTGATAACATGGCCTTCTCAATTCTTCAAGAACTTCATGTCTTGGACAACTCAAATGCACACAACTGATTTAGCACTGTTCACGTGTGCACGTGCATGCATGCATGCATGCACTCCCCTTCTTCTCTTCTTGGTGCAGTAAACCCTCAGAGGGTGTAATTCTTTTCATCACACACCTACTTCTCAAACTTCACACACTTTATGCAATTTGTCTACACACATAAATGTGTGTTCTTCTTTGTGTGGATATCCTCCCTTTTCTTCTTCTATGTGTATACACACTTCTTAGTGCACACACCTAGGTTCGGCCCACTTCTTGTTTTGTTTGCACACACATTTTCTTTGTTCAATTTTCAAACACAAGATTGGCCTCTCCTTCTTGCAAACCCCCAAGGGCTACGGCCTCTTCTTCAAATGCACACACAAAGTGTGTTCTTCAATTTGGCACAACCAAGGTATGGCCTCGGTCTTCCTCCTCTTCTTGCACACTCATGGATAGAGTGTATGTCTTTCACTTGATGTGGCTTTCTTCCTCTCCTTGCACACACACGGCCAAGTGTGCTCTTCCTCTTCACTTAGAACACACAAATACCCACAACTTGGTGTGGTCTTCTTGTTTGCACAAGGCTACGGCCTTTCCCTCCTTTGAACACAAAGTGCCTCGGGTATTCTTTGTACTCAGCACACACCGATGGATGGAAGGGGCGCGACCTTCCTTCACTTCAACAGCCGCGCAAGCCTCGGGTGCAAGGCAGTCGTTGGCGCGCAAGCTCCTCCTGCCGCGGGGCGCGCAATTGCAACACCCGCGGGGTCTTCCTCCGGCCGTGCAAGGGTGCGGGCAGAGAGGGAACAAGCCTCAGGCGCGCAAGGTGTTGCTGCCACGAGGTCTTCCTGCCGCGCAAAGGATTAGCGCGCAGGGGACTCCTTCGGGCCAAGGATGGCACCGAGGACTTCAGCCGCGCAAAATAGATTGCACGGGGCTTCTTTCTTCGCGAGGAAGAGGGCTCTCACCAGACACAAATCTTCAACAAGACTTCAGCGCATCATCAAGATTCTTTGGAGCCTTGGGCTCTTCTTTTATAGGCGAGGCAGAGCCGGTTCATCCGCGTAGAGATACAACTCAAATCCCCGAGTTTTTCGGGTTTTCAAGATTCTGTGAATCTTGTTTTTCTTTTTATTTCACGCGGGTACTTTCCATTTTTTTTCCTTCACGTGCATGCGACTACAAACGCATGCACGACCTTCGTTTAGGAACAAACCATGCACAACAATAATCCCCATGGCCTCGCACCTCCGGTTGCTTCGGCCTCGTGCAAATATCTTCTCCCGTTGCATGCAAGCTCATTTTAAAGCATGGATGTGTTCGTTGTGGCTGGACGAGCTCAATGGAGTCTTTGGATCAAACAATGGTGGCCGGGAGCTCGAAAACAGGTCGTCGGGGAGGCTCTGGTTCAGCGGGAGACGTCGGGTGGCACGGGGTGTCCTCGGCTCAAGCTCGAGGAAGGAGATGCCTCAGAGCCGTCGGATGCGGCATTTGAAATACATCGGATGGCCTGGATCAGATCGCCTCGCCGCGGATCAGATGTGCGGCCGAGATCTGGCGCGCGATCGATCGTGCGGCCAGGATCGCTCCCGCGGAAAAATTACGCGTCCCACATCGAAACGGCGCAGGATTTTCTCACGGTTTAACAAACAAGCGCTCCCCCAGCCTCCTCAATTGAATCTCCTCCCTCCACGGTGCCGCCCCGCACCGTGTTCGCCCTGCGGGCGCGCTCTGCGCCCACTCTCACCTCTGCGGGCGCGCACCTAGCGCCCACTATGCACACTCGGGTGCGCGGGCTTCACCACCGCGTGCCCTCGGGGGCTTACACACGGCCCCCTGCCGGCTTGTGCTTGCACCATGGGATCCCCCATGGGCATGGCGCCTTAGGACCACAAGTGCCTTGGGGTTGAACCCGTGGGCTGGCCTTGGCTGGCCATATTTTTGGCAAAGTAAATGTAAAGACTTTGTTAAAAACAAAGTTCTCCTCCATATAAAACATGCCAAGTGCCAAGTGCCACTTCTCTCATATGATCTCTACTTAGAATATGGAATTCCCAAGGTTTCTTCTTAATCTTCTTCATCTCCTCTTCCATATGTGTTCAATACTTAGGAGGGACTTCTTCAACTGAATCTCATAAATCACACATGTTCTTCAACATTCTTCATTGATCTAATCAGAGATCAATTGGATCTTCTTCTGATTCACATGCACTAAGAGTTAGTACATGGACTTCTTTAATCCACTTCATCCACTTAGAAGTTGTGGATGGATCCCATTCAATTCCTCATGCATTGTCTTAACAATGCATGGCCTTCTAGAGCTTGTTGTGACATTGTATCCAGTTGATACAAGTGCTTGGAACTTTAAGGATCAGTTCAACAATCGTCAGATTACCATGGAGAATGTTTCAACCACAATTTCCAATACCACTTAGTGAATCTCCTAAGTGACATGCATCTTAGTACCATGGCCATTCTCCTTCATCACCATCACCATCACATCCTTTGACATTCACATATTGACTCCTTGACATCCATTCATTCCAAGACAACTTCATGTCTTATTGACAACAAATGCAACACAGTGCACTTCAATCTCCCCCTTTGTATTTGTTGTCAATACACTCCTTCAGCACATATGAATGGGTCAATATGTGTGCCAATATTTTCTCCCCCTTATTGGCAATCAAATGCAAAGGTGTGGTGTGGTTCTCTTTCAAAAAAAATCTCTTCCTCCCTTCGAATAGCATCTTCTTTAAAAATCACTAAGAGAGGGATGATGCCACATGTTCTCTTTAGCAAAGATCCTTTAGTAAATCAACTCTAAGTCTACTTGGGCTAACCCGGTGTAGAAAACAAGAGTGATATAACCAAGATTTTTCAATGCTTTCCACATTTCACTATACATGTGAGATCATGCTTGGGGGATTGAAATTTTCCACATGTAACAATGAATTTGCTAAATCCTACACAACTTCACAAAGCTCATTAGAAAGTTCAGGTGCAAAGATAAATCTCCCCCTTTCATCCATTTGACTTCAATCCATACTCCCCCTTAATTGAAAAGATAAACTCAATTATGAAACAAGGGATGAAAGTATGATTGGAATACCTTCACTTTTCCTCAAGATGATATCAAATATTAGAATACAATCTTCTCCAGATTGGCTCCCCCTCAACGGGTGCACTCCGTTCTGTACAAACCATATTTCAGATGAGAATGATCATCATCTTCAATTCCCTGCAATGTTAGAACATGTATATACCAAGAGTATAAGGGAATAATATGGAACCTCTTTGGTTCATCAATGTGAACAACAAGGTTGAGAAGATTCTCTCAACCGAGATGTCCCATTTTCACCATTCTTCACACTTGCACATCTGATCTTCTTTGATGTTTGTGCTGGTGTGGATCTCAACACATCTTCATGTGAAATCTTCTTCTTCCCTTTCGCCTTAGCAATTGCCAGAACTTTATCTTCAGCTTTTTGCAGATCTTTGGCAAGTTGCAACTGATTTGGCCATATGACTAGTAAATCATTTTGAAAAGTGGCCTCAGTTTTGGAAGTTCCACATGGTTCTTTGGATGCTGCTAAGCTACCTCTCTTAGGAAACTTATTTTCAATCAATCCCTACTTCTTCTGGATTGATTGTCTTTTGGAGTTCAGTCTGCTTCTATTTAGTTTCATGGCTTCTTTACAAAGGTCCATGATGTGTCCATTCTTTCCACAGCAGAAGCATGTTTTCTTGGTGGTCCTTCTGGATGAATCACCCTTCATGGATTTCAATTCCAAGGACTTCTCTTCATTCTTCAAACTCTTCTTGGGAGCATATTCCACTTTCTTTTGCTTGCTTCCCAAGGAATCTCTTTTAGCCAGGTTCAGTGATCTTCTCTTCATTCCAGCTTTGGATACAGTTGGAGATTGACATGTATCATTCTTTTGACCACTTTTGCAGCCATCCCAGATGATGTCAAGCAATCCAAATCTGTTAGCAGTAAACAGATGTCTCTGGACCTGTGGATGTTGCTTCCTTCCTTCTGGCTTTCTCCCCCTTGGCATGGGCTTCCTTTGTGATTTGGTATTCAGTGGATTGTACCAACAATCATTTGCACAATGCCCATACTTGTTACAACACCAGCATTGTCCCACGAATCTTGACCTCTTCAGTCCTTCTGATTGTAGGGTACTCTTCTTGACCTGTTGTGCTGTTTCAGGAGAGCTCTGCTTCTTTACTGTCTTCATCCATATTTGTTTGGAATTATTCTTCCATCCTGCACTTTTTGTGGAAACACAATTAGAAGCATCGGTACAAGATGGTATGGATGGTACCTTTTTTCTAGAAGATGTTGCACTTTTATTAGAGGATGTCTTTCTCTTAGAATCATCCTGCTCAAAGCATACTTGAGTAGCAACATGTCTTCTTCCAGCTGACTGGGAGGATTCAGCTTTAGGTGATTGCAGATGTTTCAATATAACCTACAGTTCTAAGTATTTCATGTTGAGGGAGTTCTTCTCATCCTCAACAGTTCTTAGCTTTCCTTCCCAATTCGCCACCAGTTGTTTCATCTGGTCTTCATGCACCTTCTTTAATTCCTGCAATGAATTGTCCAGCTCCTTCACCAATTTGACTTTTTCTTCGAGTTGAGCATCTCTGACATTCATTTACACTTTGTGCCTCTTTTCCAGTGCATGGAAAACATCTTTGACCACAGTCTTAAAGAATTCTTTCTCAGAAAGGCTTCTTTGCACTTCTTCAGTAGTGACTTCATATATTTCATTGCAAAGAGATACTGTTTCATATTTAGCCTTCACCAGCTTTCTGAGAGTGTTGGTTATGCCAACCCTTTTTGCCAATCGGACTTCCAGAGAATTGGCTTCATCTTCTAGCTGTAATTTTTCTTCTTGAAGATCAAGGAGGCCTGTAGCTATACACATTGCCACTTCCTTGGGGACTGTCTTCTGAAGATATTTGATTGCATTTAGAAGATCATTGTTCCTTCCATCTTCATCACAGCTAGAGCAGGCTTCATCAGAAGAATGATAAAAGGAATTGTCATCTGATGTGACTTTCACATTTCATTCCATAGAAGGAGTTTCTCTGATTGCAACAACATTCTTCCTCATCTTCTTTGCCTGTTTCTTCTTTCTATTTTTCTGAGTCTTGGAAGATATCTCCATTTGAGGCTGGTCACTCATTTCCTCAAATCTGCACTCCATAAAGACTCCCTTGTATCTTTTAGAGGTAACCTCCCTCTGATACCAATTGAAGTGCCCAGATCAGTGTGAATCACTGAGAGGGGGAGGGGGTGAATCAGTGATCCCTTAAAACTTTTTACTAATTGATTCTTATCAATTAAACCTCTATGGCTGGTTAAGGCCTCGATCCACTCTTCTTGTATCTCTCAACCTTTCCCGAATGATGCAGTAATGAAAAGGCACAGGACACAAGGATTTACATGGTTCGGCACCAAAGGCCTACATCCTTGCCATGCTCTCCCAGCATGGATTCTCCATTATAACCTGTTAAAATTACAATGGTCGATACAGAGTCTCACTGTATCTCTCCTGAGTCCCACAGGAGGGTCTTTATACTGCTTCACACAGTGTTACCAGAGTCCCACTGGCCTGCTCCAGAATCCCAGTGAAGACTTCTTCTCCTTGAGTCTCACAGGGTCTTCTCTTGGCTCCTCGAGTCACACGAGTAGCTCTTCTTCACTTTAAGTTCTTCAAGTATCCTCAGCAGTCTGGGATAAAGACTACTGGCCTTGCTCTGTACCTCTGATCACTTGTGATGATCAGGTCTTCTCGTCTTGCTCAGGCTTTATCACCTTCTTCTAAGGATGACCTGGCTTCTCTCCAACTACTAAATACTCAGACAAATGATGTCTTTAACTTCAGTCCGGTCCAGTCTCAGTTCACTTAAACATCATGCACTGAGTTCATGGCAGCTCTTCATCCTCATGCACTGATAGCATGGCCTTCTCAATTCTTCAAGAACTTCATGTCTTGGACAACTCAAATGCACACAACTGATTTAGCACTGCTCACGTGTGCACGTGCATGCATGCATGCATGCACTCCCCTTCTTCTCTTCTTGGTGCAGTAAACCCTTAGAGGGTGTAATTCTTTTCAGCACACACCTACTTCTCAAACTTCACACACTTTATGCAATTTGTCTACACACATAAATGTGTGTTCTTCTTTGTGTGGATATCCTCCCTTTTCTTCTTCTAAGTGTATACACACTTCTTAGTGCACACACCTAGGTTCGGCCCACTTCTTGTTTTGTTTGCACACACATTTTCTTTGTTCAATTTTCAAACACAAGATTGGCCTCTCCTTCTTGCAAACCCCCAAGGGCTACGACCTCTTCTTCAAATGCACACACAAAGTGTGTTCTTCAATTTGGCACAACCATGGTATGGCCTCGGTCTTCCTCCTCTTCTTGCACACTCACGGCTAGAGTGTATGTCTTTCACTTGATGTGGATTTCTTCCTCTCCTTGCACACACACGGCCAAGTGTGCTCTTCCTCTTCACTTAGCACACACAAATACCCACAACTTGGTGTGGTCTTCTTGTTTGCACAAGGCTACGTCCTTTCCCTCCTTTGCACACAAAGTGCCTCGGGTATTCTTTGTACTCAGCACACACCGAAGGATGGAAGGGGCTCGACCTTCCTTCACATCAACAGCCGTGCAAGCCTCGGGTGCAAGGCAGTCGTGGGCGCGCAAGCTCCTCCTGCCGCGGGGCGCGCAAGTGCAACACCCGCGGGGTCTTCCTCCTGCCGCGCAAGGGTGTGGGCAGAGAGGGAACAAGCCTCGGGCGCGCAAGGTGTTGCGGCCATGAGGTCTTCCTTCCGCACAAAGGATTAGCGCGCAGGGGACTCCTTCGGGCCAAGGATGGAACCGAGGACTTCAGCCGCGCAAAATATATTGCACGTGGCTTCTTTCTTCGCGAGTCAGAGGGCTCTCACGGGACACAAATCTTCAACAAGACTTCAGCGCATCAGCAAGCTTCTTTGGAGCCTTGGGCTCTTCTTTTATAGGCGAGGCAGAGGCGGTTCATCCGCGTAGAGATACAACTCAAATCCCCGAGTTTTTCGGGTTTTCAAGATTCTGTGAATCTTGATTTTCTTTTTATTTCACGCAGGTACTTTCCATTTTTTTTCCTTCACGTGCATGCGACTACAAACGCATGCGCGGCCTTCATTTAGGCACAAACCATGCACAACAATAATCCTCATGGCCTCGCACCTCCGGTTGCTTCGGCCTCGTGCAAATTTCTTCTCCCGTTGCATGCAAGTTCATTTTAAAGCATGGATGTGTTCGTTGTGGCCGGACGAGCTCAATGGAGTCTTCGGATCAAACAATGGTGGCCTGGAGCTCGAAAACAGGTCGCCGGGGAGGCTCTGGTTCAGCGGGAGACGTCGGGTGGCACGGGGTGTCCTCAGCTCATGCTCGAGGAAGGAGATGCCTCGGAGCCGTCGGATGCGGCATCTGAAATACATCGGACGGCCTGGATCAGATCGCCTCGCCGCTGATCAGATGTGCGGCCGAGATCTGGCGCGCGATCGATCGTGCGGCCAGGATCGCTCCCGCGGAAAAATTCCGCATCCCACATCGAAACGGCGTGGGATTTTCTCATGGTTTAACAAACAAGCGCTCCCCCAGCCTCCTCAATTGAATCTCCTCCCTCCACGGTGCCGCCCCGCACCGTGTTCTCCCTGCGGGTGCGCTCTGCGCCCACTCTCACCTCTGCGGGCGCGCACCTAGCGCCCACTATGCACACTCGGGTGCACGGGCTTCACCACTGCGTGCCCTCGGGGGATTACACAAGGCCCCCTGCCGGCTTGTGCTTGCACCATGGGATCCCCCATGGGCGTGGCGCCTTAGGCCCACAAGTGCCTTGGGGTTGAACCCGTGGGCTGGCCTTGGCTGGCCATATTTTTGGAAAAGTAAATGTAAAGACTTTGTTAAAAACAAAGTTCTCCTCCATATAAAACATGCCAAGTGCCAAGTGCCACTTCTCTCATATGATCTCTACTTAGAATATGGAATTCCCAAGGATTCTTCTTAATCTTATTCATCTCCTCTTCCATATGTGTTCAATACTTAGGAGGGACTTCTTCATCTGAATCTCATAAATCACACATGTTCTTCAACATTCTTCATTGATCTAATCAGAGATCAATTGGATCTTCTTCTGATTCACATGCACTAAGAGTTAGTACATGGACTTCTTTAATCCACTTCATCCACTTAGAAGTTGTGGATGGATCCCATTCAATTCCTCATGCATTGTCTTAACAATGCATGGCCTTCTAGAGCTTGTTGTGACATTGTATCCAGTTGATACAAGTGCTTGGAACTTTAAGGATCAGTTCAACAATCGTCAGATTACCATGGAGAATGTTTCAACCAAAATTTCCAATACCACATAGTGAATCTCCTAAGTGACATGCATCTTAGTACCATGGCCATTCTCCTTCATCACCATCACTATCACATCCTTTGACATTCACATCTTGACTCCTTGACATCCATTCATTCCAAGACAACTTCATGTCTTATTGACAACAAATGCAACACAGTGCACTTCAGCTTAGAATGGATGGTGTTTTGCAATGAAAAGAATATATAAGATATGGTTAAACAATCTATGATGTTGTTATGGTTTTTATTTTTAGAGTAGTAAGGATCAAGGATTTTTTATATTTTTTGAGGGAATGTGTTTATTTATATAGGAGGGACATGATAGACATGGAATTACATAAAATATTACGTGATATATGTATTTTAATAAGAACTATTGAAACCATTGATTCCAAAATGGGAATATGCTATGAAATTTGGACTACGTAAACAGAAATAATAATATTTTAAAAATATTTAGAACTATTTTAATTCTTTTGTTGTATTTAATCCTCTTTAAACCAATTTTACGCTCAACTGTGAGAACAAATAAAATATCAAGAAATATGAATATTATGACTAGAAATAAAATATGAAAACTAACAAAATATTACAATGTATATTGAAAATATTAAATCCATTATATAATATAAAACATATATATGTGTCATAAATAAATTTTAATATATGAACAAAAGACATATGAAAAATAATTAATAAAAAAAATACGAAATTTAAGTGTAAATTTAATATCCCCCTAAAAGGAAGTAAAAGCTTTATTTTCTAGATTTTTTTGTCAAAAAATAAATAATGGATATTTTTAGACCTTTTTATCTATCCTAAATTGTAATACATATACCAATTATTCCATATAATGAAAAGACAGAAAAATAGATTTTTATTTAAATTAAATTAATCATATCTTCACAAATATCATTATAAGGTTACATATTTAAATGTAATGATTAAAATAAATTATTTAAGTTATTAAAAATATCTATTGTCGAATAAAACTAAACTAATATGATGTATCCAGCTTTTATAGATATTTTTATTCATTACATTGATTTTTAGTCATGTTTTTTTATTTTACCAGGGTGAAAAATCTTTACCATGGTTAATCATCATAATATAACTAAATTAATTTGACCCTATTAAATAATATTAATTATGATTATTAAAAATATGTATTCAATTTTGAATAATTAAAATTCTATATGTGAAAGAAATTATATTTTATATAAATGTGTAACACTCTCTGAAAATTAGAATTTAGTAAATTAATATTTTATTCCCAAAAAACAAGCTTATAACAAACCATGATAATAACATATTTAAAAAAAATTAAATATACTATTTTTTATCATAAGTGGAATTTTTTTTGGATCAAATTGACCAAATTATGGATCTATTTGAATTAAATGAAAATGATTTTTCAGAAAAATATTCATACTTCACAATTCAATAAAAAGAACACTTTCGTAGAAAAATCCAAAAAATTCACCAAAATATTTTTTTTGATATGATTATGAAAACAAATTCTATCATTTTAAAAAACTTTTACAAATTTGGATGAAAATAATTTGATTATTTTGTCTAAAAAATAATAAAAACCAATTTTGATGAAAAGATATTCTTAAAAGGGAAATGACTTTACTATAAAATTAGTATATATTTAACATGATTTAGTATAATAATTTTGATTATATAAAAATTTTATAAGTATTTTTCATATATTATTCCTATCCATTTAATAAATTTTTATATGTGGTTTATAATGATCTTGTCTGAATAATAATATTTATATCGCAAATCATTTTAATAGGGTGTGGAATGTAATGAAATCTATCTATAAAACAAAATTCTATTACAGTGAATTATATCATAAAATAACATGGTGTTATATGGTGTATAGTTAAGTAGATATGTACTATGAAATTAGTAATAATTGATTTTGACATGAGGTAAATGTATATTTTTAAATCCATGAAGGTGAATGCACAAGAATCATCATTATGTTGTCTATATTGAAATCACTGAAAAATGTATATAAATGTTGTTTATGAAACATAATAGAAAGGGGAATATGAGAATCATGTGAGACGCAATTTATATTGTTAATAGAGTTTCATAAGACATTATAATCCCTCTTTATTATTGTACCAGTAGTTAAAAATTTGTGTGGTATAATTTGTTTCTACATTTTCTAAGAGGGATGTTTTACCCAAATAGGAAGTGATAATTTTATTAATACAAAGAAAGATTACATTATTCTAAAATAATGGAATTTAATACAATCATTCTAAACATGATGGATATGTTCTACTGGAATATCATTTAACCATGTGAGTTTATTGTTTATTATTTTGTTAGCGAGCACATATTGCTAGGAGTCATCATCCTGGTAAACATTAGTGATGAAGTAATTAAAAATCGTTAGGAATGTGAGACACTCAATCCATATAGAAGTGAGATTACCAGAAAAATGTAGCAATTTAGTATGAATAGATTCTACAAATGTGGTGGAGTCACTTTCATGTAATAGGTTATCAATTCCTTTAATGTGATCATTATGTAAGACATGAATAAAAAATATCATTTCAGATGCATGTGATGAATAGATATAACAGGTAATAAAAAAACTATGTCCTTTTCTAGTGAGGTCTCCAAAAATATATCCACAACCTTCAGGTCCAAGGTTACCTCTTTATTCTACATCTAAATTGATTTTAATCAATACTTGTAGAGGTATATTCCAGAAAACATCAATGAATCCTTATTGATGTCATTACTTTCTAGGACCACCAATTTTTTTGGCATATCATGATGACTTATACTATTATGTAGTAGTGACCGAGATGAGGATTTATGGCCAACTTGGTAACATATATAAGGTGGGTGAGATCCTCCTATAGGTGAAATATGGTCTGTCTATGCATGATGTAATTATAACCAGACCATAGGATATGCACATCTTTTCTTACTACAGCCAAGAAAATGTGTTTTAGATGATAAGCAGAATGTACGGTTGTACTATATAGAATCCAAGAAGAAATTTCATGACTTTAAAGAAGATTAAAATCAATGATTTATTTATGTGCAGTCTATAGGGTCGAAGTAGTAGTACATAGAAGGAATAAATGTTTGATGTCATCATAGTTTTGATTTAAGAACCTGCATGAAAATATATGAAAATTCCTTGAGATTTTAAATAGCCATCGTTATGTAATTTAATGTGGGAAGCATTACAAATGAATGATACCTTGGAAGGCTTGATCTAATATTTGACCTAATATTTGAGCCACTAAAATATATTATTATGTTAAAATTGAAATTATAAAATGTTTTAATGAAGAATTCCATTCTGAGAGTGTTCCCAGATTAAATTTTCTTTTTTTGGGGGAAATATAGTTCTTAAAGAGGTTGACTTGGTTCCATGATTTATAACATTTTGAAAGATCCAAGACTTCTAGAATATATTCATCTATATCCATAGTGATATGCTGAGGATCAAATGGAGATATAAGTGGGGATACCATCCAATTGTCATGCTAGAAATTTTATGTTGACTCCCTTCAAGCAATCTATATTGAGTGAAAAATAATAGTATCATAATATTATTTTACTATTTTAAAATAGATGAAATCATATTAGTATTTCATCCCCTTATTAATTTGTTATAGAATATCTTATTGAGGAATCTAGCTGCCATCAAGTCACTACTAAGAATTATCGAGGTGAACCTAGCATGAAGATCCTTATTGAATAATTTTAAGATTATGATTCCTAGGACTCTCTTATCAATTGGTTTTCAACATTTACTCCACGAAATTTTGATTAGTATTCCATAAAGAGTTCAATAACTCCATAAAAAATTATTCAGGCATACATTGAGATGAGTGAGCAAAGAAAAAATCTATTTATATTCCATGAAAGAAAGAACTAGTTTTGAAACAATAGTGTTCCTAACTAGAAATATTCTTCCATACAAAGAGAGATGCATCCATTTAATTGATGTAATATGATTCTTAATATAATCTATAATTTTGAGGAAATGGGTGGCCATAGGTCACCCCTATAAAATAGGAAATCCAAATAATTTAATAGGAATTTATCCTTCTCTAATTCCCAAGTCATTCAATATTTGAGATATTCTAGTTGTTATGATTATTTTTCCAATGAAAATGAAATTTTTTTTCTAATTATTAGCCTGATCTGAAAGATCTACATAGAGAGTGAGGTAACTCTTTATGATATGCATGATTTTATTATTTCCATGCCAATATAGGATCATGTCACTAGTATACAATAGATGAGTATGAGCTTCCTAGTTACTCAAAGACTGAATATCATTAAGAATGATATGATCCATCATATGAGTTATTATTATACTCAAATAATCCTCATAAATAGATAAAATTATAGAATTAAGGGGTTCACCATCCCAAACACCTATTGAGTTGGTGAAATACTCTTTTTGATAACTGTTAATATATACATAAATATGAGAACACTCAAAAACATTTTAAAGCCAATAAAAATGTTATTGATCTAAAAACATTGAAGCACAATAAAGATGAATCTTTATTCCATGGGGTCAAAATATTTTCTTATAACCATTTTAAGATAGATAAATCCACCTCTTACTTATTTGTTAATTAGGTTTACAAATTATGAGGTTGTGCTGATACAATCCTATAGGGTCCTTCCATTACGAAAACAAATATATTTCCATGAATAAAATTTATTATTAATTGTGGGGAGTATGTTGGAATAGATTATGGTCATAAATTCATATATGGCTTTGATGAGAGAAATGAGAATAAAAACGAGAATCATAAAAGAATTTTCAACCATAGGAGTAAAGGGGTGTAATTTTTCATTATGGAAATAGGGTAAAAACCAGCATATAAAAAGGATTTAATTAGCTAGAAAACATGAAGATGAATGATATCCTAGTAATTTTGAGAAAGGAATTAGTGAATCCATTCAATCTCATGGAACTATCAGGTTTATGGTTGAAAATTGCTTCACGAACTAGAATCCCTAGTGGAATACTAGTTAGACTGGTATTGTATTCATATCTAACCTTGTCCGGAATGAATATTTCATGAATATATTTTTTTTGATAAGTCGAATAAAAAAGTTGTTTAATGTAGTATATGATATAATGTGTAATGGACTCATTAAAGTCAAAAATGCTTTCACAATCTTCAACAGAGTGAGAGGTCTACATGCATTCCCAGGTCATTGGAGGAAATTATTGAATTTTGTGTCTCTCTCCCCATATATTAACCATTTATCTTTAAAAATATCATTTTGATGATTTTATATAATGGTGATTAGTGAATTCAACTTGTAAGTGGTGTTAATTTCTTCCTTTAAATTCTCCACAAAATTAGAAAATGTGGTCTCACATTGGATCTGATTAAGATATTCCTCCAAGGAAACAAATTCACACTAAAAAATGTTTCAGTTATTTTCACCATCACTTTATATTTTACATTAAATTCTTTAACATCAAGATGCAAGAATAAGAATCAGGGACACAATGATTATAAATCTTAAAATTTTCTGACAACAAAATAAATTCTTGGTGAGAAGACAAGGAATTATTAAATCGGAAAGGAAAACATTGGTTGGAGGTCCAATTTATAATTCTAATCAAAATAGGATGACTGTAAGAGTTAATTTTATGTAGTTTAATAAATTAAATATAATCCCAATTCTCATGGTCTTGGTCATTGGAGAAGTCATAGTCATGTTTTTAGAAACCATTCGGGTATGTTCCCTCCATACATGGTGTATTTTGGTCCAAAAATAATAATTTCCATTAGCATATATCCTTCAATAAAATACTTTACTTCAATTAAAAATATATTGGGATGAGTAGATATCATTCATTTACTAATAGACAAAAATTCTTTGAAATCACTAAGAATTATTCTGGAGTCTTGAATTCCATGTTTTCCATGATAAATGTTTCTCGAAAGATTTCTTACTTATAGGTCATTGTTCCTAGAATAAAAAAGGAGATTTTTAAGTGAATGTTATTATTTAAATATATATAGGTTATCATTTGATAATCTATATTCAATAATGAGGCACCAATAATAGAGTTATACTTTTGGACCCATATGGTTACAATATTACCAAAATCTCTATTGCTGCCAATAATATTTTGTCATGTGTTCCTATGGAAGTAAATGTTAGGAGAGTAAACTTTTTGGGTTTACTAATTCCCATGATTTTTGGTTTATTAAAATCAATTAATCATTTAATAGAGGTTGATGTATAATTGAATTCTACTCTTTTATATTTCCATAAGAATATATTCATTTGAATATGCATTGGGGGAAGGGCATTTCTTACTTAAAACTTATTTATAGTTTCATATTGATTTTATGATTTAAGGCTCCTATGTAATGTATTTAACATAATATTCATATCATTCATTGGTAAATGGAGTCGTTTTAGGTTCATTGGTGCAATTACCATCATTTGGAGATTGCTATAAATTTTTAGTATAAGTGGAATCCTATGAACATACAATGTTGTATATTCCTTCCCAATTCATAGAGTGATTCTAATGAGAGGAGTAATTATAATTAATTATTTTGAATAAAGGAGGAGTTTCACTTTGAGTACAATGCTGAGTTGTTTGAGGATTTCATAGTTACCAAAGAGGTCATGTGCTAGAGGATTGTGCATAGGAAAATCAGTATAGGTATTATGATCCTGCAGTTTTGAAGAGATATATGTATTGTCCTCAGAGAGGACTTATGTGTTGGAGTTATGGAGCTTATAAACTAGAGGTCAAAACATAGGATGATCCCTCTAGGAAAAAATTGTTGATTCTGCAGAGTTTATGTTCATAGTTTCTATAGAATTTTACATAACACAAGGGGAGTCAAAACAACCTTCAACTGCTATATTTTCAGAAGTAGCAGGTTTATTAGATTTAATAACATTTAGAATATCATAGGAATGTTCTTTTTGTATAGTATCCTCTACAATATCAATTTTTTCTTTTCCACGAAATTGGACCCAGTGTTCTTATATCTCGTATATGAGAGAGGGATTTGTTTCATCACCAATTTTGGTTTTTTAATATTTTTTTAGGGTTAAATTTTTCAATGACCATATACATCAACTAAATTAATTATGAAACTCATTTACAATCATTTTGGTTTGGATATTGTTTCATTTTATTTTGAACCACTCTACAATTGGAAATAAAATTGCATACAATTTTACAGGCCTCATTTAATGGGTGTTTGTATTCATACTCAACCTTCACAAATTTTTTTTTGATAATTTGTAATAAAATTAATTACTTCTATAAGTTTATAATATAAATTTGATTCTACATTAATCCAATAATATCGGGCCAACTCACCACATAGTGTCATATATTCCAATTTTAGAGGAATTCCATTATAGGAAGTGATATAATTCAGTTTATTTGGGTACTAATATACCAATCATGATCCATGGAGTATGATACAAATATGTGTTGAGGAGTTCCTTTGATAAAAGGTGTTATAATTAATATCCCAATTCCAAATACTTAGGATTTTATGCATCAAATGTATATTTCCAAATCACCGGGAATCAACTCTGTCTATTTTTATTCCTAGGATGTTGTGAAAAAACATTTAATGATTAGGATTAGATTTAATTTCTTAAAACACAAGATGAGATATTTTCATAGTTAATGATTCAAAAAGGAACATGGTTTTCCACTATTGATTAATAATCCATCTAAGATTGAAAAAAATATCTGACTTTTAACCTTTTATAGAAAGTTTATGGAACTGCAATCATTGAGAAACCCATATCATTTGACCTTTTGAAGGGAATCTTATATGAGGAATTATTCAAGAGATCATGTCATTGAAATACATCTAGGAAAGAAAACCCCCTATATCTAGAAGTATTAGTGCTTCTACCATTAACTTAAGTATTATCTTTTTAATCCTAGGGGACAACATCCTTGAATGAGAATTCCTAGTCTGAGTTGAACGAATCCAGGGAGGTTCAAAATTATGATAAAAATGATTTATCATAACGTATCCCCGCAAAATTCATGCAAACATGTTGGGGATTCAAATCCAGTTTACTCAAGAGAGACACAATTAGATAATTCTTATCATAATGAATACAAGGTATTTCCTTTATGTGAAGAGATAGGTATATGAATTAGTTAGATTTTACGGATTTGTGAATTTTTTAACTCTATTACCATAATAAATGGAGTGTGGAAAATCCATAAAAATTTACGAATTAGGTAGGTTATGGCTATTTTTTGTAATCATTAGGATTAAGTAATCTATATATTACTCCATTTATTATCATATATAATTTTGTATTGTGTTATGTGTATATAATCCATAATAGTGTGAAATATTTTGTTATGTTGCCATAATGGATTAGTATAAGGATGTGACATGAAATTGACCAATTAGAGGTGGGATTAGTAAAATCATTTGATATGAAATTTTTTAAAAATTTGTATAAGGTTACATACTACATGACACTAGACTAAGCCCAATACTTGGATCAAAGGTTGTTCATGATCCCCATGGAATTAAAAGTAGTTATTGGGAGTTTTATAGCACTACGCTTGGAACAAAATCACCCTCAATATTTAACTGGATAAACCAGTCATTCAGTGATAAACCAAAAAATCAACTCATCTCAAAATTTAAAATATATAAGGAATGAAATAAAATTTAAAAGAGAATTTTAAAAATGAATATAAACAAAATTGTACAAAATAGATTATATAAACATAAATGGTTTTAAATAATACCCAAAATATTCCACATGATCACATTCATCCAACAAATGATTTATCACCAAATCATAACCCCCATCGATATCCCATGACGTAAATTCAATATGAATAAAATAGGAGAACCTATATAAAACCTGAATATTAAAAAAAACATAAATAATTGTATATGTCAATAGTTATAAGACATTCCAAGTAGGATATGACAATGTAGTATATCGATTTATATTCAGTAATACATGGTTGAAATAAAATATGAAAGTATGGCTTTCATCTTATTGATTCCAAGTGAAATAAAATAATATACTTATATTAATTATTAATGAAACAATGAATTTAATTAATAGTTTTTTAGATTCACAGAGACAATAAAAACATTTATTTATTTAATACTAAAAAATAACTATCCTCTTTACCTATCATAGTTTGACATCCCAAAAAATGGACCCATAATTTCCAAAACATTTGAAAACGTATTTAAAACCAATTTGGTAAAATAATATTGTGATGTTGAATAACATCAATCTAAAATTAAAGAAACACATAAATCATTTAAATAAATATAGAGTAAAAAATAAATATGGTAACCCAAAAATACAAAACTAATTGGTTGAAAAATAATTTTAAACAAGAAAATCCTCATATGAAACAATAAATCATGGAATTGTTTTATGGAAAATAATATATTATTTATCATAAATTATTGTTCATTTGGTTCTCTGATAAACTAGGATAGTATCTATCTCATAATAACAAGTGATGTATGGAGTATCCAATTTTATTTTTCAGGGAAAAAACAATTTCAATCCTTTTGGGAATAACTATTATATTTTGTATCCATAATTCAAATATTGTACTAGCACACCATACTGAAAAAAAAAATTACATACCTAAGGATTTAATGAAATAAATAAAATCTATGTGAGATATAAAACATGAATATGATTTATAAATAAATTACATTTAGTATAATTAACATCATTTTTAACCCCATATCATTATACTTCCACTTAATTCATCATAAAAAAATAATCTCAATACCAATCACTAGCAGAAATACATCATTTGAACAGATAAATCAGGATGTTCTATCATGCAACCCAACAATTTCTTTTAAAAGTTAAAAATGACAAAATCATAACCAAAATGTGGTTTACATTGCTAATCAAATATTGATATCATAAAATACTAATTTAACTTGATTTTAAAATCTTTTAAAACCTCAAACAAATAATTTAAATTTGGGCAATCAATTTTATAAATAAAAACTCACTTTCAAAAACATTCTTATATCAAGTAAAAATCAATTTCAAAATGTACCATTATGACAAATATTCATTTCATATAGACAGTTATAATTCAATAAAAATAATTTTTAATCTCAAAATATGTTCATTTATATAATTTAAAAAATCTAAAAATATATCACATTGTTAGAATTTAAATAAAATGCTAATTTATAAAACATAATAGCACAATAAATTGGAAATAAAATGGATTTTAATGAAATATTTACATAAAATAAATCATAATCATGTTTTAAAATTCAACCATTGGTGGTGAACGTTAAAAAAGAAAGTTTATCTCCTCCAAAATCCATAAGATAAAAAAACCCAAGGTTATAGCCTTTTTGAACACAATACCTAGTAATAAAAAAGTTCAATTTTCAAGGATAATGGAAAACCAATATGATATTTAACAAAGGGATTAGAAGGAATAATGAAAACAAAGAGGTGTGATATAAACATTGGAGTCTAACTACATTTAATTTTAACTATAGAAAAATAATGGATAAATGTGGAGGAGATATCAATGATCTTATGGGACATCCAACCAATAGAGATGGAGCGAAGAGAAAAATTTAAATGTTAAAATTTATGATGGATAAATATATAAAATAATTTTCTATATGTATTTGATTAGTAATCATTATTTGAAATCAT
Organism: Viscum album; assembly: GCA_963277665.1. Taxonomy (NCBI): domain Eukaryota; kingdom Viridiplantae; phylum Streptophyta; class Magnoliopsida; order Santalales; family Viscaceae; genus Viscum; species Viscum album. The sequence continues at coordinate 1,974,162,377 of OY728127.1, forward strand.
GTTAAGGAAACACTTTCACTAATATGAAATGTAGAGTGGTTAAAATTATCATTTTTATTGGCCATATAATTGATTAGTAATAACCTTTTGGAACCCATGTGACATACATTAATCAATAATAATGAGACACATAATTGTGAGAATCCCAAATGTTTTCCAGAACATTGTGAATCAAAAAAAAATTATCACTAGAATGTCTTTATCACCATTTAAATAGTATATATATGCTGACTAGGTGTAACACCCCAAGCTTCTACGGTACGTTTCCCTTCGAATAATGCGATAGCGTGTGTTGTACGCAACCTCGAGTTCTAACACACACCACAACTAATTAAACTAGCCGTTGTGAATAGTAATACCTACTTTTTGAAATCATATATATTTTATATTTCAAAATGGACTTCATTTTTGGATTCGGAATATCGAAATTAGCCTAGGGTGAAATTTTGGTACTTTTCGGATAACTTTTATATTTTGATGAATAGTGAAAATTACTAAATTTTAATTAAAAACAACTTTTTTAATCAAAATAATTAATATTGATAAATTATGAATTTGAGTGGTTTTAAAGTATATTTAGAATATATTTTTACCATTCAATTTAATTTTTGTCATTGGACATAATTTTACAATTAAACCGAACAAAAACAAGTGTCAATCTTTTGATAGTTATTATCTCTTAAAAACACGCTTTTTGTTTTGACAGCGGGAATTAATTTTAAATTAATTTCTGCCACTTCTGTGTTTTGAATTTGGAAAAATGGATTACATATTTGGAATCAGGATGTCCAAATTATTTAAATAGGTAACTTTCATTTTTACACATTTTGAATAATTACTGCGGTATATATTTTATTTACCATGGTTAAGGGTAAATCCGGTAAATAAGGGTTAAAAAATAATATTATAATAATACTAAATTACCCTAAAACGTGTCTTAACCCTATTGGTTGATACATGGTCGACCATGGGAATATTTGGGTCTATTTTTGGACCCCATGGATCCACTTGTAAGTGATAATGACACTTTATTTTAATTAAGTTAAAATGAATACAAAAATGACACAAGCATATATCTTTTAGAACAACAATTGTTACATAGGGTTATATATGTTGGATTTTAGATTATAAATATTCATTAGAAAGATAAAAATATTTCCTACATAATGATATTTTATTTATAATTTTTAGACATTAAATAATTTATTTTATATATGACACAATGATGATGCAGTAATTACTATAATAGTGAACAATTAAAATAATTGATATTATAAATACCCAAATAAATATAATATGAAACTTTTAATGAATTAAACTAATTTTCTAGGGTAATATGATATATTAGGATTGATTTAATTGACTTTTTTCTAAGTAATCAATCTATTATGAGTTTCAAAAAAATCAACTATTGAATAGTGTCAAAATTGACATAAAAGAGTTCTTAAAACAAATATTATATTATTAATTGATATTAAATTCCTAAAAATATAAGGTTCGGACAAGAGACTTATATCATGATAGGTTAATCATTAATGTACCACTTGAGGGTCGCTTGGATGTATATAGTAAGTTTATTAACCATATTATATAAAAATACAAAGAGACATTGTAAAAGTGAAACTAATTAACTTAGAGTTAATACTTAAAGATAAGGTTAATATAAGTACCCAAACCTGTCTAAATTCTATTGGTTGAGTGGTTTTAGACCTATCACCACCTTAACCTTTGAATAATCAACTTTGGAGCCTTTAGAAACCGAATATAAATTTATTATAAATTAATATTTCTAACTTTTCCAAAGGTGCCCCTCACCCCTCTTATAAAAGGGCACTCCTCCTTCTCATTTCTTCACACCATCAAAGCCTTTTGGTTCGGCCAAACTCTGCCCAAATACTCTCCCAACATCCCTCACTACAACCTAGAGGCCTTATTTTGATCAGAAAGCCAACCTAAGGAGCCCGTTTGATCAAATCAAAAGGAAGAACCCGAAGAAGAGGTAATGATTTCACCACCCTTTTCTAAGTTCATTTCTTCTTCCACTTCTTCTTCCTTTGTTCTTACCATTCTAAAATAATAACTCCAGTATCTCACATATACTGTGATGTTATTATAAGTATGGTACAACCATATTCAGTATTCTATCCACCCTTTGAATAACATGTCACCATACGTGCGTACGTACGGCTTACCATCTCCACGTCGTGGTGTAATTGTTATTCAATATAATATTATTTGGATGGGTATAATAATGATGTGTAACTCATGTAAATAATAAATATAACATGTTAATGATTCTTTATATATGATATACCATTCATTTATATATTATTTTAATATCAAAAGAATGATATTGTCGCTCGTGCGTACGTACGGACTACCGTTTCCACGAACACGATGAGATTCATTCTCCATCGTAACCATTCAAGTATAATTATCATTTGATGATTTAAAAATGATGTTTAAGGACTAGATATCATTCTGGATATGAATAATATACAACAACCATGGCTTATGTAACAAAACATATAAATAAAATGAGTAAGTTAACACCCGAAACGACGATAATTCTAAGATATTATTAACAAATCAATGTTAAAAGATCATATATGATATCATATTAATATATATGATTATTGTATAATTTAATAACAATTATTTCACCATTATACAGGAGTTTAACCTACCCCAACCAAGGAAAAGTACAAGGTAAGGGTTATTTCACAATCTCTTCATTATCCGAGGTTGTTTATACGTAATAATCTACTGGGATATCTTTATCATCCACATCCATGTTTCTTAAAAATGTATTTCAAAACATTTTTACTATTTACAAGAATATTGGTTAAAGTCATTTATACCCTTGTTTGACTTTTTATAAGAGGTTTATAAAGGAATCTTTCCGTCGTTTTCAAAACAAGGTCCTTTTTAACCTTTTCGACAGAATTGAGTTAAGAATGTTTTTTATAACTTATACGGCGGGTGCGGTTATTTTACGCCGTTATAAAATCTTCAAAGCTTTCCTTACAAGATTATAAGAATATTTTCAAAGAAAATGTTTTATTTTATATGGATCTTAAATGATTTCAAAATAAAAGGAGATATTTCTTTAAAAAGAATTTTGATTTCATCTACGTCAACATCCTTTGATGGATTTTAAGATTATTTGAACTTGATTTATTATGATACAAAACTTCTATATTGTATTGAAGGTTTTGTGATATTTTTGACTATGGATGTGCTATTTTTATACCATTCATAGTTTATGGTGAAAGTATTGACATTTCATATGCTAGTTTTAATATGAATGTTTATGTTATGTTTAAACCTTTTCATATGGGAATGCATTGGACTTAATATGTGACGGGTGGAGCCCGCTATAGCTCCTCGATGCATCAGTAGGTCTCATGAGACAAACTAGTGTCTTGGCACAAGGCCTTGACAAAATCTTATTTGTAGTCTTGGCACGAGGCCTTGGCTATGTGGTTATGATAGTCTGACATTATGCATTCCAACATTATGAAAGTGGTTATTGATTTTTTGCATGTGATTATTCGATTAGTAGAATATCCATGTGAATAAGTAAATGGCATTATTTCATTTTATTTATGCCATACCATGTTGAAAGTTCATATTTAAAAGGCTTTAGTTTTAGTTATACATTGCCTTAAATGTTTATTCTTATTTATGAAAGTTTCCGCTATATTGTTATCCTTACTGGGCATTTGAGCTCACCCCTTTTCTTTGTTTTATTTTTCCCAGGAAGTGAAGAAGTAAGTTATGAATGACCTGCAGGGATATTATGTGGGGATATGAGTGTGGATTATGGAGACAATATGTTGTTGTAGTAGTTTTTCGTTTAATGATGTAATGTAAAACTTATGAATATATCTAGTGTTTCCAAGGCTACTAAACCAATCGGTCTTTCGAGATTTGATCTTTCTTGTGATCATGACAATGTTATGTAATAATGCACCGACTCTGGGTAACTGGGGTCGGGGCGTTACAGTTGGTATCAGAGGAAGTTTAGTAAAAACCTTGGAAGCTAGATTTAGATAAACTCTGATTAGAGCACGTAGACCTAAGATGAACTTTGAGGATTAGTATAGAAGAATTTCCTAGAATTTTGGTATTGTAGAGATTTTGTGAGTTTTCCGAGCAATACATCCCTGTCTGGATACGAGCAGGTAGAGGCGGCTCTGGCACAGATGTACCTAGGGGTAAAACCCAAAAACACCGCTTTGAGCTAGACTCGAACGGGAACTGGTGCACGACAACGGGCCTTGATGCACTCTTGGTTACGACACTCCTGGGGGATATGCTTAGGATAACTCTCATTTTCTTTACAAATCATTATGAAGGGTTTATGAGTATATACTTCCTCAAAGAAAATATTTTTATGATTATGGATTATATCCATAAATAGTTCAATTTATGTTAAGTGTTTTATAAGTATGGGATTATGTATTTTGATTCATAAACTGATCTAGTTTATGCCATTGTTTAGAAATGGCGCCTAGTGGAAGAAATGGAAACCGTATCAATGCACGCACTCTATGTATGGATTTCCCTCCTGCTCAAGATAATTATAGTGGGGCTGGTGATGCAACTGGCGCTGATCAGCTAATCACCATACTGGGACAACATACTCAGGTTATGAATAATAACCTTACCCGTATGGAGCACCATGATCCGCAGCATGGAGGATCAATGTTAGATCGATTCATGAGGCAACAACCACCAACGTTCAATGGGCATACAAATCCCTTAGTAGCTGAGCAATGGATATTTTCCCTAGAGAAAATATTTCAGGCTTTGGGGAGGAGTGAAAGGGAAAAAGTTATCATGGCAGTTTACCGCCTCACTGGAGATGCTGATCAATGGTGGTCATTGATTCAAAATACGAAGGAAGATGATGAAGTATCAAATATGGAATGGAGGGAGTTCAAAGATCTGTTTTTAGAAAAATACTTCCCTCGCGACCATCGAGCAGATATGGAAAGGCAATTTCTGAGTCTGAGACAAAAGGAGGATGAGAATGTCACAAAGTATGAGGCTAACTTTACAAGGTTAGCGAGGTACACTGGTGATTATATTCGTAACCCAAGAAGTAAGATTGATTGTTTCTTTGATGGGTTAAAACCATTTCTCCGTCGAGCTTTAGTCTCACAATCCTTTTCATCGTACGAAGACATTGTCTCATGTGCTATCAAGATCGAAAAGTAATTCTCTAAGTCTTATGACTTTAAAGCAAAGCAAGAGAAGAAGAGACCTGCTGATCAATCTGGGAATGGAAATAAGGGGAAGAAGGGAAAGGTTGAATATCCATCTTGTGGTAAATGCGGGAAGAAACATCCTGGTACTTGCTTGAAGGGAATGGGAGTCTGTTACAAGTGTGGTGAAAAAGGCCACCAAGCTCATGATTGCAAGGGGAAGAAGGAAGCTACCAACGTTCAGTGCTACAATTGCAGGGAGATGGGGAATTATGCAAATGCATGTCCTAAGCGTCAGGAGAACTTACCTCAGAAAAGGCCAAGGGATCAAGGCCAGGCTTATGCTATCACTACTGCTGAGGTAGAAGCTCCGAAAGACGTGGTGGCAGGTAATTTAATGGTTTCCTCAAGTTTAGCAAATGCATTATTTGATTCTGGATCATCGCATTGTTTCATATCTTCCCAGTTTGCTAAGAAAATTAGATATTTCCAATTTGATTTAATAAGGGAGTTGTCAGTTAAAAGTCCTAAGGGAAGTATCGTTGCAACAAAGTTTTGTGAATCAGTCCCCATTAGAGCACATAAATTTTCTTTATCTGCTGATCTCATCGTCATACCTATGATTGAGTTTGATATAATCCTCAGTATGGACTGGCTTTCGGACTATGATGCGAAGATTTATTGTAAGAAGAAAGAGGTTACGATTCTTGATGATAATGATAAGGAGCACCTTATTTTTAGAGCAGAATCGTCACCTCCTAATTCTTATTTAGATCCACCCCCAGTAGCTCAACTTAATTCAATTATTGGGGAGGAAGAGAATGAAATAACTGTCGGTGAGGAAAGGAATGTTCAAATAGAGGATGTACCTGTTGTGAAAGAATTTTTAGATGTATTTCCGGAAGATTTACCTGGACATCCTCCAGAACGAGAAGTTGAGTTTTCCATTGATTTAATTCCTGGATCAAGGACTATATCGAAGACCCCTTATAGAATGGCCATTGTAGAATTAGTCGAACTAAAGAAACAACTAGAGGAATTGAGTAATAAGGGATTTATTCGCCCTAGTGTTTCTCCATGGGGAGCTCCTGTTCTTTTTGTTAAAAAGAAAGATGGATCTATGAGGTTATGTATTGACTACAGGGAGATCAATGCTATAACGATAAAGAACAAGTATCCCCTACCTCGTATTGATGATTTATTTGACCAACTGCATGGAGCTCAATACATTTCAAAGATTGACCTTCGATCTGGATACCATCAGTTGTGTGTGAAGAAGGAAGAAATTCCGAAAACAGCATTTCGAACCAGGTACGGGCATTACGAGTTTACTGTAATGCCGTTTGGATTGACTAATGCACCCTCTGTATTCATGGATCTAATGAATAGAATTTTCAAGGAGTATCTCGATGAATTTGTGGTGGTATTTATTGATGATATCTTGGTATACTCCAAAACCTATGAAGATCATGAAAATCACTTGCGCATTATCTTGAAGACTCTGAGGAGGCATGAATTATATGGAATGTTTAGCAAGTGTGAATTCTGGCTTCAGGAGATTTCTTTTCTTGGCCATATTGTCTCTAAAGATGTAATCTCTGTTGATCCTTCTAAGACCAAGGCAATCCAAGAATGGCCAACACCTACGAGTATAACTGAGGTACGTAGTTTTATTGGTTTGGCAGGTTATTATCGACGTTTCGTCTAGAATTTTGCCCGATTGGCTAACCCATTAACGAAGCTCACACGTAAAGGGGTTAAATTTGTTTGGACAAAAGAGTGTGAAGAATGTTTCGAAGAACTGAAGAGAAGATTAGTCAATGCTCCTATATTGACTCTACCATCGGGGAATGATGGGTTCGTTATTTATAGTGATGCATCAAAGAAGGGACTTGGCTGTGTCCTTATGCAAAATGATAGAGTTATTGCCTATGCATCACGACAGTTGAAAATTCATGAACAAAACTATCCTACTCATGATCTTGAGTTAGCAGCTGTGATCTTTGCTTTGAAGATATGGAGGCACTACCTCTATGGGGAAAAATGTGAGATATATACTGATCACAAGAGTTTGAAGTATATTTTCTCACAAAAAGAACTCAACATGAGGCAAAGGAGATGGCTTGAATTACTCAAGGATTATGATTGTACGATACACAACCACCCGGGGAAAGCAAACAAGGTGGCAGATGCTTTGAGCAGAAAAGACCTTGGAGTTTTGAACATGATGAGAATTGAAAGGGATCCAATTTTCATGGATCTAGTGAAGATGGACATGGGAATAACCAGGGAAGGTGAAACATCAATGCTTTTTCAAATGGTTGCCAAACCATCTTTACTAGAAAGGATTAAGAGTTCTCAGACCGATGATGAAGAATTTCAGAAGAAGATTAAAGCTGTGAATGATGGGAGATTGAGAGACTTTGTGTATGAAGATGGGATTTTGAAAGTCGGGAAGAGACTTTGTGTTCCCGATTTACCTGATCTAAAAAGGGAATTGCTGGATGATGCTCATAGTTCCAATTTCTCTATACACCCTGGGAGCACCAAAATGTATAGAGATTTGAAGGATCATTTTTGGTGGGACAACATGAAGAGGGAGATTGCTGATTTTGTGTCAAGATGTATGGTTTGTCAACAAGTGAAAGCTGGAAGGCAACAGCCTGGAGGAGTCATGCAACCTCTTCCCATACCAGAGTGGAAATGGGATAATATTACGATGGACTTTGTCATGGGGCTACCAAAGACTCCTAGAAAGAATGATGCAATATGGGTTATTGTTGATCGTCTTACCAAGTCAGCACATTTTCTTGCTATAAGAGAAGATCTACCCCTGGAACGTCTAGCAAGACTATATATTAATGAAGTTGTGAGACTTCATGGAGTACCCTTATCAATTGTTTCTGATCGTGAACCCCGTTTTACTTCAAGATTCTGGAAAAGTCTTCAGAAATCCCTGGATACTAAACTTTATTTGAGCACTGCTTACCACCCTCAGACAGACGGACAATCAGAACGGACTATTCAAACCTTAGAAGACATGTTGAGATCTTGCTCACTTGACTTTCAGGGTATGTGGGATCAATATTTACCTCTGGTAGAATTTTCCTATAACAATAGCTTCCATTCGAGTATTCAGATGTCACCATATGAAGCGTTATATGGAAAGAGATGTCGTACACCAACTTATTGGGATGATGTTGGTGAAAGAAAACTTGTAGGCCCAGAACTGGTGGAGGAAACAGTGGAAAAGGTGAAGGTAATCCAAAATCACATCAAAGCAGCTCAAAGTAGGCAGAAGAGCTATGCCGATAATCGAAGGAAGGATTTGGAATTTCAAGTCGGTGATCATGTTTTCCTGAAGGTATCTCCGTGGAAGGGAGTCATACGTTTTGGTAAGAAAGGTAAATTGAGTCCCAGGTACATTGGACCTTTCGAAATTCTAGAACGAATTGGGGTTGTAGCTTACCGATTGGCAATGCCGCCAAGTCTCTCCAAAGTTCACGATGTGTTCCACGTATCTCTATTGAGGAAATACATGCCTGATCCAACGCATGTACTCACCTATGAAGAATTAGAACTGGAACCCGATCTGTCTTATTGCGAAGAGCCCGTCAAGATTCTTGATACGAGAGAACAAGTGCTGAGAAACCGGACGACGCGTCTGGTAAAAGTTTTGTGGAGAAACCATAAGATGGAAGAGGCAGCGTGGGAACCCGAGGAACTTATGATGAAGAACCACCCGAGTCTTTTTAAGCAGTAATACCCTAGAAATTGCGAGGACGCAATTATTTTAAGGATGGGAGAATGTAACACCCCAAGCTTCTACGGTACGTTTCCCTTCGAATAATGCGATAGCGTGTGTTGTACGCAACCTCGAGTTCTAACACACACCACAACTAATTAAACTAGCCGTTGTGAAAATAATACCTACTTTTTGAAATCATATATATTTTATATTTCAAAATTGACTTCATTTTTGGATTCGGAATATCGAAATTAGCCTAGGGTGAAATTTTGGTACTTTTCGGATAACTTTTATATTTTGATGAATAGTGAAAATTACTAAATTTTAATTAAAAACAACTTTTTTAATCAAAATAATTAATATTGATAAATTATGAATTTGAGTGGTTTTAAAGTATATTTAGAATATATTTTTACCATTCAATTTAATGTTTGTCATTGGACATAATTTTACAATTAAACCGAACATAAACAAGTGTCAATCTTTTGATAGTTATTATCTCTTAAAAACACGCTTTTTGTTTTGACAGCGGGAATTAATTTTAAATTAATTTCTGCCACATCTGTGTTTTGAATTTGGAAAAATGGATTACATATTTGGAATCAGGATGTCCAAATTATTTAAATAGGTAACTTTCATTTTTACACATTTTGAATAATTACTGCGGTAAATATTTTATTTACCATGGTTAAGGGTAAATCTGGTAAATAAGGGTTAAAAAATAATATTATAATAATACTAAATTACCCTAAAACGTGTCTTAACCCTATTGGTTGATACATGGTCGACCATGGGAATCTTTGGGTCTATTTTGGGACCCCATGGATCCACTTGTAAGTGATAATGACACTTTATTTTAATTAAGTTAAAATGAATACAAAAATGACACAAGCATATATCTTTTAGAACAACAATTGTTACATAGGGTTATATATGTTGGATTTTAGATTATAAATATTAATTAGAAATATAAAAAGATTTCCTACATAATGATATTTTATTTATAATTTTTAGACATTAAATAATTTATTTTATATATGACACAATGATGATGCAGTAATTACTATAATAGTGAAATATTAAAATAATTGATATTATAAATACCCAAATAATTATAATATGAAACTTTTAATGAATTAAACTAATTTTCTAGGGTAATATGATATACTAGGATTGATTTAATTGACTTTTTTCGAAGTAATCAATCTGTTATGAGTTTCAAAAAAAATCAACTATTGAATAGTGTCAAAATTGACATAAAAGAGTTCTTAAAACAAATATTATATTATTAATTGATATTAAATTCCTAAAAATATAACGTTCGGGCAAGAGACTTATATCATGATAGGTTCATAATTAATGTACCACTTTAGGGTCTCTTGGATGTATATAGTAATTTTATTAACCATATTATATAAAAATACAATGAGACATTGTAAAAGTGAAACTAATTAACTTAGAGTTAATACTTAAAGATAAGGTTAATATAAGTACCCAAACCTGTCTAAATTCTATTGGTTGAGTGGTTTTAGACCTATCCCCACCTTAACCTTTGAATAATCAACTTTGGAGCCTTTAGAAACCGAATATGAATTTATTATAAATTAATATTTCTAACTTTTCCAAAGGTGCCCCTCACCCCTCTTATAAAAGGGCACTCCTCCTTCTCATTTCTTCACACCTTCAAAGCCTTTTGGTTTGGCCAAACTCTGCCCAAATACTCTCCCAACATCCCTAACTACAACCTAGAGGCCTTAGTTTGATCATAAAGCCAACCTAAGGAGCCCGTTTGATCAAATCAAAAGGAAGAACCCGAAGAAGAGGTAATGATTTCACCACCCTTTTCTAAGTTTATTTCTTCTTCCACTTTGTTCTTACCATTCTAAAATAATAACTCCAGTATATCACATATACTGTGATGTTATTATAAGTATGGTACAACCATATTCAGTATTCTATCCACCCTTTTAATAACATGTCACCATACGTGCGTACGTACGGCTTACCGTCTCCACGTCGTGGTGTAATTGTTATTAAATATAATATTATTTGGATGGGTATAATAATGATGTGTAACTCATGTAAATAATAAATATAACATGTTAATGATTCTTTATATATGATATACCATTCCTTTATATATTATTTTAATATCAATAGAATGATATTGTCGCTCGTGCGTACGTACGGACTACCGTCTCCACGAACGCGATGAGATTCATTCTCCATCGTAACCATTCAAGTATAATTATCATTTGATGATTTAAAAATGATGTTTAAGGACTAGATATCATTCTGGATATGAATAAGATACAACAACCATGGCTTATGTAACAAAACATATAAAGAAAATGAGTAAGTTAACACCCGAAACGACGATAATTCTAAGATATTATTAACAAATCAATGTTAAAAGATCATATATGATATCATATTAATATATATGATTCTTGTATAATTTAATAACAATTATTTCACCATTATACAGGAGGTTAACCTACCCCAACCAAGGAAAAGTACAAGGTAAGGGTTATTTCACAATCTCTTCATTATCCGAGGTTGTTTATACGTAATAATCTACTGTGATATCTTTATCATCCACATCCATGTTTCTTAAAAATGTATTTCAAAACATTTTTACTATTTACAAGAATATGGGTTAAAGTCATTTATACCCTTGTTTGACTTTTTATAAGATGTTTATAAAGGAATCTTTCCGTCGTTTTCAAAACAAGGTCCTTTTTAACCTTTTCGACACTATTGAGGTAAGAATGTTTTTTTTAACTTATACAGCGGGTGCGGTTATTTTACGCCGTTATAAAATCTTCAAAGATTTCATTACAAGATTATAAGAATATTTTCAAAGAAAATGTTTTATTTTATATGGATCTTAAATGATTTCAAAATAAAAGGAAATATTTCTTTAAAAAGAATTTTGATTTCATCTACGTCAACATCCTTTGATGGATTTTAAGATTATTTGAAGATGATTTATTATGATACAAAACTTCTATATTGTATTGAAGGTTTTGTGATATTTTTGACTGTGGATGTGATATTTTTATACCATTCATAGTTTATGTTGAAAGTATTGACATTTCATATGCTAGTTTTAATATGAATGTTTATGTTATGTTTAAACCTTTTCATATGGGAATGCATTGGACTTAATATGTGACGGGTGGAGCCCGCTATAGCTCCTCGATGCATCGGTAGGTCTCATGAGACAAACTAGTGTCTTGGCACAAGGCCTTGACAAAATCGTATTTGTAGTCTTGGCACGAGGCCTTGGCTATGTGGTTATGATAGTCTGGAATTATGCATTCCAACATTATGAAAGTGGTTATTGATTTTTGCATGTGATTATTCGATTAGTAGAATATCCATGTGAATAAGTAAATGGCATTATTTCATTTTATTTATGCCATACCATGTTGAAAGTTCATATTTAAAAGGCTTTTGTTTTAGTTATACATTGCCTTAAATGTTTATTCTTATTTATGAAAGTTTCCGCTATATTGTTATCCTTACTGGGCATTTGAGCTCACCCCTTTTCTTTGTTTTATTTTTCCCAGGAAGTGAAGAAGTAAGTTATGAATGACCTACAGGGATATTATGTGGGGATATGAGTGTGGATTATGGAGACAATATGTTGTTGTAGTAGTTTTTCGTTTAATGATGTAATGTAAAACTTATGAATATATCTAGTGTTTCCAAGGCTACTAAACCAATCGGTCTTTCGAGATTTGATCTTTCTTGTGATCATGCCAATGTTATGTAATAATGCACCGACTCTGGGTAACTGGGGTCGGGGCGTTACACTAGGAACAATTGAAAATGCATGAAACACAAAATAATTTCACAAAATGAAAAACTAAATCATGAATTATAATTATTTATAAAATAAAAAAATCAAATAAAATAATACTAGATTGGAATCTATAGTAACATAGGTGTTGTTACAATTCTTCCTAAAATTATTATTTCTTCACCAATAATGTCTTTTATCAAATTTAATGCTAATTAAATAATAACACATCACATGGTACCTCAAATGAAACTAATAATGAACAATAATATTATTAATTGAAAAAAAATTCACAAGAAAGTATCACATATCTTAGCATAACATAACCACCACCACTAACCTGGAGTCCTATGAATACAATGTAATATTTCAGGTCTCCCCACTAATTATAATTCCATTGAAATTATGTAATAAATATAACAAAAATCATCAATTGGAAATATATTACAATGAATCAGTATTGAATGAAGAACCAAAATAAGAAAAAATTTCCCCCATCCACAAGAAACAATAAAAAAACCAGAAAATATTGTTATTACATTTACAACATAGAGAAACATCTATGTATCCACCAAATGGAATCCATATAAAACATGAAGGGTCCACTAAAAAACCTCAATCCGAAAATTAAGAATCCAAATTACCATTAAATACTTTATAAGGAAATAAAGATATCCTTTTTAGTTCAAATCCAATAAGGGAATTGTTTGCAAGGATTTAATGTAAAAACACTCTCTAATGTTGTACCTAGTGAAATATAAACAAAAAACATGATAATGAGTGATATATGCTAGTGCATCAAAATTACTTACCACAAAAACAAATATCAATGTAATTTTTCATTCCATCCAATATATAATTAGAGGTCTCCATGTAACAAATAATTTTGATTCAAAACACCTCCAATAATGCATTAACATAATCATTCAAATCCAGCATCCCCTAAAACTCCAAAATAAACAAATATAAGATAAAATTTAATCACAAAATTTGATAAAAGGGAGACATTATAAGATATAATATGATTAAAATAATTAATAATATCCTAAATAGTCAAAATAGATTCGAGTCCAATTATATTTCATGAAAAAATTTTATATCATTGTATAGACCCACATTGGAATAGAAAAACTAGTCTCTTATTCACATGAGGGTTAAAAGTGCATCAAATATAATTTTCGATCCACCCACAAATAAATTTTAATAATTTATAACATCACCATATACAATACCAGTAACCATAATACCAAAACTAGTGGGAACCTTTTTTTACCTATTCCAATATAATTAATTTACTATATTCCTACTACATGGCCAACATAATTATCTCCTTAAAAGAAATCTGTCGAGAACTAATCATAGTTGTTCAAAATATTTATCCGGAGACCTCTTGAAAAAGAAAAATATATATTATAATAAATTTGACAAAATATTTTATGAATACCACCAACTATGAGAAATTATAAATAATCACATACAATTTACCCACCTTGATATTGGATCATGATCGATTAACATCCATTGATTTTAACCATTGTGATTGATCCAATAGATAAATATCATTTGGAAAAAATTAAATAGTTGTATCCTAAAAAATAGAAACTTGAATCAATTATTATCTAAATCACCAAATTATTCCATCAATTAGTCCTTAAACCACACTCAACATTGAATCATTAGGTGTGTTGATATAAATTTTTTCTCCATCATCATTTATAAAAATTAAAAAATTTCAAATAAATCATTATATGTATCATCATATTTATATTTCCTAGTTGTCCATTTCATATTTTTTTATGACTCTATGGTTTTGTCTCATTTAAATCTATATTGGTTGAAATTTTTAAAATTTAGGATGTATTTAGGGATGTGTATGGATAGAATACAGTTTTACAAAACTGTATTCCCATATAGAGGAAACTGTGAAAACCCATACATCGAGAGATTATGTGGTTGTAAAATAGTTTAGAAAACCATTTGCAATACTACAAGAAACATTTTACCCCGCTATATATATATTCTCAAATAGGGAAACCAATTTACTTATTATCATGTATCTTCCATGTACTCAAACATAAACAAAATTTAATTTCCAAAAAAAATTTTAAAATTCGAAAACCAAAGGTTTATTTTACCAATAATCCCAATCGACCCTCACTCGACTTATTCATCTTTGGTAGCAACCTAGAAGTTATATTCCCCCTTAATACTATTATTAATGAGAATAAATAATCTAATAACATCATTTGATCTCAATTCAATAACTGTTCTTGACATCTTCATCACCTACTGATCTCTAACTCTATCCTCATAAGGTAATGATATATCATCATGTTGTTGTAAGTTGAAATATATATATTTTTAGATCATAAATCAAGGATTTATTCATAGATATCCCATTATGATTTTCATCAAGAGATTCCCATTATTGTAATTGTGAGACATGATATTTTTGTTTTTTAGGTGGTTCCGTTTATTATTTTGTAATTGATTTAACTCTAAATTTCATGGTCTGAACAATATTTCATTCAATTTTATTATGAAAAAATATACTCATATTGATTTTTTTTATTTTATTTTCCATGAAAATGGGTTAAACTAATAATTCAGGTGAATTGGGATGTTATTAATGAATTTTATGGAATATTTTGAAATTAAATTATGGAATTATAAAGTGAAATTGATTTAAAATTTGAATTTGACAAAAATGGATTAAATTGTTTTGATAAATACCCATTGTGTATATGCTGAAAAAAGGCATCAACTTATAAAAATATATATTGTTTTATTAAAGTTAAATAGAAATATTTAATTTGAAAAATGGTGAAATTGTATTTAGAAGAGTTTTGTAATAATGTTCTAATATTGATTGTTTTTTGGGAACATGAATGCTTATTTAGTCAGGGAAGTAGTTAGGGATTTATTTCAAAAAACACTGAATTATGAATATTAAATGATAAAAAACATAATTTAGTAGGTCATATCCCTATTAGGATGGTGTCGAGTTGTCTTTGACCATTATCAGAGGGATGCATTTACATATATATCCATTGTTATTTATTTGAGTGTGTGGGATCCCATAACATGGAGCTATCCTACCACTTGGAATATGACCATGTTTACACAAAATGATTATTTTGATATATATTCCATTTATTTTAAATGTTCTCTACAAATGAATTACAAATTTATATAAACTATTTTATATAAAAATGTATAGTATGAAATTGTATGCAATATTTAAATCCATTGAAATGAAAATCTTGATTTGTATAAATATGATTTTTTAAATAAATTCCTATTTATTTGAAATTGGAATATGTATTTTGTTAATTTATATAGAATATTTTTATATAATACATGGTGATACCATGCTGTGATTTTATCTCACACCCTACATGTTCATTCAGTTGTTTGTAGATTTTATTCTTTTAGGATGAAGAAAGGGTAAAACGCCACGTGAAGGATTTTGTTGTTTTTTGAGCCCCAAGTTATGGAGAGCGATTTTTATTTGTAGATGGGTTGTTTATCATGGGCTTTGGTACATTAATGATGTAAATGCAGTTGGTGATACAAGATTTACTTCTAGTATAGTTCTCTTTTTGGTGTTCTTTATTGTTTATAACGAAATGAACCCCTTTCTAAAATAATGCTTCAGGAATATTTGTTCCGAATTTAATATTATTTTATTCTAGGTGTTAGTCTCCAAACAATGGGGATCAAAAATGAATCTGTAGATATTTTAAGACTGGATTGGGTATTAGACTACCATGATAATTTTTTGGTTCATGAAAAAGTTGTATGAAAGGTATCATGATATACTTATTTACTTGATTTCATTATGTAGTTGAGTATTCTTGTCGGGACATAAGAGGTTGTTGTGATTTAGTTAATGGTCAGGTTCACCCCAATGAGACCTATGTCATCAAGATTGATTTTTAATGGATAATGGAGGATTATTTCTTGTATTTTCCATTATTTGGAATTTTGTATAATGAAATACATATCTTGTAAAAAAATATGGGAAAAAGTTCCCTTGATTCCTTTGTTGAGTGTTAATTTGACATCATTAATGCTTTTTACTAATGATGTGTATCATAATGACTTTGAGAAGATTGAAATTATGATTTAAGATGGTGTTTTTGACAGAACAAAGTGATTAAACCATCACATAGACTAGAATCTTGTTGATATTATGGTGGGTGTGATAAAAATGTTGGTTCTTTCACCTAGATACATTCACATTCATGAACCATTAATGTATCCTCATAGGGTTGAATTCAGGATTCATGCTTAAGAGATCGTTTTCCAAAAGCCACCATCGTTCCAAGTATCTGACTATCCTAATCTAGATGAGGATTATATGTGATATATCATGTTTTGGTTTGTGTTCATGTAAAACCATAATGAAATTATGGTGATATGTTACACCATTAAGCTAGAGGGAACTATTCAGAGATGGGGGAGATAATGGTGATGGAGAATTAACACACGGTATTAGATTTGAAATACTATAATGTTTTTTTTCAATAACCATTTTTCTCTAGATTCATTGGTGTTGTCTAATGATATAGATTTTTTTCCAACTCGAGAAGGCACAAACGACTTCCTTGAATACATAAATCTTTTTTTCTAGGATTTTGAAATTTTCTCCTGAGATTGTGCCAAATGAAAATATAATGACCCGATGATTCTAGGTGGGAATTCGATATGATATTAATTCTCAAGTTTTCTTGTATAATACCTCTTCTTATGATGATGTTTTAGTAGATAATTGATTTCTGAAATGATACTATATGGTAAATTAGGGTTGATAAGATATCTCTTTTCTCTCACTGGGAGATCTATTAAATAATTTAATGATAAGAGGAAGAGTCATGTTTATTTTGGTGGTTCTTGAATATATGGTTTCTCTATACCTCATACAATTCCAAGAAAAGACCCTATGATTTTCTAATAGTGTGGAATCATTGGGAACATTAAATGAGTTTTTAATGAGGCGCCCAAATTATGTGGCTCCTTTGGATGCTCAAGTAACTTTTAGAATTATTCCATATCTATTCTATTCCATTTAGTTTAATGGGAATATCTACACTAAATTAAAATATGTATAGATAATATGCATAAAAAATAGGATAAGGCAACATGAATATGGAATAAATATTCTTGACTAAGTTAAAGAGTCTCAAGAAAATAATGTTATCTATCTAGAAACTGTGAGAGGTACCATCAATATTGCTTCATATTTAATACCTATTTTATTTGATGTTAGTCTATATCATTCATTAATTTTGTGTCATTTTGGAAAACAACTAATTATTCATATGGATCTTTTTTCTAAGGGGATGTATATTTCTACAAAACTCATAATTAGTAGAGGGTAGGGTGTCCATAAACATACTTTTATTTTCTCTTTAGTAGATATCTTGTATGTTTAGTATTTTTTTGTTCACAACATGAAACTTCTTGATGTATTTTTCAGTATGGATTTGATAATTTTTTATAAACCCCTAATTGATTATTATCTATAGAATGGGATATATTGTTATATAGAGAAGGGGAATGTAATACTAATGTTTTCCACTAACCTGGAGAGATAATTTCTAAGTGACGGTCATCCTCCAATTTTAATTTAGATTCTTAATATTTTCTATTCTGAGTTCTCTAGTTTGATAATGGTATGGGAGATATAGTTTTATATAAATTTATTTTATGGTACCCAACTAGTATATATTATTTCTTACTGCATGGAACCAACTAAAATGAAATAGTTGATGAAAAAATAAAATTATCTTCCAGAGAAAAGACTTATATTCCTATGTGTGTCAATGTGGGGTTGCACTAGTTCTATTTTCAAGGAAAGTTGATGGATCACTTCAACATTGTGATTACGACTTCATACTCAATTGAGTTACATTGATTAAAAAATATCCATTTCCATTTATTGATGATCTATTTTACCTTATAAAAGGAGAAAAGATGTTCTTGAATATTGATAATTGGTTTTCTTATCATCAGTTGAGAATAAAATAATATGACATTCAAAAATCCACCCTCCAGATTAGGAATGAAAATTATTAGAACCTTTTCATGCATTTGGGTCCATCCAATTCTCCTATAGTCATTTAGAATTGATTAATTGCATCTTCCATGAGTATCATGATGCATTCATGGTTTTATTTTTGGATTCCATTCTTATTTACCTAATGTATGAATGTGATCATTTGAATTATTTTTGATCAGTTGTATAATTTTTTGAGAAATCCTAGGCCTTATTTTATGCTATAAAAATTTAAAATATAGATTATAGAATTACGCTTCATGGTATTTGTGTTTTATGAATATGTCATATAAACTGTTCATGTGAAGGTTAATGATGTTATGACATGGGAATATAGTGTTTTTTTTAGATTTTTTGCATATTGGATTTATGTGGATATTTTTTTCTGTTTGATAAAGAATTTCATATATTGGATTCTCTGATGACTTCCTTAACTCTAAAGGGATGAATTTTTTGTTGGGATGAGAAATGTATGAATAATTATTTTGATATTAAATATATATTGGATAGTTCCAAGTTGTTAAATCATCTAGAGGTTGACACCAACAATGCGGTATTTTGTGACGTATCCATTTATATTTTCCAAATTGTTCTTATAATTGAGGATACTATCGTTTTCTATGGATATCTGAAGGACAGGAAACATGAGAAGAATTATCTATCCCATGACCTTGAAATTATATCTGTGATGTATTTTCATATGTTCTGGAGACATTAAAATATAAGTGAAAGATATGCCATGTATTCTAACCATAATATCATGAGAAAAATATTCTTTTAAAAAGAATTTATTTTCCACAGGAAAAATTAGGTGTAATACCTAAAATACATTAAAATTGTCATTTCTTATACCATATGTAAAGATATTGTCATCGTGTTTTATTTGAGAAGAAATCTTTTGACCAAATATGTGAAAGAATCCTCATAAGAGTGAAACATGATGGATATTTTTTCAAAGATTCATATTAGAATTTTAGAATTTTGGTTCGAGGTTTTCATACTCTGTGTTGAGTGGAAATCCACTCTTATAGAGTTGATATTATCAAAATAGTTTATTTATGATGAGTTCTGTAGAATTAGAGACCATCTTTATGGTAGTGAGACTGTTTTTGACTAGTCATTCCCCACAAATTCCTTTCTATTTTTTCAAGGTTATTTTGTGGTACAATTGTTGGTCATGAATGTTGTGATGGGGGTTTCTATAATTCCCATTCGTAAAGCCACCTTGGAAGCAATAAGATGATTTATGACACTGGCATCAATTTTAGTATCTTGGTATGAGATGTAGAGTTACATATTTATCCAATCATAGTTATACTTTCCAATAGGTCATGGATGTGCATAGGAGGCCGTCATGTTTTTTAGCCACATCCGGTGATGACATGAAATTAGGATGAGGTATGAATAATTTTGTTATTTGTTTTGATAATACATAGAAAAATAATAATTTGATATGTATATTGATCAATAAGATAAACAAATAAGATCAATTTTTACTACATCATGATACATCCAATATTTTTTAGTTGGGAACTATCTATGTGATGGATATTGTTCATTTACAGGGAGTTCAATATTATATAGTTTCTCCAAGTGGACTTAGATTTATTCCTTTCATTTGGAAATTACTTTAGTGGTAATATATTCTCACATTCATTTGAGTATGACATTCCATCAACAGTAAGAATTTTAGAATGAATGATCTATATCGATTCGGGATGACAATTTTGTTCCCCTATCCATGACATTGCTGGTGCTTGGGATGGCCATTTGTGGTTGTTTTAGTATTATTTTAACAATTATTACCATTACATGATTAGGATATCTCTTTTTGAGGACATGAATAGATTCCTAGAAAGTATCTACTATGTTGGTCAGAGATCAGGGATTGTCCCTTGGTTGGATAAATCACGGTTTAATTGATTAAAAAGAATTAGGTTATTCTTAAATAAATGTTGATGACACCAATACAATATAAAAAATATGATGATCATCATAATAAATTATTGGAATTATCAGTTGGTGAATCAGGTGTTTTGGAATGTTCCATGTAAGTTTGGTCATTGGTGGAATGGGAGGCATTGTAAGCTTGCTTCTCATTTGTTGGTACATTTTTAAGTTGATGAGAAGGTTGGGAATGTGTCTTAACATTTATAAATTAAACCATAGTTATCACTGATAGGTAATGTGATTCTTTTATATCTACTATGAATCTATCTTTCTGATCTATACCATTTTTTGAGTTGGAGTGTATTTGATGTCGGACAATATGTATACATGATTGAACATCGAATAAGGATAGTTGATGAAAAAAATAGAGTTACATACTAGGTTGTTAATAACATTGAATCAAGTGTTATTATAGAATAATTTTGATAATCATCATATTTGGGTGAGAGAGACCACGATGAAAGAGTAGTTGTCTCATCTTTTTAATATTTAATTTTCAAAATAGGATTCCTAGGGAAACATAGATTCTATTTTGTGGAAGTTGTAACATCATATTGCTATCTTTAGTTACCTTGTGACCCAATTCATGATAATTATTTGGATGGTTATCCTTTTTGGGTTATTTGGGTGATGTTTCTAAAAAAAGGATGTTTTCCTTATCATGCTTGGTTGGGGAAATTTTTCCGAAACCGTGCACCCACCCAGTAGAAATTGTGAAAACCCAAATAGTGTGGGTTTTCATGGCTGTTTCTTAATTTTAAAAATTTTGTTCACACCATATAGAAACCATGCACCCAATCAGAGGGGGACATGACCAGGTTACCCAATTTTTCTAACAATGCTTAACAAGATAGATATCCCCAAGTATGAGAAATTTTAATACCCATAATTTATTTAAAATTCCAGAAACCACCAGTTTTAGTACATAATGATTCCATTTATCCCAAAGATGAGAAATTCATCCTTGAAGGTACCCTTGAGGTTATTTTTCAACAAATTAATCATTTCCATAGAAATTTTTTTCTAGGTGATATTATTTTTATATATTTATGATAAGAGTTCATCTCATGTTCATCACCTCTTGGTCTATTCCTCTTTTGTAATTAGGGTTTGATAGTACTCTGTTTTTTTGGAGGAAATATTATCTTTTATTTTTAAATCATGAAGTACAATTTTAATCAGTAACATCATTTTTTATGATCTTATTTTGTTTTTCTCATTGTGCGAATTGTGAGAAGTGATCTATTTTTTAGTAGGTGGTTTTGATTTAGATTGTACTATTGATATAACCCTAAATTTATTGATTTAAATTAAATTCCACTTAATTAGATTTAGAAAATAACAATTCACATCGAATTGGGATTTTTAATTTCATTTCAATTAAATTTAAAAAAGTCCCAAAGTCCTTAGAAATGGGCTGTGATTGTGGCATTGGAAGTAAAATTCTCAAAATAAATTGTGAAATTGATTTTTGAAAAAAAATTAATATATTCTACTTTAAGCCCAAGGGTTTTGTCTTGAAAAAAGGATCGAATTGATTAAAAACCATTGTATTGATTTTTAAATAGGAATTGACATATTGAAATGAAAAAATGGTGAAATTTTATTTCAAATAGTTTTAATACAATTATCCAATTATTAATTTTTGTTTGACTGAATACAAGTATAGGTAGTTAGTGAGTTATTTATGAAAAAACTATATTGATGTTTTATTACTATAGGAAAACATAGTTCATCATGTCACATCACCATTAGTATAGTGATTCATTATTTTTGACCAGTGTATGGGGGACTAAGGTATACATATTTGCATGGTCACCTATTCGATTTTATGAGAACCCCATAACCAAGAACTACCATACCATATGGAAGATTACTATTTTTCTCATTTGGTATTATTTTGATAAATATTCCATTATTTGTAAAATTTCACTTCACATTCCATATCAATTAATATATTATAAATTTATATAATAACTTTTTCTAAGAAAGTAATTGAAATATATCCATCAATTAAAATTTTAAAAATTATTTGATATAAATATTATTTTTCACTAAAATATATATTTATTTAAAAGTTAACATTTTATTTGGTTATTTAGTGTATTTACATATTAAGAAATCCATTTTGTGTCCCTAATAGTATTTTATCAAACATACTACATGTTCATTAAGGAGTTTTTAGGATTTTCCTGCATGTTCGACTAAGGGTAAAGCACCACATGGTGATGGTTCTTTTGTTTGAATATTGGGACATTGAATGTTGTGAACATTGGAACTAGGTTTTTTGAACATATTTTATGGTAATTTTAGGATGGAAATTGGTTTACTGGTTCTTCTTTGACTCCATGTCTATTTATCCATGTGTATTATCCTTTTTAATATACTATCTTATATTTCTTTCATCATTTTCATAGTGGAAACTTTGTCAAACATTTATATTGTTTGAATACATGAAATTTCAAAAACCCATTTGGATCAGAAATTCTTATCCGGATATTTCATGGCTAGATCAGATATTGGGGTACTAGGGTATCTGAGCTAGTTCATGATCTTAGTTTCACAAAAACACATAAGCTACCAAGTCATGTTGTTTTAAGTGGGTACTGATAGAGAAATGGGTTATCCTTCACCAAAATTTTTTTTAATCTAGTAAGGGTGTTGATTCGACTGAGCTATTCAAAATTATAATAGTATTCACCAAGGGGATCATCCTTTAGGTAAATACATATAATTACAATACTAACCATTCTAAGTTAATGTAGAGATCCCAAAATTGACATACATGGGAATATCATAACATTTGCGGAATAATTAATACATAAAAAACAAACAAACAAGGACTGTAATAGTTTAGTGTCCTTGGAAACTCGGAAAAATAATCTTCTAGTCATGGTGAAATATCTTCAACATCTCCCATATAGATCTTCCCCTTTTTTTCTTACCTAAAGCCTTTCTTTATATCCTAGTGAAAAGAAAACATAAAAATTTTGATCTCAAATGATCAGTAAGTGTAAATATATAGAACATAAAACAATCCATAAACATTTGAATGAAAAAAAAATGTGAACATAAAATCTAAATATCAAAATCATGTGCAAAGACATAAATCGTGGTAGTCCGTAAGGAATATATCATAAAGGAACATCAATCATGATAAAATAGCATGGGAATAAAACATGTAATTGTTTCAAACCATTAAGCACATGTTATGATTTCTATAGTAGCCAAGGCATTGCTGCCAAAACCCACTTAGTGGACAAAGTCCCTTTCAGAATTGAGTTCACTCCCCATTCATGTCCTGTATCACTAAACTGAATCAACTTTCTGTTCCATCCATGTGTATCTCATGAGATATAAATCTTTACCCAATTCATTTTAGGTAGATATAGGTCCCATCCATCTCATAATGAAATTATTCTTACTTGTGCCACAAAATAAATATAATTCATTAATCATAAACCAAAGATTAAAATGGGTTTCATAAACATCATCCTATCATGACATAATACATATAAAACAAATTGATATCATTTAATCATTATAAGAATCAAACCGTGTAAATAGTTGATACATTATTCTTGAAACATAATCATAATGTCATCTTAGATGGAAAATAGTTTTGACAAACACTTGAAATGAATTCTTGAGGAAAATATCCTTTCTTCTTAAAAATAATTTTCTTTTCAAAAAATGCCATTCAATTTTAAAATAAAAGGATTATTTTGAATGTAATAATTAAATATTGTAGAGTAAGCTTCAGGAAAGTAAGGCATTATTAAACCGTAAAAATCCATTCATGCCGTATAAGGTAAAAAAACTTTCTTCTCATACTTTTTCCGAAAAAGTAAAAAAGTACCTCGTAAAAAAAATATTCCATAAATACCATGTAGTAAAAGTAAAAAATGGGTAAAAAGGAATTTAATCATACATGAAACCATTTTTAAAAAATAAGGACATGGATGATAAATATAACCCCAGTAAATACTTACGAATAAAAAATCTCGGATAAAAACAAGATTGGAAAAGTAATCCCTTACCTTATGTTTGATATATTCATATGTATATGAACCTCCTATATAATGATTTAAATAATGTCATTGAATTATTTAAAAATAATATTCATTGTTATGATATCATATATGGTTCACTTATTACATTATATTTCTCATTCATTTGTAAATTCCATGTTAAAGCAACGTTTTGGGTAAAATCATTTTATTTATCGTCCCTGTTTGGACATGTTGTTCTTGATATTATTATTAATTATATCATGATTTAATTTCAACCAGAATGTAAATAATGATTTATATATAATATTTATTCAGTTTATATATAAAATAGATAGATAAATGAAATGAAATACACCGTTCATGGAGAGGGTAGGTCGTACGTACACATGGACGTTGTTTTCCATTCCTTAATCACTTGAATGAAAGTAATTATATGAAATATATATATAAATAATTAAAGTAGATTTATCATGTCATATATTTAATTAATATTCATTATATATACTTTATAATCATTCATTAATGGTTAACATGGAGAATGAATCTCATCGCGCAGTGGAGACGTTAATCCGTACATACGCACGAGGGATGATATCGTTCCCATATTTATTGAATGGAATTGTAGTGGATTTTATAATATCTAAGAATCAGTATAATTTTATAATAATCATATATAGTTATTCATTACACTATTATACTCTCCATGTAAGGTGGTGGTGGAAAACAGATTAAACCACTGCATGGAGACGGTAATCCGTACATATGCACGCGTAGTGATTTCGTTTTCCGTAGGATGGATAAACGGTGAAATAGGGTTGTTTCATATTTAATATAACATATATTTATATAATTAATACTGATGTTATTACTTTATAATGAAACAACTAAATAAGAGGAAGTATAAGAAGAAAGAAACATGAAAGAGTCGGTTGAAGAGATTACCTCATCCTCGACGCACCTCATTTAAACTTCTTCTTAGGGCACTATAGTTGTCCTTTTGAGAAGGATAGAACCTCTATGATATAACTAAATAGGTTTATAAGAGGAATTTTTTGTTTTTGGTGGAACT
Source organism: Viscum album (assembly GCA_963277665.1). Taxonomy (NCBI): domain Eukaryota; kingdom Viridiplantae; phylum Streptophyta; class Magnoliopsida; order Santalales; family Viscaceae; genus Viscum; species Viscum album. Next base: position 1,974,188,239 of record OY728127.1, read on the forward strand.
TAATATCTCAAAAGGGTGTGAAGAGAATAGGGAAGGGGTGCCTTTTTATAAGGGAGGAGAGGGGAACCTTTGGTAACATAAGAAATATTAATTTATAATAAATTCAAACACACATAAAAACCTCAAAAAATGACTCAAATCCGAATATTAGATGATATAGGGTTGTAATCTCATCATCCAATAAAATTTAGACATGTTGGGAATCTATTTTAAACATTTTCTACTTGATTTATCCTTATTTAATCTATTTAATTTTATTTGTGGTAATAAGATTCTAATTTTTAAATTTTTATAAAGATTTACTTATGTGTTGTGAATTGTCCTTAATTGTTTAATTTATGAAATTTTAGACCATATAAATTTTAATTTATAATTTTTAAATATTTTTGTGATTTTTAATAAATTTTCTATTATATTATTTTTATAAAATAACAATAGTGTCAATTTTGACACTATGTATTGATTTGAATTTAAATAAAATCCTCACAGAATATATGTTCGAAATAAAATCTTTAATAGATTCATAAGATTTAATATTTATCTATATAATTATTGGATCACTTTTAATACTTCATATAATATTAATTTTATTATTTTTAAAACAATTTATTTGATATTTCAATAAATAAAATAATTTCAACATGACAATTGTGTCACCTTTAATGATAATTATTTAAAACCTAAAAATTATAAATAAATATACATGATGTAGATAAAGTTATTATCTTTATTTATACTATTAATTTTCTAGGTTTCATGAAGTTTATCACTAAATTAAAATTATTATACTTATATGATTTAAGAGAGTGACATGTTGTCACATTCTTTGCTTTTAATAAAAATAAAATTATTTTCATGGTCAAAAGTCCATAATATTAATATATCAAGACCCTTAGGTGATATTTTTATACTTTTAGTTTTCCAATACAATTTTTTAAGGTGTTAAGATAATTTTATAATCTAATTTTTACCCTTAATTACCAGATTTACCGTTAACTACAGTAAATAAAAATTACCGTAGATACTATTCAAAATTAAAAAAAAATTAAAGTAACCTATTAAATTAATTTGAATGCACTGAATTAAAATATGGAATCCATTTTTAAAAATTCAAAACACATAATATTCATTTATTAATTTAAAATTAATCCCGTTGTTAAGAAAATAGTTTTTAAAAGATAAAACATTACCCCAGATTGAAATGTTATTATCTATGAACTCAATGTAAAATTAATGGTAATGATATACATAATATTAAATATTAAAAATATATTCTATTTATACTTCAAAACCATTCAATATTATAATTTATCCATATAAATTATTTCTATGAGGAAAGTATTTTTTAATTAAAATATATCATGTTTTTACTATTCATTTAAATTTGAATGTTATTAGAATAATATGAAAAATTTATCCAAAGTAAATTTTTATATCCTGATTCCAAAGAAGAATATTATTTTGTCAAATTGAACTTATAAATATGTCAAAAAATAGATTTAATGTGGGTCCGCCATCAAAAGGTTGTAAAACAACATTTTTTTGAAAAATAATACTTTTACTCAAAAAATTTATTATGTTCTCACATGAAGTTCTAGAAAATTTGTAAGATGAATTATAATGTTATAAAATTCAAAATTTAGTTAATAATATTAATAACTTCAAGTTCATTATAATATTTTAACCTTATATCATTGTTTAGTAAATCCCGGTATTGCATACAACAGACTTTATCGAGGAAAGTCGAGATTGCGTGTAATGTAAGCCAAGTCAGGGTTGTGTGTTGTGCAAGACTCCTTTGTTGTTGTGTATAAAAAAATACAACCATGTTTCATTTATACATTGAATATATATATATATATACACTCAATGTTGCGTTGAATAACTACAATCAAACAAACTTGAAATTGTGTTTAACACGATCCAAGATTAGTGTTGTGTATACTACAAGCTAATAAGGTGTTGCGTAGAGCGTAATATAATCTTGGTGTAGCGTATAGTAGAATATATGAATGAAATTACATAAAATATATCTTATAAAATCTCACGGTGTTACAGTCTACCCCCCTTAAAATGAATTTCTCCCTCGAAATTCGTCAGGGTTATAAATGGTTTAATACTTGGAAGTTTCATTCATAGAAACCCACATATTAAAAAGGAATACTAAAACTTAATTTTAAAAAGTAAATTAATAAATGTAATGGTTACCCAGATTAACTCATCACTGGGTTTACACATAGGAAAACATAGGTGGAAATATGGATATGGAAGAAAAATCTAACCATCATGTTCTGATGGATAGTGGTAGAGGACATGGTTATGAAAAATCCAACAATCACAAAGCCATAAATTTGTGATGATTTAAGGTACCATCTGATTCATCGGATATAAGGACATTGGGACAACATTTTTTTTCACGGTTATTTCCCTACTGTTGAAGAATATGAATTAGAAGAAATACTTACTTGATTTTGGTAAAATCATACTATTTTTTGTGCCTTGAACAATTTCCACTTCATGTCGTAAAGAAATAAAGTTGAAATTGTCTTCTGTGAAGTGTTTACAGATCATCTGATATAATGATAAGTCATTCCATCAGTCTCAATCAAAAGGATAGAAAATGTTATTAAATATACAAAAGTCCATCTATAGTGAGATTAATCCTATATGGTTCCTAAAATGGACTTATACTTCATATATCATACCGCTTTATATAATAAAACTAGTTTATACTAATAAGGGACTTCCTTTAGGCTATTGGTAGGCGATAAAGGCATGTCGACTTCGGTTGGGTGTTCGATTCTCACAGCCTTGTCCGACGTGACAGGTTGTCGCCTGTCTGCATGTTTTCCTTTTTTCTAAAACTACATTATTATAACATCCCATTACATAATTTCAAAAAATATTCTATCATTATACAATACTAACTTATGTTTAAAATAATCCATTCCAATCTTTTAGGCTTATCCAAAATACTTGAGTCCAAGCTCATATTATAAATAAAAGAATTACATGAAATGCCATTTACCGAGCATGTGAATACTATCTTTTATTGCAGATATATTTTGTTGATCACATTCCAATCATGTGAATAACATAATCATGTATTCTCTAGAAACATAAACTACAATAGAACCTTTGTTAAAACATGAATGTTGTCAAAAGATAACTCTTTCCACATACCAAAATCTCAAAATTAATATATACTAAAACCATGATATACCATTGTCCTTACATCAGTCATGAGCTCATGAATATTATCAAACATTTTATTTTCTCTTTATCCCTTCATTATGAGGATATCATTTGCTTTACAAAAATATTTCAATCATTTTTCATGGTTACCGATGCCATATTCTTATGGAAAACCACAATGGACTAATACATAGATATTCCAATATACCATAAAAGTACCTCAACAATATTATTCTTGAAAACCAATACATAAACACTTTAATAAAACCTCTTCAATGATTGACATGGAATAATTACTTCTTTCATTTAGAAGTAACCTCTTAGGTCAGGGCATTGAGTTGGGTAATTCCCATGTTCTCCATAGATAAGACATTCAACTCCATTACAGTCTGTCACTCTATGACCCCTCTCTCCACACAGAAAACATATTCCACTCCATTTGATGTATTCATAAAGGTTCTTCTTCCCTTCTTTAGAAATCTCAATCTTCATTTCTCTATGCTCTTCAATATGCGAACATGCATAAAAGGACATATTCCTCTTATTTGTTGAATTAGGAATTCCACTATAGTACACCTTGTTAATCATATATCGCGATGAATGATTCGACATAATCACAAAATCATTCCTTCTATGAATTAAAATATTTAGTTGCTCATCGTCACAAATTTTTCCATTGGATGCAATGTTGACCCAATTCCTTCTGGTTACCTCCATTGACTAAAACCAAAATCCATGGTGTAAGAAATAGTTAAAATAACGGGGAACCACATACTCATAAAAAGTCACTTATGAGATGTCTAACTTATCACACATTCTTTAATCCAGGACACCTTAGTTTCACCCTTGGTTATTCATGATTGTCAACATAATTCTAGGATGGTAAACTATTGTTATACTAAACCTTAGGGACGTCCTTAGACATACCCTAGATATATATCTAGGGATATGACTAAAGATTTCACATCCTATTTTACAAAGGATAACTAACCATTTCCTCTGATACCCACTGTAGAGACCCCAAACGTGACATACATGGAAATTACATTAATTTTGTGGAATAATTAACACATACTAAATACAAACACACAAGGACCATAATATTTTAGTGTCTTTGGAAACTCGGAAAAAAAAATATTCTAATCATTGTGAAATATCTTCAACATCTCCCATAAAGATCTTCCACTTTTTTCTTACCTAAAACCGTTCTTTATATCCTTGGGAAAAGAAAACATAAAATAGGTGATCTCAAATGCTCAGTAAGGGTAATCATAGAGAACATAAAACAATCCATAAACATTTGAATGCAAAAAACGTGAACATAAAATCTAAACATCAAAATCTTGAGCAAAGACATAAATCTTGGAAGTCCGTAAGGCATATATCATAATGGAACATCAATAATGATAATGTAGAATGGGAATAATAAATTTAATTATTGAAAACCATAAAGAACATGTTATTATTTCCATTGTATCCAAGGAATTGCTACCAAGTCCATCTTAGTGGACAAAGTCCCTTTCTAAATCGAGTTCACTCCTGTTTCATGTCCGGTATCACTAAACTAGATTATCTTTCCATTCCAGAAATGTCTATATCATGAGATATAAATCATTACCCAATGCATTGGAGGGAGATATAGGTCCCACCCATCTCATAATGAAATCATTCTTAATTGTTCCACAAAAAAACATAATTCTTTCATCATAACCCAAATAAATAAAATGGGTTTCATAAACAAAATCCCATCATAACGTAATCTATATAAAACAAATGGATATCATTTCATCATAAGATGAATAAACCATGTAAATAATAGATACATTATACTTGAAACACAATCATAATGTCATCTTAGATGGAAAATAGTTTTTACAAACACTTGAAATGAATTCTTAAAGAAAAATATCCGTTGTTCATCAAAATCATTTGATTTTCACAAAATTCCATTAAATTATATAATAAAATTATTTTGTTAAAAATAATCATGAAATATTTTAGTGTAATCTTCAAGAAAATAAAATGTTATAAAACCATAAAAATCCATTCAAGCCATATAAGTTAAAAAAACATTCTTCTCGTACTTTTTCCAGAAAAGTTAAAAAGTACCTCGTAAAAGAAAGATGACTTACATACCATGTAGTAAAAGTAAAAAATGGGTAAAAATGAATTTAAACATACATGAAACCATTTTCAGAAAACAATGACATGGATGATAAATATAACCCCAGTAAATATTTATGAGTAATCAATCCTGGATAAAAACGAGATTGGAAAAGTTATCCCTTACCTTATGTCTGATATACTTCATGTGTATCTGAAGCTCTTTTATAATGATTTAAATAATGTCATTTAATTATTACAGAATCATATTCAATATTATTATATCATATATGGTTCCCTTATTACATTATATTACTCTTTAATTTGAAAATTCAATGTGAATGCAACGTTTTGGGTAAAATTGTTTTATTTATCGTATGTGTTTGGACATGCTGTACATGATATTATTATTAATTATATCATGATTTAGTTACTTCCAGAATGTGAATCATGATTTACATATCATATATATTCAGTATATATATATAATAGATAGATAAATGAAATGAAATACACTGTTCATGGAGATGGTAGGTCATACGTACGCATGAACATTGTTTTCCTTTCCTTATTGACTTGAATGAATGTAATTAGAAGAAATATATATATATACATAAATAAAGTAGATTAATCATGTCATATATTTCATTAATATTCCTTATATATACTGTATAATCATTCTTGAATGGTTAACATGGAGAATGAATCTCATCGCACCATGGAGACGGTAATCCGTACGTACGCACGAGCGATGATATTTTTCCCATATATATTGAATGGAATTGGAGTGGATGATATAAAATATAAGAATAATTATGATGTTATAAAATTAATATATAGTTATTCTTTACACCATTATACCAATCCAAGCAAGGTGGTGGTGGAAAACAGATTACACCACCGTGTGGAGACGGTATTCCGTACGAACGTAGGCGCGGTGATTTCGTTTTCTATAGGATGGATAGAAGGTTAAATAGGGTAGTTTAATATTTATAATAACATATAAGTATATAATTAATATTTATGTTATTAATTTATAATGAAAAATCATAAGAAGATGATGAATAAGAAGAAAGAAACATGAATGATTCGGTTGAAGAAATTAGCTCTTCCTCAACGCACCTCTTTTAAACTTCTTCTTAGGGCACTAGAGATGGCCTTTTGAGAAAACTAGAACCTATATGATACAACTAAACAGGTTTAGAAGATTAATTGGTTGGTTTTGGCCGGGATTCAAGGCTCAAAAGGGTGTGAAGATAATAGGGAAGGGGTGCCCTTTTTATAAGGGAGGAGAGGGGCACCTTTGGTAACATAAGAAATATTAATTTATAATAAATTCAACCTCACTTAAAAACATCATAAAATGACACAAATACAAATATTATATGATATAGGCATTTAATCTCTTAAACCATTAAATTTTTTACATTTTGGGGATTTATTTTAATCATTATCAACTTGATTTATCATTATTTAATCTATTTAATTTTATTTGTGGTAATGAGATTCTAATTGTAGAATTGTTATAAATAATTACTTATATTTTGTAAATTGTAAATTATTGGATAATTTATTACATTTTAGACCATATAAATTTTAATTTATAATTTATAAATATTTCTGTGATTTTTAAACAATTTTATATTAGCTTTTTTTTATAAAATAACAATAGTGTCAATTTTGACAGTATTTGTTTATTTGACTTTAAATAAAATCCTCACAGAGGATATGTTCAAAATAAAATATTCAATAGATTCTTAACATAAAATAGTTATCTGGATAATTATTGGATCACATTTAATAGTTCGTATAATATTTGTTTTCATATTTTTAAAACCATTTATTTGATATTACAATCAATAAAATAATTTCAACATCACTATTGTGTCACCTTTAATGATAATTATTTAATCCTTAAATATTTTAAATAAATAAAAATGATATAGATAAATTTATTATCTTTCTGTATAATATTCATTTTCAACGTTTCATGAAGTTTATCACTAAATTAAAATTATTATACATATATGATTTAAGAGAGTGACATGTTGTCACTTTCTTTGGTATTAATAATAATTAAATTATTTTCATGGTCAAAAGTCCATAAAATTAATATATTCCGACCCATAGGTGATATGAGTATACTTTTAGGTATCCAATAGAATTTTGGAAAGTGTTAGGTTAATTTTATAATCTAATATTTACCCTTAATTACCTGATTTACCTTGAACTGTAGTAAATAAAAATTACCTTATTTACTATTCAAAATAAAAAAAATTAAATTATCCTATTAAAATAATTTGGACCCACTGAATTCAAATATAAAATCCATTTTCTCAAAATTCAAAACACATATGTTGAAGTAATTAATTTAAAATTAATCATGTTGTTAAGAAAAGAGGTTTTAAATGTTAAAACATTACCAAAGATTGAAATGTTTTTACCTATGAATTCAATGTAAAATTAATGGTAATGACATACATTATATTAAATGGTAAAAATATATTATTCTTGTACTTTTAAACCCTTAAATATTATAATTTAACAATATAAATTATTTCGATTAAGAAAGTTGTTTTTAATTCAAATATAGGGTGTTTTTACTATTCATTAAAATATTAAAGTTATTAGAATAATATGAAAAATTTATCCAAAGAAAATTTTTATATCCAGATTCAAAATAAGAATATTATTTTGTCAAATTGAACTTATGAACCTATCAGAAACTATATTTAATGTGGGTCCACCATCAAAAGGAAGAAAAACAACATTTTTTTGGAAAATAATTATTTTACTCGAAAAATTTATTTTGTTCTCACAAGATGTTCTAGAAAATGTGTAAGATGAATAATAATGTTATAAAATTCAAAATTTAGTTAATAATTTTCAGAAAGGCTAGTTCATATTAATATTGTAACCATATATAATTCATTAGTAAAACCTAGTATTGCGAACAACTGACGCTATTGAGGAAGGTCGTGATTGCGTGTAATGCAATCCAAGTTAGCGATGCATGTAGTGCAACACTCATTTTTTATTGCATATAACAAAATCCAACCATATTTAATTTATTCATTTAATATATATATATACTCAATTTTTCATTGAATAACTACTATCAAACAAACTTGAAATTTTGTTTAACACGATCTAAGATTAGTGTTGCGTATACTGCAAGCTAATACGGTGTTGTGTATAGTGTAAGATAATCTTGGTGTAGCGTATAGAAGAAGATATGAAATAAATTAAATATAATATTTCTCATAAAATCCCAGGGAGTTACAGTCTACCCCCCTTAAAATGAATTTCACCCTCGAAATTCGTCGTGGTTATAAATTGTTTACTACATGAAAGTTTCTTTCAGAGAAACCCACATCATAAAAAGGAATACTAAAACCTAATTTTAAAAAGTAAAGTAAGAAAGGTAATGGTTACCTAGATTAACTCATCACTAGGTTTCCACATAATAGAAAATATGTGGAAATATAGATATGGAAGAAATATCTAACCATCATTTTCTGGTGGATAGTGGTAGAGGACATGGCTATGAAAAAGACAAGAATCACAAAGTCATAAATTTATGATGATTTAAGGTACCATCTGATTCATTAGATATAAGGACACTAGGAAAACATTTTTTTGATTTCAATATCATTTCCCCAAAGATGATTAATTTAAATTAGATGAAATACTTATTTGATTTTGGTACAATCATACCGTTGTTTGTGCCTTGAACAATTTCAACTTCATTTCGTAAGGAAATGAAGATGAAATTGTCTTCCCTGAAGTGTTAGAAGATCATGTGATAGAATAATAGTTCATTCCATATGTCTCAAAAAAAAAATAGAAAAAGTTATTAAATATACATAACTCAATATATATTGAGATTAATCATATATAGTTCCTAAAATGGACTTATACTTCATATATCATAACTATTAATATAATAAAACTAGTTTCTACTAACTATGGACTTCTTTTAGGACAGTGGTAGGTGATAAAGGCATGTCACACTTCGGTTGTGGGTTCAATTCTAACAGCCTTGTCTGACGCAATAGGTTTTCACCCGTCTACAGGTGCTCCTTTTTTTAATCTAAATTATTATAACATCCCATCAAATAATATCGAAAAAAGGTCTAGCCTTATACAATTCTAAATTATGTCCAAAATAATCCATTCCAATCTTTTAGGCTTATCCAAAATACTTTTGTCCAAGCTCATAGTGTAATGAAAAGAATTACTTGAAATATCATCTACCGAGCATGTGAATACCATATTTTATCGTAGATATATTTTTTGATCGCATTATATACATGTGAATAACATAATTATATATTCTCATGAAACATAAACTACCATAGAACCTTATTGAAAACATGAATGTTGTCAAAAGTTTACTCTTTCCACATACCAAAATCCCAAAAATTATATATACTCAAACCATGATATAACATTGTCCTTATATAAGTAATGAGCTCATGAATACTATCAAAAATATTATTTTCCATTGATCCCTTCATTATGCTTATATAATATTCTTTCCAAAAATATTTAAATCACTTTTCATGGTTACTGATGTCATATTCTTGTGGAAAACCACAATAGACCAATACATTGATATTCCAATATACCAATAAAGTTCCTCAACAACACTATTCCTGAATACCAATACATAAACACTTTAATACATCCTCTTCAATGATTTCCATGGAATAATTACTTCCTTCATTTAAAAGTAACATCTTAGGTCAGGGCATTGAGTTGGGTAATTCCCATGTTCTCCACAGATAAGACATTGAACTCCATAACAGTCTTTCACTCTTTGACCCTTCTCTCTACACAGATAACATTTTTCCCTCCATTTGATGTATTCATCAAGGTTCTTCTTCCCTTCTTTTGAAATCTCAAACTTCCTTTCTCTATGATCCTCAATATGCGAACATGCATAAAAGGACATCTTCCTCTTATTTGTTGAATTAGGAATGCCACTAAAGTTCACCTGGTTAATCATATATCGTGATGACTGATTTGGCATAATCACAAAATCTTTCTTTCTAGGAATTACATAATTTCATTTCTCATAGTCACCAATTTGACCAATGGATGTAATTTTTACCCAATTCATTCAGGTTCCCTCCATTTACTAAAACCAAAATCCATGGTGTAAGAAACAGTAAAAATAACGGGGAACCACACAGTCATAAAAAGTCACTTATGGGATGTCTAACTTATCACACATTATTTAATCCCGGACACCTTAGGTTCAACTGAGGTTATTAATTATTTTCAATATAATTTTTGGAATGTAATCTATAGTTATACTAAACCTTAGGGACATCCTTTGACTTACCTTAGAAATATATCTTGGGATATCACTAAAGATTTCACATCCTACTTTCCAAAGGTTAACTAAACATTTCCTTTGATACCAACTGTAAAGGCCCCAATCTTGACATACATGGACATTACATTACTTTTGTGGAATAATTAATACATAACAAAAACAAAAACACAAGGACCGTAATAGTTTAGTGTTTTTGGAATCTTGGAAAAATAATTTTCTAATTATGGTGAAATATCTTCAAAATATCCCACAAAGATCTTCCCCTTTTGTTTTATTACCTAAAACCATTCATTATATCTTGGGGAAAAGAAAAAATAAAAATGGTGATCTCAAATTCTCACTAAGGGTAATCATTTAGGACATAGAACTATCCATAAACATTTGAATGCAAAAAAACGTGAACATAAAATCTAAACATCAAAATCCTGAGCAAAGACATAAATCTTGGAAGTACGTAAGGAATATATCATAAAATAACATCAATAATGATAAAATATCATGGGAATAAAACATGTAAATGTTGAAAACCATTACTCACATGTTATGATTTCCATAGTAGCCATGGCATTGCTTCCAAGACCATCTTAGTGGACAAAGTCCATTTCTGAATCAAGTTCACCCCTCGTTCCAGTCCAGTATCACTAAACCGGATTAACTTTCCATTCCATCTATTTCTATCTCATGATATATAAATATTTACCCAATTAATTGGAGGGAGATATAGGATCCACCCATGTCATAATGAAATCATTCTTAATTATGCCAGAAAATAGACATAATTATTTCATCATAACCCAACGAATAAAATGGGTTTCGTAACCATCATCCCATCATAACATAAACCATATTGAAGAAATGGATATAATTTCACCATAAGAAGAATCAATTCATGTAAATAATAGATAAATTATACATGAAACATAATCTTAATGTCATCATAGATTGAAAATAGTTTTGACAGTCACTTGAAATGATTTCTTGAGGAAAAAATTCTCTCTTCTTCAAAATAATTTTCTTTTCAAAAATTGCCATTATATTTTATAATAAAAGAATTTTGTTGAAAATAATCATGAAATATTTTAGAGTTAGATTCATGAAAATAAGTTGTTATAAAACCATAAAAATACATTCATGCCGTATAAGTAAAAAATATGATTTTCTCGTACTTTTGCTGGAAAGTTAAAAAGGTCATCGTAAAAGAAGGATTCCTTACATACCATGTTATAAATGTAAAAAATGGGTAAAAAGGAAATTAAAAATACATGAAACAGTTTTCAGAAAACAATTACATGGATGATAAATATAACCCCAGTAAATACTGATGAATAAACAATCTCAAATTAAAACGTGATTGGAAAAGTTATCCCTTACCTTATGTACGATATACTTCGTATGTATCTGAACCTCCTGTATAATGATTTAAATAATGTCATTGAATTATTACAGAATCATATTCACTGTTATGTTATCATATATGGTTCACTTATTACTTTATATTACTCGTTCATTTGTAAATTCCATGTTAATGCAACGTTTTGGACGAAATCATTTTATTTATCCTACGTGTTTGGACTTGTTGTTATTGATATTATTATTAATTATATCATGATTTAGTTACATCCAAAATATAAATCATGATTCATATATCATATATATTCATTATATATATATAATATATAGATAAATGAAATGAAATACAACATTCATGGGAATGGTAGGTCGTACGTACACATGAACGTTGGTTTCCTTTCCTTATTGACTTGAATGAAAGTAAGTAGATGGCATATATATATACATAAATCTAATAGATTTATCATGTCATATATTTAATTAATATTTATTATATATAATTTATATTCATTCATGAATGGTTAACATGGATAATGAATCTCATCGAGTCGTGGAGACGGTAATCCGTACGTACGCACGAGCGATGATATCATTCCCATATTTATTGAATGGAATTGGATTGGATGTTATAATATCATATAATCAGTATTATGTTATAATAATCACATATAGTTATTCTTTACACCATTATACCTTTCCATGTAATGTGGTGGTGGAAAAAAGATTACACAATAGCTTGGAGATGGTATTCTGTACGTACGAACGCGTGGTGATTTCGTTTTCCATAGGATGGATAGAAGGTGAAATATGGTTTTTTCATATTTATAATAAAATACAAGTATATAATTAATACTTATTTTTTACTTTATAATGAAACAACTAAAGAAGAGAAAGTAGAAGAAGAATGAAACTTGAAAGAGTCGGTTGAAGAGATTACCTCTTCCCCGACGCACCTCTTTTAAAATTCTTCTTAGGGAACTAGAGTTGGACTTTGGAGAATAAAAGAACCTATAAGATATAACTAGAGAGTTTTAGAAGAATAATTGGAAGGGGTTGGAAGAGATTCAAGGCACAAAAGGGTGTGAAGTTAATAGGGAATGGGTGACCTTCTTATAAGGGATGAGAGGGGCACCTTTGGTAACATAAGAAATATTAATTTATAATAAACTAAACCTCACATAAAAACCATCAAAAATGATTCAAATGTGAAGATTAAATTATATAGGGATGTAATATCCTCAAAAAATAAAATTTAGACATGTTGGGAATTTATTTTAAACATTATCAAGTTGATTTATCCTTATTTAGTCTATTTAAATGTTTTTATGGTAAAAAGATTATAATTTTAAAATTGTTATAAATAATTACCTATGTTTTGTGAATTGTCAATAATTTGATAATTTATGACATTTTAGACCATAAAAATTTTAATTTATAATATTTAAATATCTTTTTGATTTTTAAACAATTTTATATTATGTTATTATTATAAAATAACAATAGTGTCAATTTTGACACTATTCAATTATCTGAATTTAAATAAAATCCTCACAAAATATATGTTCTAAATAAAAGATTTAATAGATTTATAACATGTAATATTTGTCTATAAAATTATTAGAGCACATTTAATAGTTCATATAAAATTTATTTTAATATTTTTAAAGCCATTTATTTGACATTTCAATCAATAAAATAATTTCAACATCACAATTGTGTAACCTTTAATGATAATTATTTAATCCCAAAAAATTATAAATAAATTCGAATGATATAGATAAATTTATTAGGTTCATGGATACTATTAATATTCGAAGTTTCATGATGTATATAACTAAATTAAAATTACTATACTTATTTTATTTAAGAGAGTGACATTCTGTCACTTCCTTTGGTTTTAATAATAATTAAATTACTTTCATGGTAAAAGTCCATAAAATTAATCTATTCTGATACTTAGGTGATATGGGTATACTTTTAGTTATCAAATCGAATTTTGGATTGTGTTAGGGTAATTTTAAAATCTAATTTTTACCCATAATTACGCGATTTACGTTTAACTGCATTAAATAAAAAATACCGTAGTTACTATTGAAAATAAAAAAAATTAATGTAACATATTAAAATACTTTGTACCCAAAAAATATAAATATGGAATCCATTTTTCACAATTCAAAACACATAAGTTTCAGTAATTAATTTAAAATTTATCTCATTGTTAAGAAAACCAGTTTTAAATGTTAAAACATTACCAAAGATTGAAATTCCTTTTCCTATGAATTCAATATAGAATTAATGGTAATAACATACATTATATTAAATGGTAAAAATATATTCTATTTATAATTTAAAACCAATGAATATTATAATTTAACCATATAAATGTTTGCGATGAAGAATGTTGTTTTTAATTAAAATATAGCGTGTTTTTACTATTTATTAAAATATGAATGTTATCAGAATAATATGAAAATTTTATCCAAAGTAAATTTTTATATTAGGATTCAAAGAAAAATATTATTTTTTCAAATTGAACTTATAAACCGGTCAAAAACTATATTTAAAGTGGTTGCTCTATTAAAAGGCGACAAAACAACATTTTTTTTGAAAAATAATTATTTTACTCGATAAAATTTTTTTTTCTCTCACACGATGTTCTCGAAAATGTGTAAGATGAATAATAATGTTATAAAATTCAAAATGTATTTAATTATATTCATAACGGCTAGTTCATAATAATATTGTAACCATATATCATTGTTTAGTGAAACCTGGTATTGTGTACAACACACGCTATCGAGGAAGGTCGCGACTGCGTGTAATGTAAGACAAGTCACTGTTGCGTGTAGTGAAAGACTCCTTTTTTAATGAGTATAACAAAATACAGCCATATGTCATTTATACATTGAATATATATATATACACTCAATGTTTCTTTGAATAACTACTATCAAACAAACATGAAATTGTGTTTAACACGATCCAAGATTAGTGTTGCGTATACTGCAAGCTAATACAGTGTTGCATATAGTGTAAAATAATCCTGGTGTAGCGTGTAGCAGAAAATATGAAATAAATTAAATAGAATATCTCTTATAAAATCTCGGTCATTTACAGGTATGTTATGAAAATAACAAAAGAACATATGAGAAACAATTATTTTATGAATATCACATATAAAAAAACACTTTATTGAGAATTTTAGAAATTGGATTAGATATCACACCAAGAAATAATTTATTAAGTACACCTGAAGAAACATATTTCAATATAATCAATAAAACTTAATAATTATATTGAATCCATTTTTACTGTGACATAAATATTGAAAAAAACACCTGTATAGAAAGCAATTTGCAAATACAAAATACAAAATTCTATTTAAAATCATATGATATAAATTTTTTATCCACTTTAATCATATTAATATTATATAGGATAAATTTAATCAATGATGTAACAATTCACTTCAATAAAAATGATTTATACCATATAGCCATAAAATTTAAATAATTTTATGAAATTCATAAGGATGAATCCTTCATTATATTTTCATCTAAACTATTAAATGTTTTTTGTGTTATAACCATTATAAAATATCATTTCATTAAATTCAAAACAAAACAATTTCACTATAATCATATTATTAATTAATATTTAAAAATTTAGTAAAAAACATCCAAATATATCAACAATTCACAGGACCATTATTCATCAATTTACCGTCTACAAATAATCTGAGGAGATCCATGAATTATGAGACCTAAATAAGAATAATAAGTAGAATATAAAATAGCAGTTGATTGGGATTCATGCTTTTTATGTTCCGTAATAATCACCCAACAGTTCCTACAATATTTGTGTATTTAATATCTTATTAAATAGAAGGGTTTCAAATTCATGAAATCCTATCTCCCATAAATTTTTATTAACCAATTTCATTCAGATATTTATAGTTAGAAAGTTATATAACATAATTATAGAAATTATTATGATAAAATAACCATAATTCATGATCCTAGAAAGGAATCTAAAAGGGAAATGGTTCATAACTCCTCCAATTATATCATGCCTTTGGGATTGATTTTTCTTATGTAGATTTACCTATAAGTGCATATTGTGTTTTTATGATCATATTCTCCTTTATACTAACTTTATGAGTCCCATGAAATTGTGAAATCAATATGAGAGGGGGTGTGGGTGAATCATATGTGAATAAATATATACAAATAATGTTGAACATATTCTTCTTCCTTCCTCTATGTCAAACAATCCTTATCATCTATTAAAATCTATAGATCATTATAACTACCCCTTAACATGTAATTTAACATTTAATGAAAATTAAAAATGTAAATAGTTGATCATATTGATTTTAACAAGGAATAACCTATTTTTGAACAACATGGTTTTATTTAATTAATGAAAAAATAGAGTGTAATGATACGAATCCACTACACAAAAAGGTAAATAGTACTATAACTAGAGGGTATCCCATCAGTATAAATACCAAACATTGGGAGGAATGGATACCATGTCATAGAATCATTTGATAGATAAATTATCGGTTTTCATGGAAGCAATAAAGATATCTACTTCGTTCTCTTCATGATAGTTATAGAGTATCTCTCTGTTGTCGTTGATGATCCTTTTTAACTTTTTAATAATTTTGGTTATCTACCATGGTGTTTTCTAGGGTTACAAAAGTAGTTGGAAATTGTTTTAGATTATGTCTTAATATAAACTAGCTCAATGTTTTATTTACTAGAAATATTGAGGTAGGTTAACATCACCCTGAACACTACATGAACTAAAGATTTATATTATATTTATTCTTCAAAATCCATAAAAATATTCTTTAATTATGATTATATATGAACATAATAATACATAAAAACAATAATTTTATTATTTTTGTTGAATAACATGATTCTATATCTTCTTCTATCAAATGGGAAATGAAACCTTTATTCATGTTTATCGAAAACTATAACTTAATGAACTGATTTTATTTTTCTTCATAATAAAACTTCATGATTGGATATAATTTTGAATTTACAGTTGATAAATGATACATATAACATAGTCAAAATTCTTTTATAGTTGTATCTCATATACCATCTTACATTTTATCTGTGAGGGATATTATAGCAGTCCCAATGTGTATAGTAGAGTACCACATCATGAAGCGATGTAATTCCCTTTAAAAAATACATTATGTGTAAGGTAATATTGACACTGTTAAAAAATATATATGATATACAAGAAATAATTATAATATTCATGTAAAATTTATCATTCTGAAATGATAATATTTTATTTCATTTCTTACACTATAAAATGATAATGGTGTTCACGCATACGTATGAACTAATGCCTCTACGAAGTAATACAATTTTTTCCATCACCATATCACTCAAGGGATATAAAATATTATAATTATTTAAATAATATGGTTGTTTTATAAGGTATTAAGTATATATATATAATAATAGAAATTTTTATTCAATAATTATCATTTATGAATGTAAACGTTACTCCAGCTTACGTATGAACTATAATCTCAATTATTGTCACATTTTTTATTTTCCATAACCATCATTCATGATTTTTTTAATGTATAATTGATAAATAAAATTTATAATGATTTCATATTTAATATTCTTAATATTTCATTATAAAATATAAATGGAACATCATCAAAATAAAAATATTAATTCATGTCTTATATAAATAATACCATCAAAACATCTGAAATCTACATAATTAATGAATATATCTATAAATAATTGTTATATGTTAAATAAATGTAACAAAAAACATGGAAATGTTTCATATGAAATTAAAATTTTAATATATTTTGATTATTCATGATGATATTGAAAGTATGTGATGAATAAGAATCGTGGTAAATGATCATATTACCTAAGACCTCATTTTAAAAAGTTATAAATATTTAATTTCTAAATATTTTTTTTTCTATTTTATTCAAGATATTTCAATAAATTTATTATTTACACTAAAATAGAGGATAATGTTCATTTATACCATATTTTAAATTTTAATAAATTTATTTTAAAAATTAATTAATATTTTGATGGTTTTATATAAGGTGATTTATTTTTAAAAAAATCATCACTTATACTTTTTTTCAACTCCATTTTTTGCAATTTTATATTTTTAAAATTATTTATTTGATGATTTATATAGGAATAAATGATTTATTAAAGAAATTTTATAACAATTTTTAATTTTTTTAAATGGATTTCTAAAGAAATATTTTTACATGTTTTAGATGGAATATTTTGAAAAATAGTTAAAAGGAATGTCCAATTTTATCTAATAATGAAAAAACCAGTTATACTGTAGATAAATCTTATTCAGAATTTCGATTAATTCACCTGAATTAATGTATTGTTGTATAAAACACATATTTAAATTTTTTTGGGTAGTATCGCTCTTCTAATGTGTATAAAATATATATATATATTGATATCTAATAGAATTTTTAATATGTGGTTAAAAGTGTTTTTCAAAAAATCCATTATGACATGTTGAAATATTTATTTTTATTATGATATGGGGCTTGGAAATTGTTTATGGTGTGTTGATACAAATTGTGGATCGTTGAATAAACCATTATAACTAATACAAGGTGATAATCCAAAGAGTAGTTCAATTTATTGTGTAATGTTTATGATCTCTATAGAATTATATTGGACGTTTTCCTTATGGTTATTATAATTTTCAAGGGTTCTTTAAGCGGTATATGGTATAGAATAATTTTATATTCATTGTAATGGTTCTATAATGAGTTTTGAAAGGGTTTTAATATCTTTATGTCTCATGGAACCTAGAATAATTTTATATTCATTGTAATGATTTTTAATGGAATTTATGAATTTAAAAATGAATGATAATTTTCTCTATAAAATAAAAATGATGATATTTTCTAATAAATAGTAATTTTTTAGGAATATGATTATCATCTATTTTCATTTTTTATTAGAATAATCAATATGATCTTTTTTATCCATTATTGATTTTCCCCCATCAAATTATTTAAAATTTATCTCACAAGGTTTGAAGAGGTGTACAGGAATGGAATAAAAAAAATTAATTCCATATTGATTCTTTGTAAAAATATATCATGTTTATTTTTAGATGTTTAATGTTGTGGAAAAAATTAATACTTTATTAATGTTTTTTGGTTTTAAAATTTGTTTTTAATGTGTCTGAATTAAGCCGTATTTGTCTAATGTAATAAATAGGAAATATCCTCAGTAATTCAAACAAGTGAATTCCAGTATACTAAAACCAAATATGTAATGTTAATGGACATGTCCGCATATAATTATGTAGAAAATTTACCAGAGGAAATATATATTATACTAAAGGAATAATATCCAATGTCATGTACTCTGAAATCATGTTCTAAAATCATGAACATTACATTTTAATCATTGAGGTCAAAAATTGTGATCCAATTGTATTCATCAAAGTCATTCAACATCAACAGGGTAAAACGGAGCACTAACATACTAGAATAGATTTTACGTTTAGTAGATTCTATCCACATTAAATTAAATGATAATTTCCCCTCAAACCGATGATTTTATTATTTATATTAATGCATTATAATCAACCATATAAAATACGGTATACGAATAAATATTTTATTGTCATTCTATCAATGATGCAGAAAATGAAATATAATAAGTGTGAATTCATATTATTAGTTTTTTTAAACATATGAATTTGTAATTTAATTCCATTAATTTGAATAAGAAGTGTATTAGGGATTGAAGATATAATCAGAGTTTATGAGTGAATCACAAAAGAACTTATACCAATAAAATTTGGAATCATTAAATATCAACTAATTGAGATTGAATGGGTAATAAAAATAAATAAACACTCGTAATTATATATCAATATTGATTATAAGAACCACTGTAAAACCATTGTTTTCAATTAAAATCCTTTTTTGATAATATTAATCATCACATGCATATCCCATATTAAACCAGTGTTAGATTTAAATGGATCCTATTTAAATTCATATGAGATTCCATTATATCATATTTGGACAAGTTACATTGAAAAATGCATCTTAGCGCTCTCTAGGAGAACCTATCATATAATATATACTTGGATAAAGTAGTGTAATCTAGCATACCCCATAGTATAAGATATAATAGGGTCCCCTGTCCTTTTTTGGGACACCCCGTCAAATATAATGCTTATGAACCATAACCAGAATAAATTACAAAGATATTTTATCATAAAACTCGATGAAATAATAATTAATACTTTTATAACATATTTAACCAATTTAAAGGGAATGAGTTTCAAGTAAAAATCATTGAATATTGAGTAACCCATGGGAATGAAATGGGATCCCTAGAAATTTTTTTATAAAAGTATATTTAACTCATTTAAAATTAATTAGTTCTATAATAATCTATTTGAAACTTGATTGACACATGGAAATGTAAGACATATTAGAAATATATATTTTAAATAATAATTATCCATTTAGAGAATGATAGTGGATTTAATCAATATAAAATATCCATATTGGAGTATAGTTAACAAAAATTGTTGTTGATTTTTTTAATTGAAATATTATAAAAATATCATTTAAAAAAATCTTAAGAAAAATATAATTTAAAATCTGGAAATTATTTCTCTAAAACATAAAAAAAAAATCCTATCATTTACATTGAAAATAAATTTATAAAAAAATATTATCGATGCTAAAAAATAATTTAAATAGCTTATTTATAAAAATATATTTTTTTCATTGAATAAAATTCAACCATTTTCTGAAAACATATTTATTTGACTTGGATTTTTATAAAGAGTAGTTTTCAATCTAAAAATTAAATAAAAAAAAATCAAACTCTTTATTACATAATGAAAGGGAAATGATATGAAATCATGTATTCATATGAAATAAATAGAGAATAGTAATATTCATGAGAATTAATTAGAGTTATATCTTTATATTCTAAAATTAGAGACTTAATCAAATATAATCTTGATAATCAATGATATTTTAATATCAAACTCTCAAAAATATGGAAACACTGCATCATAAACCCCTTGAAGGAATTAAAATGAAACATAAAATATTATTAGAATAAATATATTCATTATATTAAATTTCTATTGGTATTTATATAAACCTCATAAAATAGTATAGTCTAATAACACAACATAAATATCATAGAAAGAAATTGTGAAAAATTTTATTTAACGCTTTGGAATCATCAGAACCATAAACCCCAGGAAAGTTAATTCCTAAATTACATATGAAAACAACCATACATTTTAGATAATAAAAATACAGTACACTCATATTCATTATATACACCACACAATAGAAATTATTTTTTAATGTGTAATCTATTTCAAAGATATAAAAGTGAGATGTTAAAAATCAATTTCCTTGAGTCTCATTCGTCACAGATTTTCACTATCTTCAATTTTGATAAACATATTATTATTATATACTTTCTGAATTTTCTTTTTAATTTTTATTATTACATTAAATTTATGTATAAAAAATTTATATATAATTACTTAAACATTAATATTTATTTTTGATGTTTTGAACATATTTGGGTTCTATCAGACTAATTATTTTGGTATTTCGACTAATGTTAATGTTTTCATTAAATAAATATATTATTAATAATAATAATGACATAACTATCATATTTAAAAATATATTATTTATTTAAATCCAGTAAAGGATAGTTTTTATATTAAATAAACTAACATTTGGATCGTGGAGACGATATGCCATATATGAAAATGAGCAACATATAAATAATTTCAAGGATTAGTACTGAATGAATGTATGTAAGATTTATCATTATTGAAGGATAATTTTATCCTAATTAAAAAATTATTCATTTATATTTACTTATATATATAAATCTTCTTACGTGGTGATGAAAAAAGAAAAACATCTATTTGATGAAGCGTTTTTACAGACATCCATGATCGATGTAATCCAATTTTAGGTTTCTGAAAAGGTCATATGATAATAGTATATTGTATTTAAAAAATGATAATTATTTAATTAATATTATTATAATGTCATGTAAATCATATTTATTAATTATATTTTCCCTTATTACCTTCTACGTAACACTATAGTGAAAAACTCATCACAATGCTTCGTAAGGTTGTCATCCTCTGTACACATGAGAGATGTTATCGTATCTCTTACAGAATGGAAAATAAAAAGGATGTATATGATATAATTAATCAATATGTATTACTATTATATAAATATAAATATTATTAATATAATATATAAATATAATTTAAATCATTCTTCACAAACATGGTAGGTGGTAATTTAAATCTTATTTACATTGGTTCTTGAGGTGGTGGTCCCCCATACATAGAAATGATGATTCAGTAACCCATATGATGGAAGTGTCTATCAAAACCATAAAAAATAACATATCAAGATATTTATCATACTAACGATTTAATATAATTATGTTATAATAACAATTTAATGGTATGGATAATTATATAATATAATGACACTTTTAGAATAAACATTAACATTTCACTGGTTTACTCCTTAGGTTTGTTAAAAAATAGAGAAATGATTTATTTATATCAAAAATAAGGAATCTAGGACTCGGTTTGGTATGATGGAGGTTTTTTAGAAGGATTTTGATGATACTAAATGATTTAGTGGAGTGAAGATCTAACCATTGGCGTCCTCATTGTCTATTATATTGTTTTTACTGGAGGTTAGAAATGTTTGGAGGGAGTATGGAGATGTTTGGGTTCTAAAGGATGTAGGTGGGAGGATTACACATCATGTAATGAAGTTAAACAAAAAAATATTGGGTTTAAAATTTTTTAGAAGTGTTCACATTATTAGTATATTTGTAGTCTGAAAATAAAATAGTTCAAAAGGATATTGGATTTTTAGTGGAAGTCATCCTTGAAGGGTTTCACGACGTGAATGTGGGTTAGACAAAGTGTAATCTTTCAACCCAATTTTTTTAATGTTTTTATTTTTCAGAAACATATTTCATATGTCCATTTTATCTTTTTCTACTCTTTCCATATGAACCCTGGGCACCTCAAGGATAACTTCGAGACCCACTCCTCACTCTTTTGACTCTTGAATCAGCTGACTATTCGTAGGCGATCTTTTATCGTTGTGTGGTATTTTTTCCCTTTTTTCATTTGTTTTATCTTTTTTATCCCCCTGTAATTTTCTACTACAATTTACGTGGCCATCAGATGAGCTTTTGGGAAGCATTTTTAAGATACCTTGGTACAAAAAAGGTTGATCTATGTTTTTATTCGTGCATTTTTCACTTACGATCACTCTTTTTCCCCTATGGTTCTCAGAAGAATTGAAAAGATTATTCGATGTAGGGTTTCGCCTTTTTATCTCTTTGATTGTGTATTCAGTTGGATGGATCAAGTTTTTTTTCCGATAGATCATAGTTGTTCCACCAAAATCTAAGATAAAAAATTGGATTAATTATTTGAAAAAAAAATGGGTGTGTTCAAATGGTTTTTATACCCTTGATTATATTTTTATATTCGAATTTTATGTTCTAAATTCCCTGCTAAAAATCATGGCCATTGGTGGTCCTTAATTTTTCAATTAACAGGTTACATGTTGGTTAGACCATGTTAAATACATATAAATTGAATTTGGATAATTATATAAACATAAAATATGAATGGATGCCCCATGATCATAATGTTTCTATGATAATACCATCAATTAATAAAAAATATTAATTTTGGGATGCATTATTTAATCCTTAATTCTTTTATTCTTTGGAATGTTGGCGTGGGGTTGCCTTTGATTGATGTGGTTGTTTTTGTGAGATTAATGGGTCATGATATGGTTGTGTTGTGGTGTGTTAGTTGGCTTGGTCAATGGAATGTATAAACATGTAGACTATACATCAACCTATCTTGTAATGGAATATCATGTAGAGGGATTGATTGATTGAGTAATGTATAAAATTTTGTGTGGCAGTGAGGATGTGGGACCATTTTTTGGTGTTGCGTGACCGAATAGGGTTGTATGTTGGGGTTTTGATTGGTTGGAATGTAAATTGAGATTGTTGATTTTGAAAAACTATTGTAATTGTTGATTTGTGTGGTTTAAAAGGAATTTCCCCATGAATACTATACATAATGATTTCCATGTGTCTATAGATCGATATTTCTGAATGTGTGTTAATCATAAATGAATGATAATCTACTCTAATGTTAATTGGTTTTTTCCTTATATGTTGACCATGGTTGTGTTTTTTGTTATGGGTTGTGTTTGATTGTTGCATGGTACTTATGTATTTGAGAAATGTATGGTTTAATAATGAACAAAATTATATAAATGGAATTGGAAACCAAATGTAAAATTTTAATGTAGGTTGTTATGTTGTGTGTGTATTTTAGGTGTGGAAACATGGTTGGGATTTTATGGGTTGGTTAATGATTGTTGTAAATCTATAGGTTGGGCATGAGTGTTTATTACCATATATGTATCTAATTTTATTTTCTTTGTATTTCAACATTCACCCCACCCTGGTTGGTCACTATGTTCTGAACACCCCCATCATCATGGGAGAGGGTGTCTTTTCCGAACACCCTAATTGGAGGATCGATGCATGGTTGATGGATATAAGCTTCTCCCTCATATAGGAATTTGTATCGTAGGACTATTCATGTAGGATACAGTGATATTTGTGAGGCCTAGGTTTCTATGAGTGAGGTGTTAATTCCAAGGTGTCTACAAGATGAGATGGGGTGTCCATTTCCAAGTTTATTCTAGATGAGGCATGGTTATGGAAAATGTCCCTGCGGATGGGATGACGTATGGTTGTTTCCCATGTGTCTGCTGGTGGAATATGGTATGGTTGTGTTCCAATAGTATATGAGTGGGATGTGGTGACGTTTATATTCTCAGGTTATGAAACTATCTCTGAACCCAAGATGTGTTTGGGTGTGTTGTTACGAGGGAGTTGTGGAAGAATATGGAAGTTCCATGATATTTTACATTAGGGTATGAGCAACTAACAAGTGGGAAGTGGTACAGGGTACCCAAACTATCAATGTTCTTGTTATATTACTTTACATGACTTGTGTTATTTGGTGAGGATTTCATTGTGAGGTTAGGATGAAAAATATTGCTTCGTAGGAGATATTGGTTTTTTTTGTATTCTCATTGGGGAATTGGAATGAATCATCAAATTATAGATGAAATACCATGGTTTTTTTTCAAATGAATATAATTTTAATCCCACACTACGTTATATAACATCATTTAGGATTTTAGGAAGATGACGTAGACCATTCTGGTTGTTACTAGATCATACTTCTTGATAGTTCCATGGTCACTACCATTTTTTTACTTTTTGTATTTACCTAATAGGTTTATTTATTTGAGGTATTTTTTTAAACATGTATATGGGATGTTTTTTGACTTCTTATATATATACACATGTTGGAGTGATTTCTATGCGCCTACATATTCTCTCTCAAACATGGTAACTGTAAGAAGAAAAATTCCTACCATTTTGCGAAAATTGTATACCATTAGTGGTGGTCTCCACCCTAAGGGCCTACTAATGGTGGGAAACAGGGGTCATTATCTCTTTCTCTCCATTTCCATCACATGAGCGGAACCATTGGTGTGGGGGGTTTGAATGAATGGTAATAGAAGAGTTTTGTAGATATTATGGACATTAGAGTTATTTAATGTGAGTATTGAATTAGTTCAGAGGGTAATAGTGTAAGGAAGTCAAGGTGTATGACATAGGCTAGGGAAGACCGTCTAGGACATGGGATCTTAGGGCCCCCCGTGGTCCACTATAAGGATATAGAGCCTACCTAATAATCAATAGTGGGTACAACATTTAGTGGGTAGAGAACCGATGAGAGGTTCATTCATCATAATTACTTGGGTTCCTATTTTAATTGTGTGGTTTATGTAATTTGTACTAACTACTGAGTGAAAATGAGTCTTAAATTATATTCCACACTACACAGACATAGGAGTTCCGTGTTTACCCTTTTTAGCTATGGAACATGGTCATCATCCACATGTAATGTAGGCAGTGGATTCTCAATAAGGTAAACTAGTCGATCAAAATAGGGTTGATCCGTAAGAGGAGGAGGATCGATAGAAGATGTCGCTACATTATTTATATTGAATGACTCTTAGAATGTAAGAGGTAATCATTTCAGACATGGAGACTTAGAGTTTTCATGAGGAGATTTTGATCACCTTTAGTATTATCCATGCTTTGATGGTTAACTAGGTTCTTTTGGTAATTAGCCCGATGTAGGTAGCTATGCATTAGTGTTTGAAATTTTACCTAGGGGAGAGGAAGGAGACTAACATTATATAGGTATATTTTGAGAAGGATTTCTGAGAAGAAATAATTTTATCAACCTTCAAGGGTTAGAATTGATAGGAATTACTATCCCACCATCAATGGAGTATGTCAATACAAGAGATGAGGGTAATGTTCAAGGATCTCTCTAATTTTTCCCCGGATCTTTATTCATATGATTAGTATCATTTAGGATATCTAAGGGAGGAACATATTCCTTCACTCTAGTACATAATTACTCATATTAACTTGTCGACATAATTTGATGTCTAGAAGAAGATAGATTTAGTTGACCAGATCCACTCATGAGGAGTTCTACCCTAGGAGGGGAACAAACAGGGTTCTTCAAAGGGAAATTCTACATGTTGCAGGTTTTAGGTTACAATGTCATTGAGTTTTTTACTAGAAGGTAACCAACCTCAATAGTTACCATTTTGTACTAAATGTACTCATGGTTTTCCCATTAAATTGGGATAAATGTGTTTTTCCTATATAACATGTGACAATCTTCATAATTGGTGATCGATGATCGTTCGAGCTATGTATGCTGGTGGTAGATAGGTTCACCCCTGCCTCAGTAGGAGTGTCTAGGAAAGACATTTTTAGAAGTAGGGACATGTGGTTCCTTCTCCACAAAGGGGAGATGCGGATGATAGATGCCAAAAATAGGATGCTCCTCAGGGACCTCGACCCAAGTGTGGTCATGTAGGCAATCATCAAAAGGGGTTAAGTGGATGTGTGCTTCGATATTTTAATGTCTTAGATGTAGTAGTTCTATCCAGGATAGAGATGGATCGAGTAATGATCATTTTTTGTTTTCATTCTTGTGATTTGTTTGATTCGCCTTCTTCAAAGCCTTTCGTTTCACCCGCACAATTCCATAGTATAGAACTAGAAATAAAATTTTTTCTAGTTCCCATTATTTTTATTATTTCATTAAAAATTTAGACCATCTTGTATAGTGTATGATTATGATATAGAATAATGATTGGGAAACATTCATCCCATTGGGATCTATTCTTGCTAAACATGAAGTCATATGATTTTATTCTCATCATAGACATGATTATTTCTATGCATGTGGTTATCAACTACACCTGGAGGAGAGTATTGTTTTCTGATGTGGATGGACATTGTGTGACATTCATGGGTGAATTGAGCTATCTAGTGGGAATTCGGCATGTGGAGCCACTTCATTACTTATTGGTTAATCTGTAAATGAGATTATTGGATACCGAGGTGATGGAGGTTCCCAAATTTTTTGGAGTTTTTGGATGTTTTCCTAATGATATTTTGAATCTAACCCCTTTATGTGTAATTGAGTTTTGGATATACTTATATCCATGTGAATATGTAGTTTCTATTGCTCCTAATCAGACGTAACTTTCTGAGCTACGAGAGATAAGTATTTAAATTAACAACCTAATAGAAGTAGGGATTTATCTAGCCATGTGTGTCATCGTGGGGTGCTTCGTTGTGTTTTTTAAAGAAGTATACGGGTTGTATGAGGTTTTTTGTAGTCTATTGGATTTAGAATATGGTTATGGAAAAGATCTACTACCCTATTTCGATGATAGATGATCTTGTTGACCTCCTAATTGGATAATGTTAGTTTTCTAAGAACGATATGTGGTCTACATATCCCCTATTTAGGGTAATGGAGGGAGATATTCTGAATATTTCTATTAGATATAGGTAAGGTCACTTCAAGTTCATATTCATGTCATTCTATGTAATGAATTCCCCACACTTGTTCATGAGTCTTATGAATGCCACATTTCATGAGTTCATGGACTGGATCATCGTGGGTAGTAATTGATGACATCGTAATCTACACTAGGATAGAAGAGAAGAATGCTGAGAACTTCATAACAATCTTAAAAGTCCATTTATTCCAAAAAATCAATAGAATGTTTTCTAAGTGTATGTTATAGACATGTGAGGTTCATGTCATGGGACATGTGGTGTCACAACAGTGTGTAATAGTGGATATTTCAAATGTCGTGGCATTTTTTTATTGGAATAACCCATGAATGTGGTAGAGGTTTGTAGCAATATGGTCTTGTGGGTTATTATTATAGATTTGTACCAGATTTATCTTGAGTTTCGGGTACAATGATAACTTTGAAGTGGAAGGAAAATGATTTTTTTTTGGAGTGAGCAGTGTCAAGATGCATTCAATTATTCACAGGGGTAGTTGATCAGTGCACCGGGGTTTTGGTATTTAGAGGAAAGGTGATTATTGAAGTGTTTTGTGATTCATCCCATCTAGTCTTTGGATGTGTGCAGATGTAGTATTTGGGACTAATCACCTATTTTACTAGCATGTTTTGAACCCATGAACATACTTATTCAACCCATGATATGGAACTTACAATGGTAGTGTTGGCATATATATTGAGGAAGAATTAAATCATTGGCGTGTGATTTGTGGTCTTGAATGATCACAATAGCTTGAGATATATCTTTTCCATGTTGGATTTAAACTTATGATAGTGAAGGTGGTTGGATTTCCTCCTGAAATATGATTTTAATATCTCTTACACCTCAAGAATTGGGAATGTCGTGGTAGATTCCTTGATCGGGAGGTAACAAGAAGGAGGTATTTCAAGAATATTCATATTATTGGAGGGCGATGGAGGTGGTGGAAAACATACACAAGTATGTAGGGATGGACTATCATAGTGTATTTCTATTTTATTTGATAGTGCAGACTTCTCTAATGAAATTGGTGGAAGTGTCTCCATGGGGAGACCCAAAGGAATCAGTGATGCATGGTCACCTTTTCAAGAGGGATTCTCTTGAATGATTGTCAGCGGATGGTTCGAATCATATTCTCTTCCATGGATGTTTTTTTCTTATGGAGGTATATGAGGTATTACTCTGTTAATTTCATATATCTCCAAATGTGATGTACCTAGTAGTTTATAATATGTTCCATGGATTGAGGAAGTAATTTTTGTGGCTCGAGATGAAACATGCAGTGGTGGAGTTTGTGGGAATGCGTTTATTATTCGAGAAGGTGATGGTTGAGAATTGTGTACCTGTTTGTTTTCTACATGACATTGATTTTCCCAAGTGGAAGTGTGATGAAGTATTGATGGATTTCATCATATGATGACATAGTTCTTGGGGATGATGAGATGCGAGATTAGTAGTAGTTGATCATTAGATTAAATCGACTCACTTATTTTCAATTAAGGATTCAGTAACAATGGATTCCTTGGAAAATAGCTATGGGGATTATGTGGGGTTGTTGTCTGGAGTTTCTATATACATTGTTTCAAAATGGGATACACATTGTACCACATGATTACGGAGGGGATTGTTGCATGATTTTGGCACAATGTTATGTCATAGAATATCGTTCCACCCTTTGTTTGATGGGAAGATATAATAGACTATAAAAACATTGGAGGATATGTCGCAAGAATGCGTAATGGATTTCAGAGACTCATGGGTATGACACCATCCCTTGGCAGAGTCTTCATACATTAATAGCTATCACTCTTACGTTATCATGTTTCTATTTTAATACTTGTATTCCAGATCATGTCGTTTACCTTTTTTTAGATAGAGGATGTGGAGAAAAATATTCATGGTCCTGAGGTAGTGTTGAGCAAGACATATATGTTTTTTCTTGTTTTTGATAGGATGATGGAACCACGTGACCTATATAGGTCTTATGATGATCGTAGGAGGAGGTGCATAGAGTTCAAGGATGGGACCAAATGTTCTTGAAGTTTTCCCATCGGTTTGGGAAGCACTTTTTTTGGTAGGGGAGTAAGCTATCTCCCAAATTCATCTTAAACTTCATGGTGTTGGAGTGAGTTGGTGAGGTTCCTCACAATTTGGTTATTCCACCACAATTGAAGTGTATCCTTGACGTCTTTGATGTCTCTCAAATCTGTTATTATCTTCATGATGACTCCCATGTCATTGACTAGGGATAGTTGGATATTAATGATGATGGAACATTCATGTAGTGCCCATTAGAGATCAAACATCATCAAGATAAGTTATATCATGGATGAAACATTTAATTGGTTCCTATTTTTTGGAGGCATGGTTTCTTGGAGGATAGTACTTGGGAGCAAGGATGATATATGTGTACCGAGTACACAGAGTTGTTTTATGTTTTTCCTTGTTCTATTTATCATTTTAATATGATGTTTGAACACTATTTACTATGATATGAGTTGTTTCCCTTTTTAGTGATGTATGATGATGTCTAAATGTATGAAAAAGGTAATGTGAATTTACTAATCATGATGCATTAATTGTGATATTATTAAACCCATGGAGACAATTTAGTTAGGCCTAAAGTGGATAACATAATGACATGGAGGGTGGATTTCCTTATTCCGCATGTTCGGTACTATGGTTGATAGTAATGTGTGTTGTGTCTACTAGTCGGTTGGATTATAATAGGATTGAGGATTTTTTCCTAGGTGATTTGGTTTTTCTCTACATATTTTTAGCAATGTAGGGTTTTTATCAATGAACGTTGACATGTTTGTTGGGTAGAGGATCCTTAAGCATGGTGTGATCCTTGAGAGGTATCTCATGGGGTTGTTATTCAGAAACCTCTTTATTCTATGACTGTTTTTGGACTCTCAATGGTGATAATCATTTTATTGGAATCAGGAATAATGGTTCATGTTGCCATGGTCTATTATATTTTGGGTTTTGGAGGATATAAATGTTTTGAGGGAGTTTAGAGAGGTTTCGGTCATAAATTCCGGTAGTGGGAGGAATACACGCATTTTAATGTGGTTACATGAAGCTTCTCTAGTTGTTTTCACAGTGTGAGGAGATTCATGGTCTAAAAATAATATAACTTTTCAGGAGATGGGTTTTTCATCGGAAGTGGACCATGAGGGATTACCTGGTTTTAAAGGGGGTTACGTGACATGAAATCATCCAACCCAGTTTTATTTGATGTTTTTGTTCTGCTGAACCTTATTTCATTCAGCCATTATATATTTTTCATCTCATTCTAGAAAAAACCCTAGGTGCCTTGAGGAGATGTTAAATCCCCTCTCCTACCTCATTGGTCTGTTATATCTAGTAATTGATCGTAGGCGATCCGTTATAGACTTGTGGTATGTTTCCCCTCCTTTTTATTTATTTTCTCTAATTCTCCCCGCTAGAATTGATTGTACCAAATTTGGCTGGATTGAGAATAGTGCTTATTCAATTTATTTATGATTCCATGGAATATAATTGGTTGAACAACATTATTAATGTTGGGGTTATCACTTACAATCTTTCATTATCGCCTTGTGATACCCATATGAATTGAAAAGATTCATATATATAGGGATACTCTTTTGTTTTTCTCAAATTTTTTATTAATTGGGAGTGATATAATTTTTTCCATGAAGATCATAAGTCTGTCTCCCTAAAAAAAACGATTATTTATTTGAAAATGGATGTGAGTTTTTTTCACATGATTTTTAAATCCTTGATCTTATTGTGATGTTTTGATTGTACCGGCTAAACACCCCACTGAAATTCATGGTCGTTGGTGGTACCTTCTTGCACAATAAACAAGTTTCATGTTGGTTAGATATTTTAAAACAATTGAAAATGGAAAATGGATAATTATGTAATCTTTTATAATAAAAAACTATCTATGATCATATTGTTTATATGATAATCCAATGAATTCATAATCATAATTAGGTTTGGGATGCTTTGTTTAATCCAATATTTTTTTATGCTGTGGTATTTTGGGTGAGGTGTTGATTGTGATATCTATGGTTGTGTGTGTGATATGTATGGGTCATGTAGTGAATGTGATGGAGAATATTGGTTGGTTCAGATGGTGGAATTGATGAACTTGTAGATGGTACATCAAACTACCCATGTAATGGAATATCAGGTAGAGAGAATCAATGAATGAAGAATAGAAAAACTTGTGTGGTGAAATGAGGCCATGATGCCATTTTCAAGTGATGTTTGATTGTATGGGGTTATGTTTTGGGTTTTGGTTTGGTTGGAACATGACTTGAGATGTATGAGTTTGAAAAACATTGGTTTTGGTTGATATGAGTGGTTTACCTTGAGATTCACATGAGTAGTTTGCAGAAAGCTGTCAATATGTCTGGAGATCAATATATCATGAATGGGTATCTAATTAAGATAAATTTGATTATACATTAATTTTTATATTATTTTTTCATTGAGATATGACCTTGTATATATATCATGTTATTTCTTGTGATTGGTAGTTTCTCTATAACGATGGATTTTATAATTGAATGGAATAACAGTGAATTAATATGGATAAATGGAATTGGATGGAAAACATTGAAATGTGCTTTTGGATTGTTATGTGGTGTTTTTATTTTAGTCATGGATGTATAGTGGGTATGATATGGGTTGGTTATAGATTATTGTAATGAAATAGGATGGGATAGAATGTTTAGTACCATATATGTTTCTAATTGTTTTTTGATGTTATTTGAATAATCACCCCACCCTAGTTCAGAACTATGTTCCAAAACGTACCATCATCATGAGGGAGGCCACATTCTCCCAGTCTAATTTGGAAAATGGATGGATGGATACTAGATCCTCCATGATACTTGTTTGAGGATGTTTTAGGAAAATAATTTTTTAGAAGTTTGTTGTGTGGTTGTGAGGATCGGGTGTTTGTGTTCAATGTGTTCTTTCCCATGTGTC
This sequence comes from Viscum album, assembly GCA_963277665.1. NCBI lineage: Eukaryota > Viridiplantae > Streptophyta > Magnoliopsida > Santalales > Viscaceae > Viscum > Viscum album. The sequence goes on from OY728127.1 coordinate 1,974,221,326, forward strand.
TAAATGATGAGTTGTGGTGTTCTTTCCCAGGTGTCTTTTGGATGATGTATGGTTGTTATTCAGTTGTCTGTAGGAGGAATGCGGTATGGTTCTGGACATTGTGTTTACGGGGTGGGGGGTGTTGTAGGGTTGTGGCCCATGTTTCTGTGGGAGGGATGTGGTGATCATCGTTTTCCCAGGTTAACAGACTAGCTCTATGGCCTATGTGTGTGCAGGAAATAGTGACATTATAAATGTGGAATAGTGTGGAAGAGCTAGTATGTTTTCCTTTAGGGAATGTGTATCTAACCTGTGGGATGTAGTTTGGGTTACCCAAAACAACTACATTCTTATTATATTGTTTTACAAGACTTTCATTATATGGTGAGTGTACCTTATTTGAGGATGGGATGGCTTGTATACCTTGTTAGGTTCAGTTGGTTTCTTTTGTTTTCTCAGAGGTTTTGTAGTATGCTTATCCCAATTGTGCATGACAGACCTTGGTTTTCAATTAGATTATATATGTGTTCTCATCCTATGTTATAAAACATCTTTCATGTTTCTAGGAGGACTAAATTGACCGTGATGGGCTTTACTAGATCAGACTTTTGGAATGTTGTTGTGTGACTACCATGTTTTATCTTTTGGTTTTTACCTAGGATTGTTTTGTATTTATAACTATTTTTAAGCATTCATGTGGAATGGTTTTGGAAATATTATATATATATATAGATAATTCTTGGAATTTTTTCATGGCTGATACATATCATCTCCCATTCATGGTTACTATAAAAAGGCAATGCCTCCCATTTTTTGGAATTTAATACCATTGTGATAATATCTACCCTATGGACTACTAGAGATAGGACATGGGGGTCATTATCTCTCTTTCTCTATATACATCTTATGAAGGGAAAATTTGAATTTAGGGCTTCATGAATGATGATGTGGGGAGAGTGAGTTCTTCTTTATAGTTGTTGACGAGTGAAATTCATGTAAATAATCATAATTATATACTATTTGGAGGCCTTCATTAATAAATGTACCTAAAAATTGAATAATAATGAAGTTTATAATGAAAAGGTATCTATAAATCCCCTCCAAAAAAGAAACTATATTTCTTAATTGTTTGTTTTCCGTACCTCTAATGTTTCATTGATATTTTTTCAATTTTTCATTAATGTGACTAATTTTCTAAAATATGTTATTAATCTATTATGAATAAATTTTAGTGAATAATATTATAATATTATGAACCAATAATTTATAACATTAAATATCAATTATAAAATAATCCTTTTTATGTGAAATTATTTTTAATAGAATTCCATGTGATACACAAAAACACTACCCTAACAATAACTATGGAAATGATGTTTGTTATATTTATAAGGTAATATATGATAATTATAAAAGATATATTGGTGAATAAATGAAATTTATTTAAAATTTATTATAATTTAAAAATCATTTTACAGAATAAATGTTAATTAGCAATTTTACATCATTTAATAAAATATCATTTATTATAAAATAATAGTAATATTTATTTTTACATTATTTATATAATTTGATCATAAATAATATCAAGAAATTAATAAAATTAGTATATACCAGTTTCAATGTATTTTACCATTATATATTATTCAAAACTATAATGTAACAAAAAATCCTTTTATTTTCCACACTATTAATATTTCTAGTATATATTTTTAATTAAAATTTTAACACAATTATTAATGCATTGGTGTATCACATGAATATAATGTAAATATATCCTCGCTAAAAATGATTGATAATTTATTATAATAATAAATTAATTAAGATTTAAAAATAATATTTATAGTCAAACTAATTAATATCTCCCCTTTCCCGATTTCTTTTTTGAAATTAAAATAAAAAATGGTAATTTTTTTAAATTCGATCATCATAACTTATTATGTCGAAAATTTATATTGAAATTCTTTCCTAAAACAAATTTTTTTTTGGAATATGTTCATAAATGGAGAAATATTTCCATCCAATATATTTTGAAAAACTTTTGGGTCATTTGTACACCTTATATTCTATTTTTAACCACAATGTAAAGAGAGTTTTACCTTGCATATTGTAATTAATTTTAATTTTTTTAATTACCACTTGGGTAAACTATTTTTTTTTAAATTATTATTAAATATAACTAATTTTAATTCCAAATTTTCAATCCATTTTTATAAATAAACTCAAAATAATGGTATAATTTAATTAAAAATTAGTCTATTATGTGTACCCAGATAATAAGTTATTAGTGTGAAATTGTTAAAAACTTTAAATTGTTATCATATCAAATTTCAATATGAAATGGATTCCAATGGACTAAATCAGACTAAATTTTTTATTGTTTACATAATTTTACATTAATAAAAATTTAAAATATAATTTATCATTATAAATTATTTATATGAAAAACATTTTAATTAGAATTCAGTATTTTCACTATTCATTTAAAAAATAAATTTCATAGAAAAATTCGAAAAATTCACCAGAATCAAAATTTTACATTATTATTACAGAAATGAAGTTAATTATTTCAATTTAAATTTATAAACTCATCAAAATTTAGTTTTAAAATAATTTTCACTATCAAATATTAGGAAATCTGCATTCCGAAAAACAAAGGATTTTAAACATAAAGTTGGATTTATATTTATATCATGTATAGAGAAAAATTGGTTAAATTTTAAACTTTAGATATAATATAATTTACACTTATTTAATTAATATCATTTAATAATTTTAATTAATATAAATATTTATTATTAAATTATCTTGGGCATATAAAAATTTGTTTTTTTAAAATGTTTATTTTTATTCAGTTATTTTCATTTATAAATAATTGGTAAAAATGAATTAATTATAAAAACTTATTTAAACCATATATTAATAATTTATTTATTTTTTTTCATTCCATCCATTCTAACTTCATGGTGATAATAATCATGGTAAATTGTAATACTAATAGGGTATTATTATTCGGTAAGACTCAGATTTCAATGTAATAAATTTTTCTGATCAAACATGATGATATGTAAAATGAATGAATAACAGGTTGTATGATATTAATAACTCTAAAATTTTCATTTCATGTGACACAATATATCAAATAATTTATATTAAATTTAAGTCATACCTTTCATTGATTATCTGTATTTTACATATAACACCCCTAAAATTCAATTTCTCCCTTGAAACTCATCTTGTTTAGCAAAAGAAATTAGACTTTTAGAATTAATTTATTGAAACACACATAGAAAAAGAAAAATTTATTTTAGATCCCTTAAATTGAATCGGGGAAACACGAATGTACCCAAATTTATGAATAATTACAATTCAACAATATGTTGAATATTGGTAGGGAAATAGATAATGGATTTTTAAGGGAAAACTAAACCCTATTGATTAATAGAGAGTGATTTATAACATGGTCAATAAGAATTCAATGAATAAAAATCTAAATACGAAATATATTTTTAAAATTCATTCAAATCAATAAAATATATAGTAATGTGTTAAATTTTATATCAAGATCATTTTCTTATATTTGAATGATTATTTCAAGATATTAACAAAAAATTAATTATATTTACTTAATTTAGAAATAAAATTTATCTAGTTGGTTGTAGTTGAATCTCAAGAAAGGGTGAATTGAGTTCCTATTGAAATGTTTTTAAAAAAAAATTCTTATAATGATCCCCAAAATATGAAATCACCTAGTTAATTAAGGCAGCATAGATATAAATTTGTAGTTGGTAAAAAATTTTCTCCAATGGAGATTAGTCCTCAGTTGAATCAGTGTAAAACACTTCTTTAACTATTGAAACAAGGTTATTGAATAAAAAACCTACACACACAAACCATAACTAAGTATCAAAGTAAATGAAAAACAATTTTCTATTTTAGCAATTAATGAGCAGTGGAAAATAGATTAAATAGAGTTTTATAAAATATAATACATAGTAGAGTTAAAGAAGTGGATCAGTTTGAATCTGAGACCTAATACTCCCCAATTGGTAATAAATTTCAACCAAGCAGTTTATATTAAAAATAAACATGATACAAAGAATGTATCAGGATTTACAATATTTTTCACAAATTTTCCAGGGTTTACACCCTCTACAATAGTTCTTCATGGGAAAACAAGAAATTCAGACCACACATGGTCTCTTCCACAGTTATACAAGTGAAAACAATGTAGGTGAAGTTTGATGTGAGGGATTTTAGTATCCTCCAGTTTATGCACATGATATAGTGTGTGTAATAGGGACACACACACACTTCACAAAAATGTAAAATGAAGTAACACAATAGATCTAATATTCTATGACTGAGTTTAGAAAGATCCTTGTGTTTTTAGTTGAGCTCTTGACTGCATGGGATGAAAAATTTTCCAGTTTGATTCTATTTATGGATATTTTCGTCAAAAGAGAGGGTCACAACTCCAGGTTCGTGCTTTCAAGAACTGAGTATTCATCTTCTTTTGTTGATCAAGAATTGATTAAACATAGAAGGAAACCCTAAACTTTTTCATCCAAGATGATCTTTTGGAGATTCTTGAGGTCACAGTGTATGACTCGTGTGGTTCTTCCTTGTTCTCTTTGATCTAGTGAGTAATTTGTTTCTCATGCATTCCTCTATTGTTTCGCACTACATCAGTTATCTCAGTATGTCATGTTTCTTACTCAGTATTACCCTATTTATATTTGAGATTATACAATATGAACAAGAAAACCACGTGTTTTCCTCCATATTCCTTGTATTATCCCTAGATACAGTTTCATGATAGGTCTAAAATCAACAATAATTAATTTTAAACACATCAGAATTACCAAATATGTTCATAATTTTTTTATGAATTTCACAAAGTATGGATGGGTAAGCATCGATTGACTAGTAATGGTGGCCTTCACAATGGTAGGAATCAATATTAGTGTGCATCGATATACTTCATCGGCAGACTTCAGCAGCAGCCTTCAGCAGTAGCATTCAGCCATAGCATTTAGCAGTATCTTTCAGCGGTAACCTTGCATCATTGACCTTTCCATCATTAACCATTGCATCATTAACCTTTGAATGAGTAACCTATGAATCGGTATCCTTGGAATCAGAAACCTTTTCATCGATAACCTTTGCATCAGTGACCATTCCATCATTCACCTTTGCATCAGTGACCCTTACATCAGTGATATTTGCATCGTTGACCTTTGCATCAGTGACAGTAGCATCAGTGACCTTTTCATCTGTGACCTTTGAATAGTAATCTTAAACAATAGAATAGTGAGATTAAAGATACACATGTATCACTGGAACATGATTATCACATTAATGAATGATGATTATTCTATAGTATATACATTATTATCACATAAATGAAATATGATTTGGGATTGTCCAAATAGGTGAGTCCAAAAATCTCCCCCATATTGATAATCACAAATTGTGTTAGTATTTTCTCAATCAGGGTTAATCACATTTTATAATATCATCATAGATCTGTATAACTAAAACTGGACCATGGTTATGGTGGAATATACAAATACTATATATATACAAGGATTCCAGTCAACTTAAAAACCTCTCCCCCTTAGGGTAACTATGGGTAATGTATAATGTCTTCCCAAAATAGATAGCATAAACTTGAAAAGATTCATGAAACTTTAAATTCTCCCCCTTTGTGATTAAAAAAAATATAATATTAAAAGTGAAAAAAGAGTATTTTATTATGAATTAAGAAATAACAGAAGATACCATAAGTTTACAAAAGACCCCTATCAACTAAGACACCCCTCGTCACTCCAAATCATATATGTCCAAGAGATCTTTGCCTTTTGAAGTTGAAGAGGTAGGTTCTAACGATGGAGGGATAGACCTAGATATGGTAGTCAGCAGGGTTGAAGGAGCTGCTAAAAAGGCATCAATAGACCTATAGTGAGTATATCTCTAAGGAATCATAGGGGTCATGCTTCTGATGGCCTGTGCAGGATTCTTCATTGGTGAAACACTACTAGATCCCGAAGAAGTTGAGGAAGAAGGCTATGATGGAGGAAAAATTATGGGAGTGTTGTCCACATAGAGTAAAGGAAATAGAATATTTCTAAAATCCAAAATAATACTTCCACCTCTCTCTACGGATGAGATAAAGTCATCATTCTTCTCCATGAATTTTTCTAAGGAAGGAGTCTGATCTCTAAGCTTGCTATGTTGATCATTAAATCCCTGAGTGACAGGTGGGATCTTCAAGTTCTCTCACAATAGATTAAGGCGACCACCCATCTAATTCTTAGTGTATATCCTTTTGTACTAGAAATAAACTTTCTCTTTAATGACCTTATGATCCTGAGCATCTTCCCTTAAAGAATTCCCCACAGGGTTATGAATTTCAGTAGTAGTAGAAATAACCGTAGTCATAGACTGAGGGTCTGAGGTACCAGCACTAGATAACTTCTACACTTCTTCTCTAAGAACTAACTTGAAGGCTTCTAGATCAACCAGACGAGAGGCCGATGATAAAGCATATGCACTTAGAGGTTCCAAAGTGAATGCCACTATCCCCTTAAAAGATTTTTTCAGCCTATTGATCAGCCTTTTTACATCATCATCTGGACACTCACATGTGTCTCCAATGACTTCTTAAATAACTCAAACATAGTGACCATCCGCTAAACCACCCTTTTAACATATATATGATATCTGTCCACATGCTCTATTGAAGAAATATATGAGTCTAAATTGGAAATTGACTGCTTCACAAATCTCATATCCTCTACCAAGGATTTGACCTGATTCTAGAACTCCTTTACATTATGTTGTATATTTGAGTGAGAGGAAGAAATAACTCTCTCTATGGAACATTCAGAAACTTCTTGATTTATGGCTATAGTTCACACTATCTCAACAGATTTCTCATCAAAATGACTTTCCAAATATGAAATCAATGATTAAAAATCATCATTATTGATATATTCACAAGGTAAAAGTTCCACTAGATACCCAATAGTTGTCTCTATAAAAAAAGAAATTGGAGGAATTTTGATTGGACTATCATCATTAGAATCCACATAATATAATCCTAAGACCACAAATCCAGGGACTTCTGACCAATATTCTACCCCATGAGAAACAATAACCAAACTAGTAGCAACAAGTTCCTCCCCCTAATTTGGATAATTCTCATAAATAACTACATCCTGCTCAGCTACACCTCTTTGAGAAACTGCATAAATAGGAGAGTCCATTGCCACTTCATCTATAGAATGTTGAAATACTTCCATCCCAATTCCAGCACTAATTGAATCAAAAACTTCTTCATCCACATTTTATACCATTTATGTATGTCCAATCAGTGGATTGAGGCTTATAAATTCTTCTTCACTTTCACCACCAGTTGAATCAAAGTCATCACGACCGGATTCAGTGTCATCACAATCATCTGAGGTATATCTAATGGCTTTTAAAATTTTTTGATCTTCTTCTTCATCACTAGTTTCCTCATAATCACCATCCCAAAGAACATTCTCCCTTATAGGAAGACTTTTTGGTGGGCTAGGATCACCAAAAGATACAATATTATCACGAGAATTTAAGGGAATTCTAGTATCAATCCTGTCATCTATAAGAGAATAATCTCTTTCATGCACACCACCAGCCTCTTCTTCTTCATATGAAAATGCAATATCCACATAATTATTATTTAGACCAGGTTACCTCCTATCTTTATGCCAAGTAGGATGGGTAACAGGGTTGAATTTCCCATATAACATAGCCTCATCATGCAACAATATTCTTTGCATAGTGTTCTAGTTTATCTTCATAAACATGAAAATCATATTAGTATGGAAGAATTTTTCCCTTACTACAACTATTTACACCATGTTCCTAGCAACCCATTTGACTTCCATCATCAAGGATATCAATCTGGAATGAAACAAGGCATTTGAATTGGAACTGTTCTCTGTCTTGTCCTCTGATTTGATCATCAATGGCCTACTCTAATTTATCTTTTATCCATGCATCAACGGATACAAGAGAAATACATATTGGTATGTCAAGGTACCCATCTCCTAGGATGCAAGACATGCTAAACAAACATTAACTACATCTTTCCTTCTCCTTCCATTTTAGTAGCAATGAATTCCCTAGGGATCCCATTCTCTGTCAGTTTGGCTAAGGATTCTTTATAATAAAAGAACTCACTAATGGGAGGCTCCACATTTGAATAGTAATCTAAAATGAATTCATGTGGTACTCTAAAACACTAATCCCATTAAAGAGAGGAGATGATTATACTTACTCAATTTACTATTGAATACATTCTATTCTCATCCTCAGACTGCTCGAATATCATAAATTCATAAAACACCATCACAATCTTTTGATTATAGGGTCTATTTTTTATTGAAGAGCATATGACCCAACCATGAGCTTCATGTGCCTTCAGAACTAAAGATATGCTCGACATTAGAAATTCTAAGCAGAGTTAGTTCTCACCCATGATTTCCCTCTAAGAAAAATTCATATTGATTAACTTTTCCACGTCATGGATTCCACTACTCAACTCACCTCGAGGTATCATAGGATATGGTGCATCTCCTTAATCACTAAACAACTATTGCATCAACCATGAAATTATAATCTGGAGCAGTTTTTGGGTTTCCGCAGAAGGGGAGGTTGTTAGGATAGGGAGAAAATGGTTCGGGAGAGAGTAGATGTGAATAAAAATTTGATGTGTTATTTATTTTTATTATTTAGGGATCGGAAACAAATCAACTAAAAGAAGTATGTAATATAGAATTCATTTTAGATTCTGTCATAGAAAAAAAAGTCCCAAAAGAATCGACTATCGGTAAGGTAATAAAAATGAAGTCTATTGGTGAGGTTAAAATGCATGGTTCTAATGGTGGGGTCTATCGATGAGGTTATAACAGCATTGTCTATCAGTGTGGTTGTAACGATGAGGTCTATCAGTGATGTTCTAATAGCGTGGTCTATCGGTGAGGTTCAAATGGTGAGGTCTATTGGTTAGGTTCTAATGGTGAGTTCCATTGGTGAGGTTATAACCTTAAGGTCTATCATTGAGGTTCTATTGGTGATGTCGAATGGTAAGGTTCCTAGCAGTGAGGTTCAAATGCTGAGGTCTATCAGTGAGGTTCTAATGGTGAGGTCCAACGGTGAGGTTCCAAACGATGAGGATCTAATAGTGAGGTCTATCGGTGAGGTTCTAATTGTGAGGTATATCAGGGAGGTTCCTAACATAACAGTTTATCATACATAACTGAAGTTTGATTATTCTTAACCTATCAAAACACAATGGATTTGGGAATATGTCAACCAATTTTTGTACAGTTCCAATGAAATTGTGAGTGATATCACCTCTTTGATAATGATCTCTCAGGAAGTCATGTCACAAATCAATATACTTTGTCCTAGCATGAGAGGCTAGATTTTTAATGATGTTAATAACACATGTGTTATTACACATTTTGGAGGCATGTTTAAATTAATATCCAAAATATAGTAATGTGTGTTTCATCCCTAGAATTAGGGCACAACAACTTTTAGTAGCTATATACTCAGGTGTGGAAGTGTATAATGCAATGTAATTTTGTTTCTTACTACACCATGACACTAGTGACTTGCACAAAATATGACATGTTCTAGAGGTACTCTTTATATCTAACATGAAACCAAGCAAATAAACATATAAATAACATATTAAATCAAAATATTTTCCTCATGGATAAAATAGACCTATGCTTATAGTATACATGAGATATTTAAAAATTATTTTAACAACTATTAAATGAGACTCTATGGGATTGGCTTGAAAATGAGCACTCATGTATAAAATGGACATAATAATAGGTCTGCTACTAGTACGATAGACTAGACTACTTGTCTTACCTCTGTAATTGGTATGATCCACTGATTTACTTGTTTCATCAGCATTTAATTTTTAGGTGGTACTCATATGTATATCACTACCATTATTACTGTAAAAACAAAGACGTTTGAAATGATCTTTTGTATATTTAATTTTATTTAGAATAATACCATATTTTTTAAAAAAATTAAATCCATGGAAAAATTTATGTTCCCCAATTAATCTCATTTCCAATTCATCTTGCATAACTTTTTAAAAATCTGTATATAAAGAATTATTAGAGGATCGAAAAATAATGTCATCTAAATAGATGTGTACTATTAAAAAAATCATTTGAAATCCTATTAATTAAATGAGTAGGATTGGTTATTCCATTAGTAAATAATTTGGATATTAGAAAAAAACTAAGTCTACCATACCAAGATCATGGAGCATGTTTTAGACCATATATAGATTTAAAATGTTTAAAAATATGATATGAAATATTGGGAATTGTTAAACTAGGGGATTGTTCTAGAAATACATCCTCAACTATACACCCATTTTGAAATGCACTTTTGACATCCATTTGATAATGTTTGAAATTAAGATGAGCTATATAAGCAAGTAGTATCTTAATGTCTTACAGTATTTCTATAGGTTTCAAGGTTTCCACATAGTATATTCCTTCATCATGACTGTACCATTGTGTAAATATTCTTTATTTCTTACTAATTATGCATCCAGATTCATCATCATTATTTCTAAACAGTAATTTAGTACCTATGGTCAAAGTGTCTTTTAGTAATTATACTAATTCCCAAACTTTATTTACTTGAGAAAACATTGTATTTTTATTTCATAGCTATAACACAAAATTCATCATTTATTTCAACATTAATATTTTTAGGTTCATGTTGTGAACGAAAATATTGATGTTCATCCTAGTTTCTCTTAGAAGATGAAGTTTGTGTTACTATATTTAGATCTCCTACTACTACTTCTAAGGGATGATTCTTCAGATTTCTAATTCTTCTAGAAAGTGTATAAGTACTCTCCTCATGGTATTCTATGGGTTCATATTCACCAAGAACAGATTCTGGAAAATTTCCAAAACTAGTTGTTTTCACTAAGGGTTCACTGTCTTTATCATTAAGGTCCATAATTAACATATCTTTCTAAAGATGTTCAATGTAGGTTTTGTGTTCATGTGGATCAGTCTCATCAAATTTCACACGAACTGATTCTTACAAAAATTTGGTTCTCTTATTGAATACTCTATAATATTTACTTGAGATTATGTATCATAGAAAAATTCTTTCATCACTCATAGTAGAAAATTTTTCATGATTATCCTTAGTGTAAAAGATAATGACTTTTCAACCAAAAATTCTAAAGTAATTAAACATAAGATTCCAATTATGAAAGAGTCTTTAATTGGTCTTCTTAAGAACATGTCTCATTAATACTACATTAATAATGTAACAAGTTGTATTAACAACATTAGTTAAAAATAGATAGGTAGATTATATGAATTTAGCGTAGGTCTAGTAATACCTTAAAGTGTCCTATTTCATCTTGCTACAACTCCATTTTGTTGTGTTTTTCTAGGAGAATAAAAATAGGTATTACAACCATATTGAGAGTAATAATATTCAAGTTCATGATTTTCAAACTCACAGTAATGATCCTTTCTCATGGTCTTAATTCTAAGTCCGTTGGGATTATCTTCAGACATGTAATATTTAATGATGTATGAACGTGATTCACTTTGGTGAGCTAGAATGTATACCCAAGTATATCTAGAAAAAATAATTTGTGATAATAGAAACATATTTCCTCACATTTAAACATGAAACTCATGATGGTCCAATCAAATCCATATGAACCAAATCAATATGTTGAGAAGTAGAAACTTTTTTCATTATTTTGTAAGAAAATTTTTGTTGTTTTCCCTTTTGAAAAGAATTACAAACTATGTTAAGTGGGAATTCTAGTATAGGTTAGTCTCTAACTAATCCATTCCTACTTAGTTTCTTATGTGAGTGCACATTGTAGTGTCCTAATCTTCTATTCCAAAACCATCATTCCTTATGAAATGAATTTAAACAAGAAATAATTTTTATAGCTAAAGAATATAAATCAACAACATATACATTTTTATTTCTAAGATCATGGAATATGAAGTCATTTTTATGATTAAAAAAATTTCATGCATTATTTTCAAACAAAACCTTAAAAACATCATTCCACAACTGAGGGATACTTAGTAAATTGTAATTTAATCAATCAATGAAAAGTATCATTGATGTTAATACACTATTAGGGTAACAAATTTGGAAAAAGCTAATTGGTCTTCCCTTTAGCATTATCAGTAAATGTGAAATGTCCACCATCCACTTTAATCATGCCCTGGATGCATGAATAGTCTCTAGTCATATGTATTGAACATCCACTATCCAAGTACCATATAGTTTTACAGGAGCTCGTTAAACAATTTTATTTCAAATCAGATTAACTATAGGGTAACAATGGTACCTGGATTTTCATAGGTCTAGAGAGGTTATAATGTAAAACATTGTGAACCCATACATTTATCACAACTTTCTTATAATCATCAGCTATGTTTTGGGACAAGAATACTTTGTTAGGTCCTTTATAGAAATTTTTTCAAAAGATGGTATGAAATTTGATATAGTAGTGAACTGTCCACATTTTGGTAGAAATTTATTTCTAATAATCTGTCTCTATCATGGTTTATATCCTATACTAGTGGTCTATTTTAGAGAAATCTATTTACCTAGAAACTGAGTCAAGGTATCTTTACCAAAAGTAAATTTCTAGAGATATATTTTTAATTACTCATTTGAAAATATAATTTTAGTATTCTCTTCTAACAGTTGACAACATTTTTTTTCAATATCCATATCAGACATTGAATTATCATTTAAAGCATGTTGTGTTTTCAAAAATTTGTAATTTTCCTTGAGTTTATTAAAGGCGTCCTCAAGCATTCCACAATATTTAAATAGATCATCCTTTCTCATTTTCTCCTAATTATTTTATTCACATTCATTCCTAGAATAATAAGCCTTAGGTATAAGGGAAATGGGTGTTACCTCAGATGTTCCTATCAAGAAACACATGTTTGAAGGTTTTTTCATTTCAATATCAGATGTTTCAGATCCACTGGAGCTATCTTATGAAGCACTCCATATTGCATTCATATCCCTTTTATATCAATTTCCCATGTCTTCACATTTATTCTTAAATTTCTACTTGGGGAAATAAGTCTAAACATGGAATTTTCATTTAAACTTAAGGCAGGATATCTTATTTGTGTTTTCATATCATTTTCTGTTCTTTTTCCAATGAACAATTTTATAATACCTTCCTTTAAATTATGAATTTTTAATAAACATCTTCTTACAGAAGAAAATTTTGAATCTCTTAGAAAAATGAGCCATATCCTCATCACTATCAGATGTTGAGTCTTAACTATTGGAAGTGTCTAAATGAGTTTAAAATTTTTCATTGCCTTTTTCTCTTTGAGGTTGGAGTCTTGAATGCCACAGATTTCAATCTTTCTTCTTAATATCATTCTTGAGTTTCCTTAATCTCTTCTTCGAACAAAATATGTTTTAAAACTAGTTCCTTCTCCGATAGCTTGCATATTTCAGATGATTATTAGATAGAAATAGAAGTTCCTCTCTTTATGTCAGGTAGGCATCAAAGAAATCTCATAATATGATCCTTATTCTTCACTAGTTTCCTATTTAGACTCATGGTATGTACTATTTCATTGAACATGAGATACCTTTAAGATATAAGTTCATGAAGGAATCATTATAAAATTTTCATATTTAATAGTATATGTATTTAATCTCATTTTATTCAACATTGTTTGTTCCCTCATGGGAAACAGCCAATGTATCCCAAATTTCATTACCTATTTTAGATGATGGTATTCAATTGAATTCATCATCTCGATGAGAATAGTGCAATGAATTAATTACTTTATAGTTATTGTTATATGAAGCTTTAGTCAACAGAGACCATTTGTCTCTAGTAGTAAGAGGCAATAAATGTTTTTCTTCAATTGTGTCCAAGATTTCAGGACCCATTCTCTCTAGATGCATTTTCAATTTTAACTTCCATAGAGCATAGATATAACCATTAATGAAATGTGTTCTATTAGTAGCATTACCCTCAACTCTAATATCCTCAATTATTTATAATTTTAATGAACTGAAAATTTGGAAATGACAAAAAATTTATGTTCTTTCAGATACTACTATAATAATAGTTGAAAGTACTTGAAAACTTTCTCAATAGTTCAGATATTAGACAATAAATATAAATTCTAATACCAATTTTTTGTCGGAGTGAAATCTCAAGAGGGGGATAATTGAGTAACTAAATAAAATTTTGATTAAAAACATTCTCATATCGAGCCCCCAAATATGAAACTTCTTAGTTAATTAAGGTAGTAGTGATATAAATGTTCATATGGTCAATAGGTTTCTCAATGGGTGATTAGTCCATAGTTGAATTTGTGTGAAACACTTCGCATATTTTGAAATAATTTTCAGAATTAAAAACATACACACTCAAACCCGAACTAACAATCAATGTCAACAAAAAACCATTTTGGTTTTATAAATTAATGTGTAGTGAAGAATAGATTAAATAGATTATAAACAAATTTAATATACACTATTGTTAACTTGGAGTCTCAGTCTCAAGATGAGACTTAATCTTCTCCACTTGGTGGTCACCTACCACCAAGCAGTTTTTATTAAGAAAAAATATGATACACATCCTTTATCGAGATTTACAATAGTTTTCCCAAACTATCCAGGGATCGAACCCTCTACCATTGTTCTACATAATAAATAAAAATAAAAACCACACACCGTCTCTTCCATGGTTTTACATGGGTAACAAAAGGTTGGTGATGTTTGATGTGAGGATTTTCAGTATCCTCTAGTTCTAGCACAGAAGATAGTGTTCATTATAGGAAGACCCAAACACTTCACAGAAATGTAAAATGAAGGAACATAATTAAGATAATATTATGAGATTGATTTTAGAAAGCTCTATGTATTTATTGTTCAGCTCTTGACTCATTGGGATGAAGAATGTTTCAGTTTGATTCTGTATGTGGAAGATGTCGTCAAAACTGAGTGTCGCAACTCCAGGTTCTACCTTTCAGGAACTGAGTAGTCGGCTTCATGTATTTATCATGAGTTGATGAAGCACAGAAGGTATCCATGAGATTGTTCTCCAGAAATGATCTTTTTTTAATTCTTGAGTTCATAGAGTATTCGTCAAGTGGTTTTTCCTTGTTCTCTTTGATAAAGTGAGTAAGCTCCTTCTCATGAATTCCACTGTTGATTCTCACTTATTCTGTTATCTCAGTATGTCACGTTCCTTCCATGGTCTTATACTTTTTATATTTGTTATTTGAAAATAGGAATAAGTAATCCAGGTGAAGTCCTACTCATACCTTGTAGTGTCCCTAGATATAGTTTTTGGGTATGTCTAAAATTAGCATTAATTACTGTCGGACACATTAAATTTACTAAATATGACCATTATAATAATTTTATTAATTTGAAAAGGCATGGAAGGGATAGAAATGTTAGACTGTTAATAGTGGACTTCACAACAGTATGCTTCAAATTTAGTGTGCATCAGTGGCCTTCATCAGTGACCTTCAGTGATAGCCTTCATCGGTAGGTTTCATTGGTAGATTTTAGCGGTATCTTTTAGTGGTAACCATGCATCAGTTACCTTTATATCAGTAACCATTGCATTGGTTACCTTTTCTTTGGTCACCATTGCATTGGTAACGTTTCCATCGGTGAAATTTTCATTTGTAACCTTTACATCACTAACATTTGCATCAGTGACCATTGAATCAGTGACCTTTACATCGATGACCTTTTCCACGGTGTCCCTTTCACTTTAATCTTGATAATAGATACACAGATATAACTAGAACATGATTATCAGAATAATTAAACATTATTATTCTATTTTAGAAATATGATTATCACTTAAATGAAACATGATTTGAAGTTATCAAAAACTGTGAGTCCAACAAAAACATTAACTAATTTCTATAATAGTATCATATTGTTCACTAGATGGAGTGTTTTCAATATTTTTTTTGCACCCAAATCACTAAATTAATATTTTAATGACCACTAGACCACAGAATAGATAATTAATATTAATCCTATATTTAAATAATATCCTAAATAATAATTTTAACACAAGGTATGGTAATTTCTAAATTGAATGAACTGTAATTTGATTTAATATAAGATTATAAAATCTAATTTTATAGAATTATAATTGATTTTATTTTAATTGTTCATCTTGATAAATTTAACTACAACTAGGATTCCTTTAATTTCACTAGGATAACCCCAAAATGAAAATTAACACTCATATTCACATTATAAATTATAATAATATCATCCAAAATGATTAAAAAGTATTCATAAATCAATAAAAATTCATTCATTCAATTAACTACTCATAATTAGATCATTGTGTAACCCAAAATCAATTACATCATTTTATTTATATCATTACCAACCCTGATAATTGACATATAGAATTTTTTAGAACATTGAAATTGGTAATGATATCCCATGTGTAGCTAAATATTTATGAAAATATGTTTACCCATTAAACTACCAAATAAAAGATCAATAATAAGAAAATGATAATTATTATTAATCATCAATACGATGAACGTTAGATATGTTATACAAATATTCTGCAATTGAATTTTTTATAGAATGGACTGTAGTGGAATAAAAAAATTAAAAGTCTATAAATAACTTTAAAATTATTTACATGATTCATAGAAGCTACTATGTTAACCCTGTTAATTGTATATGGTTCATCTCAAGTGTTAGAAATAGATTAATATATAAAATATGTGTTTCTTATACATTAACGTTAACCCTGAATTATTTATTCATTCTTAAATGAATCCCTAGATGAAATATATCTCTACCTACAAAGCCATACTAATTGAATATATCTCTTAAATGTGGGTTTTTATCACTAATAGTGTCTACATTATTTTTTTTGTGATTCAATATTATGTTAGGGTTACCACAAGAAAAATAATAAATTTGTTTTTGAAAAATCCCTAATGATTTAAATAATTAATTAAAAAATCATATTGCATCATATATAATTTATAAAAAAGTATAATATTTCATTTATTCCATGAATTATGAATATATATCAATTGTATCTATGGACATGGAGATAAAAAACATCAATTTCATCATAATAATAATACACCTCTATTTATATCATCTCATCATCACATCATAGCACCAGAGGAAGCATGGACAAATTTTTCATGAGGTAATGTCCACTGTACTCAAAATACACTATTATATACCATCATTTAATTAGTTGATATATATTCAATATTGTAAAATTTGTACTGGTTTGTGATAAATAAATGATTATATTACTACTATATTTAATCTTTTTCAGACTAATTTATTTTAGATTTATCATTTACTCTAATGTATAGATTATTTTAATATATATTTGAGGAAAACGTTACCTCATTATATCCCATTGACTAATACTTTTATGAATTTATATATTTTAACACAATATGAACTACTATTTAATATAATTGTAAATTTTTAAGGACTATCTGGATAGGAATGGGGAATCACAACAACATCTCTAATAAAAACATCAATCCAACAAATCATTTTCAAAACAGTGAATAATAATATTAAACAAATGAAAATAAAAATGATATAAAATAATATAGAATGATGAATATGAAATATTAATGAACTTTTAATTATGGTTTCTTATTGAGTATTGACCCATCATTTCTTTTAAAATATCAATAAACATTTTTGGGATTATCAAAAATAAAATCAATAACAATTTTTTATAATATTATTAATCATACCATAGATTCATGTATCTTAATTTATATGATTAAAAATAAATAAAAGTAATTTATGAATATATTTCAAAATCAAAAGAATATTCCAATCCCTTTTAAATAATTAAATACAATTGTTAAGAAGGGTTCAACAAATTATTAAATTAATCATATCTATGATATAATAAAGAAAAATATAAATATAACATGTCATATAGAAACACTAATAGAAATATTATCCTATGGGAGAAGGTGCATTTAATCTTTTTGGACAAAACCTCTTCAATTTATCTCACTCCCACAAATTTTTGTTCCCCCATCTTGATTGATCACCAATTATGGGTTATATTAGAACCATCAAAGTGAGTGAAAAGAAATGATATATAATAAATATTTAAATAATATAAATTAAAATTTAAACATGAAAATGGATAATAGATAAAATATAAAATATTACTCGTGTAAAATCTAAATTATAATATATGAAAATAAATAAACAAATTTAAATAAACTACACTTGGTCGATGAATACGTACACTCAAATTGTTATTAGATAACTTGTTCTATTCTAATGGTATACATTTAATGATACAATACACCCATCACGAAACATTACTCATAAATCATCCAAATGAATCATGAAATTATATGATGAATGTATTTAAATATTTTTTTAACTAAGAATATCATTATGTGATGGATTTAAATGTGGTGAAAAATATTGTTTATCCAAATAGATTTCCCTTCACATGAACCAAGTGGCAAGGTCCCAATGTGAATTTATGATTCTAAATAATAAATTAAAAAAATCATAAATGATTTACTAAAATGGGTTTCTAAATATTATGTTTTAATTTAATCCAAAATGAAATGTGGATTTTATTTTCTGAGTGGATTGATTTATATGGCCTCGTCCATAAACATTACATGATGTTGAGTGATGTCAAGAATTTGAATTAATTTCACATGAAGGATATTTTTAGGATTGAAGCTATAGATACATATTGAATAACTCATTCATAACATGTTAAAAAAATTTAATGTATTCAACTATACTCACTATCATTATTTTTCTAAAATGAAAAACATTTTTTAAAAGAAAGTTGGTTTATTTAATTTTTAAACTACAAGAATTTTCCTTGATTCCATATTGACTCTATTATTCTTTACATCCAATGAAAAACATTTAAAAACTAGGGATGAGCATAAAAATATAATAAAGGGATACATAATGAATTAAAACTGTTAATCTTGAGAATACTTTTTAATCATGAATACTTTATCATAAAGTAACACGTTTCACCGTTATGAAGTAGAAAAAATACCTCACTGAATATTAGTTCATTTCAGACATTTTTTGTAACCAAAATATTATCATGAATCATATATAAAGAGAAATATGACATATAAAAATAACATGGGACATAAACAAACATATATTATACTCCCACACATTTAAATAAATTGAATATACATATAGAAAACTTCAATACCCAATGTGTTGGAGGTTATAACAAAACCATTGATCAATGGGTTATCACAGAACCACTAATATCTGTTTTATCATGTTACCACCCATCATTGGTTTATCATGTAATAACCCGTCAAATGTCTATGTACTATTATATAATCATAAAACACAAATCATCTCAAATATAAAAATTTCACACATAAAATTACATTTTTCAATCCCAAGAGTTCATTTCATGATATCGAAAGATTAAATCCAAATTCAAAACAATTTTGTATACCAAAACACCAAAAATGGAATAAGGGATTATTTTCATTTTTGAAACATTAAGACTTATATAAGAATCCAAATATCAAATAGTGGTTATGGCTGTGGAGGATTCATTGTCTCTGTATATGTTAAAATAATTACTATTTTTCTTTTAGTAAATAATATTGTTGAAAAAAATGATTCCCTTATAAAGAAATTATATTTAAAAGGGGTTTATAATACACTATATAAAATAAGGGAGTGTATATTATCAAAATAAGCCCCAATTAATAAATATTGTGATAATGTCCTTTTCTATGAGTCAAAGTCCTCATGTATATTCCTTGTTTTTCATGAATAATAAAAATATGTTAATATATAATTTTTTGGAAAAAATATTATTAATTATTACTTTTATGTCATCTATTACAATTTTATAAAAATTAAAAAATTATTTATGTTTATTGCAGTCATTTTATCCTTATTCAATTCTAGAGTAAAAAAGTATTTTTTTGAGGTAATATTCCTTGTGGTAAAATTTCCATCATCTCTAGAATATTACTCAAAATTAAAATACAATATATATTTAGTATATATATATATATAATATTATTTAGTGTTTAGAGATATGATATTAAATGTAGTGTTCATGGAGATGATAGGTTGTACGTACACATGAACAGTACTTTCATCATTTATCATGTTAATAGAATGAAAACTGAAACATACATAGGTATGCTATAATTACATAATAGTATATATGTTATATATATTCTACATTATTTCATTATATCCATCCTTTATACATACCATGTATGTAATGAACGATTCATATCACTTTGAGGGGGCGGTAGTCCACACTTTCTCAAATGATATTTGTATATTTTCACATTATGGAAATCATAAAGTTATGTTGTAAATAAAAATTATAGAATCATACATACCACATAAATATAATATATATCATAAATAAATAATGTTCCATCATAATTTACACAATGAGATGTGGTAGATTAAAATTGACTAATCATTTTTTTGTGAGGCAGAATATTGTTGTACACAGAAATAGAATATTCATATCTATTAGATGGAGTTATGCACATGTGTAGATAGAATTATTCTAATAAAAAATAATACTATATTAATGATAATAATATTTTTATGTAGTCATAGAATTATAATATCATTTTTATGGGAGATGGAAAATAAAGGAAAAGAACATGAGAGAAGACATTACCTCTCAATCAGGAAACTTTTTTTTATTTGAGCAAAAAAGTTTTCTTGAATCTACTTATTCCCATGTTATGGATTCATAGTGGAAGGTATAGATGTAGGGAGATTAATTGAAAAATTTTTAATGATACAAGGGTCTTTAGAGGGGTGAGTAAGTTGGTAGAGTTGGTGGCCTTTCATAAGAGGGAGGAGGGTCACTTTAGGAAATTCTTGAGATATTATTTTATTATAAATAGATATTCGGTTTCTAATAAAACTAAATTGATATATTTTTGTGATCATATTATAATAGGTCGAAATACTCTCAACCAATTTTTTTAAGAAAAGTTTAGGTCACAAAATTAACCTTATCGTTTGGCATTAACGCTTAGTTAAAATCATTATATCTTACAATGTCTTCTTGTATTTTGAAAATATATGGTTATTATATTTACTAAAAAATTCAAAGAAAACCAAAAAGGGATCACTAATGATATTTATAACATTATAGAAGTAATTTTGGATGAATATTAGATTTTTAAGACTATTATATCATTTAATAAAATAATATATTTAAAAAACTCATTTATGTAAATTTTGAAAATATATAGTAATTTAGATTTGATAAGTTCATAACAACCATATTTCATCAAAAAAAAAGAATTAAATAAAATATATTATGTCAATATCAACCAAAACAATATTGTATATCATTAAAATTTTAAATTATATTTATTTTATTTTTATAATAACATTTATTTGAATCCTTCATAAATTTGGTAAAAAATTTGTCATCATTATTTCATAAATAAATTTAATTTTGTAATGTATAAATATTAAGAAAAACTAAAATATTTTAGTATATAGATTTATATTTCTAATTACTATTTATATTCCATGTGATCATTTATATAACAAATAAATAAAATATTTTAGTAAAAGATAACTGTTTATGTAATATATCCATTTTATTTAAAATAAAAATTATAAAATGTTTCAATCACTACTTAGTGGATCCATTGGGTCCTAAAATATAAAAAAGTATTAACATGGTCTGAAATATCCCATTAAATAATATTAGGACAGCTTTTATGGTTGTTTTCTAGTATTATAAGATTATTTTTAACCCATTAAACATTGTAAAAAAATTGATTATTGAAGTTAATATTAATAATGTTCATAAATAAAAGTTAACTATTTACAAAATTTTGACCTTTTAGTTTTAAATAATGCAAAAAAATTTAAAAAATCAAATTTGAGAGGTTTTAGAAATTAATTTATAATAATTTCTCATTTTCAATACTAGAAGCATGTTTTTAAGAAGTAAAAACTATCAAAATATTGACATATGTTTATGGATAATTTAAAAGTGAAATTAAATATAATGACAAAAATTGGATTAAATGATAAAAAAATAAATCAATAACTCTTTAAAAAAAATTAAATGTTCAATATATCTATATAAATACAATTGATGAATATACCATTTTGAAATAAAATGCAGTATTTTTAACTATTCATTAAAAAGTAACTTTATCAAAAAATTACCAAAAATTTATCCACGGTAAATTTTGACATCCCACATTTATAGGATAAGATTATTTTCTAAAATAGAACATATAAAATTGAAAACAAAATTATACAAAAAGGTTTCTATATCAACAGGTGGTAAAACTATATTTTAAAAATATTAGTGTATTTTATGCCTAAAATTTGAGTCAGTATCATTTTAAAACTCTTATTTTTTTGGATAAATGTAAAAACATATAAAAAACATTTTAATCATATTTTAGTTAGTTTTAGTCATTATTTCTTCTCAAAAAGATAGTGTTAAGTTCCACATAATATAATAGTTATATTATTATATTTTTTATCTCTATAACTCAATGTTTTGTGGAACGTAATATTTTAGAAGAACCAGTTAATCTGTATCAAATATGCTACCAAAAAAAGTGTCCTATTTAATTTAAATTTAATATCTCATTATTAAATATTAATATATATGAAAACATATTATTCTATAAATACCTGGGATGCTACATCATTCCCCCTATTGGAAATTGAGTCCCATAAATTTTATTTACTTAACGATTAAGTGGGGGTATTTATCCCCCATATAATTTTAATATTCAGATGTTTTATTTTTAACCATATGGTTTTTACAAAAACAAAACCATTACATAATGAATCAATTTATTCTACAACACTTCCTATCAATGATAATGAACTTGTACTGTTTGTTCCTCATAAGAATGATTTCCTTCTAACTGAACTACCTATAGATTCAAAAATTAAAATGGATCTGGAAAATACTTTCTCAACACTGAAACAAGAAAAAAATTATTTAACAAGGATAAAAATGGAGTTATATCCATCCTATGGTAAATTGATCCAACTTTATCCAAGATTTAATAAGTTCAAATGATCATTGGGAACTTCATTCCATTTTTTCCATAATGGATCATGATTTTCCATAGAAAACCATCGAAGAAAGACATGATCACTTACCTAGAAATAAACATCCTTCCTTAGGTTATCTGTATACGATCTCTTCCAGCTCTGACCTATCCAGATGTGCTTCTAAATTAGTTGAACATGTTATTCTATATCCTCTACCAATTCTGGCCCCATAAGCATCCTTTCACCTACTTCATCCGAGAAAAGATAGATTTTGACACCACATTCCATATAATGATTCAAATGGTGTCAACTATATAGTGGAATGAAAACTACTTTTATAAGAAAACACAACCCAAGAATGATGTTGATCCCAAATTCCTTAGTAATCCATTGAAAAAGAATGTAGCATATCATCTATGGTCTGAATTGATCATTCTAACATCCCATCTGATTCAGGATGAAAATTTGTACTAAAATTTTATTTAGATCCCAAAATCATCTAAATGCCATTATATAAGATAGAATTGAACTTGAAATAATGATGAGATATAATTTAGAGTTGAACATCATGTAACATAATTATATCCTTATGATACAACCACAAAAGTTTATCTAAAGATATAGTATCTCGAAAAGGAAGAAAACAAGGATGTTTAGATAATCTATCAAAAATAACACTATTTCATTATTACCTTGAGAGTTATTTATTAATCCGATTACGAAATCCATTGTTATATTTTCACATTTCTACTCCAGCACTAGAAAAGGTAGTAGAAACCCTTTAATTAAATTTCATTCTACTTTATATCATTTACATGACAATCACTTCATAGTAAAGTTAACAATATCTATTATCATTCCATCCCACCAATAATACTCTGGAATATCTCTGTAGAGAAATGTAATGTCAGGGTGAACATAAAAAAGATAACAATGTGATTTTTATATCAAATCATTCTCTAACTATGAATCACAAGGCACACATAATCTCTTTCCCAACTTCAAAACACAAGATTTATGAATGTTAAATTCCGGTAAATTGCCCTTATTAACCAATTCTACCTATTTATAAAACTCACAATCTTATTTATGATCATTCTTAGTACTACCTAATAGAGTTTATTTCCCTACCACCAGAAACAAAATAGAGGAATTATTTTCAACACCAACTTCCAATAAAAAATTAATCAAATCAGAAACTAAAGGATCTCGTTCCAAATGTTGTTTTTATTGTAGCATTACTCTTTGGACTCAAGTGTGTAAGCGAAATTATTTTCCAGTAATGGATGATAATGAATCATTAATTTATATTCCATGATTAATTATAGTCATCTCTTTTCCCTTATGTTTAATTTTTTCCTGAGTTAATATGTACATAACAATTTTTTTATCATATACACTTCAAACATTATGCCATAAAAATGAAGCCTCTATTTATTTAATGTAAAAAAATATGATCAGATAACTCCAAATAATATTAAGGGTAATTTTACTTAAGAGTTTAGTTAGACATAATGAAAAAGAAATTACTTGATCATTCGTCATTAGGAAAAAACCATGTTCTAACAATGATGCATCACTTTAGACAAAAAAATCACCATTCCTGAAAGGTAGGTCCAAAATATGAGCATTTCACAATCATCTTTTAAGATCATGGAAACTATCAAATCATTCTTCTATCTAGAATAACTTAATTTCATTACGTGTCAACTTAGTTAGTGTTATAGATAACAGAGAAAATATTTACATAAACCTTCGGTAATAACCCATTAATCCAGGAAAACTATGAATCTCTCTAATATTGGTAGCTATTGTCTACTAATCAAAAACATTTTTTGAAAACATAAATAGTTAATCTATATTTAAAAACAATATGACCAGAAAATGAAATTTGTTGCAATGAAAATTCATTATTATTAAAAATTAATATAATTTTCTTTTTTAATGTTTCTAATATGGTCCCAAAATTACATTCATTTTCCTATCGACTTTTACAATATAAAAACATTTAATATATAAACACAACCACAAATTGATCCAAACACATATTGAAGACTTTATTCATGAGAATCATAAATAAAGTAGGTTCATTAGATAACCCAAATTCCAAAATGAAAAATTCATAATTCCTATATATTTTTCAGAATGTTTTTTTGAAATTTAATTCTCCTCTACCTTCATATAATGGTAACTAGACCTATAATCAAAAATAAATAAATACTGAGATAACTATAGTTGATCAATAAAATCATTGATATGAGGAAATGGATACATGTTCTTAATAGTGATGTTATTCAGGGACCTATAATCAATACATAGTCTCATAGGACAATCTTTCTTTTTTCACAAATAAAATTTGAGCACTCCATGGTGAAGTGATATGTCGAATGAAACACTTATCAAGTAATTGTAGATTCAATTTTTGTTGAATTACACTAGTTTTACATGAGCTATTTTATAGGTGGGATTATAAATTGGCATCACATCATGTAATAAATCAATAGTAAATTCGACTTCTCGACTAGGAACAATACCTAGCAATTCATGAGGATAAACATTTGTGAATTCATTCACTGTTGGAATGTCAGAAATCAATTTTTTTTCTTTTTAACAACATGATCGACATTAATTTAAATGCCATATTTAATCAATATTTCAGCTTATTGATATGTTATAGAAGGCATCAAATCATAAAATAAAACACTCTTGGATTCACATTATTTTTTTCATGATTAACTAAAATATAATACATACCCAAAAAGATATCAAAATTACAATATGGAATGTTCAAAAATATTTTCTTGAAATATTATCTCACTAATGATAATTGGAATATTACTATAAATCATTGTTGCTATAATACTTCCACCATAGTTTTTACAAAATGTTATATATCAAAATCATGATGTTTTATTTAAAATTTACATGAAATGCTCCTTGAAATAATAGGATGTGATGATCGAGTGTCAAATAGAGTATTGGAATATTTTGTAAAAATATGTAACATACTTATCCCCAATTCATTTGATTATACCACATCAACCATGGATGTAGAAAATTCTTTTCCATGCCCTTCAACATTCAATAATTTGGTTTCCCACCCTCTGTAATCAACTTTCAACACACATTTTCATGATGGCATGACACATTGAAAATAAATAATAATTCCACTGGGTATTCCTTGCCTAAATAATCATCATCTTTTAGGTTAGGTGAAATATAAATAGTTGTTCCACATTGGATGAAGATGTTGGAAAATGAGAGGAATTCTCCAAGAGTTTTTTACCACACTTATCACTAGTTTGAAATTTAGTGTTCATTCCATAAGACATCATTGATGAATTATTTTCCATTGAATGTGAACTGGATAACTTCAATTACTTTCTCTAATGTAACACATGATCATCAGAAAACACCATTTCAACCTTATCATCTTGTCAGAATAGATTCTCATATATTTTGAACTCCCATGAAGCTAACAACCTTAGATATTTTGTCTTAAATCCTTAGTAAAATTAATTTACCTTACTATCAATATCCTGATTAATATTTTTGTTGTTCCATGACAAACGGGTACAATTATCTTATTATGCAGCCACCAAATCGTACTCATTTGGTCTAAATTACATTAATTTATTTCAAATCCTACGTCAGATAGCCTAAGGAAAATATATCTTCCGGAAAACATTCTTAAATTCATCAAATTCCATTTATTCAGTATATTCACATCCTCTGATATTTTTAATCGTTGACCACCAATGATCACCTTCACAATAAAAATGATAAATAGCTAGACTAACCTTTTGATTTTTGAATACACATTACATAAAAAATATTTTCCAATCCTTTATTCCACCCTTCACATTAAATCTGGTTAGAATATTTTTTGAATTATGGGGGAAGTTTCCATATGAAATGATCTTCAATCATCATCCACCTTTATGGTTAGTTTGGTTGATCTCATACCATAGAAAAAACCACCATTTATTGACTGAGTCGGTAGATACATCAACAAACAAACTATTTAGTTCCAATTCCAACCATTATAGGATGTTTAATTGGAAGTTTATTTCCATTTATATGCCTTCCCCGCACAACTTCCCTATTTCCTCTGTGGAAAACCATTCTGAACAAACTTATATTTGACAAAGTAAAGTAGTAATATTCAAATGATATATCATTTCAATTTTACCATAATGTAAAAATCGTTTATCTATATTCTATTGAAAACATTTAACTCCTAATGTTATCTAAATCGACAAGTGATACCAACTATATGTCCCAATTCATAATGGTTATAAAATTTTGAGTGAAGTCAATAATTTTAAATTATTTCAAATTGATGATATTTTCAGTTTTATATATTTAGAGAATTATGTCATAACTCATCCATAACAACTTAAATAATTATAATTTTGTCACTTCTACACAAAAATATTGTTTAAAAATCATATTAAAAGAATCATTGTTATTTTCATGTTTAAACAACATGGAATTTCCTTGATCCCATTCTTTAGAATATTCATCATTATGTCCAGTGAAAACCCTTTCCAAACATTGTCTGATAATAAACTTTTCATTAAGGTATACATAAAGAATGGAAACTTTTAGTCTTACTAAAACATGTAAATCATGAATACTTTATCATAATGTAATACTTTTAATCTTTAAAAAGTAGCAAAAATAGTTTAACGGATATAATCTCATTGCTTAGCCTAATTGTAACCAAAATATTACCATAAATTTTATATAAAGAAAAATATAACATATAAAGGTAACTAGGGACATAAACATATATAAATAGAAAAACCATACGTTCAAATTCCACACATATCACATAATTGAATAATCATAAGACTGACTTCCATACCCAATGCATATGAGGTAATAATGTAACCACCTAATATTGAATTATCACAAATCCACCTGTCTTTGGTTTATCACATAATCACCCATAATTTTATTATCACGTAACCACCAGTCCAATGTCCATGTACCATTATAAAATCATAACACATAAAATATTGAATTTACCAGCATTTAACTCATAAAATTTAATTTTCCATTCACAAGAGGTCATTTAAAAATATTGAAATAGTAAATCCACATTCAATTCAATTTTCAA
Source organism: Viscum album (assembly GCA_963277665.1). NCBI lineage: Eukaryota > Viridiplantae > Streptophyta > Magnoliopsida > Santalales > Viscaceae > Viscum > Viscum album. The sequence goes on from OY728127.1 coordinate 1,974,249,605, forward strand.
AAAAAAACATACATAAAGGGAATATATAATTTCTTTTATTTTTAGAATCATAATGGTTTATAGAGGAAGTCAAATATCGAATAATGGAAAAGAAAATTATGGAGTCGTTGTCGCTGCATATGTTAAAAAATTCTTCTTTTAATTTAGTAAAACCCTTAATATTAAAAAATATTCCCTTTGAATTAAATTAAAAAATTGATCTATTATACACTTTATAATATAAGGATGTGTATATTTTCAAAAAATTCCACAATTAAAGGAGATTGAGACAAAGTCCCTTACCTAGAGTCAAAATCGTCATGTATGATCCTTGTTTTCCTAAAAAACAAAAATTATTTAATTTATACATGTTTGAGATCACTTCTAAAGTTTATTATTCCTTATATGTCACTTATTAAGATGTTGAAAATATTAAATAATTATTTATGTTCATATAGGTCGTTTTGTCTATATTCGGTAATGGAGTCAATAATGAACTTGATTGAGTAGATTTTCCATGTGGTAAATAGTCCTTCATCTCCAAAATATTATTAGTGATTTAAATATCATATATATCTTGAATATATGTATTAATTATAATCCATATCATTTGGAGATAATAAATGAAATTCACCGTTCAGGGGAACTGTAAGTTGTACATATGCATAAACGCTACATTCATTTCATTATCATATTAATGGAATGAAAACTAAATTATACATAGTCATGATATAATTATAGTACAATATCTTTGTTATATATGATACATAAGTTCATTTACTCCGTCATTTATATTTTCCATGGATTCCATGAATCAGTCACATCACTTTGTGGGGGCAGTAGTCCACACATCCTAAAATGAAATTATCATATTTGCAGATTATTATAATAATAAAGGTATGTTGTAAATAAAAATTATAGAAAAATATATAAAAGATTAATATAATATATATAATATAGAAATATTGTTCCATAATAATGGACACCATAAGAGGTGGTGGGAGAAAATTTAACAATCATCATTTTGTGAGGTAGTAGATCATCGTACACAGAAACATTAAGTTCATATATATAATATAGAGTGGTGTGTAAGTGTAGTTAAAATTATTCTCATTAAAAAACATTGTAAATATTGGGTACATGTTTTATTTTGTATTCATAGAATAATAAGAGGATAGGGAGTGGAGAAAGAAAATAAACGAAAGGAACATGAGTGAATATGCTACCTCTAAACCGGGTAGCTTCTTTGGATTTGAGCCAAAAAGCTTTCTTGAATTTCCTTCAGCCCGTGTTTTGTATTCTTGGAAGAAGGGTGGGATATTTCAAGATTATATTGGAATAATTTGGTCTAGTCAAAGGTATTGAGATGTTTTGGTAAGTTGGTATAGGTGGTGGACTTTTATAAGTTGAAGGATGGGATCTTTAGGAATGTCATGAAATATTATATAATTATAATTTGAATTTATATTTAGAATCATTTAAAAGTAATATATTTCATGGGTAAGATTTTCATTGGTCGAAATAATCGAAACCAATAGGTTTTATAAAATTTTAGGTCACAAAAGTAACCATATCTTTTAGCTTTAACCCTTAGTTAAAAATCTTACCTCTTACCACGTATTCTTGTAATTTCATAATATAAGGTTACAAGAGTTACAAAAAATGCCAAGTGAACCACAATAAGTTCACTAATGACATATTTAACATTATTTAAGTCATTTTTCTGAATCATATATTTTTGTGACTATTATTTCATTTAATAAAATGGACTTTTTTTTAAAAACTCGGTTTTGTCAAGTATGACACTATTTAGTAATTTTTTTTGTTAAAGTCATAAATACATTATTAAATATAAAAAAAGACATTAACTCGAATATAATATGTCACTAAAATACCAAAAATTAATTGAAGGCTTCATAATGTTCATATTAATATATTTAATTTTTTATAATTTCATTTATTCTAACAGTTCATAAATAAGGTAGTCACTGCATCATCATTGTGTAAAAAAAAATTATTTATTCAAATTATAAAAATTATAAATAACATACCCTGATGTATTAAATCTTTTTATATTTCTTATGAATATTTATAGTCAAAGATATAAGTTATATATCCCTATATTAAAATACTTTTAGTAAAATAAACAAGTTTATGTGATATTTCCCATTTCATTAAATTAAAAATTATAAAAGGTCACTATCACTCCCATATTGGTCCATGTGGTGAAAAAACCGACCTAATGATGACCGTGATCATACATATCACATACAATAAGATTTTGATACATGTTTGGGTAGTTTTATAATTTTATAATATTATTTTATACCCTTATTTAACTGATTTACCCTTTAACCACGATAAATAAAAATAATTACTTATGTTACTATTCTGAATGTACAAAAAAATGTAACGCCCCGACCCCAAAAGCCTTGAGTTGGTGAATTATTATGTATCATTGGCATGATAAAAAAAGATCAAGTCTCACAAGAACGATTAGTTTAGTATCATTGGTTGTACTAGATATATTCATATGTTTTACATTACATCATAAAATGGAAAAAATACGACAACATTGTTTCCACATAAAAAACTAAGATCCCATAGACTGTCCCTACAGGTCATTCATAATATACTTCTTTTCATATTGGGAAAACTAATTTATAGAAAGGGGTCAGCTCAGATGCACAGTAATGATAACAATATAACAGAAACATTCATAATTAAGAATAAGCATTTAAGGAAATGTATAGAACTAAAACAAGAGCCTTTTCAACATAAACCTCATCATAGTAATTAAAATATAAATAAAAATAATTCCATTTACGTACTCACATGGATATTCTACTAGTTAAATAATAACATGAAATATCAATAGACACTTTCATAATGATAGAATGCATAATTCCAATCATTCATAACCAAATAGATAAGGCCTTGTTCCAATACTACAAATAGGATTTTGTCAAGGCCTAATGGCAAGACACTAGTTTGTCTCATGAGACCTACCGATGCATCTACGAGCTATAGCGGGCTCCACCCATCACTTACTCAGTCCAATTCATTCCCCATATGTAAAGGTTTAAACATAACATAAATATTCATATTAAAACATGCATACAAAATGTCAATACATTATCAATATACCATGAATGGTATGAAATAACACATCCACAGTCAAAAAAATCAAAAATCCTTCAATACAATATGGATGTTTGTATCATAATAAATCAACTACAAACAAACTTAAAATCAATCAAAGGATGTTGACATAGATGAAATAAAAACCATTTTATAGAAATATGTCATTATATTTTGAAATCATTTAAAGGACAAATAATTATTATAGAAAACATTAATATTTGAAAATATTCTTATAAGCTTGTAATGAGAATATTTGAAGTTGTTTTAGTGGTGTAAAATAGCTGCACCCGTCGTATAAGTTAAAAACATTATTACTTGAATTTTGTCAAATGGTTATAATGTACCTTGTTTGGAAAATGACGAAAATATTCTTTTGTAAACATCATATAAATGTAAAAAATGGGTATAAATTACTTTAACCCATATTATATAAAATATTAATAATGTTTTGAAATGCATTTTTAAGAAACATGTATGTGGGTGATAAAGAGGTCCCTGTAGATAATTACATATAAACAACCTTGGATAATGAAGATATTGTGAAATTAACACATACCTTGTACTTTTCCTTGGTTGAGGGTAAGTTAACCTCTTGAATAATGGTAAAATAATTGTTATTATATTATATGAGAATCATATAGCTTAATATGATATCATATATGATCTTTTAACATTCCATTGTTAATAATATCTTAGTATTATCGTTGTTTCGGTTGTTAGCTGATTTGTTTTCCTTTTATATGCTTTGTTACGCTAGTAATGTTTGTTATTGATAGGGAGTATCATATTAATATTCAGAATTATATTAAGTCTTTAAAATTTTTTTTAATCATCTAATTAAAATTATTCTTGAAGGGATACGATGGGGAATGAATCTCATCGCATTCATGGTGTCTGTAATCCGTACATATGGACGAGTGACAATATCATTATTCTGATATTATAATAATATATAATTGGATCAAATATCATATATAATGAATCATTATCATGTTAGATTTATAATTTACATCAATTACAAATCATAATCATATCTGTCTAAAAAATAATGTATTGAATAACAATTACACCATGACGTTGAGATGGTAATCCCTACGTATTCACGTATGGTGACATGTCAGTCAAATGATGGATTGAATAATAAATATGGTTGTACCATTTTTATAACAACATCAAAATATATATAAGATACAAGACTCCCTGTCTTACCTCTGTAATTGGTTTGATCCACTGATTTACCAGTTTCATCAGCATCTAATTTACATGTAGTACTCATAGGTATATCACTACCTTTATTACTGTCCAAACAAAAACGTTTTAAATGATATTTTGTATATTTATTTTTATATAGAATAATACCATATTTTTTTTAAAAATTAAATCCATGGAAAAATTTATGTTCCCCAATTAAACTCATTTCAAATTCATCTTGCATAATTTTTGAAAAATCTATATATAAAGAAATATTAGATGATCCAAAAATAATGTCATCTAAATAAATGTGTACTATTAAAAAATCATTGTAAATACTATTAATTAAATGAGTATGATTGACTATTCCATTAGTAAATAACTTCGAAATAAGAAAATAACTATTTCTATCATACCAAGATCATGGAGCATGTTTTAGATCATATATAGCATTAAAATTTTTGAAAATAGGATTTGAAAAAATGGGGATTTGTAAAACTAGGGGATTGTTACACAAATACATCCTCAAATATACACCCATTTTGGAATGCACTTTTGACATCCATTTGATAATGTTTGAAATTCAGATGAGATATATAAGGAAGTAGTATCCTAATGGCTTCTAGTGTTTCTATAGGTGCCAAGGATTCCTCATAGTCTATTCCTTCTTGATGACTATATCATTGTGCAACTATTCTAGATTTTCTACTAACTGTGCTTCCAGATTCCTCAACATTATTTCTAAACACTAATTTAGTACCTATCGTCAAAGTGTCTTTATGTAATTATACTAATTCCCAAACCTTTTTTCATTCAAAAAATTTTATTTTTCTTGCATATCTATCACCCAAAATTCATCATTGAATGTATCGTCAATATTTTTAAGTTCATGTTGTGAACGAAAAGATTGATGTTCAACCTAGTTTCTCTGAGATGTTGTAGTTTGGGTTACTCTATTTAGATATCCTACTAAGACTTCTAATGGATGATTCTTTAGATTTCTAATTCCTCTAGAATGTATAGAACTACACTCCTCATGGTATTCTATGGGTTCAGATTCACCATGCACAGATTATGTAAAATTTCCAGAACTAGTTGCTTTCACTAAGGGTACACTATCATTATCATTAAGGTCCATAATTAACATATATTTCTAAAGATTATAAATGGATGTTTTGTGTTCATGTGGATCAGTCTCATCGAATTTCACATGAATTGATTCTTAAATAAATTTTGTTCTTTTATTGAATACACTATAATATTTTCTAGTGATTGAGTATCCTAGGAAAATTCCTTCATCTTTCGCAGAAGAAATTTTATCAGGATTATCCATTTTGTTAATGATAAAGACCATTCATCCAAAAATTATAATTTAATTAAACATAAGCATAAAATTATTACATAGTCCTTAAGGGGTCTTCTTAAGAATATGTTTCATTAATACTATGTTAATAATGTAACAAGCTGTAATAACATCTTCAGCTAAAAATAGATAGGTAGATTATATGATTTTAGCATTGTTTAAGAAATAATTTAAAGTTTCCTATTTCATCTTTCAACAACTCCATTTTTTTGTTGTTGTTCTAGGAGAATAAAAATAGGTATTACAACCATTTTGTTAGTAAAAAGATTCAAGTTCCTGATTTTCAAACTCACAGTAATGATCTTTTCTCATGGTCTTAATTCTAAGTCAACTGGGATTTTCTTTAGAATTGGAATATTTAATGATGTATGAACGTGATTCACTTTGGTGATATATAATGCATACCCAAGCATATCTAGAAAAAACATTTTTGAGAACATCAACATATTTCCTCACATTTAAACATGAAACTCAAGATGGTCCAGAAAAATCCATTGAACCTACTCAAGAAGTTGAGAAGTAGAAACATTATTCATTTGTTTGAAAGAAACATTTTGTTGTTTTCACTTTTGAAAATAATTATAGATTATATTAAGTGGAAATTCCATTATAAGATAGTCTCTAACTAAACCAATCCTACTTAGTTTCCTATGTGAGTGCACATTTCAGTGTCCTAATCTTCTGTTCCGAAACTATGATTCCTTATGAAATGAATTTAAACAAGAAACAATTTACATAGCTAAAGAATATAAAAAAACAACATATACATTTTTATTTCTATGTTCATTGAATATGAAATCATTTCTAGAATTAAAAAAATATCAGGCATAAGTTTCAATCATAACCTTAAAACCATAATTGCACAACTGAGGGATACATAGTAAATTGTACTTTATCCCATCATTGAAAAGTACCTTTGAAATTAATACACTGTTAGGGTAACCAATTTGGCATAAGCTGACGATCTTCCCTTTAGCATTATCATTAATTGTGAAATGTCCACCATATACTTTAATTAGGCCCTTGATGCATCAACTGTCTCCTATAATATGTTTTTAACATCTACTGTCCTAGTACCATATAGTTTTACATGATCTCATTAAACAATTTTATTGAAAATTAGATTAACTGTAGGGTAAATTTTGAACCTGTATTTTCTTGGGTCCATAGGGGTTATAATGTAAAAAATTTGTAACCCATACTTTTCCCACAAGTCTTCTATTATCATCAGCTATGTTTTGGGACATGAATAATTTGATAGGTCCTTTATAGAATTGTTTTTCAAAATATTTTCCAAAATTTGATCTAGTAGTGAACTGTCCACATTTTGGTAGAAATTTATTTTTAATAATCTGTCTCTATCATGGTTTATATCCTTTATCAGTTGTTTATTTTAGAGAAATCTATTTACCTAGTAACTGAGTCATGTTATCTCTACAACCGTAGATTTATAAAGATATATTTTTAATTTTTCATTTGAAAATTTATGTTTAGTTCTCTCTTTTAACAGTTGAGCATATTTTTCTTTTTCAATATCCATATCAGACTTATAATTATCATTTAAAGCATGTTGTCTTTTCAATAATTTGTATTTATACTTGAGTTCATTATAGTTGTCCTCAAGAATTCCATAATATTCAAATAGTTCAGCCTTTGTCATTTTCTCCTAATTATTATATTAACATTCATTCCTATAATAATTAGACTTATGTATAAGGGAATTGGGTGTTACCTCAGATGTTCCTGTCATGAAACACATGTTTGAAGGTTTTTTCTTTTCAATATCAAAAGTGTCAGATCCACTGGAGCTATCTTTTGAAGCACTCCATGTAACATTCATATCCTTTTTATATCCATTTCCCTTGTCTTCACATTTCTTCATAAATTTCTACTTGGGGCAATCAGTCTATGCATGAACTTTTCATTTACACTTAAAGTAGAATATATAATTTGTGGTTTCATACCATTTTCTATCCTTTTTCCAATTTCATTTGTTATAATACCAACCTTTAAAGTATGCATTTTTAATAAACATATTCTAATGGTAGAAAATTTTGAATCTCATAGAAAGATGAGCCATGTCTTAATCACTATCAGATGTTGATTCATAACTAGTGGAAGTTTCTGTAGGAGATTTAACCTTTTCATTGTCCTTTTCTCTTTGAGGATGCAGTCTTGAATGCCACAGATTTCATTTTTGATTTTTAATACCATTCATGAGTTACTTTAATCTCTTCTTCATACAACATAAGTTTTCAAACCATTTCCTTCTCTGATAGATTTCCTATTTCATAGGATTATCAGATAGAAATAGAAGTTCCACTCCATATGTGAGGTAAGCATCGAAGCAATCTCATAATCTGATCCTTCCTCTCCACTAGTTTCCCATGTAGACTCATGGTATGTACTATTTCATTGAACCTGAGATACATATAACATATATGTTCATGAAGGAACCATTATAAAATTTTCATATTTCATAATATAGGTATTTAATCTCATTTCTCCAACATTGGTTGTTCCCTCATGAGAAATAGCCAAAGTATCCCAAATTTCATAAGCTATTTTAGAGGTTGATATTTAATTGAATTCATCATCACCATGAGAATAGTTCAATTCATTAATTTCTTTACAATTATTTTTATATGAATTCTTAGTCAACAGAGACCATTTGTCTCTAGAAGTAAGAGGCAATGAATTTTGTTCTTCAATTGTGTCTAAGATTTCATGACCCATTCTCATTAGATACATTTTCAATTTTAATTTCCACAGAGCATAGTTAATACCAATAATGAAAGGTGTTATATTAGTAGAAACACCCTCAACTCTAATATACTAAATTATTTAGATGATTAATGAACTGAAAATTTTGATATGACATAAATTTTATGTTCCTTAGGATACTACTAAAATCATAGTTGAAAAGTATTTGACAGCTTGCACAATAGTTCAGATAGTAGAAAAAAATAGAACTTCTGATATCAAATGTTGGTCGGAGTGGAATCTCAAGAGGGGGTGTGTAACGACCAGACCCCAGATACACAGAGTCAGTGCATTATTACATAACATTGGAATGATAACAAAAGATCAAGTCTCGAATGATCTATTAGTTTAGTAGCCTTGGAATCACTAGATACATTCATAAAGTTTACATTAAATCATAAAATGAAAATTATAACAACATAGTCTCCATATTCCACCCTCATATTCGCTCATACTATCACTTCATATCATTCATAAACTACTTCTTCATATCATGGGAAAATAAAACATAGAATGGGGTGAGCTCAGATGCCCAGTAAGGATAACAATATAGCAGAAATTTTCATAAATAAGCATAAACATTTAAGGCAATGTATAACTAAAACAAAAGCCTTTCAAACATCAACATTAGCATAATATGGAAGAAATAAAATGAAATAATTCCATTTACTTATTCACATGGATATTATACTAATCAAATAATCACATGCAATATCAATAACCACTTTCATAATGATTGAATGCGTATTTCCAATCTATCGTATCCACGTAACCAAGGAATCGTTCCAAGAATAAAAATAAGATTTTGTGAACGCCTCGTACTGAGACACTAGTTTGTCTCATTAGACCTACCGATGCATCGAGGAGATATAGTGGGCTTCACCCGTCACTTATTAAGTCCAATGCATTCCTCATATGAATAGGTTTAAACATAACATAAAAATTCGTATTAAAACTAGAATATGAAATGTAAATACTTTCCCCATAAACCATGTATGGTATAAAAATAACACATCCACAATGAAACATATCACAAAACCTTCAATACTATATGGAAGTTTTGTATCTTAATAAATCAAAATCAAATAATCTTAAAACCCATCAAAATATGTTCACATAGATGAAATCAAAACTATTTGAGAGAAATATCTCTTTTTTGAAATCATTGAAACGCCACATAATTCTAAAATAAAACATTTACCTTGAAAATATTCTTATAAGCTTGTAAGTTAAGATTTGATGATTTTATAATCGTAGAAAATAGCCACACCTGCCGTATAAGTTATAAAAAGTCATTCTTAACATAATATTTCCGAAAACGTTAAAAAGGACATTGTTTGGTAAGCGACAGAAATATTCCTTTATAAACATCATATTAAAGTAAAAAAGGGTATAAATGACTTTAACCAATAGTAAGAAATATTTGAAATTCGTTTTAAGAAACATGGATGTGGATGATAAATAGTTCCCAGTAGATAATTACGTATAAACAATCTCGGATAATGAAGACATTGTGAAATAAACCCTTACCTTGTACTTTTCCTTGATATAGTGTAGGTTAACCTCATATATAATAGTTAAATCATTTTTATTAAACTATAAAAGAATCATATACATAAATATAATATCATATATGATATTTTAATATTTCTTTGTTAATAATATTTTAGTATTATTGTCGTTCCGGGTGTTAACCGACCTGTTTTCCTTTATATGCTTCGTTAAGTAAGCTGAGTTTCTTATGGATATGTTGTATCTTATTCATATTAAGAATGATATAATTTCCTTAAAAATTACTCTTAACCATCAAACAAGAATTAGTCTTGAATGGATATGATGGGGAAATGAATCTCATCACGTTCGTGGAGACGGTAATTCATACGTACGCACGAACGCTACTTCCATTTCATTTTTTACATTAAAAGGAATCAAAACCAAATGATACGTCGATATATTTTTATTCTATTATAATATAATATCGTATATTTGTTACTTATGTTCATTAACATCATCCTTTATACGTTCCATGTATGGTATGAACGAGTCATATCACATTGAGGGGGCGGTCGTCCGCACATCCTCAAATGAAATTATCATATATATATATATACATATACAACATGAAAAGAATAATGGTGTGATATATAATGGAATTAAATAAGAATATATATAAAATAATTATCATTAATATCAAATTTAATTATAGTTCCATCTTAATGGCCACCATGAGAGGTGGTAGGAGATAATTGAACAATCATCGCTTCATGATGCGTTTGGTTGACATCCACAGAAACATTATGTTCTTCACCCATTAGATGGCGGTGTGTGTAGGTGTAGCTCTATTACATCTCATAACAATATTCTAGTATATTTTGGATACTGATATTGTCACAAAAGAAAATAATAAGAAGCGTTTATGTGTTGGAGAAGTAAAATAAAAGAAAAGAAGCTAAGAGAAATCATTACCTTTAATTTGGGTAACTCTCTTTGGTTTGAACCAAAAATTACTCTTGAAGTTCCTTATTCCTAAGTTAAGGATTCAATGAGGAAGAGAGGTATGTATGGAGCTGAATTAGGAAGAGGTTGGATGATACAAATAGGCTTGATAGGTGTCAGGAATTGGTTAGAAGTGGTGTCCTTTTATAAGGGGGAGGAGGGGCTTATTAGAAATAATTTAAATTATTAATTTATAATAAATTCATATTCAGTTTATAATGGATCAAAAGTGTATTATTCAAATTCTAACATGGGTATGGATCTAAAACCACTCAACCAATATATTTAAGACTGTTTTGGGTCACTATTGTAAACTTATCTTTTAGATTTAACTCTTAGTTAAATATTTTGACATTTACCATGTCTCTTTATATTTTTATATTATATAGTTAATAAACATTCTATATATAGGGACCCAACCTTATTTCATACATAATATTGACTTTAGTCATGAAAAAACTTCCTTTTTCATTGAATATCTTTTCATGTTTAGAGATTTAGAGAATTAGGACATAATACATTCATAACATTACACATTGTTTCATAGTGGATACTATAAAAATAGTTTCCATTTTTCTCAGAACATAAATCATTAAAACATAAAACAAAACTACTTGACAATTATTCAACATTTAACATGTCTTCCTTATTTGTATTAATCATCCATTAACCTGTGAAAAATCATTTAAAAACTTGGGATGAACACAAAAGCTCAGTACGGTATGAAAAAGAAGGAAAAATCACATTAGTCCATGAATACTCATAACGTATGAAAACATTTTCAAAAGACATGATTTACACCCGTAAATAATTACTTCATGTAACATGATATTTAAAAAAGATCCACACAAACATAAATATAATCATAGAGGTATCTTGGGGCATTACTTACATAATCTTGTAACCATCTTGGCTACCTTAAAATTTGAAACCCTCACGGCTACCTTACTTTGTGTTACCATCGTAGTTACACTTGGAGTAACCATACGTCCGACCTCCAACATACACATAAAAAATTCATTGGAGGAAAATATTGGTCCCAAACTTCATCATAAACAATTCCCAATAACCAAAACTTAATCATACAACATAAATAATAGCATAAAAACATTGCTTTTGAATCTTGTAAAACATAATTTTAAAAGAAGATTTTAGAAAAAAAGTCCCGTATATAAATAATATACTTGAATTGAGACTTAATAGAGTCGATGGAATATGTATATACTCTGTAAATATACATAATGAAACATAATTTAAACAGAACCCATCACACAAACAATTTAAATAGCTCACAAATAATAAAGTAGAAGGTTAACCCAAAGAATGGAAATCGGGTTAATAGTTCCCTTACCTTAAGCTTTTCATACTTCAAACTTATTAAAACCTCATGTATAATGGTTAAAAGAGTGTTATTATTATTTTTAAGAAACATTTTCATGTTTGTAACATCTTATATGGTCATTTCATAACCTCATTTCACCCCTTAATTGTTAGTATTTTGTTCCTTGCATTTTTTGGGTGAGTTCTTTTGTGATTTTCACGATCGGTTCAGAATGAATCATTCTTGTTGATTGGAAGTGAAACTCCAGAATTGGAATGGAGTAGTATTTAAATATTTCCAGTACCATAATTTATACCATTTATCACTTTTATTCTTTATATGAGAATGACTTATAAGTTAAAACATTAATGATGTTCGTTTAGATCATTTTAGTGGTTCTTTGATAATAACAACGTCATTTTGTCTTCTAAATTAGAACCATGAGTACAAAAGAATAACAGAACCATATATGAGTCATAAAACATATATTATAACCTGGTTCAACCATATAAATGGTTTCATGACCATACTTGAATGAATTAATGGAAATTGAAAATACATCGTCCACGATGTCAGTAGTTCGACACAAATGGACAATGTTTTTTATTCTTTAAAAAAGTGGAAGAGGGGAAGAATAATGATGAAGAATTTTCCATAAAAATGATAACATAATGAGTATACGTGATTCTAGAGATTTCATGCCTCTTCGATAAGAGGGAGTGAGGAAATAAGAAAAACGAATCATGAAATAAAAGAAAATCTTGAGAAATTTCTCACAAAAATTCTGCAGCCTAACGACGTCTCTTAAAATTTCATAAAAACAATATTGATCAGAGGAATGGAACATATCATAATTAATACAATATATGGACAGTAAGGGGTAATATTTAATGAAATATACCAACAAATTACATAGGGAATGGAAGATAATAACATAAAATCAAAGGAAAGAAAGAAAATAAAAGAGGATGTTTACCTCTTGATCTCTTCTCCTTGAGATCCTCCTTAAAGGCTTTGATTTTGGTCTTTTGGTGAGACCAGCAGCTCTAGGATGTGGGGATGAAGATTGGGGAGGGAATTTTGCATAAATTAGACAATTCTCAAGGCTTTAGAGGTGTGGGAGGAAGAGGGGAGTGAGGGTGGTATTTATAGTGGAGGAGGGGAGGTAATTTAGATTATTTTAATCATTATTATAAAATTTTTATCAAGACTATGGTTAATCTCAAATCAAGTGGCCCTAAATGGTGATAATATCATGTGAGTTCGAAGAAAGTGGCCTTTCATCACTTATGATGTCATAAATATTTCATTTTTACTGATAAATTGATTATACGGTATTTTATCTTATTTCACTATTCACCGAAAATTCAAGAGTTTCAGAAAAATACCAAAAATTTACCCCAACAATTTTTCGACGTGTAGAATTCTAAAATGAACTCCATTTTTCAGAAATAATTTTCTAAATATTATTAATTTAATTTCTAAATAAGGTCACAGTTAATTCGAAAAATAACAATATTGAAGTGCAATTAGTTTTATGTGACATTGGAAAATTAATTAAGATCCCATTATCTTATTGCCTTGGAAAAGTAAAATAATATTAATATTTACACATCATGAGGTCATATTACTATTCATATTACTATTCATATTACTATTCATAAGGGTATGTTACTATTCACCAAAAAAACAAGTTTTTTTCATCAGACTCTAAATAACATATTGAACGTAATTGTAGATGACAGTTTCAGGAAATTCCGAATATAGAAGTAGAAAAGTTATGTTTTAAAGGATAATTTAAAATATATTTTTAAAACAAAGTTCCATGCATTTTTATTTATCTTAGAAAAACTTGGGGTGTTACACTATATACTTCCAAGAGACCACCAAGTAGTCCATTAATGATACACCTATCATTATATAAGTCCTTTGTCCAACCCTTAGTTTTTTTTGGAATATAATATCAATTAATAATATAATATTTGTTTTAAAAACTCTTTTATGTCAATTTTGACACTATTGAGTATTTAGTTTTTGATAAATTCATAACAGCATTATTACTTCGAATAAAATTAATATAGCCAATATTAATATGTCATATTAACCTAAAAAAGTATTGTAATTCATAAAAAGTCTTAAATTATATTTATTTGGGTATTTATAATATCAATTATTTTAATATTTCACTAATAATTTAATTACGACATCATCATTGTGTCATAATAAAATTAAATTATTTAATGTCTAAAAATTATAATAAAATAAAATTTTGTAGTAAATAATCTTATCAATCTAATGAATATTTATAATCAAATTTATCTAATGTATGACCCTATATTAAAAATGTTTTAATTATTGTACATTGATTTTAACTCTTTTAACTCTTCTTTGAATTAAATAATAATAAATGTCCTAATCTAATCCAAGTGGACCTAAATGATAATAATTTATTCCTAAGGTTGTTTTTGGTTGAGATACACTTGTCCAATAGAATCAGGACCTGTGTTAGGGTAATATTAATATAATTTGTACCCTTAATTACCCTATTTACTTTAAACCGTGGTAAATAAAAGTAAAAATATACTATTCACCAAATATTATTTTTATCTTATTGAACAACATTTTACTCCATCATATTAACCGTGTCTCTTGGATTTTAGAAATTCCACTTACAGAAGCTGTAAAATTATGTTTTATGTGAATTTGCAAATTCTCCTTGGAGATGGGTAAAAGACAGTGAAAAGTTCAATAAAATTTTAGTATATCTTAAATTATTCTAAACTAACTCAAATTAATTACATTGAACTTATATTGGTAACATGTATATATTTTGACCTTAATTATTTTTATATTAAATAAATAATTATTTAAATAAAAATTCGTTTTTAAACAATAACATAGTGTTTTTCACTATTCATCAAAACTTGAATGTTTTAAGAAAAATACCAAAAATTCAACCTAAGATAATTTCGATATTATAAATAAAAAAATGATGTCCATTTTGAATGATAAAATTTATAAACTTACAAAAACTGGTTATTACTATTCATAACGGCTAGTTTGATTAGTTGTGGTATATGTTTGAACTCAAAGTTGCATACAACACACACTACTATATAATTCAAAGAGAAGCGTACCATCGAAACAT
Source organism: Viscum album (assembly GCA_963277665.1). NCBI lineage: Eukaryota > Viridiplantae > Streptophyta > Magnoliopsida > Santalales > Viscaceae > Viscum > Viscum album. Next base: position 1,974,265,010 of record OY728127.1, read on the forward strand.
GGGGTATTACATTCTCCTCTCCTTCAAATAATGTCATTCTCTAAATTTCTATAATACTACCTCATGAAAAGATTCTGGTGGTTCTTCTTCATAAGTTCCTCGGGTTTCCAGGTTGCCTCTTGCATCTTATGGTTTGTCCATAGAACTTTTACGAGATGAGTCGTCTGGTTTCTCAGCACTTGTTCTATTGTATCAGGAATCCTGATGGGCTCTTCGTAATAAGACATATCGGGTTCCGATTATAAATCCTCGTAAGTTAGTACATGTTTTGGGTAAGATATGTATTTTCTCAAAAGTGATACGTGGAACACATCGTGAACTTTGGAGAGACATGGTAGCATTCCCAAATGGTAAGCTACAACCTCAATTCGTTCTAGAATTTTGAAAAGTCCAATGTACTTGGGACTCAATTTACCCTTCTTACTGAAACGTATAACTCCCTTCCATCGAGATACCTTAAAGAAAACATTATCTCCTACCTGAAATTCCAAATCTTTCCTTCAGTTATCAACATAGCTCTTTTGGATACTTTGAGCTTATTTGATGTGGTTTTGGATTGCCTTCACCTTTTCCATCGTTTCCTCCCCTAGTTGTGACCCTACATGTTTTCTTTCACCAACGTCATCCCAAAAGGTTTTTATGCGACATCTCTATCTGTATAACGTGAGATACGGTTCAATAGAAATAATCGAATGGAAGCTATTGTTTTAGGAAAATTCCACCGGAGGTAAATATTGATCCCACATACCCTAAAAGTCAAGTGACCAATATCTCAACATGTCTTCTATGGTTTGAATAGTCCATTATGATTGTCCATCTATTTGAGGGTGGAAGGCAGTGATCAAACGAAGTTCAGTATCCAAGGCCATTTGAAGAGTCATCCTGAATCATGAAGTAAAATGAGGATTATGATCAGAAACAATCTATAGGGGTACTCTAGGAAGTCTCACAACATCATTAATATATAGTCTTGCTATATTTTCAAGTGTTAGATCTTCCCTTATAGTATGAAAATGTGATGACTTGGTAAGAAGATCAACAATAACCCATATTTCATCATTCTTTATAGGGTTCTTTGGTAGTCCCATGAAAAATTCCATCGTGATATTATCCCATTTCCACTCAGGTATGGGAAGAGGTTGCAATACTTTACTAGGCTGTTGCCTTCCATCATTCACTTGTTGACAAACCATACATCTTGACACAAAATCAGAAATCTCCCTCTTCATGTTGTCCCAACAAAAAATTTCTATCAAATATCTATACATTTTTGTGCTCCTAGGCTGTATAGAGAAATTGGAACTATGGGAATCATCAAATAATTCCTTTTTTAGATCAGGTATATTGGGAACACAAAGTCTCTTCCCAAATTTCAAAATTCCATCTTCTTACATAAGGTCACTCAATCTCCCATCATTCAGAGCTTTAATCTTCTTTTGAAATTCTTCATCATCGGTCTGAGGACTCTATCATTTCTAGTAAAGTTGGTTTGGAATCCATTTGAAAAATTACTGATGTTTCACCTTCCATGGTTATTCCCATATCCAAATTTAATAGATCTATGAAAATAGGATCCCTCTCAACTCTCATCTAGTTCAAAAATCCATGATCCTTTCAGCTCAAAGCATCAACCACATTATTTTCCTTCCCTGGATGGTAGTGTATCGTGCAATAATAATCATTTTGTAATTCAAGCCATTTTCCTTTCCCTCATGTTGAGTTATTTCATAGAGAAAATGTACTTCAAACTATTGTGATCAACATAAATATCAAATTTCTCACCATAGACATATTGTCTTCAAATATTGAAAGAAATGATTACAGCTTCTAACTCTATATCGGGAGTAGGATAGTTCTTCACATGAATTTTTAGCTGTCGTGATAAATAAGAAATAACCCTATCATTTTTCATAATGACACAACCAAGTCCATTCTTTGATTCATAATGATAAATAACAAACCCATCATTCCCCAATGGCAGTCTCAATATAGAAGCATTGACTAATCTTCTCTTCAGTTCTTCAAAAAATTCTTCACACAATTTTGTCCAAACAAATTTAACCCCTTTACGTGTGAGCTTTGTTAATGGGTTAGCCAGCAGGGAAAAATTATGGACGAAACGTCAATAATAACCTTCTAAACCAATAAAATTGCCTACCTCAGTTATACTTGTCGGTGGTGGCCATTCTTGGATTGCCTTGGTCTAAGAAGGATCAATTGAGATTCCATTCTTAGAGACAATATGGCCAAGAAAAGAAATCTTCTGAAGCCAAAACTCACACTTTTTAAACATCCCATATAATTCATTTCTTATCAACGTCTTCTGGATAATGTGCATGTGATTTTCATGATCTTCGTAGCTTTTTGAATATACCAAAATATCAGTAATAAATACAACCACAACGTCATTGAGATATTCATTGAAAACTCTGTTCATTAGATCCATGAAAACAGAGGGTGCATAAGTCATCCCAAAAGGAATTACTATAAACTCAAAATTCTCGTACCATGGTTCGAAATGCTATCTTTGGATTGTCTTCCTTCTTCACAGAAAACTGATGGTATTCAGATCAATGTTCAATATTTGAAAAGTATTCAGCTCCATGCAGTTGGTCAAATAAATTATCAATGCGAGGTAGGGGATACTTGTTCTTTATTGTTATATCATTGATATCCCTGTAGTCAATACATAACCTCATAGATCCATATTTCTTTTTAACAAAATGAATAGGGGCTACCCATGGAGAAACACTATGGAAAATAAATCCCTTATTATCCAATTACTCTAGTAGTTTCTTTAGTTTAACTAACTCCACAGTGGTCATTCTATAAGAGGTCTTCGATATAGGCCTTGATCCAGGAATTAATTCAATGGGAAACTCAACATCTCGTTCTGGAGGATGTCCAGGTAAATCATCTAGAAACACGTCTACATATTCATTAACAATAGTTATATCCTCAATTTTAACATTCCTTTCCTCACCAAAAGTCATTTTATTCTCTTCCTCCCCAATATTAGAATTTAGTTGAGCTACTGGGGGTGGATCTTGATATGAAATTGGTGGTGACGATTCTTCTTTAAAGATAAGGTGTTCCTTATCATCATCATCAAAAATTGTAACCTCTTTATTCTTATAATAAATCATTGCATCATGGTCCAAAATCCAATACATACCGAGGATTATATCAAAATCAATCATTGGTATGATGATGAGATCATCGGATAAAGAATATTTATGTGCTCTAATGGGGACTGATTCACAAAACTTTGTTGAAATGATTCTTCCCATAGGAGTTTTAACTGAAAACTCCCTTGTTAAATCAAATTGGAACTATCTAATCTTCTTAGCAAACTGGAAACATAAGAAACAATGAAATGATCCAGAATCAAATAATTCATTTTCTAAACTGGAGGAAACCATTAAATTACCTTCCAACATGTCTTTTGGAGCGTCTACCTCAGCTGTTGTGATGGCATAAGCATGTCCTTGATCCCTTGGCCTTTTCTGAGGTAATTTCTCCTGATTCATAGGAAATTCATTTGAATAATGTCCCATATCTCTACAATTATATCATTACACATTGACAGCAACTCTCATTCCCTTTAAATCATGATCTCGAAGACCTTTTTCACCACACATGTAACATACTCTCATTCCCTTCAAGCAAGTATTTGGGTGTTTCATCCCACATTTACTGCAGGATGGATAATCAACTTCTCCCTTCTTCCATTTTTTTTCCATTTCTAGAGTGGTCAGTAGATCTATTCTTCTCTTTCTTTTCCTTAAAGTCGTAAGGCTTAGGAAATTCCTTTTCTGTCTTGATAGCACATGAGAAAATATCTTCATACAACGAGAAAGATTGTGAGACTAATACTTGATAGAGAAACGGTTTTAACCCATCAAAGAAAAGATAAATATTATTTCTTGGGTTATGTATATAATCTGTTGCATTCCACACTAGCCTTGTAATGCTAGCCTAATACTTTGTGACATTCTCATCCTCCTTTTTCCTCAGAATCAGAAATTGTCATTCCATATCTGCTCGATGGTCACGAGGAAAGTATTTTTCTAGGAAAACCCTTTTGAACTCCCTCAATTCCATATTTTATACTTCATCATCTTCCTTCAAGTTTTGTATCAATGACCACCATTTATCAGCATCTCCAGTGAGGCGATAAACTGCCATGACAACTTTTTCCCATTCACTACTCCCCAAAACCTGAAATATTTTTTCTAGGGAACATATCCATTGCTCAGCTACTAATGGATTTGTACTCCCATTGAATGTTGGTGGCAGTTTCATCATGAAGCGATCAAACATTGATCCTCCAGGGTGTGGATCAGGGTGCTCCATATGGGTAAGGTTATTATTCATAACCTGAGTGATTTGTCCCAGTTTGGTGATTTACTGATCAGCACCAGTTTCATCACCAGCTCCACTATAATTATCTTGAGCAGGAGGGAAATCCCTACATGGGGTGCATGCATTGATACAATTTCCTTTCCTTCCTCTTGGATCCATTTCTAAACAATGTCATAAACTAGACCAGTTTATGAATCAAAATACATAATTCCAAACATGTCAAACACTTAACATAAATTGAACTATTTATTGATATAATCCATAATCATAAAAAAATGTTTTCATTGAGGAATTGTATACTCATAAACCATTCATAATAGTTTGTAAAGAAAATTAGAATTATCCTAAGCACATCCCCTGGGAGTGTCGTAACCAAGAGTGCAGCAAGACCCATTGTCATGCACCAGTTCCCGATCAAGTCTAGCTCAAAGCTGTGTTTTCGGGTTTTACCCATAGGTACATCTGTCCTAGAGCCACCTCTACCTGCTCATATCCAGACAGGGATGTATTTCTTGGAAAACACACAAAATCTATACAATACCAAAATTCTAGGATGTACTTCTATACTAAGAGTCAATTTCCATTGAATGTCTATGTGCTCTAATCAGAATTTATCTAAATATAGCATCAATGGTTTGTACTAAACATCCTCTGATACCAACTGCAATGCCCTGACCCCAGTTACCCAGAGTCGGTGCGTTATTACATAACATTGGCATGATCACAAAATATCAAGTCTCGAAAGATTGATTAGTTTAGTAGCCTTGGAAACACTAGATACATTCATAAAGTGTACATTACATCATAAAATGAAAACTACAGCAATATAGTCTCCATAGTACACACTCATATCCCCTCATACTATCCATGCAGGTCATTCATAAAATAATTCTTCACATCCTGGGAAAAATAAAACATAGAAAGGGGTGAGCTCAGATGCCCAATAAGGATAACAATATAGCAGAAACTTTCATAAATCCGCATAAACATTTAAGGCAATGTATAACTAAAAGAAAATCCTATTAAACATGAACTTCAGCATAATATGGCAGAAATAAAATTAAATAATTCCATTTACTAATTCACATGGATATTCTACTAATTGAATAATCACATGCAATAGAAGTAACCACTTTCATAATGATGGAATGCATAATGCCAGACTATCATAACCACGTAGCCAAGGACTCGTTCCCAGAATACAAATATGATTTTGTCAAGGCCTCATTCCAAGACACTAGTTTGTCTAATGAGACCTACCGATGCATCTAAGATCTACAGTGGGCTCCGCCTGTTACTTATTAAGTCCAATCATTCCTCATCTGAATAAGTTTAAACCTAACATAAACATTCATATTAAAACTATCATAAGTAATGTAAATACATTCTCCAAAAACCCTGAATGGTATAAAAATAACATATCCACAGTAAAAAATATCACCAAACCTTCAATACTATATGTAAATTTTTTATCATAAAAATTCAATGATATAAGTTTAAAATCCATGAAAAGATGTTGACATAGTTGAAATCAAAACTATTTGAGAGAAATATATATTTTTGGAAAGCGTTTAAAGGCCACATAATTATAAAATAAAACATTTATATTGAAAATATTCTTATATTCTTATAGGGGAAGATTAAAAGATTTTATAACGGTGGAAAATAGCCACACCTGCCGTATAAGTTAAATAAATACATTCCTACCATAATTTTGTCGAAAAGGTTAAAAATGGCCTTGTTTGGAAAGTGACAGAAAGATTCCTTTTATAATCATCTTATAAAAATTAAACAAGGGTATAAATGAATTTAACCCATAGTTTGATTTATTTGAAATAAAATTTTATGAAACATAGAAGTGGATGATAAAGAAGTCCCATTAGATAATTACGTATAAACAACCTCAGATAATGAAGAGATTGTGAAATAATCCCTTACCTTCTACTTTTACTTGATATAGTGTTGGTTAACCTCCTGTATAATAGTTAAATCTTTGTTATTAAAATATTCAAGAGTCATATACATAAATCTGATATCATATGTGATCTTTTAATATTCTTTGTTAATAATATTTTAATATTATCATCGTTTTAGGTGTTAACTGGTTCATTTTCCTTTATATGATTTGTTATGTAAGTCATGTTTGTTATGGATATGATATATCATATTAATATCCATAATTATATCATGTCCATAAAGATTACTTTTAATCATCAAATGAGAATTAGTAATGAATGGATAAGACGGATAAATGAATCTAATCGCGTTCGTGGAGACTGAAATCCGTACGTACGCACGAACACTGCTTCCATTTCATTTTTCATTTTAAAAGGAATCAAAACCAAATGATACTTTGTTATATTTTTATTATAGTATAATATAATATCTTATATGTGTTAATTATGTTGATTAACAACATCCTTTAAACGTTCCATGTATGGTATGAATGTGTCATATCACTTTGAGGGGGCGGTAGTCTGCACTTTGTCAAATGAAATTATCGAATATATATATACAACATGAAACGAAAAATGGAATGCTATAAAATGGAATTAAATAATATTATATATAAAATAAATATCATCAATATCAAATTTAATTATAGTTCCATCATAATGGACACCATGAGAGTTGGTAGAAGATAATTGAACAATCGTCGTTTTGTGAGGCGTTTGGTTTCCATCCACAAATACATTATGTTCTTCACTCATTAGATGGTGGTGTGCGTAATTGTAGTTATAATACATCACATAAAAATATACTAGTATATTTTTAATACTGTTTTTTTACAAAATAAAATAATATGAAGAGTTTAGGGGTTGGATAAGTAAAATAAAAGAAAAGAAGCTAGGAGAAATCGTTACTTTAAATTTGGGTAACTCACATTGGTTTGAACTAAAAAGGACTCTTGAAGTGACTTATGCCTAAGGTAAGGCATCTAGGAGGATGAGGGGGGTGTAGGGAGCTTAATTGGATAGATTTTGGACTATCCAAAAGTTTTTATAGGTGTGAGGAATTGGATAGAAGCGGTGTCCTTTTATAAGGTGGAGGAGGGGCTCTTTAGGAATAACTTAATGTATTAATTTATAATAAATTCATATTTGGTTTCTAATGGATCCAAAGTATATTATTAAAAGTATATGTTGAGTATGGGTATAAAAACTTTCAACCAACAGATTTTAGACAGGTTTCGTCACTTTAGTAACCTTATCTTATAGATTTAACTCTTAGTTAAATAGTTTGACATTTACCATGTCTCTTTTTTATTTTATATTATATAGTTAATAAACATACAATATACTTCCAAGAGACCCCCAAAGTGCTCCATTAATGATACAAATTTCATTATATATGTTCATTGGGAAAACTATATATTTTTAGTAATATAATATCAATTAATAATATAATATTTTTTTAAAAAACTCTTTTATGACAATTTTGACACTATTGGGTATTCTGTTTTTGATATATTCATAATAGCATTATTAATTATAATAAATTTCATATACCCAATAATAATATATCATATTAACCTAGAAAATTATTTTAATTCATAAAATGTATAAAATTATATTTATTTGGGTATTTATAATATCAATTATTTTAATATTTCACTAATAAGGTAATTACTGTATCATCATTTTGTCATAAACTAATTAAATTATATAATGTATAAAAATTATAAATAAAATACCATGATGAAGGAAAATTTTTCATCTTTATTATTAATATTTATATTATAATTTACTTATTTATAACATTATATTAAAAATGTTATAGTTATTAAACATTGATTTTAACTCTTTTAACACTTCTTTGAATTAAATAATAAAAAAAGTCCTAATCTAATCCAAGTGGACCTAAATGATAATATTTTATTCCTAAGATTGTTTTTGGTCGAGATACACATGTAAAATAAAATTGGGACATGTGTTAGGGTAATATTAATATCATTTTTACCTTTAATTACCCTATTTACTTTTAACCGTGGTAAATAAAAGTAAAAAGTTTCTATTCAAATAAAATTATTTTTATCTTATTGAACCACATTTTACACATTGATATTAACAGTGTCTCTTGGTTTTTATAAATTCCACTCAGTCATGCGGTAAAATTAATTTTTATGTGAATTTTTAAATTCTCTTAGGAGATTGGTAAAAGACGGTGAAAAGTTTAATAAAATTTTTATATATCTAAAATTATTCTAAACTAACTCCAATGAATTACATTGAACTTATATAGGTATTATGTATCTATTTTGACCATAATTAAATTTAAATAAAATAAATAATTATTTAAATAAATATTTGGTTTTAAACTATAACTCAGGGTTTTTCACTATTCATAATAAATTGAATGTTTTCAGAAAAATACCAAAAATTCACCCTAAGCTAATTTCTATATTCCGAATACAAAAATGAAGTCCATTTTGAAAGATAAAATTTATAAAATTTAAAAATGTGGTTATTACTATTAATAACAGTTAGTTTGATTGGTTGTGGTGTGTGTTAGAACTCAAAGATGCGTACAACACACGCGACTATAATATTCAAAGAGAAATGTACCATAGAATCTTGGGGTGTTATAGGGTGAATGGAGTTCATAAATAAAATTTCTGTAAAAACAATTTCTTATATTGATCCACCAAATATGAAACTTCCAAGTTTATTAAGGTAGTAGTGATATAGATGTTCATATGGTCAATATTTCTCTCAAAGGGTGATTAGTCCATAGTTGAATTAGTGTGAAACACTTCTTCATCTTTTGAAATAAGTTTCAGAATTAAAAACATAAACACTCTAACTAGAAGTAAATGTCAAAGTCCATGAAAAATAATTTTCATTTTTAGAAATTAATGTGTAGCGAAGAATATATTAAACAGAGAATCATAAAATTTAATGCACACTAGAGTTATACAAGAGGTTCAGTCTCAAGCTGAGACTTAATCCTCTCCACTTGGTGATCACCTACCACCAAGTTGTTTTTTATTAAGAATAAAATATGATATACAGCCTTTATCTGGATTTACAATTGTTTTCCCAAACCTTACAGGGTTCAAACCCTCTACCATAGTTCATCATGAAAAAAACCAATACAAACCACACACCATCTCTTCCACGGTTTTACAAGGGAAACAAAATGTAGGTGAAGTTTGATGTGAGGATTTTCAGTATCCTCTAGTTCTAGCACAAAAGATATTGTTTATTATATAAAGACACAAACACTTCTCAGAATTGTAAAATGAAGTAACATGTTTGAGCTAATATTATGAGATTGATTTTATAAAGCTCTAAATGTTTGTATTTCAGCTTTTGACTCCATCAGATGAAGAATTTTTCAGTTTGATTCTGTATGTGGAAGTTTTCATCAAAACCAAGTGTCGTAACTCCAGGTTCTACCTTTCTGGAACAGAGTAGTCTTCTTATTTTATATATCATGAGTTGATGAAGCACAGAAGAAAGCCTTGAAATTGTTCTCCCAAAATGATCTTTTTGTGATTCTTGAGTTCACAGTTTATGCGTCAAGTGGTTTTTCCTTGTTCTCTTTGATCAAGTGAGTAAGCTCATTCTAATGAATTCCTCTGTTTTTTCTCACTTCTTCTTTTATCTCACTATGTCATCTTTATTCCATGGTCTTCTCCTATCTATATTTTTTATTTGACAGTAGGAATAAGTAATCCACGTGAGGTCCTCCTCATACATTGTACTGTCCCCAGATATAGATTCTTGGATATGTCTACAATCAACATTAATTAATGTCAGACACATTAAATTTACTAAATAATACCATTATAATAATTTTATTAATTTTACAAAGTATGGAAGGGTTAGAAATGTTAGAATGGTAATGGTAGCCTTCACAACAGTATTATTCAAAAGTAGTGTGCATCAGTGGCCTTCATCAATAACCATTAGTGATAGCCTTCAGCAGTAGCTTTCCTTGGTAGATTTCAGTGGTATCTTTCAGCGGTAACCTTGAAACAGTTACCTTTATATTAGTAACCATTTCATTGGTAACCTTTTCATCAGTCACCAGTGCATCGGTAACCTTTCCCTCGGTGACCTTTTCATTTGTAACATTTGCATCACTGACATTCGCATCAGTGACCATTGCATCAGTGACCTTTACATCGATGACCTTTTCCTCGGTGACCATTGCACAATAATCTTGATTATTGATTCACAGATATCACTATAACATGATTATATAATTAATTAAACATGATTATTCTATAGTATAAATTTGATTATCACTTAAATTAAACATGATTTGAAGTTATCAAAAAAATGTGTGTCCAACAAAACCGTTAACTAATTTCTACAATAATATAATATTTTTCATGAGGTGAAATGTTTTCAATATTTTTTTCACACCCAAGTCACTAAATTAATATTTTAACGACCACTATACCATAGAATACATAAATTATATGAATAATATAATTAAATAATATCCTAAATAAAAATACTAACACAAGGTATGATAATTTCTAAAATGAATAACTGTAATATGATTAAATATAATAATATAAAATTTAATTTTATAGAATAATGATTGATTTTATTTGAATTTTTCATCTTGATAAATTCAACAATGACTAGGATTCCTTTAATATCACTAGGATAACCCTAAAATGACAAATAATACTCTTTCTCACATTATAATTAATAATAATATCATCCAAAATGATTAAAAAGTCTTCATAAATCAATAACTATTCATTAAATTAATTAAGTATTCATAATTAGATCATTATGTAACCCAAAACCAATTACATCATTTTCTTTATATCATTACCAACCCTGAGAATTGATATATTGAATTTATTTAGAACATTCAATTTGGTAATGAAATCCCATGTGTAGCTAAATATTTAAGAAAATATTTTTACCCATTAAACAATCAAATAAACGATCAATAATAAGAAAATTATAATTATTATTAATCATAAATTCGATTAACATTCGATATGTTCTAAAAATATTCTACAATTGATATTTTTAGAATGGACTATAGTGGCATGAAAAATTAAAAGTCTATAAATAAAATTAGAATCATACCACTTCAAAAAAATATTTAATTTAGTTAAATAATCATGTTCCCTGATACATTAAAGAATAAATATTAGACTAGCTATAGAAAATATTTTAATATTAAAAATATCTCATTCAGAATAAAAACATAAAAATCATTTACGTAAATATATAGATAATGATCCTCTATGAGAGATAAAACAAATATTTTCTTATATTCCAAAACAATAATAATTGGATCTTCAAGTTATGAATTTTTTTTCAAGAATTCATCATATAACAATTGACTCGACAATCCTAAAACTCCAACAGTCATATTATAGTGTATATTTTACATGATGGGTATGATATGGACAATCTAATAATATAATAACACATAAATTATTAGAACTATTTTAACCAAATAATTCGAAAAAAATTCCAAATATCATTATTTTTGGGACCTGAAATCTTATTGTTACCAATAAGAATCCATAATTAATGAAAATATATAAAAATCACTGTTTCATTTATTTTATTTTCTAGTGGGTTGTCCAAACTCATGAATGAAGGCCACACATCAATAGTGAAATGATTAAGAGATTTTAATTTAACATAAATAAAATTCAGTGAATCATATATATAAAATTATGTACACGATTAATAAAACTAGTAAATTAACCCCCTTAATTGTATAAGGTGCATATCAAGTGTTAGAAATAGATTAATCTATAAAATATGTGTTTCCTATCTATTATGTTTGACCCAGAATTATTAATTCATTCTTAAATGAATCCCTAAATGAAATATGTCTCTAACTACAAAGCCTACTAATTGAGTATATCTCTTAAATGCGGTTTTTTATCACTAATAGAATCTACATTATATTTTCTAGTGATTCAATATTCTGTTGGGGTTACTACAAGACAAATAATAAAACAATTATTTGAGAAATCTATACTGATATAAATAATTAATTAACAAATAATATTGTATCATATATAATTTATAAAAAAGTATAATATGTAATTGATTCCATGAATTATGAATACATATAAATTGTATCTATGGACATGGAGATAAAAAAACAACATCAGTTTCTTCATTATAATAATACACCTCTATTTATATCATCTCATCATCACATCATAGCACCAGTGGAAGTATAGACTAATTTTTATCGAGGTAATGTCCAATGTACTCAAAATACACTATTAGATACCATTATTTAATTGGTTAATATATATTCAATATTGTAACATGTGTAAAGGTTTATGAACAATAAATGATTATATAATTATTTTTATTAATCCTTTTTAGACTGATTTATTTGAGATTTATCATTTACTCTCATGTATAAATTAATTTAATTTATATTTCATGAAAAATTATCCTCATTATATCCCATTGACTAATAATTTTATTAAGTTATATATTGTAAAAAAATATAAAATACTATATCATAAAATTGTGTATTTATAAGGACTATCTCTAAAGGAATGGGGAATCATGATAATATCTCCAATAAAAACATCAATCCATCAAATAATTTTCAAAATAGTGAATAATAATCTACACAATATTGAAATAAAAATGAAATAAAATAATATAAAATGATGAATGTGAAATATTAAAGAACATATAATTATGGTTTCGCTTTTAGGATTAACCAATCATTTTCTATATAATATCAATTAATCTTTTTTGAATTATTAAAAATAAAATCAATAACAATTTGTTATATTATTATTAATCAGACCATAGAGTCATGAATCTTAATATTATATGATTCAAAACAAATAAATGTAATTTAAGAATATATTTCAAAATCAAAAGAATAATCCACTCCCTTTTAAGTTATTAAAGGAAAATATTATGAAGGGTTTTAAAAATTTTTAAATAAAACATATCTGTGATATAATAAATAAATATATAAATTCAATATGTTATATAGAAACACTACTAAAAATATTATCCTATGGGATATGGTGGATTTAAACTTTTTGGACACAACCACTAAAATTTATCTCACTCCCACAAATAATTTTTCCCCTCATCTTGAGTGATCACCAATTATGGGTTATATTAGAGCCTTCAATGATAGAGAAAAAATGATATAATATAAATATGTAAATAATATAAATTAAAAATTAAACATCAAAATGGAAAATAGTTAACATATTTATTAGTACTCGTGTAAAATATAAATTAAAATATATGAAAATAAATAAACAAATTCAAATAAACTACACTTGGTCGATGAATACGTACACTCAAATTTATATTAGATAACTTGTTCTATTCTAATGGTTTCCATTTAATGATACAATGCATCCATCACGAAACATTACCCGTAAATCATCCAAATGTCTCATGAAATTATATGAAGAATGTATTTAAATATTTTTTAACTAAGACTACCATTATGTGATGGATTTAAATGTGGTGAAAATTATTCTTTATCCAAATAGATTTCCCTAGACATGAACCAGGTTCCAAGTTCCCAATGTGAATTTAGGATTCTAAATAATAAATTTAATAAAATCCCAAATGATTTACTGAAATGGGTTTCTAAATATTATGTTTTAATTTATTCCAAATTGAAATTTGGATTTTATTTTTTATGTGGTTTTATGTATAAGGCCTCATCCATAAACGTTAAATAATGTTTAGTGATTTCAATAATTTGAATTAATTTTGTATGGAGGATATTTTTTTATTGAAGCTATAGATAATTAGGGAGTAACTCATTCATAACATGTTAAAAAAAATTGATGTAGTCACCTATACTCACTATCCATGTTTTTCTTAAATGAAAACATTTTTTAAAAGAAACATTGTTCATTTCATGGTTAAACTACATGACTTTTCCTTGATCCCATCCTTGAATCTATTATTCATTACCTCCAATAAAAAACATTTCAAAACTATGGATGAGAATAAAAAGATCATAAAGGGATACATAATGAATAAAAACTATTATTCTTGCGAAAAAATATAAATAATGAATACTTTATCATAATCTAACACGTTTCACCGTTATGAAGTAGAAAAAATACATCACTGAATATAAGATCATTTCATAAATTGTTTTAAAATATTTATTACAATAAATCCAATAGAAACAAATATATAACCTATAAATGTTACTTGGGACATAAACATTCTTAAATAGAATAAACATATGGTTTACTCCCACACATATCACTAAATTTTATATACATATAGACAACTTCAATAAACAATTCATTGGAGGTTATAAGATAACCCCCGATCAGTGGTTTATCACAGAACCGCCAATATCTGGTTTATCATGTTACCACCCATCATTGGTTTATCATGTAATCACCGGTAAAATGAATAAGTACTATTATATAATCATAAAACACAAATCATTTCAAATATCAAAATTTCAGACATAAAATTACATTTTTCAATCACAAGAGATCATTTAAAGATATTGAAAGATTAAATACACATTCAAAACAATTTTGAATACCAAAACACAAAAAATGGAATAAGGGATTCTTTTCATTTTTGAAACATTACATCTTATATAGGAATCCAAATATTAGATACTGGTTATGGCAGTGGAGGAGTCATTGGCTTCGTATATGTTAAAATAATTAATATTTGTCATTTAGTAAATAATTTTGTTGAAATAAAAGATTCCCTTTTAAAGAAATTAAATTTAAAAGGGGTTTATTATAAACTGTATAAAATAAGGGGGTGTATATTATCCAAATAAGCCTCAATTAAAGGAGATTATGATAATGTCCTTTTCCTTGAGTCCATTTCCTCATGTATATTCCTTGTTTTTCATGAATAATAAAAATTTCTTAATATATAATATTCTGAAAAAAACATCTTGTTAATGATTCATTTTATGTCACTTATTACAATGTTATAAAAATTAAGTAATTATTTATGTGTATTTCAGTAATTTTTCCCTTATTCAATGGTATAGTAAAAATGATTTTTTTGAGGTAATATTCCATGTTGTAAAAATTACATCATCTCTACAATATTACTCAACATTAAAATACCATATATATTTATTATATATATATTTATAATATTCTGTAGTGTTTAGAGATAAGATATTAAATGTAGTGTTCATGGAGATGATGGGTAGTACATACGAATGAACCCTACTTTCATCATTTATCATGTTAGTGGGATGAAAACTAAAACATACATAGGTATTATATAATTACATAATAGTATATATGAAATATATTCTAACTTATTTCACTAACTTCATCCTTTATACATCCCATGAATGGAATGAACGATTTATATCACTTTGAGGGGGCGATAGTCCACACTTCCTCAAATGAAATTACCATATTTTCACATTATGGAAATCATAAAGTTATGTTGTAAATAAAAATTACATAATCATACATACAACAATAATATAATATATATAATAAATAAATAATATTAAACCATAATTTATACCATGAGATGTGGTAGATGAAAATTGAACAATCATTGTTTTGTGAGGCCGAAGATTGTCGTACACTGATACCGAATGTTCATATCTATTAGATGGAGTTGTCCAGATGTGAAGTTAAAATTATACTAATAAAAAAATAATTGTATATTATGGATAATACTATTGTTATGTAGTCATAGAATGAGAATATCATTGGTATTGGAGATGTGAAATAAAGGAAAGGAATATGAGAGATGTTATTACCTCTAAATCAGGCAACATTTTTTTGATTTGAGCCAAAAGGATTTCTTGAATCCCATTATTCCCATGTTAAGGATTCTTGGTAGAAGGTATGGATGTTGGGAGATTAATTGAGCCAATTTTTTATGATCCAAGGTTCTTTAGTGGTGTGAGTAAGTGGGTAGATTTGGTGGCCTTTTATAAGAGGGAGGATGGTCACTTTAGGAAATTATTGAAATATTATTTTATTATAAATTGATATTTGGTTTCCAATAAATCTAAAGAGATATATTTCTATGATCAGATTATAATAGGTCAAAATAATCTCAACCAATTGGTTTTAGAAATGTTTAGGTCTCAAAATTATCCTTATCGTTTGTCATTAACGCTTAGTTAAAAACATTAACTCTTACAATGACTTCTTGTAGTTTGATAATATTTGGTTACTATATTTACTAAAAAATTACAAGAAAATTAAAAATGGATCACTAATGATATTTATAACATTATAAAAGTAATTTTGGATGAATATTATATTATTAAGACTAATATCATTTTATAAAATACAATATTAAAAAAACTCATTTATGTCAAATTTGAAAATATTTAGTAATTTAGATTTGATAACTTCATAACAACCATATTTCATCAAAACAAAAGAATTAAATCAAATATAATATGTAAATATCAACCAAAAAATTATTTGATATCTTAAAAATGTTATATTATATTTATTTAATTTTTATATTAACATTTATTTGAATCCTTCATAAATTAAGTAATATATTTATCATCATTATTTCATAAATAAATTTAATTTTTAAGGTATAAATATTAAATATAAAATAATATATTGTAGTATGTAGATTTTAGATTTATAATTACTATTTATATTACATGTGATAACTTATATAAAAAATAATTAAAGTTTTTTAGTAAAAGATACATATTTATGTAATATATCAATTATATTTAAATTAAAAATTATAAAATGATACAATCACTACCTAGTGGATCCTTTTGGTCCTAAAATCTACAAAAGGATTACCATGTTATGAAATATCTCATTAAATAAGATTATGACATATTATATGGTTGTTTTCTGTTATATTAAGATTATTCTTAACCCATTAAACATTGTAAAAATTTAATTATTGAAGTTACTCTTCATAATGTTCATAAATAAAAGTTAACTATTTACAAAATTCTGACATTTTAGTTTTAAATAAGGAATAAATTTTTAAAATTTCAAATTTGAGATGTTTCAATAATTAATTTATAATTAATTCTCATTGTCAATACTAGAAGCTGGTTATTAAGAAGTAAAAACTATAAAAAGATCGAAATATGTTTATGGCTAATTTAAAATAGAAATTAATTATAATGACAAAAATTGGAATAAATCATAAAAAAATAATCCAATTACTCTTCAAAAACAATTAAAATTTTAATATATCTATATAAATACAATATATGAATAGACCATTTTGAAATAAAATGTCGTCTTTTTAACTATTCTTTAAAAAACTATCTTTATCAAAAAATTACCAAACATTTATCCATGGAAAATTATGGAATCCCGCATTTATATGACAATATTATTTTCTAAAATAGAGTATATAAAATTGACAGAAAAAATTTATCTAGAACGTTTTCTCCATCAATAGGTGTTAAAACTATATTTTAAAAATATTAGAGTATTTTATGCATAAAATTTGAGTCATTCTCATTTCAAAACTCTAATTTTTTTTGGATAAAGGTAAAAAAATACAAAACATTTTTTATCATAATTTAGTTAGTTTTTCTCATTCTCTCAAATACAACAGATAGTGTTAGGTTCTATATAAAATAATAGTTATATTATTATATTTTTTATCTCTATAAATCAATGTTGTGTGCAATGTAATATTTCAAAGGAACCAGTTGTTATGTGTCAAATTTGCTACCAATAAAAGAGTCCTATTTAATGTAAATTTAATATCTCATTCATAATTATTAATATATATGAAAAAATATTATTCAATAAATACTTGGGATTCTACATCATTCCCACTTTTGGAAATTGAGTCCCAGAAATTGTATTCACTTATAGTATAAGTGGGGGTATATATCCCTCATATAATTTTAATATTCCAATGTTTCCTTTTTAACCATATGGTTTTTCAAAAAACAAAACCTTTACCAAATGAATCACTTTATTCTGCAAAACTTCCTTTCAATGCTAATGAATCTGTACTGTTTGTTCCTCATAAGAATGATTTCATACCAACTGAGCTACCTATAGACTCAAAAAATTAGATGGATCTGTAATATACATTCTCAACATTGAATCAAGAAAAAATTTCTGTAAGTAGGATAAAATTGGAGTTAAATCCAACATATGGGAAATTGATCCACCTTTATCCAAGATTTCATAAGTTCTAATGATCATTGAGAACATCTTTCCCTTTTTTCCATAATGCATCACGCTTTTCCATCGCGAATCTTTGAAAAATGACATTATCACTTACCACAAAATAAACATCCTTTCTTAGGTTATCTGTATAACATCTCTTCATGCTTTGATGTAACAACCCGATATTTTATGATAAGTATTATCTTTAATTTATTTGATGTCATGTGTTTTTTTCTACAACAATATTATCTTGTGCTATACGCCACACTGTATTAGCTTGAAGTATACACAACACTATTCTTAGATTGTGTTACACATAATTTCAAGTTAGTTTTATAATAGTCATTCTACGCAACATTGAGGGTATATATATATATATTAAATTTATAAATTTAATATGGTTGGATTCTGTTATATGAAATAATAAAGGATTCTTGCACAACACGCAACCCTGACTTGTCTTGCATTACACACAATCACGACCTTCCTCGATAGCGTGTGTTGTACGCAACACCGGGTTTTACTAAACAATGATATATTATTATAATATTATTATAAACTAGCCGTTATGAATAGTATTAACTAAAATTTGAATTTTATAACATTATTATTCATTTTAAACATTTTCTAGACCTGGTATATGAACAAAATATTTTTTTTGGGTAAAATATGTATTTTTCAAAAAATGAAGTTTTACCGCCTTTTGATGGAGCACCCACATTAAATATAGTTGTTGAAATGTTTATAAGTTCACTTTGACAAAATTAAATTCTTCTTTTGAATCAGGATATAAAAAGATACATTGGATAATGTTTTGATACTTTTCTGATAACTTTCATATTTTAATGAATAGTAAAAACACGCTATAATTTAATTAAAAACCACTTTTTTCATCGTAATAATTTATATGGTTAAATTATAATATTGAGTGGTTGTAAAGTATAAATAGAATATATAGTTTTACCATTTAATATAATTTATGTCAAAATATTTGATTTTACATTGAATTCGTAGGTTAAATCAATTCAATCTTTTGCAATGTTTTATACAAAAACTCGTTTTCATTTGACAAAGGGATTACTTTTAATTTAATTTCTACAACTTCTGTGCATTTAATTTAAAAAAATTTATTCCATATTTGGAATCAGTGGGTCCAATTTATGTTAATAGGATACTTTTTATTTTTGGGAATTATGAATAGTAACTAGGGTAAATTTTATTTACCATAGTTAAAGGTAAATTGGGTAATTAAGGGTAAATATAATATTATAAAATTACCTTAACAAATGTAAAAATTATATTTGATGGCTAAAAGTATACCCATATGACATAAGGGTCATATTAGATTCATTTTATGGACTTTTGACTATGAAAATAATTTAATTATTATTAAAATGAATGAAAGTGACAACATGTCACTCTCTTAAATCTTATAAGTATAATAATTTTAATTTAGTGATAAACCTCATAAAACTTCGAAAATGAATAGTCTCCAGAAATATAATAAAATTATCTACATCATGATAATTTATTTAGAATTTTTTTTGGATTAAATAAATATCATTAATAGTGGTAAATTAATGATGCAGAAATTATTTATTTAGTGAAAAATCAATAATATAGTTTTTATTGAAATAGTAATACATATCAAAAGGCCCAAAAATCTGCAAAAAACTTATTATTAGTGTATATATAAACCCTAATCATCCACCTGCCTAATTTTTGACCATTTGGATCCTTATTAAGGAAATTATGACACTTTTATTATTTTATTTTAAATGATGCCAAAGTTGTCACCTTCATAATTTAATAAATATAACAGTTTAAATATTTTGATTATAAGATGATAAATTCGAGTAAAAGTATTATTGTGAAAGGTAACAGATTTATCTTCATTATAGGATTTTATTTTTAATTTTTATGAAACAAATAAGTATATTAAATAATTATACAAAAATGTTGTAGTAATTATTTTATTAAGAGATAAACCAAATAAATGGGTTTTAAAAAATAATAAAATAACTATTATATTAACTATTTAATGTGCTAAACTAATTTTCTAGATACATATGACATTTTATGAATCTATTAATGATTTTAGTTTGAACATATCTTCTGTATATATTTTATTTATATTCAAATAAATGAATAGTGTCAAAATTGACACTATTGTTATTATATAAAAATAACATATTATAAAATTGTTTAAAAATTACAAATTTTTTTAAAAATTATAAATTTTAAGTTATATGGTAGAAAATGTTGCAAAGTATCCAATTACGGACAATTCACAACAAATAAGTAATTTTTTGTTATAATTTTAAATTTAGAATGTTATTACCATAAATAAAATTAAACTGATTAAATAAGGATAAATCAAGATGATAATATTTAAAATAAATTCCTAACATGTCTAAATTTGACTGGTTGATGAGATTACAACCCTATCCCATCTAATATTTGGGTATGAGTCATTTTTGAAGGTTCTTTAAGTGGGGTTAGAATTATTATAAATTAATATTTTTAAGAATTCCAAAGGTGCCTCTCTCCTCCCTTATGAAAGGGAACCTCCTCCCTCTCCTCCTCACAACAATTTGAGCCTTCAGGCTTCGCCAACCCCTGCCCATTTCACTTCCCCACTTCCCTATAAACATTCTAGAGGTCTTGTTCTTCTTCAAAGATCAATTTTAGTACCCTAAGAGGAGGTCTCAAAGAGCCGCTTCAAAGAAGAGGTAATGTCTATTACCGATTCATTCAACTTTATTTATTCTTCAACTTTTTCTTCTTAGGTTGTTTCATTATGAAGTAATAAAATAAGTATCACTCATATACTGATATGTTATTATATTTATGAAACAACCCTATTTCACCATCTATCCTTCCTACGGAAAAAGAAATCAATGCGTGTGCGTACGTACGGAATACCGTCTCCACGCCGTGGTGTAATCTATTTTCCACCGCAACCTTACATGGATGGGTATAATGGTGTAAATAATAACTATATATGATTATTATAAAGTGATATTTATTCTGTAATAGTATACATACACTCCAATAATATTCCACGATCATGGGAACGATATCATCGCTCGTGCGTACGTACGGAATATCGTCTCCACGACGCGATGAGATTCATTCTCAATGATTAACCATTAATAAATGATTATAAAGTATATAAAATAAGTAATCATTTAATATATGACATAATAATGATACAGTATTTATGTATATATATATATATGTATGTCATCCAAATAATTCCATTCAAATCAACGAGGAAACGAAACCAACGTTCATGCGTACGTACGGCTTACCGTCTCCATGAACGGTGTATTTATTTCAATTTATTGATCTATTATATATATGTATATTCTGAATATATATTATATATAAATAATGTTTTAGATTCTAGATGTAAGTAATCATGATCTAAGTAATCATATGAATAATTACAAGTCAAAACACAGACGACAAATGAAACGATTTTACCCAAAACGCTCTTTAACATGGAATTTACAAATGAACGGGTAATATTAAGTTATAAGTGAACCATATATGATATCATAACAATTAATATGATTCTGTAATAAGTCAATAACATTATTTAAATCATTATACAAGTGGTTTGGACACTTATGAAGCAAATCAGACCTAAGGTAAGGGATAATTTTTCAAATTTCATTTTTATCCGAGATTGCTTATTCGTAAGTATTTACTAGGGTTATTTCTATCATCCATGTCCATGTTTTATAATACTGTTTCCATCCTTTTTACCCATTATTGACTTTTACTACATGGTATGTAAGGAATATTTCTTTTTTTTACATTACGAGGTAATTTTTGACTTTTCCGAAAAACGTACGAGAAGAATGTTTTTTTAACGTATACGACATGAAAGGATTTTTATGATTTTATAAAGCCTTATTTTTATGAATCTTCCTCTAAAATATTTCAGGACTATTTTAAACAAAATTCTATTCTTTTAAAATTGCATGAAATTTTGTGAAAATAAAATGATTTTGAAAAAGAAAGGATACTTTCCTCAAGAATTCATTTCAAGTGTTTTATCAAAACCATTTTTCATCTAAGATAATATTATTTCATATGTGTATGTTTCAAGTATACTGTCTCTATGATTTACATGGTTTCACTTTTCTTATTATGAAATGATATCAATTTCCTTTATATGGATTTTGTGATGATGGGATGATGTTTATGAAACCCATTTTATTTATTGGGTTTTTATGAATGATGTATGTTTATTTTGTGGCACAAGTAAGAATGATTTCATTATGAGATGGGTGGGACCTATATCTCCCTCCAATGCATTGGGTAAAGATTTATATCTCATGAGATATACATGGATGGAACGGTAAGTTAATCCGGTTCAGTATTACATGACTGGAACGAGGAGTGAACTTGATTCAGATAGGGACATTGTCCACTAAGATGATCTTGGCAGCAATGTCTTGGCTACTATGGAAATCATTACATATGCTTAATGGATGCCACAATTACATTTTTTATTCACATGCTATTTTATCATGATTTATGTTCCATTATGATATATTTCTTCTGTACTTCCATGTTTTATGTCGTTGGTCAATATTTTTAACGTTCATGTTTTTATAAGTTCAAATGTATATGGTATGTTTTATTTTATCCATGCTTAACCTTAATGAGCATTTGAGCTCACCCATTTTATGTTTTCTTTTCCCCCAAGATTAAAAGAAATATTTTAGGTAAGGAAACAAAAATGGGAAGATCTGTATGGGAGAAGTTGATGATCTTTCACCACGATTAGAAGATTACATTCCATGTTTCCAAAGACACTAAACTATTACGGTCCTTGTGTGTCTGTTTTTGTTATGTACTAAGTATTCCGCAAAAGTAATGTAATGTCTATGTAGGTCATGCTTCGGGTCTCTACAGTTGGTATCAGAGGAAAGGTTTAGTCAACCTTTGGAAACTAGGATGCGAAAACATTAGTGAGATCCCTATAGATATTTCTAAGGTATGTCTAGGGATGTCCCTAAGGATAAGTATACGTATAGGATATAGTCCTAGAACTTCGGTAACAATCTTAGAATTTAACCTAAGTTGTTAGATATTCAGGGTTCTTCCCCTTTACTATGTTATTTTCTGTAGAATGATTTTTCCTCTCACACTATTCTTTTTGGGTTTTAGAAAATGGCTGGAAACAGGATGATTCATGATAATGGAGGATATGAGAACAATGGAATGATATTCGTCATGAGAAACCAAATGAAATGGGATTTGGATGTCCAAACATCGTTATTATACCTAATCAACAATCTCATAATATGATCAATAATCTCAACTTTAATATGTTTCCCGACTCAGATAATAAGAGAAAGATGGAGTTTCATGATGATCATAGAGAAAAGAAAGTTCAATTTCTCCTATGTAAATCATGTGGGAAGAGGCATCATGGAGAATGATTCAAGGGAACATGAAGATTCCTTGGGTTTGGAAAATAAGGACACAAAGCCAGTAAGTGCAAAGGAAAAGGTTCAGTTAACACCATGGATGAGGATAATGGTATTTCTACGACATCAATAATGGTTAAATGTTATAAATGTGGAATGTATGGGCATTATACAACCCAATGCCCTAAGGGAAAGTCTCATGAAGAGAATCACTACGGTCGTATGGGTAGTATTTATGTTGATGATGATGAAGAGACTACGAATGATATGTTAGATGAAAGAATTGTTGAAGTTTAGTCAATGGTTTAAGAAGGTAGTGGAATGATTACATGTTTATCAAGTGTAATTTTATATAAGTAATCTCATGGTACTATGGAATAAAGAGACATCTAATGATTGTTACATTGTTGCCTTTCCTTAAGATTTGAATGTGTATGATTAATGGTACCAGTAACCATTAAAGGTTATTCAGATATTTTACGAAAGTAGATGATATGTTCATAATGAAGGGATAAGGAGAAAATTAAATGTTTGATAGTATTCATGAGATCATGACTGATATAAGGAGAAGGTTATGTCATGGTTTGAGTATATAGAATTTTTGGATTTTGGTATGTGGAAAGAGTTAAAATTTGACAACATTTATTTTTTCACTAAGGTTTAATGGGTATTCATTTCTCAAGAGAATACAAGATTAAGGTATTCGAATGATTGGAATGTGACCAAATAGATATATGGGGGATAAATGATGGTATTCACATGCTTGGTTGATGATATTTTAATTAATCATTTTCTTTATACTATGAACTTGGACTGAAGTATTATAGATAAGCCTAATGATTGGAATGAATTATGTTGGACATATGTTAGCATTGTTTAAGGATATAAATTTTTTCGATATTATTGATCAGATGTTATAGTGATGTAGTTTTAGAAAAAGGACAACCTGCAGGATGGGAGACATCCCATCGCGTCGGACAAGGCTGTGGGAATCGAACACACAACCGAAGTGTGACTGGCCTTTATCGCCTACCACTGGCCTACAGGAAGTCCCTATTTAGTAGAAACTAGTTTTATTATATTAAGCAGTATGATATATGAAGTATAAGTCCATTTTAGGAACCATATATGATTAATCTCACTATAGACGGACTTATGTATTTTTGATAACTTTTATAACCTTTTTTTTAGATAGATGGAATGACCCATAATTCTATCACATGATCTGCTAACACTTCATGAATGACAAATTCAACTTCATTTCGTTAAAAGATGAAGTTTAAATTGAACAAAGAATGACCAACGGTGAGACTATACAAAAATCACGAAAGTATTTCTTCTAATTATTATTTCATCAACTTTAGGGAAATGATCTTGAAAACCAAAAATGGTTTCCTAGTTCCCTTATATCCAATAAATCAGATGGTACCTTAGATCATCACAAATATATGGCTTTGTGATCGATGGATTTTTCATAGCCATGTTCTCTACCACTCTCCATCATAACTTGATAGTTAGATTTTTCGTCCATATCCATATTTTCACCAATATTCTCTTACGTGGAAACCCGGTGATGAGTTACATTGGGTAATCGTTATGTTTCATACTTTAGATTTTAAAATTAAGTTTCAGTATTCCTTTTTACGATGTGGGTTTCTATGAGTAGTAAACTATTTATAACCCCGACGAATTTCGAGGGCGAAATTCATTTTAAGGGGGTAGAATGTAACAACCCGATATTTTATGATAAGTATTCTCTTTAATTTATTTGATGTCATGTGTTTTGTGCCACAAAAAGATTGTCTTATGCTATACGCCACACTGTATTAGCTTGAAGTATACACAACACTATTCGTAGATTGTGTTACACATAATTTCAAGTTCGTTTTATAATAGTCAGTCTACACAACATTGAGGGTATATATATATAAATATATAGTAAATGTATAAATGAAATATGGTTGGATTCTATTATACAAAATAATAAAGGAGTATTTCACAACATGCAACCCTGACTTGTCTTGCATTACACGCAATCACGACCTTCCTCGATAGCGTGTGTTGTACGCAATACCGGGTTTTACTGAACAACGATATATTATTATAATATTATTATGAAGTAGATGTTATAAATAGTATTAAATAAATTTTTAATTTTATAACATTATTATTCATCATAAACATTTTCTATAACATGGTATAAGAACAAAATAAATTTTTCGGGTAAAATATGTATTTTTCAAAAAAATGCAGTTTTGCCATCTTTTGATGGTGCGGCCACATTAAATCTAGTTGTTGAAATGTTTATAATTTCAATTTGAAAAAAATAAAACTCTTCTTTTGAATCAGGATATAAAAATTTACATTGGATAACGTTTTGATATTTTGCTGATAACTTTTATATTTTAATGAATAGTAAAAACACGCTATAATTTAATTAAAAACAACTTTTTTCATCATAATAATTTATGTGGTTAAATTATAATATTGAGTGGTTTTAAAGTATAAATAGAATATATTTTTACCATTTAATATATTTTATTTCATTACCATTGATTTAACATTGAATTCGTAGGTTAAATCAATTCAATCTTTTGCAATGTTTTAAACAAAAACCTGTTTTCATTCGATAAAGGGATTAATTATAATTTAATTTCTTCAACTTATGTGTATATAATTTAAAAAAATGGATTCCATATTTGGAATCAGTGGCTCAAAATTCTGTTAATAGGCTACTTTTTATTTTTGGGAACTATGAATAGTAAATATGGTAAATTTTATTTACCATAGTTTAAGGTAAATCGGGTAATTAAGGGTAAATATAATATTATAAAATTAACCTAACACATGTAAAAATTCTATTCGATGGCTAAAAGTATACCCATATCACATAAGTGTCTGATTAGATTCATTTTATAGACTTTTGACCCTGAAAATAATTTAATTATTATTAAAATCAAAGAAAGTGACAACATGTCACTCTCTTAAATCTTATAAGTATAATAATTTTAATTTATTGATAAACATCATAAAACATCAAACATGAATAGTCTACAGAAATATAATAAAATTATCTACATCATGATAATTTATTTAGAATTTTTTGGGATTAAATAATTGTCATTAATAGTGATACATTAATGATGTATAAATTATTTATTTAGTGAAAAATCAATAATATAGTTTTTATTGAAATAGTAATACATATCAAAAGGCCCAAAAATATGCACAAAACTTATTATTTGTGTATATATAAACCCTAATCATCCACCGGCCGAATTGTTGACCATTTGGATCCTTATTAAGGCAATTATGACACTTATATTATTTTATTTTAAACGATGCCAAAGTTTTCACCTTCATAATTTATTAAATATAACAATTTAAATATTTTGATTTTAAGATTATAAATTCGAGTAAAAGTATTATTGTGAAAGGTAACAGATTTATCTTCATTATAGGATTTTATTTTTAATTTTTATGCAACAAATAAGTATATTAAATAATTATACAAAAATGTTGTAGTGATTATTTTATTAAGAGATAAACCAAATAAATGGGTTTTAAAAAATAATAAAATAACTATTATATTAACTATTTAATGTGCTAAACTAATTTTCTAGATATATATGACATTTTATGAATCTATTAATGATTTTAGTTTGAACATATCTTCTGTATATATTTTATTTATATTCAAATAAATGAATAGTGTCATAATTGACACTATTGTTATTTTATAAAAATAACATATTATAAAATTGTTTAAAAATTACAAAATTTTTTAAAAATTATAAATTTTAAGTTATATGGTATAAAATGTTGCAATGTATCCAATTACGGACAATTCACAACAAATAAGTTTTTTTTTGTTATAATTTTAAATTTAGAATGTTATTACCATAAATAAAATTAAACTGATTAAGTAAGGATAAATCAAGATGATAATATTTAAAATAAATTACTAACATGTCTAAATTTGACTGGTTGATGAGATTACAACCCTATCCCATCTAATATTTGGGTATGAGTAATTTTTTAAGGTTCTTTAAGTGGGGTTAGAATTATTATAAATTAATATTTTTAAGAATTCCAAAGGTGCCTCTCTCCTCCCTTATGAAAGGGAACCTCCTCCCTCTCCTCCTCACAACAATTTGAGCCTTCAGGCTTGGCCAACCCCTGCCCATTTCACTTCCCCACTTCCCTATAAAAATTCTAGAGGTCCTGTTCTTCTTCAAAAACCAATTTTAGTACCCTAAGAGGAGGTCTCAAAGAGCCGCTTCAAAGAAGAGGTAATGTTTATTACCGATTCATTCAACTTTATTTCTTCTTCCACTTTTTCTTCTTAGGTTGTTTCATTATGAAGTAATAAAATAAGTATCACTCATATACTGATATGTTATTATATTTATGAAACAACCCTATTTCACCATCTATCCTTCCTACGGAAAAAGAAATCAATGCGCGTGCGTACGTACAGAATACCGTCTCCACGCCGTGGTGTAATCTATTTTCCACCGCAACCTTACATGGATGGGTATAATGGTGTAAATAATAACTATATATGATTATTATAAAGTTATATTTATTCTTTAATAGTATACATACACTCCAATAAAATTCCACGATCATGGGAATGATATCATCGCTCGTGCGTACGTACGGAATATCGTCTCCACGACGCGATGAGATTAATTCTCAATGATTAACCATTAATAAATGATTATAAAGAATATAAAATAAGTAATCATGAAATATATGACATAATAATGATACATTATTTATTTATATATATATATATGTATGTCATCCAAATAATTCCATTCAATTCAACGAGGAAACGAAAACAACGTTCATGCGTACGTACGTCTTACCGTCTCCATGAACGGTGTATTTATTTCAATTTATTGATCTATTATATATATGTATATTCTGAATATATATTATATATAAATAATGTTTTAGATTCTGGATGTAAGTAATCATGATCTAAGTAATCATATGAATAATTACAAGTGAAAACACAGACGACAAATGAAACGATTTTACCCAAAATGCTCTTTAACATGGAATTTACAAATGAACGGGTAATATTAAGTTATAAGTGAACCATATATGATATCATAACAATTAATATGATTCTTTAATAAGTCAATAACATTATTTAAATCATTATACAAGTGGTTTGGACACTTATGAAGCAAATCAGACCTAAGGTAAGGGATAATTTTTCAAATTTCATTTTTATCCGAGATTGCTTATTCGTAAGTATTTACTAGGGTTATTTCTATCATCCATGTCCATGTTTTATAATACTGTTTCCATCCATTTTACCCATTATTGACTTTTACTACATGGTATGTAAGGAATATTTCTTTTTTTTACGTTACGAGGTAATTTTTGACTTTTCCGACAAACGTACGAGAAGAATGTTTTTTTAACGTATACGACATGAAATGATTTTTATGATTTTATAAAGCCTTATTTTTATGAAGCTTCCTCTAAAATATTTCAGGACTATTTTAAACAAAATTATATTCTTTTAAAATTGCATGAAATTTTGTGAAAATAAAATGATTTTGAAAAAGAAAGGATACTTTCCTCAAGAATTCATTTCAAGTGTTTTATCAAAACCATTTTTCATCTAAGATAAAATTATTTCATATGTTTATGTTTCAAGTATATTGTCTCTATGATTTACATGGTTTCACTTTTCTTATTATTAAATGATATCAATTTCTTTTATATGGAATTTGTGATGATGGGATGATGTTTATGAAACCCATTTTATTTATTGGGTTTTTATGAATGATGTATGTTTATTTTGTGGCACAAGTAAGAATGATTTCATTATGAGATGGGTGGGACCTATATCTCCCTCCAATGCATTGGGTAAAGATTTATATCTCATGAGATATACATGGATGGAACGGTAAGTTAATCCGGTTCAGTATTACAGGACTGGAACGAGGAGTGAACTTGATTCAGAAAGGGACTTTGTCCACTAAGATGATCTTGGCAGCAATGTCTTGGCTACTATGGAAATCATTACATATGCTTAATGGATGCCACAATTACATTTTTTATTCACATGCTATTTTATCATGATTTATGTTCCATTATGATATATTCCTTCTGTACTTCCATGTTTTATGTCGTTGGTCGATATTTTTAACGTTCATGTTTTTATAAGTTTAAATGTATATGGTATGTTTTATTTTATCCATGCTTAACCTTAATGAGCATTTGAGCTCACCCATTTTATGTGTTCTTTTCCCCCAAGATTAAAAGAAATATTTTAGGTAAGGAAACAAAAATGGGAAGATCTGTATGGGAGAAGTTGATGATCTTTCACCATGATTAGAAGATTACATTCATGTTTCCAAAGACACTAAACTATTACGGTTCTTGTGTGTCTGTTTTTGTTATGTACTAAGTATTCCGCAAAAGTAATGTAATGTCTATGTAGGTCACGCTTCGGGACTCTACAGTTGGTATCAGAGGAAAGGTTTAGTCAACCTTTGGAAACTAGGATGCGAAAACATTAGTGAGATCCCTATAGATATTTCTAAGGTATGTCTAGGGATGTCCCTAAGGATAAGTATACGTATAGGATATAGTCCTAGAACTTCGGTAACAATCATAGAATTTAACCTAAGTTGTTAGATATTCAGGGTTCTTCCCCTTTACTATATTATTTTCTGTAGAATGATTTTTCCTCTCACACTATTCTTTTTGGGTTTTAGAAAATGGCTGGAAACATGATGATTCATGATAATGGAGGATATGAGAACAATGGAATGATATTCGTCATGAGAAACCAAATGAAATGGGATTTGGATGTCCAAACATCGTTATTATACCTAATCAACAATCCCATAATATGATCAATAATCTCAACTTTAATATGTTTCCCGACTCAGATAATAAGAGAAAGATGGAGTTTCATGATGATCATAGAGAAAAGAAAGTTCAATTTCTACTATGTAAATCATGTGGGAAGAGGCATCATGGAAAATGATTCAAGGGAACATGAAGATTCCTTGGGTTTGGAAAATAAGGACACAAAGCTAGTATGTGCAAAGGAAAAGGTTCAGTTAACACCATGGATGAGGATAATGGTATTGCTACGACATCAATAATGGTTAAATGTTATAAATGTGGAATGTATGGGCATTATACAACCCAATGCCCTAAGGGAAAGTCTCATGAAGAGAATCACTACGGTCGTATGGGTAGTATTTATGTTGATGATGATGAAGAGACTACAAATGATATGTTAGATGAAAGAATTATTGAAGTTTAGTCAATGGTTTAAGAAGGTAGTGGAATGATTACTTGTTTATCAAGTGTAATTTTATATAAGTAATCTCATGGTACTATGGAATAAAGAGACATCTAATGATTGTTACATTGTTGCCATTCCTTAAGATTTGAATGTGTTTGATTAATGGTACCACTAACCATTAAAGGTTATTCAGATATTTTTCGAAAGTAGATGATATGTGCATAATGAAGGGATAAGGAGAAAATTAAATGTTTGATAGTATTCATGAGATCATGACTGATATAAGGAGAAGGTTATGTCATGGTTTGAGTATATAGAATTTTTGGATTTTGGTAGGTGGAAAGAGTTAAATTTTGACAACATTTATTTTTTCACTAAGGTTTAATGGGTATTCATTTCTCAAGAGAATACAAGATTAAGGTATTCGCATGATTGGAATGTGACCAACTAGATATATGGGGGATAAATGATGGTATTCACATGCTTGGTTGATGATAATTTAATTAATCATTTTCTTTATACTATGAACTTGGACTGAAGTATTATAGATAAGCCTAAAGATTGGAATGGATTATGTTGGACATAAGTTAGCATTGTTTAAGGATATAAATTTTTTCGATATTATTGATCAGATGTTATAGTAATGTAGTTTTAGAAAAAGGACAACCTGCAGGATGGGCGACATCCCATCGCGTCGGACAAGGCTGTGGGAATCGAACACACAACCAAAGTGTGACTGGCCTTTATCGCCTACCACTGGCCTACAGGAAGTCCCTATTTAGTAGAAACTAGTTTTATTATATTAAGCAGTATGATATATGAAGTATAAGTCCATTTTAGGAACCATATATGATTAATCTCACTATAGAAGGACTTATGTGTTTTTGATAACTTTTATAACCTTTTTTTTAGATAGATGGAATGACCCATAATTCTATCACATGATCTGCTAACACTTCATGAATGACAAATTCAACTTTATTTCTTTAAAAGATGAAGTGTAAATTGACCAAAGAATGACCAACGGTGAGACTATACCAAATTCACGAAAGTATTTCTTCTAATTATTATTTCATCAACTTTAGGGAAATGATCTTGAAAACCAAAAATGGTTTCCTAGTTCCCTTATATCCAATAAATCAGATGGTACCTTAGATAATCACAAATATATGGATTTGTGATCGATGGATTTTTCATAGCCATGTTCTCTACCACTCTCCATCATAACTTGATAGTTAGATTTTTCATCCATATCCATATTTTCACCTATATTCTCCTACGTGGAAACCCGGTGATGAGTTACATTGGGTAATCGTTATGTTTCATACTTTAGATTTTAAAATTAAGTTTCAGTATTCCTTTTTACGATGTGGGTTTCTATGAGTAGTAAACTATTTATAACCCCGACGAATTTCGAGGGAGAAATTCATTTTAAGGGGGGTAGAATGTAACAACCCGATATTTTATGATTAGTATTCTCTTTAATTTATTTGATGTCATGTGTTTTGTGCCACAACAAGATTATCTTGTGCTATACGCCACACTGTATTAGCTTGAAGTATACACAACACTATTCGTAGATTGTGTTACACATAATTTCAAGTTCGTTTTATAATAGTCAGTCTACACAACATTGAGGGTATATATATATAAATATATAGTAAATGTATAAATGAAATATGGTTGGATTATATTATACAAAATAATAAAGGAGTATTTCACAACATGCAACCCTGACTTGACTTGCATTACACGCAATCACGACCTTCCTCGATAGCGTGTGTTGTACGCAATACCGGGTTTTACTGAACAACGATATATTATTATAATATTATTATGAAGTAGATGTTATGAATAGTATTAAATAAATTTTTAATTTTATAACATTATTATTCATCATAAACATTTTCTATAACATGGTATAAGAACAAAATAAATTTTTCGGGTAAAATATGTATTTTTCAAAAAAATGCAGTTTTGCCATCTTTTGATGGTGCACCCACATTAAATCTAGTTGTTGAAATGTTTATAATTTCAATTTGAAAAAAATAAAACTCTTCTTTTGAATCAGGATATAAAAATTTACATTGGATAAAGTTTTGATATTTTGCTGATAACTTTTATATTTTAATGAATAGTAAAAACACGCTATAATTTAATTAAAAACAACTTTTTTCATCATAATAATTTATATGGATAAATTATAATATTGAGTGGTTTTAAAGTATAAATAGAATATATTTTTACCATTTAATATATTTTATTTCATTACCATTGATTTAACATTGAATTCGTAGGTTAAATCAATTCAATCTTTTGCAATGTTTTAAACAAAAACCTGTTTTCATTCGATAAAGGGATTAATTATAATTTAATTTCTTCAACTTATGTGTATATAATTTAAAAAAATGGATTCCATATTTGGAATCAGTGGCTCCAAATTCTGTTAATAGGCTACTTTTTATTTTTGGGAACTATGAATAGTAACTATGGTAAATTTTATTTACCATAGTTTAAGGTAAATCGGGTAATTAAGGGTAAATATAATATTATAAAATTAACCTAACACATGTAAAAATTCTATTCGATGGCTAAAAGTATACCCATATCACATAAGTGTCTGATTAGATTCATTTTATAGACTTTTGACCATGAAAATAATTTAATTATTATTAAAATCAAAGAAAGTGACAACATGTCACTCTCTTAAATCTTATAAGTATAATAATTTTAATTTATTGATAAACATCATAAAACATCAAACATGAATAGTCTCCAGAAATATAATAAAATTATCTACATCATGATAATTTATTTAGAATTTTTTGGGATTAAATAATTGTCATTAATAGTGATACATTAATGATGTATAAATTATTTATTTAGTGAAAAATCAATAATATAGTTTTTATTGAAATAGTAATACATATCAAAAGGCCCAAAAATATGCACAAAACTTATTATTAGTGTATATATAAACCCTAATCATCCACCGGCCGAATTGTTGACCATTTGGATCCATATTAAGGCAATTATGACACTTATATTATTTTATTTTAAATGATGCCAAAGTTTTCACCTTCATAATTTAATAAATATAACAATTTAAATATTTTGATTTTAAGATTATAAATTCGAGTAAAAGTATTATTGTGAAATGTAATAGATTTATCTTTATCATATTTTTTTTTTAATTTTTATGCAAAAAATAATTATATTAAATAATTATACAAAAATGTTGTAGTAATTATTTTATTAAGAGATAAACCAAATAAATGGTTTAAAAATAATAATAAAATAACTATTACATGAACTATTTAATGTACTACACTAATTTTTTATATACAAATGACCTTTTATGAATCTATTCAAGATTTTAGTTCGAATATATCTTCTGTATATATATTATTTAAATTCAAATAAATGAATAGTGTCAAAATTGACACTATTGTTATTTTATAAAAATAACATATTATAAAATTGTTTAAAAATCACAAAAATATTTAAAAATAATAATTTTAAATTTATATTGTATAAAATGTTTTAATGTATCCAATTATGGACAATTCACAAAAAATAAGTAAATTATTGTTATAATTTAAATTTTAGAATGTTATTACCATAAATAAAATTAAACTGATTAAATAAGGATAAATCAAGTTTATAATGTTTAAAATAAATTCTTAACATGTCTAAATTTGGTTGGATGATGAGATTACAACCCTATACCATCTAAGCTTCGGATATGAGTCATTTTTGAAGGTTTTTTAAGTGGGTTTAGATTTATTATAAATTAATATTTTTAAGAACTCCAAAGGTGCCCCTCTCCTCCCTTATAAAAGGGAACCTCCTCGCTCTCCTCCTCACACCAATTTGAGCCTTCAGACTCGGCCAAACCCTGCCCATTTCACTTCCCCACTTACCTATAAACATCCTAGAGGTCCTGGTATTCTTCAAAGACCAAACTTAGTACCCTAAGAGGAGGTCTCAAAGAGGCGCTTCAAAGATGAGGTAATGTCCGTTACCGATTCTGTCAACTTTATTTCTTCTTCCACTTATTCTTCTTAGGTTGTTTCATTATGAAGTAATAAAATCAGTATCAATCATATAATGATATGTTATTATATGTATGAAACAACCCTATTTAACCAACTATCTATCATACGGAAAAAGAAATCACCGCGCGTGCGTACGTACGGAATACCATCTCCACGCCGTGGTGTAATCTATTTTCCACCACCACCTTACTTGGATGGGAATAATGGTGTAAATAATAACTATATATTATTATTATAAATTGATATTGATTCTGTAATAGTATACATACAATCCAATAAAATTCCACAATCATGGGAACGATATCATCGCTCGTGCGTACGTACGGAATACCGTCTCCACGACGCGATGAGATATATTCTAAATGATTAACCATTCATAAATGATTATAAAGTATATATAATAAGTAATCATGAAATATAGGACATAATAATGATACTGGATTTATGTATATATATATGTATGTCATCCAATTAATTCCATTCAATTCAACGAGGAAACGAAAACAACGTTCATGAGTACGTACGGCCTACCGTCTCCATGAACGATGTATTTATTTCCATTTATCGATCTATTATATATATGTATATTCTGAATATATATTATATATAAATCATGATTTACATTCTGGATGTAAGTAATCATGATCTATGTAATCATATGAATAATTACAAGTCAAAACATGGACGACAAATGAAACGATTTTACCCAAAACGCTCTTTAACATGGAATTTACAAAAGAACGGGTAATATAAAGTCATAAGTGAACCATATATGATATCACAACAATTAATATGATTCTGTAATAAGTCAATAACATTATTTAAATTAGTATACAGGAGGTTCGGACACTTATGAAGCAAATCGGACCTAAGGTATGGGATAATTTTGTAAATCTCATTTTTATCCGAGATTGCTTATTTGTAAGTATTTACTAGGATTATTTCTCTCATCCATGTCCATGTTTTATAAAAGTGTTTCCATATTTTTTACCCATTCATGACTTTTACTACATGGTATGTGATGATGGGATGATGTTTATATGGATTATGTGATGATGGGATGATGTTTATGAAACCCATTTTATTTATTGGGTTTTTACGAATGATGTATGTTTATATTGTGGCACAAGTAAGTATGATTTCATTATGAGATGGGTGGGACCTATATCTCCCTCCAATGCATTGGGTAAAGATTTAGATCTCATGATATATACATGGATGGAACCGTAAGTTAATCCGGTTCATTATTACAGGAATGGAACTAGGAGTGAACTCGATTCAGAAAGGGACATTGTCCACTAAGATGGTCTTGGCAGCAATGCCTTGACTACTATGGAAATCATTACATGTGCTTAATGGATTACACAATTACATGTTTTATTCCCGTGCTATTTTATCATGATGTATGTTCCATTATTATCTATGCCTTATCTACTTCCATGTTTTATGTCATTGCTCATGATTTTTAATGTTCATGTTTTTTTAGTTCAAATGTATATGGTATGTTTTATTTTATCCATGCTTACCCTTACTGAGCATTTGAGCTCACCCATTTTATGTTTTGTTTTCCCACAGGATTAAATGAAAGATTTTAGGTAAGGAAACCAAAATGGGACGATCTTTATGAGATATGTTGAAGATCCTTCACCATGATTAGAAGATTACATTCCAAGTTTCCAAAGACACTAAACTTTTACGGTCCTTGTGTGCCTGTTTTTGTTATTTACTAAGTATTCCGCAAAAGTAATGTAATTTCTATGTACGTCAAGCTTCGGGTCTCTACATTTGATATGTCCTGATTTTCTTCTAAATCTAATGAAAATGTTTTTCCATATCCTCTACCAATTCTAGTCCCCTAAACTTCCTTTCACCTACTTCATCTGAAGAAAGATAGATTTTGAAACCACATTCCATACAATGCATCAAATGGTGTCATCTATATACTGGAAAGAAACTACTTTTATAAGAAAAAAACCAAAGAATGATTTTGATCCCAAATTCCCTGTTAATCCTTTGAACAAGCATGTAGAATATCATTCACGGTCTGAATTGATCATTTTGACATTCCAACTGATTGAGGATGAAGATTTGTACTAAAATTTAATTTAGTTCCCAACATCATATAAAGGAAATTATAAAAGTTAGAAGTTAACATGAAATAATGATGAGATCATATTAAGAGTTTAACATCATTTAACATAATTATATCTTTATGATACAACCAAGAAAGTTTATCTAGAGATAGAGTATCTCGAAAAGGAAGAAAACGGTCATGTTTAGTCAATCTATCAATAATAACCCATATCTCAATATTACATTGAGAATTATTTAATAATCTGATTCAAAACCCCAATGATATATTTTCCCATTTCCACTCCAGCACTGGAA
Organism: Viscum album; assembly: GCA_963277665.1. Classification (NCBI taxonomy): domain Eukaryota; kingdom Viridiplantae; phylum Streptophyta; class Magnoliopsida; order Santalales; family Viscaceae; genus Viscum; species Viscum album. The sequence continues at coordinate 1,974,302,648 of OY728127.1, forward strand.
AAGTTAGTAGAAAGCATTTAATTAAATTTTGTTCTACTTTATCTTATTACCATGTCAATCAATTCACAGTAATGTTAACAATATCTATTATCATTATATCCCACCAGTAATACTCTTGGAGATCTCTGTAGAGAAAAGTAATGTAAGTGTGAATGTAATATAGATAAAAATGTGTTGTTTATATAAACTCTTTCTTTAACTATGAATCAGAAGGCACATATAATCTCTTTCCCTACTTCAAAACACTATATTTATGAATGTTAAATTCAGGTAAATTACCCTTCTAAACCAATTCTACCTATTTCTAAAACACACAATCATATTTATGAGCATTCTTAGTGCTGCCTAAAAGAGTTTATTTCACTATCACCTGAAACAAAATAGAGGAATTATTTTCAACACCAACTTCCAATACAAAATTCATCAGATCAGAAACAAAAGGATCTCGTTACAAATGTTGTTTTTTTATTGTATCATTACTCTTTGGACTCAAATTTCTAGCCACATTATTTTAAATTCATGGATGATAATGAATAATTAATTTATATTAAATGATTGAGTTTAGTCATCTCCTTTTCCTTATGTTTAATTTTTTCTAGGTTAATATGTACTTCAAACTTTTTCTATCAAATATACTTAACACATTAGGCCATTAAAATGAAGCCACTATTTATTTCATGTAAAAAATAGGATCAAATGTCTCCAAATAATATGCAGGGTAATTTATCATATGAGGATTCAGTAGACACAATGAAAAATAAATTACTTGATCATTCTTCATTAGGAAACAACCATGTCCTTTCAATGATGCATCACTGTAGATAAACAATTTGCCATTCCTGAAAGGTAGGTCCAAAATATGAACATTTCACAATCATCTTTTCAGATCATGGAAACAATAAACTAATTCTTCTGTCTAGAATAATGTAATTAAATTATTTGTCAAATTAGTTTGTGGGATAGATAATAGAGAAAATATTTTCAAACACCTTCGATAATAACCCATTAATCCATGAAAACTATGAATCTCTCTAATATTGGTAGCTTTTGTCTACTCATGAACAACATTTTTTTAGAATATAATTAGTTAATCTATCATTAGAAACAATATGACCATGAAATGAAACTTTTTTGCAATGAAAATTCATTATTTTTAAAAATTCCAAATTGTTTATTTTTTAAAAGTTTTTAATATTGTCCTTAAATTACATTCATTTTCTTATCGAGTTTTACAATATAACAAAATTTAAACTATAAAAAACCACAAAATGATCCAAAAACATATTGAAGACTCCATTCAAGAGATTCCTAAATATATTATGTTCATTAGATTACCCAAATTCCATAACTAAAAACTCATAATTACAACATATTTTTCGGAATGTTTTTTTTAATGTAATTCTCCATTACTTTTAGATAATGGTAACTAGACCTCAAATCAAACATAATTAAATACTGAGATACCAATAGCTCATCAATAAAAGAATAGATATGAGGAAATGGATACATGTTCTTAGTAGTGATGTTATTCAGGGATCTATAATAAATTCATAGTCTCAAAGGACCACCATTCCTTTTTCAAAAATAAAATTAGTGCACTACAAGGTGAAGTTTTTTGTTGAATGGAACTTTTATCAAGTAACTCTTGCAACTATTTTTGTTGAATTACACTAGTTTTAAAAGAGCTATTTTATAGGTGGGATTATAAATTGGCATCACATAAATTAATAAATCAATAGTAAATTTGACTTCTTGATTGGGAACAATACTTAAAAATTCATGAGGAAAAACATTTGTGAATTCATTCACGGTTGGAATGTCAGAAAGACATTTTTTTTTCTTTTTAACAACATGATCGAAATTAAATTCAATTCTATATTTAATCAATATTTATGCTTATTGATATGTTATAAAAGGCATGAAATCAAATAATAAAACATTCTTGGAATCACATTCTACTTTTTCATGATTAACTGAAATCTAATCCATACCCAAAATGATATCAAATTCCAATACGGAATGTTCAAAAATATTTTCTTGAAATATTATATCACTAATGATAATTGGAATATTACTATAAATCATTATTGCTATAATACTTCCACCATAGTTTTTACAGAATGTTATATATCAAAATCATGATGTTTTATTTAAAATTTACATGTAAAGCTACATGAAATAATGGGATGCGATGATCGAGTGTCAAATAGAGTATTTGAATATTTTGGAAAAATAAATATCCTAACAATCCCCAATTCATTTGATTTTCCCACATCAACCATGGATGTAGAAAAATATTTTTCATGCCCTTCATCATTCGACCATTCGGGTTCCCAACCTATGTAATCAACTTTCAACACACATTGTCATGATGACCGGACACATTGAAACTAAACAAACATTCCACTGGGTTTTCATTGGCTACCTAACCATCATCCTTTATGTTAGGAGAAATATAACTAGTCGTTCCACATTGGAAAAAAATGTTGGAAATGAGAGGAATTTTCCATGATTTTTTTACCACACTTATCAATAGTTGGAAATTTAGTTTTCTTCCATTAAGACATCATTGATGAATTATTTTCCATTGCATGTGAACTGGATAACATCATTTATTTTTTCTAATGTAACAAATAATCATCAGAAAACACAATTTATACCTTCTCTTCTCATTAGACAAGATTCTCATATCTTTTAAACTCCCGTGAAGCTAACAACCTTAGATATTTTGGCTTTAATCCTTAGTAAAATTAATTTACCTTACTATCGATATCCTGGATATCATTTTTGTTATACCTTTACAAACAGGTAAAATTATCTTAATATGAAGCCACCAAATTGTACTCATTTCTTCCAAATTCTATGAATTGATTTCATATCCTAAGTCATACAGCATAAGGAAAATATATCTCTAAGAAAAAATTCTTAAATTCATTAAATTTTATTGATTCAATATATTCACATCTTCTGATATTTTTAATCATTGACCACCACTGATCACCTTCACAATAGAAACGATAAACAACTTGAATAACCTATTGATTTTTGAATACACATTACATAAAAAATATTTTCCAACACATTATTCCACCCTTCGCATTGAATGGGGTTAGAATATTCTCTGAATGATGGGGGAAGTTACCTTATGAATTGATCTACAATCATTATCCACCATTATGGTTAGTCTGGTTGATCTCATACCTTGGAAAACACCACCATTTATTGACTGTGTCATTAGATTCATCAACAAACAAACTATTAAGTTCCAATTCCAACCATCCTAGGATGTTTAATTGGAAGTTTATTTCACTCTATATGCCTTCCCCAAACAACTTCCCTATTTCCTCTGCGGAAAACCATTATGAACAAACTTATCCTGGACAAGGCAATGTTGTAATCTTTAAATGATATATCATTTCCATTTTACTATAATGTAATAATATTTTACCAATATTCTATTGAAAACATTTAACTCATAATGTTATCTAAATCGACCAGTGATACCAACTTTATGTCCCCAGTCATAAATGTTATATAATGTTGAGTGAAGTCAATAATTTTAAATTATTTCACATTTATGATCTTTTTAGGATTATATATTTAGAGAATTATTTCATAACTCATTCATAACAACTTAAATAATTACAATGTTGTCACTTCTACTCAAATATATTTTTTAAAAAACAAATTAAATGAAACAGTGTTATTTTCATGTCTAAACATCATGGCATTTCCTTGATCCCATCCTTATCAATATTCTTCATTATGTCCAGTGAAAAACCTTTCTAAACATGGGATGATAATAAAATGTTCAGTAAGGTATAGATAAAGAATGAAAACAATTAGTCTTGAGAAAACATGTAAACCATGAATACATTATCATAATGTAATACTTTTAATCATTGTGAAGTAGAAAAAATAGTTTAATGAATATAATCTCATTGCTTACCCTTTTTGTAGCCAAAATATTACCATAAATTATACATAAAGAAACATATAACATATAAAGGTAACTATTGACATAAACATATATATGTTGAAAAACCATACGTTCAACTTCCACACATATCACTTAATGGAATGATCAAAAGTCATACTTCCATACCCAATACATGGGAGGTAATAATGTAACCACCCATTATTGTATTATCAAAAATCCACCTATCTTTGTTTTATCACGTAATCACCCATAATTGTTTTATCATGTAACCACCAATCCAATTTCCATGTACCATTATACAATCATAACACATAAAAGATTGAAATTACAAACATTTAACTCATAAAATTTCATTTTCTATTCAAAAGTGGTCATTTGAGAATATTAAAATAATACATCCAAATTCAAATAAATTTTCCATAAAAAATCACACCTAAAGGGAATATGGAATTTCATTTATTTTTAGAATCATTACGGCTTATAGAGTATATCAAATATCAAATAAAGGTTACGATAATAGTGGAGTCATTGTCCCCACATATGTTAAAAAATTCCTTTTTTCATTTAGTAAAACCCTTAATATTAAAAAATATTCCCTTTACATTAAATTAAAAAATGATCTATTATACACCGTATAGAATAAGGATGTGTATATTATCAAAATATGCATTAATGAAATGATATTGAAACAAAGTCTCTTACCTTGAGTCAAAATCATCACGTGTGATCCTTATTCTTCCTCAAAAACAAACATTAGTTAATTTCAACATGTTTGGGAACACATATCAAGTTTATTATTACTTATATGTCACTTATTAACATGTTAAAAATATTAAATAATTATTAAAGATCATATAGGTCATTTTGTCTATATTCGGTACTGGAGTTAATAATTAACATGATTGAGTAGATTACCCATGTGGTAAATAGTCCTTCATCTCAAAAATATTATACATGATTTAAATATCATATATATCTAGTAAATATGTATTAATTATAATCCATATCATTTTGAGATAATAAATTGAATGCACCATTCAGGGGAACTGTAGGTCGTAAATATGCATAAACACTACATTCATTTCTTTATCATATTAACGGAATGAAAACTAAATTATACATAGGCATGTTATAATTCCTGTATATTATCTATGTTATATATGTTACATAATTTCATTATCTCTGTCATTCATATTTTCCATGGATTCCATGAATCAGTCACATAACTTTGTGGGGGCGGTAGTCCACACTTCCTCAAATGAAATAATTGTATTTACACATTATTATAAGAATAAAGGTATGTCATAAATAAAAATTATAAAAAAATTATAATTGATGAATATAATATATATCATATATAAATATAGTTCTATAATAATGGACACCATAAGAGGTGCTGGGAGAAAATTTAACAATCATCATTTTGTGAGGCAGTAGATCATCGTACACAGAAACATTATGTTCATATATATTGTATAGAGGGGTGTATAAGTGTAGTTAAAATTATTCTCATAAAAATCAATCTAAATATTGGGTACTGGTTTTGTTTTGTATTCATAGAATAAGAAGAGCATAGGGAGTGGAGAAAGAAAATAAATTAATGGAACATGAGTGAAGATACTACCTCTAAACTGGGTAACTTCTTTCAATTTAAGCGATAAAACTTTCTTGAATTGCCTTCTTCCCATGTTCTGTATTCTTGGAAGAAGGTAGGGATGGTGCGAGATTATTTTGGAAGCATTTGGTCTATCCAAAGGTGTTGATAAGTGTTGGTAATTTGGTAGAGGTGGTGGCATTTTATAACTGGGAGGATGGGGTCTTTAGGAATGTCATGAAATATTATTTAATTAATATTTTAATTTATATTTATAATCATTTAAAAGTAATATATTTCAAGGATAAGATGATCATGGGTTGACATAATCTAATCCAATGGGTTTTATACAATTTTAGTTCATAAAAGTAATCTTATCTTTTAGATTTAAACCATAGTTAAAAATCTTAATTCTTACCACGTAATCTTGTAATATCATAATTTATGGTTACTATAGTTTTTAAAAAATGCCAAGTGAACCATAATTAGTTCATTAATGACATATTTAACATTATTTATGTCATTTTTCTGAGTCATATATTTTTATGACTATTATTTCATTTAATAAAATTGTATTTTTTTTACAACTCATTTTTTATCAATTATGACACTATTTAGTAATTGTTTTTTGTTAAAGTCATAAATACATTATTAAATATAAACAAAGACATTAACTTGAATATAACATGTCACTAAAAAACCTTAAATTCGTTGAAGGCTTCATAATGTTCATATTTTTTATTTCATTTTTTATAATATCATTTATTTCAATAGTTCATAAATAAGGTAGTCACTACATCATCATTGTGTAATGAAACTTTTAGTTATTTAATGTATAAAAATTCTAAATAACATACCATGATGTATTAAATCATTTTAGAATCCTTATGAATATTTATAGTCAAAGATATTAGTTATATATCCCTATATTAAAATCCTTTTAGTAAAATAAACAAGTTTATGATATATCTCCCATTTCATTAAATTAAAAATTATAAAAGGTCACCATCACTCTCATGTTGATCCATGGGGTGAAAAATCCAACCTAATTATGACCATGATATTCCATATCATATCTAATAGTATTTGGATACCTGTTTGGGTAGTTTTATATTATTATAATATTATTTTGTACCCTTATTTAACTGATTTACACTTTAACGATGATAAATAAAAATAATTACTTATGTTAATATTCTTAATGTACAAAAATAAAGTGTAATTCCCTGACCCCAATATCCTAGAGTGGGTGAATTATTATCTATCATTGTCATGATCATAAAAGATCATGTATCAAAAGACCAATTAGTTTAGTAGCTTTTGAAGTACTAGATATATTCATAATGTTTACATTACATCATAAAATAGAAAAATAAAACAACATTTTTTCCACAAACAGAACTGAGATCCCATAGATTGTCCCTACAGGTCATTCATAATATACTTCTTTGAATTTTGGGAAAAATAATAAATAGAAAGGGGTGAGTTCAGATGCTCTGTAAGGATAACAATATAGCAGAAACTTTTATAAATAAGAATAAACATTTAAGGAAATCTATAAAACAAAAAAAATATCCTTTTCAACATAAACTTCATCATAATAATTAATTAAAATATAAATTAAAATAATTCCATTTACTTACTCACATGGATATTCCACTATTTTAATAATCACATGCAATATCAATAGCCACTTTCATAATGATAGAATGCATAATGCCAGACTTTCATAACCATATAGACAAGGCCTTGTTACAAGACTACAAAGAGGATATTGTCAAGGCCATAAGACAAGAAACTAGTTTGTCTCATGAGACCTACCGATTCATAGACGATCTATAGCGGGCTCCACCCATAACTTACACAATCCAATGCATTCCCAATATGAAAAGGTTTAACCATAACAGAAATATTCGTATTAAAATTGATATACAAAATGTCAATAAATTATCCATATACCATGAATGGTATGAAATAACACATCAAAATTCAAACATATCACAAATCCTTCAATACAATATGGATGTTTTTTATCATAAAAAATCAACTACAAACAAACATAAAATAAATCAAAGGATGTTGACATAGATTAAATAAAAACCATTTTATAGAAAAATATCATTATATATTAAAATCATTTAAAGGTCATGTAATTATAATAGAGAACATTTAAATATGAAAATATTCTTATAATATTGTAAGAGCAGCTTCAAATTTGTTTTAATTGTTTAAAATAGTTTTACCCACTATATAAGTTAAATAACTTTCTTACATGAATATAGTGGAAAATTTCATAAAGTGCCTTGTTTGGAAAACGACAGAATGATTCCTTTATAAACATCTTGTAAAAGTAAAACATGGGTATAAATGAATTTAACCCATATTATATAAAGTATTACATTTTTTTGGAAGTACCTTTTTATGAAACATGTATATGGATGATAATGAGGTCCCAATAGATAATTATATATAAACAACCTTGGATAATGACAACATTGTGATATTAACATATACCTTGTAGTTTTAATTGTTCAAGGTTAAGTTAACATCTTGTATAATGGTTAAATAATTGTTATTAAATTATTCAATAATCATATAAATGAATATGATATCATATATGATCTTTTAACATTTCTTTTTTAATAATATCTTAGTATTATCGTTGTTTCGAGTGTTAACTAATTTGTTTTACTTTATATTAATTGTTACACTATTAATGTTTTTTATGTATAAGAGGTATCATATTCATATTAAGAATGATATTAAGTCTTTAAACATTATTTTTAATCATCTAATTAAAATAAATCTTGAAGGGAAATGATGGGGAATGAATCTCATCACGTTCGCGGTGTCTGTAATCCGTACGTACAGACAAGAGAAAATATCATTCTTATGATATTAGAATAATATATAATTGGATGGTATATCATATATAATGAATCATTATAATGTTATATTTATTATTTACATCAATTACACATCATTATTATATCTATCCAAATAATAATGTATTGAATAACAATTACACCATGACGTGGAGATGGTAATCCGTACGTACGCACGTATGGTGACATGTCATTCAAATGATGGATTGAATAATAAATATTGTTGTAAACTTTTTATAACAACATCACAATATGTAGAAGATACTGGATTCATTATTTTATAATGGAAACTACATGGATAGAAGAAGTGGAAAATGAAAAACCATGAAAGTGGTGGTGAGATATTTACCTCTTCTTCAGGTTATTCCTTTTGATTTTATCCAAAGGTATCTTTATGATGGATTTTTGACTATATAAAGTCATATAGGATGAAGGTAGGACAATTTATAATGTATTTTTCCTGGGTTTGGCTATGTTAAATGGCTTTGAAGTAGTAAATTAGGTAGAAGGGGGAGTGCCTTTTTAAAAGAGGGGTGAGGGGTACCATAGGAAAATCTAGAATTATTATTTTATAATAAATTCATTTTCAGTTTTTAATGGAACCAAAATGAATTATTCAAAGGATAAGGTGTGAATGGGTCTAAAACCACTCAAAAAATAGGTTTTAGATAGGTTTGGGTTACTATATTAACCTTATCTTTTATATATAACTCGTAGTTAAATAGTTTGGCATTTCCCATGTCTCTTTGTATTTTGATATTATATGGTTAATAAACATAAAATAAACATTAATGAGAAGCCTAAGTGGTTCATTAATGATAAAAATATCATTATATAAGTCTTTTGGATGAACCTAAGTTTTTTAGGAATATAATATCTGTTAATAATATAATATTTTTTTTAACACTTTTATGTCAATTTTGAAACTATTTGGTTTTTTTGATAAATTCATAACAGAATTATTACATCAAATAAAATTCATTTAACCAACCCTAACATGTCATATTAACCTATAAAATTAGTTTAATTCATAAAAAGTCTGAAATTTCATTTATTTTGATATTTCTAATATCAATTATTTTAATATTTCATTAATTTGGTAATTAATGCCTCATCATTATGTCATAAATAAATTAAATTATATAATGACTAAAAAATATAAATAAAATACCATTATGTAGGAAATATTTTTATCTTTATAATTAATATTTATAGTGGAATTTCTCTTATGTGAAATCCTATAATAAAAATGGTTTGGTTATTAAACATTAAATTTAACACTTTTAACTCTTCTTTGAATTAAATAATAATAAATGTCCTAATATATTCCATGTGGACCTATAGGATCATATTTTATTACTAAGGTTGTTTTTGTCAAATTACACATATCCAATATAATTAAGACATGTTTTATGCTAAAAATAATATCATTTTTAACATTAATTACCATATATACTTCTAAACATGGTAAATAAAAGTAAAAAGTTACTATTCACTAAATATTGTTTTCATCTTATTGAACTAAATTTTAGTTACTAATATCAACTGGGTTTCTCAGATTTTTGAAATTTAACATACAGAAGTAGTAAAATTATGTTTTATTTAAATTTGAAAATGCTCCAAGGAGGTGGGTAAAAGACGGTAAAAAGTCCAATAAAATTTTGATATATATAAAATTTTTGTAAACTGACTCCAATGAATTACATTTAACATATATAGTTACTATGTATATATTCTGACCTAAAATAAATTTAAATAAAATAAATATTAATTTAAATAAAAAATTAGTTTTATACTATAACTCAGTGTTTTCACTATTCATAAAAAATTTAATGTTTTCAGTAAAATAGATAAAATTCACCATATGATAATTTAGATATTCCAAATCCAAAAATGAAGTCTATTTTGATAGATAAAATTTATAAAATTTCCAAATGTGGGTATCACTATTCATAACAGATAATTTGATTGGTGTTTGTCTGTTAGAACTCAATGTTGCATACAACACACGTTACTGTTGTATTCAAAAGGAAGTGTACCATAGAAGTTTGGGGTGTTACATTCTCCCCTATATAAAATAATTTAGTCCTCAAAATATCTAGAGAATTACTGCGTAAAATGAATCGGGAGGTTCTTCATCATATGTCCCTCAGAATCCCATGTTCTCTTTTCCATCTTATGGTGTCTGCATTAAACTTTTACTAGACGTATTGTATAGTTTATCAAAAGTGGTTCTCTTGTATCAGGAACCTTAAAAAGATCATCCCAATAAGATTGATCAGGTTCCAGTTATAATTCCCCTTATGTGAGTACATGCGTTGGGTAAGACATTTATTTTTTCAAAAGTGATATGTGGAACACATCGTGAACATTGGAGAGACTTGGTGGCATTCCCCAATGGTAAGCTACATCCCCAATTTGTTATAGAATTTCAAAATGTCTGATGTACCTGGGTCTCAATTTTCCCTACATTCTGAAATGTATAACACCCTTATATAGAGATACCATAATGAAAACATGATCTCCTACATGAAATACCAAATCCTTCCTTCAGTTATCAGTATAGAAATTATGCCTACTTTGAGCTGCATTAATGTGGTTTTAAATTACGTTCATGTTTTCCATCGTCTCCCTGTCAATTTTTGGGTCTATGAGTTTTTAATGCCAACATCACCCCAACAGTTTGGTGTGTGACATCTCTTTCCATATAACGCTTCATATGGAGTCATTTGAATACTTTAATGAATGATATTGTTATAGGAAAACTCTACTAGAGGTAAATATTGATCCCACATACCTTGAATGTAAAGTGAGCATGATTTTAGCCTGTATTTTAAGCTTTTAATAGTCTGTTAGGATTGTTCATCAGCTTGGGGGTGGTAGGAAGTGCTCAAATGATGTTTACTGTACAGGGATTTCTGATGACATTTCCAGTATCTTGATGTAAAACGTGGATCACGATTAGAATCAATCGATATGGGTACTCCATAAAGTCTCACAACTTCATTAATATATAGTCTTTCTAGACATTCATGTTGTAAATCATCCCTTATAGCAAGAAAATGTTATGACATGGTAATACGATCAAAAATGATCCATATTGCATCATTCCTTTTAGTTGTCATTGGTAGTCCCATGAAAAATTTCATTGTAATATTATCCCATTTCCACTCAGGTTCGGGAAGAGGTTGCATGACTCCTCCAGGATGTTGCCTTTCGGCTTTCACATGTTGAAAAACCATACATCTTGACACAAAATCAGCAATCTCCCTCTTTATGTTGTCCCACCAAAAATGTTCCTCCAAATATTTATACATTTTGATGCTCCCTGGGTGTATAGAAATATTGGATATATGAGAATCATCCAACAATTCTCTTTTCAGATTAGGAATATCAGGAAGAAAAAGTCTCTTCCCAAATTTCAAAATTCCATCTTCATATACGAAGTCACTCAATCTACCATCATTCACAGCTTTAATATTCTCTTGAAACTCCTTAGCATCAACCTGAGAACTTTTTATCCTTTCTAGTAAAGATTGTTTGGAAACCATTAGAAAAATCGTTAATGTTTCACTTTACATGGTTATTCCCATATCCATATTTACTATATCCATGAAAAAAAGATCCATTTCCACTATCATGTTGTTCAAATATCCATGATCTTTTATTCTCAAATAAACTTCCACCTTATTTTCCTTCCTCGGGTGGTAGTGTATCATGCAATCATAATCCTTGAGTATTTCAAGCCAAATCCTTTGGCTCATGTTGAGTACATTATATGAGAAAATATACTTCATACTCTTTAATCTCAATTTTTTAAACATAGAGATAGTGTATCCAAATACTCACATTAAATATTACAGCTGATAACACAAGATAATTAGTAGGATAGTTTTTCTCATGAATTTTTAGCTGTCGCGATGCATAGGGAATAACCATATCATTATTCTTTTGGACACAACCACGTCTATTCTTTGAAGTGTCACTCTAAATAACAAACCCATAATTACCTGATGGTAGATTCAAGATAGGATCATTGACTAATATTCTCTTCAATTCTTGAAAACATTATTCACACTCTTTTGTCCAAAAAAAATTAACCCATTTTTGTGTGAGCTTTGTTAATGGGTTAGCCAACCGGGAAAAATTCTGGGTGAAACATCGATAATAACCCGCTAAACTAATAAAACTGCATACCTAAGTTGTACTCATCCATTCTTTCCATTCATGGATTTCCTTGGTCATAGAAGGATAAACAAAGATTCCATCCATAGAGACAATATGGACAAGAAAATAAATCTCCTAAATCCAGAATTCACACTTGCTAAACCTCCCATATAATTCATGTCTTCTAAGAGTCTTCAGAATAATACGCTTGCGATTTTAATGATCTTCATAGATTTTCGAGTATAACAAGATATCTTCAATAAATACCACTACAAATTCATCATGATATTTCTTGAAAACTCTATTCATTAGATCTGTGAGGACAGAGGGTGAATTAGTCAATCAAAAAGACTTTACTGTAACCTCGTAATGCACGTACATGGTTCAAAATGCAGTTTTAGGAATGTCTTCCTTCTTCACACACAACTGATGATATCCTGATCGAAGGACAATCATTGAAAAGTATTGATCTCAATGAAGTTAGTTGAATAAATCATCAATTTGTGGTAGGGGATACTTTTTGTATATTGTTATCACATTGATCACCCTGTAGTGAATGAAAAACCTCATAGATCCATCTTTCTTCTAATAAAAAAGGACAGGGGATCCCCATGGAGAAACACTAGGGGGAATTAATCCCTTATTACTCAATTCCTCTAGTTGTTTCTTTAGTTCCACTAATTCCACATTGGACTTTCTATAAGGGGTCTTAGATATGGGCCTTGATTTTGGAATTAAATCAATAGAAAACTCAATTTCTTTTTCTGAAGGATGTCCAAGTAAATCTTATGGAAACACATCAACATATTATTTCACAATATGTACATCTTCTATTTGAACAATCATTTCCTCGCCCGCAATTATTTAATTCTCTTCCTCTCCAATAATATAATTTTGTTGTGCTACTAGGGGTGGATCAAGATAAGAATTAGGTAGTGATGATTATTCTCTAAAGATAATGTGTTCTTTATCATCATCATCTAAAATAGTATCCTCCTTCTTCATACAATAATTTTTTTGCATCATGGTAAGAAAACCAGTCCATACCAAGGATTTTATCATATTCAATCAAGGTTATGATGATGAGATCAATAGATAAATACCATTTATATGCCCTAATAGGGACTTATTGACAAAAATTTGTTGCAATGATACTTCCCATAAGAGTTTTTTTTTTGAAAACTCCCTTGTTAAATCCAATGTGAAATATCTAATTTTATTAGAAAACTTGGATGATATGAAACAATGTGATGGTCCAGAATCATATAATTAATTGGAAAATCATGAGGAAACCATTAAATTACATGCCACTACGTCTTTCAGAGCATCCAACTCAGAAGTAGTGATATCATAAGATTAGCCTTGATCCCTTGGCCTTTTCAGATGTAAGTTCCCCTTATGCTTAGGACATTAATTTTCATAATTCCTCCATTCTATGAAATTTTAGAATTCAACATTGACAGCCTCTTTCTTCCCCTTGAAATCACGAGCCTGGAGGCCTTTTTTACCACACTTTTAATAGACTCACATTCCCTTCTGGAAAGTACCTTGGTGTCTCTTACCACATTTACTACATGATGTATATTCAACTTTTCCCTTCATCCCCTTATTTCCATTTCCATAGTGTTCAATAGATCGCTTCTTCTCTTACTTTGCATTAATGTCATAACACATAGAGAATACTATTTCTATCTTGATTTCACATGAGACAATATCTTCATATGATGAGAAGGATTATGAGACTAATTCTTGGTAGAGAAATGTTTTTAATCCATCAAATAAATAATAAATCATACTACTTGAGTTATATATATAATCTACAGCATTCCTCGCTAACCTTGTAATGTTATCTTTATAATTTACGACATTCTCTTCCTCCTTTTTCCATATACTCAGAAATTTCTTTCCATATCTGCTCGATGGTCATGAGGAAAGTATTTTTCTAAGAAAATTTCATTAAACTCCCTCCATTCCATATTTGATAATTCATCATATTCCTTTTTCTTTTGAATCAATGACCACCATTGATCAGCATCTCTAGTGAGGTAGTAAACTGCCATGAAAACTATTTCCATTTCGCTACTGCCTAAGACATGGAATATTTTCTCTAAGGAATTTATCCATTGCTCAGCTACTAGTGGATTTGTACACACATTTAATATTGGTGGTTCTTTCCTCATGAAGTGATCTAACATTGATCCTCCACGCTACAGATCAGGGTGCTCCATACAGGTAAGGTTATTATTCATAACCTGAGTGAGCTACCCCAGTATGGTGATTAGCTGATCAACACTAGTTGCATCACCAGCTCCACTATAACTATATTGAGTATGAGGGTAATCCCTACATGGAGTGTGTACATTGATATAGTTTCAATTCCATCCACTAGGATCCATTTCTAAACAATGGCATAAACTAGATTAGTTTATGAATCAAAATACACAATTCCAATCTTGTAAAATAGTTATGATAAATTGAACAATTTATGGATATAATCTATAATCATGAAAAATGATTCCCTTGAGGATTTATATACTAATAAAAACTTCATAATGGTTTTTAATGAAAATGGGAATTATCATAAGCATATCCACCGGGAGTGTTGTAACCAATAGGGCAGTAAGGCCTATTGTTGTGCACCAGTTCCCGTTCTAGTCTATCTCAAAGAGTTGTTTTCAGGTTTACCCCTAGGTACATCTGTGCCAGAGCCACCTTTACTAGCTCGTATTCAGACATGGATTTATTGCTTGAAAAACTCATCAAATCACTAAAATACCTAAATTCTTGGAAGTTCTTCTATACTAATCCTCAAAGTCAATCTTAGGGATATGTGCTCCAATCAGAGTTTATCTAAATATAGTCTCAAGAATTGTACTATACATCCTCTAATACCTATTGTAACGCCAAAAACTCCGATGTCTCAAGTCGGTGCATTATTACATATCATTAGAATGATCATAAAAGATCAAGTCTCGAAAGTTTGATTAGTTTAGTATCATTGGAAGTAATAGTTACATTAATAAGGTTTACATTACATCAAAAAATAGAAAATTACAACAAAATCGTTTCCATAGAAATCACTGAGATCCCATAGACCATCCCTGTACGTTAGTCATAATATAATTCTTCACATCCTGGAAAAAATAAAACAAAGAATGGGGTGATCCTAGATGCTCAGTAAGGATAACAATATAGCAGAAACATTCATAAATATGCATAAACATTTAAGGAAATGTATAGAACTAAAAAAATAACTTTTCAACATAAAATTAAACATAATGTGTCAAATATAAACCAAAATAATTCCATTTACTTATCACATGGATATTATACTAGTCGAATAATCACATTCAATATCAATAGACACTTTCGTAATGATGGAATGCATAATTCCAGACGTTCCTAAACATATAGTCAAGGCCTTGTGCAAAGACTACAAATAATATTTTGTCAAGGCCTTGTGAAAAGACACTTGTTTGTCTCATTAAAACTACAAATGCATTGATGAACTATTGTGGGATCCACCCGTCACTTACTATTTCCAATGCGTTCCCCATATGAAAAGGTTTAAACATAACATAAACATTCATATTAAAACTCACATAAGAAATGTCAATAATTTATTCATAAAGCATGAATGGTATGAAATAAAACATCTATAGTCAAAAATATCTCAAAAACTTCAATACTATATGGATGTTTTGTATCATAATAAATCAACTTGAAGCAAACTTAAAATCCTTCAAAGGATGTTGACATAGATGAAATAAAAACCTTTTCAGAGAAATATCTCATTCTATTTTGAAATCATTTAAAGGTAATTTAATTATGAAAGAAAACATTTATATATTTAAATATTAATATAATCTTGTAAGGGATGGTTTGATGATGTTATAATAGTGGAAAATAGCCGCACCCTCCGTATAAATTAAAAAAACATTCTTACCTTATTTTTTTCAAAATGGCCAGAAAGTACTTTGTTTGGAAAATGATAGAAATATTCCTTTATAAAAATTATACAAAAGTAAAACACGGGTATAAATGAATTTATCCTATAGTGTTTAAAATAATAATAATGTTTTGAAATACATTTTTAAGAAACATGGATGTGGATGATAAAGAGGTCCGAGTAGATAATTACATATAAACAACCTTAGATAATGAAGTGATTGTGAAATTAACCCTTACCTTGTAATTTTCCTTGGTCAAGGGTATGTTAACCTCCTTTATAAGGATGAAATAATTGTTATTAAATTATACAATAATAATATACATTAATATGATGTCATATATGATCTTTTAACATTTCATTGTTAATAATATCTTGGTATTATCATCGTTTTGGGTGTAAACTGATTTGTTTTCTATTATATTCTTTGTTACTTAAGTAATTTTTGTTATTGATATGATGTATCTTATTCATATTAATAATCATATTATGTATTTAAACTTTATTTTTAATCATCTAATGAAAATTATTCTTGAATGGATACGATGTGGAATAAATCTCATCGTGTTCTTGAAGACAGTAATCAGTACGAACGCACGAGTGACAGTATCATTCATTTGATATTAGAATAATATATTATTGGATATTTTATCATATATAAAAATTAATTATTCTGTTATATTTATTATTTACATCAATTAAACATCATTATTAAACCCATCCAAATAATAATGTATTAAATAACAATTACATTTCTTTTTATTTGATCAAAAGTGCTCCATAGGATGGATTTCTGACTAAAGGAAGGACTCTAGGATGATGGGTGGACAGTTGAGAGGGTATTTGGGAAGGGGTTGTCCGAGACAAATGAAATTGAAGGTGTTAATTAGTGAGAAGGGGGAGTTCCCTTTTATAAGAGGGGTGAGGGGCACCATAGGGAAAGCTAGAAATATTATTATATAATAAAATCATTTTCGGTTTCTAATGGCAACAAATTGAATTATTTAAATGATAAGGTGAGGATGGGTCGATAAAAACTAAACCAATAGGTTTTATATAGGTTTGTGTCAATATATTAATCATAACATTTAGATCTATCTTTAAGTAAAATTTGTTGACATATACCATGTCTCTTAGTATTTTTATATTATGTGGTTAATAAAATTACTATAAACTTCCGAGAGAACCACAAGTTTTTAATTAATGATAAACCTATAATTATATATTTTTATTGGATGAACTTTATATTTTTAGCAATATAATATCAATTAATAATATAATATATTTTTTTAAAACTCTTTTATGTTAATTTTGACACTATTTGGGTATTTTGTTTTTTCTAAATTCATAACAGCATTATTATTTCGAATAAAATTCATCTAACCAACCCTATAATGTCATATTAACATATAAAATCAGTGGAATTTACACAAAGTCTCAAATTACATTTATTTTTATGTTTATAATATCAATTATTTTAATATTTCATTAATTAGGTAATTAATGCATCATCATTGTGTCATAAATAAATTAAATTATTTAATGTATAAAAAATATCAATAAAATATAATTCTGTAGAAAATAGTTTTATATTTTTAATGAATAATTATATTTTAATTTTTCTTATGTATAACACTATATGAAAAATGGATTAGTTATTAAAATTTTAATTTAACACTTTTAACTCGTCTTTGAATTAAAAATTAATAAATTTCCTAATCTAATCCAAGTGGACCTGAAGGATCATATTTTAGTCATAAGGTTGTTTTTGTCGAATAAAACTTATCCCATAGAATTAGGACATGTTTTAGGGTAATAATAATATCATATTTACTATAAATTAGTCTATTTACTTTTAACCATGGTAAATAAATGTAAAAAGTCACTATTCACCAAAAATTATTTTCATCTTATTGAACCACATTTTACATACTGATATCAACTGTGTCTCTCATATTTTTTAAATTAAACTCACAGAAGAGGTAAAACTTTGTTTTTATTAAAATTACAACTGCTCCTAGGAGGAGAGTAAAAGATGGTAAAAAGTTCAAATTTTTTTTATATATCTAAAATTATTATAAACTCACTCCAATTAATTACATTGAAATTATATAGGTATTATGTATCTATTTTGACCTAAAATAAATTTAAATAAAATAAGTTATTATTTAAATAAAAATTTGGTTTTAAACTATAACTCAATGTTTTTCACTATTAATCAAAAATTGATTGTTTGTAGAAAAATACCAAAAATTTACCTTAAGCTAATTTTGATATTCTGAATGAAAAAATGAAGTCCATTTCGAATGATAAAATTTATAAAATTTCAAAAGGTGTGTACTACTATAAATAATGGCCAGTTTGATAGGTTGTGGTGTGTTAGAACTTGAAGTTGCATACATCACATGCTACTGTATTATTCATAGAGAAGTATACCATGGAAGCTTGGGTTGTTACAAAAAGGGAATCTATTTAAACACTTTGGAGTTTCTCATTCATAACATGAAATCCATTTTTTCAAATTCAAGAAATAGATGTAGTAGTGATGAGTATAAAATTAAATTGCATTGTCGAAACTCAAAGCATGTTTCTACAATGTAAAAACTATGAAATTATTAACAAGTTTTTATTTCAAATTTAAAAGTGAAATTACTTCTACTGACTCAAATTGTACTAAATGATAAAATATAATAATCCAATTATACCATATTACCACTTAACAATAAAATATAACTATAGAAAAAAATTAGATGAAAATGGATTTTTGAATTAAAATTTAGTAATTTTTACTATTCATTAAAATATTAACATTATCATAGAATTACCAAAAAATTATCCAAAGTAATATTTTATGTCCCAAATCAATAATATAATTTTTTTATAATTTAACATAAAAGTGAAAAAACTACATTTAAAAACGTTTATCCATCAAAAGGCGGTAAAACAAGTTTTTAAAAATATTATTGTATTTTCTGTTAAAAATATTATTGATTCCCATTTTAAGCCATTAAAATTTTCTAGATAAATGTAAAAACATTTAAAAAACATGTACAGTTATATTTTAGCTAGTTTTATTTAGTACTACCAATAAAATAACTATGTGTTAAATAAGTTTTAAAATAATAATAATATTATTGTATTATTTTTTAGTACAACTTAATGTGGTGTGAAATGTAAGATTTTGGAAAACTCGTTGTTATGTGTCGAGTAATCTATTAGATAAATAATCCCCTATAAAATATAATTAATATATTAATCATTAATATTAATAGACATGTCAACATATTATTCTAAAAATACCAAGGATGCTACATCATTCCTCTAGTTTCGTAATTGTGTGCCCTTAATTTTTTTTTACATATCAAATAAGTGAATTTATTTCTCCCCCATAGCATTTTCATGTTACCACATTTGTCTTCAACCATATGGTTTACACAGAAAACCTATACATGATTAATCATCATATTCCAGAACACATGTTATACGAGGCCAAGAATCTTTACAGGTTTTTCCACCTAAGAATGATTCTCTTCCGAGTGTACTACCTCTATTCTCAAAACATGATATAGATCCACCATATAATTTTACAATATTGAAAAAAAGATAACATTATGTACCTGGGATGAACATCAAGTAAATTTCACCATCTATGAAACTGGACAAACATTGTCCTGGATTTCATAGGGTCCAATGAAAATCAGACACATCTTTCCTTTCAAACCAAAGTGCATAACACTTTTCCAGGGAGAATCATTGAGAATGACATGATAACCTACCTTGAAAAAAATATCATTCCTCTAGATATCTATAAAACATTTCATCAGACCCTAATATAACATAATGTGCATTTGAATCAGCTGAACAATTTCTACCATCTCCTCAACCAATTCAAGTCCCATCATCTTCCTTTCACCTACTTTTCCCTAAAAAGCTGTATTTTGACACTAATATCCCTATAATGTCTTAAATTGTGCTATTAGTATACTGGAATAGAAACTATTGTTATATGAAATCTAATTCAATGATTGATATTGATCCTAATATCAATGGTAATCCATTGAATAAGAACATATAATATCTTCCAAGGTCTTAATTTTTCATTCTAACTTCCCATCTTATTGAGGATGAAAAGATGTACATTAATTTAATTCATTTACCAAAAACATCTGAAGGTCATTCCAAAATATAGAAGTGAACCTATGATCATGATTAGATGAAATGGAGAGATGATCTCTATATAACATTACTATCTCATTATGATACAACTGAGAAAGTTGATCTACAAAAAGAATATCCTGAATATGAAAAAAATGAGCTGGTTTAGTCAATATATCATCAATAACACATATTACATTGTTACGTAGAAAAGTATTTAGAAATAAATCTATGAAATATGTGTATATATTTTCCAAATTTCACTCTAGCACTGAAAAAGGATGAAGGATCCCTTTAGGTAATTTTCATTATTTAACCTATTGACAAGTCAGACACATCGTTGTAAAGTCAACAATATCATTTTTTTATTCCATTCCACTAGTAATAATAACAATGATCTATGTTCATATTAGTATTTCCATGATGAAAAAATGGAGATCTATGAGATTCACATGACAACTCTTTATTTAACAATTAATGAAAAGGCACATGTAATCTCTTTTCAAGCCTCAAAAAACAATCTTTATCAATTTTAAATTCAGGTATATTGCCCTTCTGAACTAATTCTACATATTTTATGGAAGTCATATCTTCATTATAATCATTCTTATTTATATTTTATATAGATGATTTCACTTCCACCTAAAACAAAAGAGAGTAATTCAATGCAACCAAAACATCAAATCTAAAATTCATCAGATCAGAAACCAAAGATTCTAGTTCCAAACATATTTTGTTTAAAGTAGCATTAGAATTTCGAATCAAATCATCAACCTCTTTATTTTAATTTCCTATATTGCAATGATTCTGGAATTAATAATCCTTGATTAATTCAAGATATATCCTTTATATCATTTTTAATTATTTTTGAGCTAACATATACTTCAAAAATTTGTGATCAATATATATTTCACACTCTTCACCATAAAAATTATGCATTCAAATTTTTAATGCAAAAAACAAAAGTAACATAAACCAAATCATGTGTAGGGTAACTTAACACATGAGTATTCAACTAACGTGAATAATGAGTAAATACATGAACTTTCTTCATTATGGAATACCAAATTCCTTTCAATTATGCATCATTGCAGATAAAATAGTATCTATTCTGGGAAAGATGGGCCAAAATAAGAGCATTTACCAATATAATTTTCAATTCTTGAAAATATTCATCACATTATTATTTACAGAAGAGCCAAACTCCCTTAAGTGTTATCTTAGTTAGTGTTCTAGATAAAGAATAATTTTTTTCAAAAAACATTCGGTAATAACCCGCTAACCATGAAATCTATTAATTTCTGTGAAATTTGTAGATCATGGCCACTTTTCACAAACATTTGTTTTAGAAGGATCAACTGTTATGCTATCTTTAGAAACAATAGGTCCAGGGAAATGATTTTTTCTCTACCAAAAATAACTCTTAATAAAAATTCCATATAGTTTCCTTTATTTTATTTATTGAAAAATAGTAATTAAACGAGTTTCATGTTCCTACATCCTTTTAGAATGTACGAAAATTTCATGTATAACACAACCAAAAACTGATCTAACAGATGAAGTACTCAATTCAAAATATTCATAAATATAGAATGTTCTTTTGATAACCCAAAGGAAATAACTAAAAACTCATAATTCTCATATCTTGTGCGAAAATTTGTCTTTGGAATATTATCATACTTCACCATGATGTGATGGAACCTATAACTTAAATCAATCATAAAAAAATTATGAGCTCCTTAGAGCTGATAAATCAAATCATCAATATGAAACAAAAAATAGTTATACTTAATATTAATTTTATTCAAGGATCTATAATCAATAAATGTCTTTATAGAACAATCTTTCTTTTCACAAATAAATATTTGGCACCCAATAGTAAAGTGCTCGGTTGATTGAATCCTTTGTCAAGTAGTTCTTGCAACTTTTTTTTAAATTCCAAAAATTATTCTGGAAAAACTCAAAAATGGGGTTTGGAAATATGAATAGCACCGTGCACTAAATCAATATTAAAATTTTCCTCTATATTAAGAAATATTTCATAAAATTCTATTGGTAAAACATCTGTATATTCATTCACGACTGGAATGTCATCAATACAAACTATTTCTTTCTTTTCAATAGCATAAGCCAGTTAACATTCATTTCCATGCTTAATCAATCATTTTTCTTCAAGATATGTTAAAAAAGTTGTGAAATAATTAAATAAAACATTCTTTTCTTCACAATATACATTAACATGATAAAATTAATTACCATCCATACCCAAAATGACTTTAAATACCACTATAGAATTTTCCACATGATTTTGTGGAAAGACTACCCAACAAATGATAATTGGAAAATTCCTATAAATCATTGTTTAATTAATAAATCCACCTGGAGTTTTTACAATATGTTTCATATCACATATATGTGTTTTTATTTCCAATTTACTTGGATAGGTCTCAGAAATGAAGTAATTTGATCATCCATAGTCAACTAGAGTATTTGAATATTTTGAAAAAAATATGTAACATAACTATCAAATCTTCATTTGACGGTCCCAAATCATCTTTGGTAGTGTACAATTATTTTTCCATTCTCTTTTACCTTGGATCATACTGGTTCCCACCCTAGGTAATCAAAATTGGACACAAGTTTGCATAATGTTATACCTCATTGCAACTAAAGCATCATGCCCCTAGTTTTTCATTCCCTTCATGACCATATTCCTTATAATTACGACCTTTATGACCAGTATTACCACATGTAAATAACTTCTAAGAATTTGGTAGGAATTCTCATGGATTCTCTTTACCACCCTTCTCACAAGTTGTAAATTTAGTTTTCTTACCTCAATACATCATTGATTAATTATTTCAAAATACTAGCCAACCAAATCCCTTATTTTTTTTGCTCTCATGGAACACATGATCATCAGAAAACTACATTTATACATTCTCATAAAATCTAAAATTTTTCTCATAGCTTTTGAACTCACATCAAGATAACTCCATCCAATATCTATCCTCTAATCCAGAGTATAATCGATTTAACTAACTAACAATATCCAGGATTATATTTGTTACATACCTTGACAAAAGAGGTATAATTTTCATCATATTCAAACACAGAATAATCCTTCATTTTCCAAATTTCATTGAATAGATTTCCATACGAAGGAAAATTGTATGGGGAAAATATATCTCACGTATTATATTCTTAAATTCATCTAATTACTTGGCGTCAATCGCTGAACCTCATCTAATATTTTTATTCATTTAACACCACTTATTATCTTCACCTTCAATGTGATAAATAACATGACTAACCATATGATTATATGAACACCCCATTACATAAAAAATATTTTCCAATGCATTAATATACCCTTCATATTGCATAGGGTCAAAAGATCCTCTGAATGTTGGGGGGCGTTTCCTCATGAAATGCTCTACGATCATCATCTACCTTTATGGATGGTTTGGTTGATCTCATGCATGGATACGACCACAATTTATTTCCTAAGTCAACTCATCCTTCATGGGTAAAAACTTTTCAATTTTGATTCCAACCATCTCATAATGTTGATTTGGATGTTTATTTCCATCTGTATTCCTTCCCAGCACTGTTCCCTTATTTTCTCAACAGAAACCCATTCTTAAGAAACTTATCTTAGACAATGAAACATGGAAATCTTATAGTAATATATTATTTCAATTTTACCATAATGTAAAATATTTATTGTGGATATTATTTTAAAAATATTATAACTCTTAATGATATCTAAACTGACCTATTATACCATCTATAAGGCCCCAAAATTATACATGAAATATTATTGAGTTATGTCATGAATTTAAAATTATTTCACATTGAGGATAATTTCAAGTTTATAGATTTTGGGAATTAGTTCAAAACTCATGCATAAAAACTAAAAAAAATTACAAGTAGTTAGTTTTACTCATTATACAATTTTTCACAAAACAAAAACTCTTTTAAAATGAAACATGGTTCGTTTCATGTTTAAAAAACATGATATTTCCTTGATCCCATCAAATAATATATTCCTCTTTATGACATATGAAAAAAATTCAAAACACAGCATGAGCATAAATATCATAGCAAGGGATACCTAAAAAATAAAAACTCTTAGAACGGTGAAAACATGTTAACCATGAATACAATATTATAACGTAATACTTTACACATTTCAATGTAGAAAAAACACATTACTGTATATAAGCTCATGTTTAACATTTTTCTATCAAAAATATTACCATATATCCTATATGAATAAACATATGACATGTAATGGTAATGTGGGACATAAAAATACATACAGGGAATAAACATACCATTGAATTTTACCCATATTAGTAAAAGGTATAGCCATGTAGCCTTCATCCATACCAAATATATGAGAGGTTATAATGTAACCACCTATCCCAGGTTTATCATAGAATAACTCGTCATTAGTTTATCACATAACAAACCATTATTTTTTTATCATGTAACCAATTGTCTAATATCCAAGTACCATTATATTATCATAAAACATAAATGATTGTAATTATATACATTTCACTCATAAAATTACATTTTGAAATGACAAGAGATAATTTCAAGATATTGAAATATTCAATCCACATTCGAAATAATTTTCCATACTAAAACACCTAAAATGTTATATGGGATTTCAATTAGTTTTAGAATCATTAATTCTTATAGAGGTAGCTTAATATCACAAAAATGTTATTGTAGCGGTGGAGTCATTTTCTCCACATAAATTAAAAAAATTCATTTTTCTCGTTTAGTAAAAATCATCACATAAAAAATATTTCCTTTTCATTTAATTAAATTTAAATGTGTTTTATTAAACTCCGTATAAAAGAAAGAGGGATATATTATCAAAATAAGTCTCAATGAAAGGATATTGAGACAATGTCCTTAACCATGAGTCCAAATCATCATATATATTCATCGTTCATCCTGAAAAATTAAACTTAAGATAATTTATTCTTTTATGATAACATAATTAAATTATATTATTCATTGTATTTGAATTATTACCTTGTAATAAATATTATATAATTATTTATGATAATATTGGTGGTTTTTTTGATATTCAGTACTTGAGTCAAAAATGATCTTGTTTGATGTTAATTGTCCATGTGGTCCAAAGCCCATCATAACCACAATAAAATTAATTTTGTAAATATCATATATATGAAGAATATATGTATTTCAAATAGTTGATAACATTTAACAATAAAAAATGAAATTCATCATTCATGGAGATGATAGGCCCTACATACAAATGAACACAGCTTTTATTTCTTTATCATACTAATGAAATGAAAACAAAATGATAAATATCTTTGTTATAATTCCTGTATAAAATATATGTTATTTTTGTTACATTGGTTCATTAACACCATATTTTATACATTCCATGTATGCAATTAATTATTCATATAACTTTTTGTGGGAGGAATTCCACACATCCTCAACTGAAAATATCTTATTTATACATTGTGGAAAGAATACACGTATATGGTAAAAAAATAACAGAATCATCAAAAATATATAAATATAATATATAATATATATAAATATAGTTCAATCCCAATTTACACCATTATAGGTGGTAGAAGAAAATTGAAAAATCATTTTTTCGTGAGGAAGTAGATCAGCATACATAGAATCGTTATGATTGTATCCATTAGATAGAGGTGTGTGTATTGGAGTTAGAATAATTTTCATAAAACATCCTAGTATATTTTTTTAATAGAGATGATATGTAGTCATAGAATAATATTATCATATGGGGTGGATAAAAAAATATAATAAATTATCATTAGAGAAGATGTTACCTCAATATCATGTAACTTCCTTTTATTTGAGAGAAAATGATTTCATGAATTCCCTTCAGACTAAATTTAAGAATAAAAAATTATGTTAGATATGTTGGGAGTTTATTTTAGCAGAAATTGGATGAGAAAAGGTGCTTAAGAGGTGTGAGTATGTGTGTAGAGGTGAAGGCATTTTATAAGAGGGATTAGGGGAAATTTAGGAATGCCTTTAAATATTATTTTATTATAAATTGAATTTTAGTTTCAAATAGTAAAAAGGTGATATATTTCACGAATAAGGTGATAATGATTCTAAATCCTCTCAACTAATATGTTTTATACAAGTTTAGTTCAAAAACATTACCTTATATTTTACCATTATCCCTTAGTTAAAAACAAAAACTCTTACCATGTCTTCTTGTGTTTTCATAATTATCATTATGATAGTTACTATAAAATGACAAGAAAACCAAAATTGTATCAGTAATGACAATTTAAAAATTATATAAGTTAGTTGGCTGATTATACTATTTTTATGACTATTATATCATTTCATAATATAGTTTTTATTTTAAAGACTAATTTATGAAAATTTTGACACTATTAATTACTTGTTCTCTATTTAATTAATAAAAAAATTATTTATAATAACCAAAGGATTTTTATCAATGATATGTAAATATAATCCACAATACTAATGGATGGTATCTAGATGTTTAAATTATATTAATTTTATTCTTTATAATTTCATTTATTTTAATCTTTCATAAATAAGTTAATCACTGCATCATCATTATGTCATTAGTAAATTTATATTTTTAACGTCTAAAATTTATAAATAAAATACCATAATTTTGGAAATATGTTTATATCTTTAATGAATATTTATTGTCAAACTAATGAGTTGTATAACACTATATTAATTTTTTTTAAGGATACATGTTTATTTTATATTTTCGATTTCATTAAATTAAAAACTATAAAAGGTCACTATCACAACCAGGTGGATCCATAGGGACCTAAAATCGACCCAAGTATTCCCATTTCCAGAAATATCTAATCTAATAGGATTAGGACATGTGATTGGGTAGTTTAATATTTTTATAATATTATTTTAACCCTTATTTACCTAATTTTCCTTATAATCATTGTAATTAAAAATTATTTCTGAATTTATTATTCATAATATTAAAAAAATAAATGGTCCCTATTTACAGAATTTGAACCTTATAATTTAAATATAGAATCTATTTTTTGAAATTCAAAACACATATGTTTCAATAAATAATTTTAAATTAATTTCCATTTTCAAATCCAAAAGGAGGATTTTAAGAAGAAAAAAATATCAAAAGATTGACATGTGTTTATGTCCAATTTATATGTTAAATTACTTATAAATTCCAACATTGGATTAAATGATAAAAAATAATCCCATTAAACATGAAAACCAAAAAAATATATAGTCTAACTATAATAATAAATTAGATAAAATTGTGCTATTAAATTAAAATGAATTATTCTTCCTTATTCATTATGAAATAAACATTATAAGAAAATTACCAAAAATTCATTCAAAGAAAATTTTGATTTCCTGATTCTATATACGAATTTTAGTTTTTCAAGTAAAACATATAAATGTAAAAAAAATACATTTAAAATGGTATCTCGATAAAATGATGGTAATACGTGATTTTAAAAATATTAGAGTATTTTACACTTAATATTGAATCCATTCTCATTTAAGTCCTCTATAATATATTGGATGAATGTAAATATCATTTAGAAAATATTTGTAATAAAATATTAGTTTTATATGTTCATTAATTCTAATAAAATGATTAATAACTAACTGACATTCAAAATAAAATTAATAATATTATATTTTTTCAGTATAACACAATATTGTGTGCAATGTAAGATTTTGGAGATACACGTCGTTGTGTGTTGTGTATGCAATCATAAAAAGCATCCCCTTTAACCTATAAATAATATCTTTTTCATAAATATTAATATATAAGACAAATTATTATTCTATAAATACACAAGGTTCTACATGAAGGGTAATGAGACAAGTTTCCACCCATATAATATGAAGGTGCATTCCATGAAATATGCATAGATGATAATGAGATGAATATTAATATATATTCCAAGGAAAATCATTTTATTTATTAAATGAGAAGGAGAATTTTAATACTAATTTACATAATAATAAGAATATTGATGTATGAATATTCATGATATATAATGAAAAGAGTTTAATGAATTTCCCCAGTTATTTGAAAAAAAAATTATATAAAGTTAGAGAATTGAATCGATTGAAAAATATTCTTAATATTAGTACTGGAATTTCATATATCTAGGTGAAATATGGGTGAATCCATCATATGATTCATATATTATCAACTTTTATTAACCAATATATTTAGGGGTAACTATCATATAAACAAATGATGGATTTCTTGAGGATATAATGGAATCATAAGAGAGGTTTTGTCAATGAAATTCTATACATGATTGTTTAGATTCCCTAATAAATATTGTGAATGGAGAAAAACATTGTCTAGTAAAAATTTTTACTAAAAGGGATTTTTGTGTTTATTTTATGTTTATGGTATATATATATATGGATAAAAAATGATTTAGAGTATATCTGATGAATTTATAATTAGTGATCTTAAATTTGGAAAATGGAAAATTATACATATAATGGATTATTTTCTTTGGTGAAAATGTAATAGAATTAAAATATGTTCCATTACATAGTGAGATATCAAAATGGGTCATGTTTATATGAGTAACCATGGAATAGTTAGACACCACATATATGGATATACATATGGTGTTTGTTTTATAAATGTAATGATAAATTCTATGGTATGTCAACATTATTTTCATCTTATATAAGGATCATGAATTTTAATATGAATACATATATCTTAAAAAAATTATTTTAATCTATGTCTTAATTATTTTGGAAATTATAGTTTCAGAATAATGATTTTCAGGGTATATGTATCTGTATATATGTGTGGTCCATTATTTTTATAATAGTCAAACAAAACACTGATATGAATTTATGTAAAGGGATGTAATTATATTTATTATTGATAAATTTATTAAATAAATATAATATTTATATAACTAATATCATTATGTTATATATATATAAACAATTAGATAAAAATTTGGGAATGAAAAAGCTGGGAAATCATTGTAATTAGTATATATGTATGGGTATTTGATCTATACATCTATAAAAATTGATAATGAATTAATATATATTAAAAGAGATAACACTCAAGATATATAAATGGGCATCTATAAAAATGCCAAATTTGTGGTTATCCATGTAAAGGATTTTGATATTTAAAATCTTCATTTTCAAGATATAATATTTAGAATAAATAAATCATTTGTAATGATATAGGTATTTTTTTCATTGTATTAGAAATAATAAAAACCTAAAATGTTGTGTGTTTTAGGCTATAAAATTATGATTATTTTAACATCATTAAGAGGTGAACAATATAAATGATTAGTGAATATCTTAGTATTTAATGTTATCAAATATCATGTTCATGTGTAATATAGGAATGCATTTTTTTAAAATATATTGGTTAATATGTTATTGTTCATTGTGATGCAATTTTATACATCAAATCAAGAGAATGTGTTAATATATTAGATTTTTTGTTCAGGTTTTATATATCATAGTGAGATGAGTGTCATTATATATGGATATGAAAAATAATTTAATGATATTAGATCCATGATTTATTAATTTATTGGTGAACATATATTGTTTTTTAATTCACCCATACTGGACAAAAATAAGTTGAGCAGTAAGTGTGTCTCTGAATAATTTTTCATTCTACCATTGTTCTTATTGATAATATAAATTATATGGAGAATCTTTATTAATAGTATATAAGTACTATATTATTTAAATAAAAAAATTTAAATAAATTTTCAACTAAGATAAATGATGAGAATGAAGACAAGGTATTGATGAAATTTTTATTGAGACAAATGATGAGGAAAAATGAATTGAGAATTGTGGGGAAAACTAACATATATAAAAATGATACGATAATTAAATTTAAAAATGGATCCAAATTATGTAAAATTTCATATATTATAAATATTAAATACATATTCACTATATAATAATTTATGAATATTAACAAGATAGACTATTTTAGTTTCTAAAAATTATAACTGATAGTTATGAATTGAGATAACTTGATACATCATGAAGGAAGATGAAGGTAACGTTGATCATATTTTGAATAATATTTACAATATGAGTATTGAAGAAAATGTGTGAATAATAATCTCACATATAATACACTATTTAAATCCCATTAATTTTTTGAGAAGGAAAAAGGTGAAGATTCCTTATTAAAGGCAAACATTCATTTGTTATGCTGATAAGACATCAACAATCATGATTAAGAGTCTAAATTTATAAATTCTATGATTTTTGAAAATCGTGGTATTTTTTTAAATATTCATGTTAGATTATAAATATTTGATTTTATTAAATTGATGTTATGATGGTATTTTGTATCAATAGACTTGATAAATCATCAAATGATTGTTTAAGAATATTTTTAAAGTAGTATATCATGTTACATTAATGGGGTTTTAATCCATAGATGAATTAATTTATTAATGTTATTCAAAATGTCAATATATTAATATAGCAGGAAGAACTGTATATTGTTTTCCATATGATACATAATTAAAGTTTTTGAAGAACAATGGTGTACATAAAGGTAATTTAATTCAATTTAATTTATTATGTATTAGGGAATATATGATTGGGACAAATAACTAGCCATGATACGTAGTTGGATTCCCATGATGACAATAAGCCTTGTAAATATACCAATTTTTTTATTTACATTCATTATTGTATATAATCTTTCATTTATGGTGTATAAGTTCAAAAAAATCTACTAATATAAAATCAATGTTGTAGGAGAAAATTAATAGGGGGTCTGTAAATAATAGATAATTAAAAATTTGGATAAAAAATAAAAAATAGTAGTTCTCTATCCCCCTCTCAGGTGTTTAAATTGATCATTAGGGGAATAAAATTTTTTTTATCATATTGACTTTCACCTTGTATTGATCCTAAATTTATATACCATATTATTTCCACATGAAAATATAGAGTAAATATTTTTATAGTTATATGAATATCATTATTTAAAATAATTTTTTTTGATCGATGACATTATATATACAAAGGTATTAATTAAGAATTTTAAAATCAATAATATGATATAAAATAAAATTTTTCACGAAATTTGACTCTAGAGGATGAACAACCATTAACTAATGGTACTCAAAAAGTTATTTATTTATCAACTATACCTTATGATTTCTATTTACATTCTGAATATAGTATATTTTGTGTTTGTTATATTGTACAGTTGAATGATAAATTACATAGTGGATTATAATCTAATGTAATTTGATATATAGAAATATTATCCATTGATGTGGTTGAATTTTATTACATGTTATGTGAGTCTATGCTATCAAATCGTAAATATAATAAGTTTATCATTCTAAGAAAGAATTATTTACTTAATAATTTGGTATTTATAACTCCCACTAAAATCATTTGAATGAAATTATAATAAAAATTCACAAAATAAATGAATAACTTTATTTGATTGATAATGAACTATTAATACTATTTCAGAATAAGAAATTGTTCAAACAATTTATTTTTAAAATGGTCCATTAAATTTACTATATACAAAAAAAATTTATGGTTTCTATAATGAATACATGTTGTTAAAGAATTTTAATTTTAAATACCTTGATAAATATCTAATTGGAAATATCACGTTTCATGAGGAATAAAAAAAGGATTTATAATAGTGAAAGGGATGGATCGGTGACAAAATATAAATTTTTAAAGAACTCTCAATACATAAAATGTAATTAACTTTAAATTAAACAATATAACCACAAATCATCCTATGATTGAATATCCAAAATTATGAAGAAGAAGATTACAATTAATCAGTTATTAACAACTTTGTTCTTCCAAGAGGGATTTTAATCAATAGAAAAATAATTTTTTTTATCACCAATAAAAGAATCCACCCAAATCACAATGAAATATGTATCCTAATTCCCAAATACACGGTTCATACTAATTATGTTTCACATAATACTACAAGATTTAATTCAATAACTAATATTTCCAAGAGGAATAACAATATAAGAAAACCACATAAATATAAATTATGGATATAAAAATTACCATAAAAATAAAATACCCTAATAAAGCCTAAAAATTTAGGTCATTCACCCAAAAAATAGATGAATTATATCAACTCATTACATTTATATGAATATAAATGAAATTAATTGATATTTTTTGGTGTTAGTAAAGGTTTGGGGATATGGTTATAAATTTAAGGTATAATATGTTAGTGTCTCCATATTATACAATACATAAAATAAGGGTTAGAGATGTTGAATCTAGAGATTGTTTTTTGTAAATTATAGAAGTATTAACCAAGAAGAACAAATTTATCTTTATTAAACATATTGAAATTATTTGAAAAAATATTTCATTTTTTTCACAATAATGGTAAAAAATATTATGTGTTCAAATATAGAATATAGATAGAAATATAAAATCATTTTGATTATATTACCATACTAGTATATAAATAATAAATGGATAAAAATGATATTTATTCTATGGTGATGAATTCACTCATTAATGATCATAAATTCACAGCCAAAATGAAAAAAAATCAATATTTCAAACCAATATTAAAGGTATTCCTCTGCTGTATTGTGATTGTGAAAATAATGGACCCCAACCAAATGCTCATGAAAATTTATATTTAACTGATATACATGTAATCAATAAATAATAATCAATCCATGAATGAGACAATAGTCTTTCTTTGATTGTTTACACTCATAATGAATAAATATGAAGGATTGATTAGAAGGAAAAATAAGTAGTTAATGATGTCGTGTTTGAAAATTATATGATACATGTTTAAATAGATTCCATGTGTATAATTTCTCATCCTATTTAAAAGGTTAATGTATGAAAAAGTATAAATTTATCAACTACATTATAAACAAAAATGGATTTTGGGATGAGGGAACCCACATTAATATAGTAGTACGACTCTTAATAAAAGCAGTAACCAACAACATGAAATTCATTTTGGAAGAGTGAATGAAATATAAACTTCTTTAAAAGAGAATCATTTATTTGATTTTTAATGGGTAAATTAATTTTTATGATATAATTAATGATGAAAAAGGGAATAATCTGTCACATAATAGTGATGGTATTATTTTGAAAATAAATATCAAAATAGGTATGAATCACTCCAAGAATTGTTCTACATTGTACAATGTTTTTTCTGCACCGACAAAGAACTATTGGGAATATTTTTACAAATAATGAGATGATGAAATAAAAAAATATACTATAATTATTGTTTTTGTTCTCAATAAATGTCAATTGATGGATATCAATGAAAACAATATCTTGATGGATGTGATAGCTACATTGAAACTATTCCTTTTTATCATAGTGAAGATGAAATTATAGTCTCTATTGAAAAATAGAAACTGGTATAAACCATTAAATAAATTAATACACAAATCATCCCTTAAATGGTGCTGATATATTTATATATTTTGATAATCTAAAAATGTGGAAGACCCTAGTAAAAATAAAATGATATATTATGGAATTTATTTTCCATTAGTGGTTTGGATATATATGGAATATATTTCTCAACGGGAGATTTTTATATAAAAATGTTAGAAAAATATATGAACATTATTTTCTAGTTTTTTCAGGTTAAAGGAATTTTTATAAATTAAGTTGATAATGATCTTATAAAATACAATGATTGGAAATATCATCTTCAATATCACACTGTTAATTATTATTGGAGTACATAATTCTTTATAAAATGATTAACTATAAGGAATTTTTTTATTAAATGAATGATCATTTTTAAGATAATATCTTAAATTTTTGAAAATATTATCTATACCAATGTTTTTTGGCGAACCGATGGTATAGTTAACTAATTTGGACCTAAATCAACTGTTTGGCCAAAACATGTTGGTATAGGTCACTTATATGGACCTATACCAACGGTTTTGGAAAAACCTTTGGTATAGGTCCCAAAATCAAAGAACCTATTCCAACGGTTCTCAAAACCGTTGGTATATGCATATGTATTTTTAATTGAATCTTCTTACAACATACATTAAATAAATAAAAATTTAAAATACTTATGATAATATATATATATATATATTTGAAATTATGTCAATAATAGTAAGTTAGGTTAGTGGTTAGGTCGTTCAATCCCAAACAAGAGGTGTTGTTATCGAATCCAAGCAAATGATTATTTTTTGAATTACATATACCAACGGTTTTTGGAATCATTAGTATATATTTTCATATTACTTATACCAAAAGTTTTCAAAACCATTGGTATAGGTCTATATAATGGTTTTCCCAAAACCTTTGGTATAGCACTACCCCCATGGATTACTTGGAAAAGGTTCTCCAAACTGTTGGTATAGCCTATAAAAACGGTTTTGTGGCCTATCCCAATGGTTCCAAACCATTAGTATTGGGTATTTCATCAGTATTGTTATTACAGACATATTTAACAAAATTAACATATCAAAATTTATATATTACGATGAACGTGAGGATAAAAAATATATAGAACGATACATGTATCATTTCGATTATTATCATTAATTTAGAGAAATGAAATATTGAATTAAGGGAAAATAATAGTTAAAATAGTGATATTGACATATCGAAATAATATTAATATTTTAAAATAATAATCATTTACATTAATATTGGGTTGTTGTAGAATTAATAGTGGAAATAAATAATTTAATGGAGCTAGTTGTCCCTATTCATTCTAGGATGACGGTATCATTTTCCATAAAATAGAAGATATGTAAAATGGTCTATAATTTTAAAAAATAATATATTATATAAATTACATGATTATATATTAACTTCCTTATTCGTACAATTATTCTATGTTGATTAATAAAAAGAATCTTTTTTCATCATAGAGGATGTAGTTTTCACATCAATTGATTTATAGATTCATTTCTGTTAATATAAAAATTAAAATTTCATTAATACTTGTACCATCATTTTGATACATAAAATATATAATAATTAAACTTATTTTATAATTTTTTTCAGTTTAATCAAATTTGATAAATATGAAATAAAAAAACACATATATATCATAAAGGAATAGTAAAAAATGTATACATAACATTATAGATTTCGAATTTTGAAAGGGAGGTTAAATCATTTAGTTGTGTTAATTTGAGAATAAAATATCCTCTTGAATGTAGAGGAATGGATACAGTTTAGGTTAAACAAATTTTTTGTTTGATGGAAATATTGTAGGGGAGTAATCATTTTATAACTAAAAATTTATTAATTTAATTTATATCTAGATGAAATTTTAATAACTTGAATTTACTCAAATTGTTGATATCTATTAAAATTTTAAATTATATAGAAATGAAAGTATAATTCTCTGAACAAACTAGATAACCCATTCAAAAAGTTATTTAATTTTACAAAAATGATAAACACATTATTAAACCTAGTTTAATTTTTTTGATGATGTTACTAGTTTTTACTAAGCTAAATTAGTATTTATGAATAATAATACGTTATTAATTATTACATAAAATGAAACTATAAATTTCCAAAATAATATAAATTTGATTATATAACATTTTTAGTAGTGATAAAAATAATCTTTAAATAATTTAATTTATACTGTAATATTTTTCTACCTGAATATATAAAATTAGCTAAAAAGTATAAAATATATGTTATTTAATTAAAAGATATATTTCTATAATTATATCATAACATATAAAATCTTTATTATATCTTAGAATTAATATTCCAAAATTTACAATTCCTACATATCTCTTAATAATGTCCTTAATGTAATGAAATTGTGATATATACTATATTTTATTAATCAACTTAAGTATAACATTAATGAAAATTCCAAATCATTTATATTAAAATACTAATTATTGGATCAATTAAATAATAAATAAAAATTGTAAAAAAACTCTAAAATTTATAACATTATCCATTAAATAAAAATATATAAAATATATTTTATTGAAAATTTAAATTTCAATGCATTAGGTAATCATAGTATTTTCTCATATGTATTCCAAAAATATTGATTTTAATATATTAGTTATTATATCACATGATCCTTTGCCCGGTTGGTGAGGAAGTATCATGTGTATCAAGGAGACATGAGATCAAATATTTGTGGAGACATATTTCTAGGTACTATAGTTGAACTGTATAATTACTGTAGCATATACATTAGTTGGTATTGTAACAACTATTGTTCAGTATTCTAGCAGATAAAACTATTCGTCTGTATGGGCCATCGGGCCACTAGTTTGGTTATCGCATCCTACGTGGCCTTCGAGCTTCCCAATGTTATCAGGCTCATTTTCTCTCAAGCCCTTCAGGCTGTCTCAAGGACTTATAGACACCCCAAGACCATCGGGCCACAAGAAGAAAGGAAGATGTAACCGGTAATATTACAAGGGACATGGATCAAGATGAGGATTTAGAACAGGAACATTATCTAGATAAAAGCTAAGTAGACATGGAATATTTAAAGGGCATAATATTTTCATCAGTAACATTCCAATAAAGATTTTTATAGGACAACTATTTGACCAACCTTGCGAAGGTGGAGTACCAATTTTATGGAATTTTCTTAAGAGGGGAATTCCAAGTTGTCTTTTCTGGATGATTTCTTATATGACCAATGGGTCTTGTAATTTTCTCATCAGTCATCATAACTTTTAAGGGTTCCTCATCATCGTTGAGAGGGGTTTTATCAAAAAAAAAATAAAAAGTAATGTCCATAGAGAAATTTAGGATAATTAGTTTCTATAGTGAACTATTATTTACTTTGAAAAAATATATAACAATGTATATTTTAATTTATTCATACATTAAACTACTATTTGAGAATAGAAAAAAAATTATAATAATTATATATCATCTAAATTTGTTCATTTTGACGTTTTTAACATATTTCTATTTTCTAGGGGCCTTATTACACTTATGTTTTCTAAGTATTTAATGATTCACAGTAATTTTTAGTTCACTATTGGCTCTTGATCATGGTATTGAAGATATTATTCGTATAAAAAATATTTTACAATATATGATGTTATTATATGCATCGATTAATAAATTTAATCCTCTCAATTATAATCAAAAGTTTTAATTAATCTAAGGGTGTCTAAGAGATATACCTGAAACATGATACAATTTATACAGTGTTATCAATAAATATATAGAATATTTGATAAATCTAAAAAATAGATCATTAACAAAAGCAACATTATGATTAATTGTTTGAGATAATAATCAATACAAATTTAGTTTCATAGCTCATATGATAGAATTAATATTTCAATGTTTTAATGGTTATCCCAATAATGATATATGATCTTATCATGGTTAAAAATATAAAATGTCATATCCATGTTTTAATGATTATTATAGATTTATATTTGGATATATAAAATATAATTGAAATATTAAATTGAATTCGTCTAAAGGGTAGATAATAATTAATTCATGAATATTTTTCCAAAATTCATAACATAGGGTATAATAATAATATAATTTTTTCTTTGTTATTTTCAAATCAGTGGGGTGTCTATTGGATGATTATAATAACATCATTTGGATTCTAGGGTGGGAATAATTATATATAAAATGGGATTCTATTATTATTGATTGTATATTTAAAATTTATTTTACCCATATTTTATTTGACATGATTTTAGTAGTACTGATAGAAAATGCATTCCCTTAATTCATTGGTTTCAATGTTTTATAATGTTCAATATCCACATTAGATATTGCATTACACTATCATTTTTTCACATTTAAAAAACTCTATATAATGATTTCAATAAAAAATATTCACATTTATTTCATTGGTCTACCACTTCACCCCATCCTTGTTAACAATTACTTGATGACAATAAAATTCACATTAGAAACAAATTAATGTTTTGTTGATACATTCCCATAGGTTATTCTTTTAAACATTTTATTTATGTATAAAGATTAATATTTTATTATTATTCATATCCATCAGATTCTCTTCAATAATATCTATTTATATATTCTTTTATGTGTTTATATGATTGGAAGGACTCATGTTGTTAATCATATATTTATATATTTGGGTATGAATTTGTAAATGATTTTCAAAACCAATTAATTACCAATTGATTTCACATTAGAATGATTATATTATTTTTAATCACCCCATTATTACCACGGTCCCCCTTGATCAAATAATTTCAAATACTGAAATGAGGGAATAAGGATTACCAAAAAAATAACAGTATATGTGAATTATTATAGGATAATTATCTATTAAAATTGAACCTTGGTACATTTTACTCTTTAAAATTAATGTATTGTCATTCCATTTTACTTTAATAGTACTTTTTATATTATATGATTCTCTATAAAGGGATTCATCATAAATAATTACCAAATTTCATAACATAAAAAAAACCTTCACAATTACATAAAAATGTTTTGTTATTTAGAAATTAATATCATCCACGAGTGGCTTCCAAGGAATGTAGTATCAATCCCAAGAATTATGAACTATAATAATTATCCTGAAAATATTCCACCATCCATTTTCATAGTGATTGTAGAAATAAATTTTTTTCCACAATGGAATCTTATTTTAAAATCCATCCTTGAATTTAATTACTAGTAAAATAAAATAATATTAATATTAATAAAACTATGTTATGTATTTAAATATACATAATTAAACATTAGAAAAAACCCTTTGTTTTCATTATTAACATGTTAATTTTTTATGTAAAAAATGAGCACTAAATGTCAATAATAACTACACCCTCCAAGGATACCTAGAAATATAATCCTTGATAAACATACACATTAATTTCATTATTTTAAATTAAATATAATTCCATATCATAGATAGTCATACAATCAATATATAAAATTTTTTACTACCAATGAACATTATATATATGATAAAAACACCTTAATTTAAATCCATAATCAAACCAAACTAGTAATTCTTATAGACTTGTAATAATATGAAGTCATATTCATAATGTGGGTATAAGATTCATAAGAATGTGGTAATTTTAAACAATCACTAAGATAAAACATATGAATAAGTAATAAAGGATTATTTCAAAAGGATATGATTAAAGCTAACTATGGTAAATATATATTATTAAAATGGAATGGTATAGTGACTATTTTCTATAAGTAATGGCAGAAAAACACGTAATCATAAATAATAAACATAAACCATGGAAAATTTGTGAGGAATCATTAGAAGATAAAATTGGAAAATGGATAATATTTATATTCCTTTGATTACGATATAATTGTTGGAATAAATATAATCATATAAATAATATATAAATGATAATAAAATATATTTGTTACATAGTAGTATTTCAACGATCAACAATATATATTTTTAGGATGAGGATAAACCATTCATGCAAACCTGTGAATTGGATAAAAACTCTTGTATACAACATTGAATTGGGCTAAATCCTCTCGATCTCATATTGTCTTATGAAAAATCATATCATGTTCACTATGGATTTGAATAAATCCAAATGTGTAACATTATCATTGGGATAAATTCTCCGACATGTCATTTTGAATTTGTTAAATTCTAATGCGTACACATTTTATTCATTTAAATCCTATCATGTACCCTTAAAAATTGTGTAAATACTCTTATATAACCATTGTATTGGGATTATTCATACAAATTAATCATTTTATTTTGTTGGAACATCCTATGTACCCTTTTAGGGTTATAAGATCTATAAAATTCAATCTATTAGAGGGATTTAAAGGACCACACCCATCATTAAGAATAAATATGGTAAAATATAATATAAAATTTAATAGATAATAAAATACCACATTATTGAAAAATGGGTTTTACAACATTTCCAGATTTTATTAGAAAAATGTACCTAAAAAATTTAAATAGTTTATATTAAAAAATAATTCACTTAAAAAAGTTTATTTCCTTTGACAATGTACAGGGTATTTAGTATAGAATAACTTCAATGGATAAAATACCATCAGTGATAAATATAAAAATCAATGGGAATCCATTAATATGATTTTGTAAATGGATTTTATCATTATTATAATAGTTTATGGGTTGTCTTATAATCAAATGTTATTTTTATAACAAAAATTCAAAACATTTAAAAATTCATTAAAATTAATTCATAGATACAATGATCAGGAAAATGAGATAATTTTATTTGGAAAACAGTCATTAAAATACTAAGAAAACATTTAAATTTAAATTAATAATCAATTAGAATTCTTTTCAGAGATAATGGACATAAAAACATGATGATAAATCTCTATAATAAATTTAATTTTGAAAAATAAATATCATTAATATATTATTGTATAGTCATAATAGTAAGAATTAGATAAGTTAATTTGATGATTACCCATTTTATTTTCAAATATTTTAATATGATTATACATTTTTATCAAACTCTTCATAGAATTGACACCATAAAAGGTGTTAATAAAAATATTAAAACATAAGAAGAGAATGATAATGGTTATATGATATGATAATGAATTGGGTTTCATAATAGAATAGAGAAATATAATTTAGAATGAAAAATAAGGATATATATTATAAAACACCTTTAAACTAGATTATAATTATGCTTGATGATGATATCCATTTTTGGAATGAAAGTTGTATTCACCCATGATTCAAATACATAGTTATTATATCACTTTAAAATGATTTTTTATAACATTACACAAATGATTTCATCAGGATCATAATGGTATATCTACTTTTGAAGGATCAAATTAAATATATATATTTATTGAAATTTATTTGACATCTAATACAATAGAATTTTCATATAAGTTTCGTATTAGACATAACTTACACAAAATCATTTTTTATATCATGGAAAAAGGAATCCTAAGAAATTGAGATGTATGATTATTATTAAGGGTATACATGATAGATTTGTAATCGTAACTTTAGTAAATGGGTATGGGAAAAAATAATATTTAAAACCCATATCCAACATATAAATTATCATAATCCTGAGTTCATGAAAAAATATTGGAATTTCATAAGATATGAATCCCAATTGAATAAATTAACACAATCCATGAGATAATATCATCAGTAAAAATAACGACATGTGGGATAAACATAAGAATAAAAAATAATTTATATAATAATCAGAGAACATTGGAATGGATACCATAGTGAAATGGGTTCACTTCCCAAACCATCATAATAATCAAGGTCCACTAAGATGATTAATTTTTCGGAAAAAGTACATTATAGAACTAATTCCACTCCAAATACATACAGATTTTTCACATGGGATATCTATAATTATAAAAGGTAATGGGGGTGATATATATCCCACCTGTAACTTAATAAATATCATACCAATCTGTCCAGAAAGAACATAAAACCAATTTTATTATAACTGAAGAAAATAAATTGGTTTCTTAAAACTTTCATCATAATATATAAATAGAAATTATTAGGGTGTGATAAAAATTTAATCATTTCATGATAATAGAACCTTTATAAAAAAAATTATTACCAGTTATTCAACTAAATATTGTATAACTAGAGGAAAAAATAAGTGGGATGCATAACAAAATTTTCAAAATAAACAATTAAAACTCAGAAAAAGAAGAATAATTTTTTCCTCGAATAATATACTTATTAATAAAAGTAATATCAATTGATTTCATCTCAGATGGAATATTTTTTTGAAAGAGAAATCTGATGGCACAATTCTCAATGAAAACATCCATTCATTGAAAATCATTCTTTTGAAAACTAAAAATTCATATAATATTATAGAAATAAATTTCAATGGAAATATACTTGAAATAATTTAATATATTCTTGAATGGAAATAACTTTCATCCCATCGATAAATTTATATTCATATCATCCATATAAAAATAAGGATTTCTTTCAATTTTTTAGTAATAGGAAAAAATTCCCTGTTTGAAAAATGAAAATAAGATTCCCCTCAAAAAATATGAAAAAAAATTCAAATGTACGTAAACTGTTTTTAATAAATATATATCTTAGTAATAAAATAATATTTTGAACTCAGTTTTTTAAAACATGGATTTGGAAGGAAAATGGTTTTCAAATGACCAAGTAAACAAAGCCAATTTTCCATAAAAAAACTTTGTGAAATATTATGTTCATAAATAGAAGAAAATGATGTAAAAATATGAAATCTAACGAAATAAATATAAGTGAATAAAATAAAAGATTTTATTTAGATATTTAACCAAGATATTCATCATTGTAAATATAATCTTCAAATATCCTGATAAACTATGAAATTATAGCATTAAACCATTTCCACATGGGTAACATTGAATCATAAAAAACCTGAAATAATAATTTTAAAAGAAATATTTATTATTATGAAAAAATAATTTTTTTTGTTATTATATTTCAATGGGAAAATTTATATTCTTATTAAAATATTATATCTTCATGACATGGTATATATCGTAATGGTTGGAAATATGGATAATAATCCCTTTCCACATTGTAACGCTTCGAACTGTAATCCCAATGAAAGATATATCCTAAAATGTATATATAAATCAATATTATTTTCTATATAATATTTACAAAATATATTAGTCGGAAATAAATACACGACACAAAATAAATAGGTGGGGAATATGGAATGTATCTCATAGATATAGAAGTGAGATAGAAATCCCTAAACATATGTAATGACTGCCTTCATACTTATTAAAAAATAATTTATAATAAATAAATGATTCTTATAAATATATTATAGAAACATAATTATATGTATCATACCATATAAGTTTTACTTAGGATATTTATTAGAAATTTATTTGTAATTCCTCATTAAAATCATGTTTCCGATAATAACCTCTCGGTTTTCCATATTCATTTTGTTTTGTTAGTTTTTTATTCTATATCTATGATAATGGTTGTATAACCTTAATAATGTTAACAATGATATAAATATTATATTTATTCATTAGGTCCTTATTAATATTATTCTTTAACATAATAACATAGAAAATGAAATAAAAAGTTAATGGATATCATATGTGATACTTACTCAAGAATGCTGTTTACATTTTCTTTATATATTTAACAAAAAAGGAAAATAATATATTAAAATAAAAAATCAGATTTATTTAATATATATATTAAATATTTTTTTTAATAATATCCTTAATAAATTTTATGAAATGATTAAATTAATTAAATTAAATTAAGACGACGTATTGCATCATAAGCACGTGTGACTTTATTATATTCCCAAAAAAATAATTGATGGAGTTATATGAAATAATATTACTTAATAATTTTTAAAATGAAAAAATTATTATAAACATTCTTTTAATCTAACCTGTTTAGCCTCAATTTAAATTATTAATTAATTGAATATCGTAATGGTTCGTGAGGCAGTAGTTTTCTGTATATATGGGTGATGTTTTTATTTTCCAATGGGATTAGATATAAGAAGTTAGGTGATGTATTGTAATTAAAATTTTATAATAGGATCATAAATATTAAGAATAAATTTTAAATCTATAGTTATATTAATTAGTGATAGGTGTTCATTAAAAACGAATTACATCAATTTATGACATGGTAATTCAATATATACACTAGTAATGATTTCATATCCCATTTATTGATGCATGATATGAAGTTTTTTAATCCATTATAATATTTAAACATCATTATATATAAAATTTTTAAGATATTATATGATCACTTTTAAACATTAATTTATAGAGAGTGTGGAAGAGAGGACATAGAACAATCTGTAAGGGGTTCCACCACATCTTGAGAATTTTTTTTGTATGTATCCTAATTTAAAATAAAATTAATATCTAGAAACTCTATGAATTTTATTAATATTGGAAGGATTTAATATGGTTACATTGGTTTATATTTTATGGTCCAATGGGTTTTTGATATTTGATAATGAGGGGAGAAGGGGTGGCCTTGTATAAGTCCTGTGAGTGATACACATGTAATTTTGGAAGGAAAAATG
This sequence comes from Viscum album, assembly GCA_963277665.1. Lineage (NCBI taxonomy): Eukaryota > Viridiplantae > Streptophyta > Magnoliopsida > Santalales > Viscaceae > Viscum > Viscum album. Next base: position 1,974,347,439 of record OY728127.1, read on the forward strand.
CATACCCATGAATTTATCATGGAATAAGGAATAAAATGGCCCATATTATATATATATACATTATAATGTATAATTATGGACATCAAATAGTTTTTGGAATTGTTTTGGATCATTTCGCAACCTAAACATTTTATTTTACCCCATTTAGACACATATTTACAATAAAAGTGTTAATTAATTTTTAAATTATTAAGTATTCAGTATATTAATATTTAATTATTATCATAATAGATAAATGTAATTTAAATGAATCAAAATATTTGATAAATTTTACATATTATTTAAATATATATGTGCAAACAGTGAATTTAAAATTAAACACACAAATGTGATAAGAAACATGTTTTATAAAGTAATAATGTTCAAAATTTTAATAAACATATATATAATTTCAAAACTAAATTTATATAAATCTCAAAAATTTTATGATTTTATAAAGAATTGATATTTTTACATATAAACTATTTTTAATTTAAATAGAGGCATTATAATTTATTATATAGAAAATGAAGTTTGGAACTAAAACATGATTTTTTCAATATTTTTTGAAGAATTTATGTTTTCAAATAAATCCAAAAAATTCAAAAAAAAAATATAATATTAAAATTCAGATATATTAATTGAATTTATATTTTTAAAAATATTTTTTCTTTGGATCAATAAATTATTTTAAAATTAAGTTCAAAAAATATAATAGAATGGGGTTTTTATTAAAATATTCTTTTAATGCTTCAAAATATATTTATTTTATATCATTCGTGGTAGTGACATAAGAAATATATTAATTATTTTAATTAAAATAAAATATTTTAATTTAATAATTATAATTTTAAAAAAAATCGTTTATTTTGTTTTCAAATATAATTTTCTGTAATATGATTTCCTTTATTTTAAATTGGTTCTTATTTTCATTTCTAATTAATTGGTCTCCATTATATACTTTATATAAATATGAGTAAAATATATATTTTAATATTTTAGTTAATATTATGTATTCCGAACATTATATTATATTGGAGTTAAATTTCCTATTAAATAATTATATTTCAATAGTATGTCGTATTATGTTCAACCACAGTGTAGTGTGAAATTCAAGCTTAATCTAGTAATGCATTTAGCTCTAGAAAAAAAATATATTATGTAAATCGTGTTAAATTCAGTGTTTTATGTTATAGAAATATTAATTTGATTAAATATATTTTGAAAAAACTATATAACAAAATATTAGGGTTTCTGATTCCACCCCCATAATGAAATTATATCATCATAATTTGATCATTTTCTCAGTAAATAATGGTTTAACAACTATATATCCATTTTTGGAATACCAAAGTGTAAATACGATTAATAAAAAATTCCATTGATGTGAGATAATGATATGTGTGAATGGAATCAGTAAAACATGTATTAGGTTTCTAAATTGGAATAATAATCATGAATTGATGATTTTAGCGTAAATTAAAAAGCGAAATTTTCAAATAATGATGGATAGTGACATAAATCTATGACCACATGAATGTTAATAATCATGTGAAAATAAATAACCACCAAACCATAAACATAGAAGTTGTGAAGAAAATTATTAATCTCATCATAAATATTTTTAATATGAAAAAATTTAATTATGGTGCAATTTCTTTATGCTATTTGACTATCATCCGAAGATATAACTAATTTATTTCAATCCATTTCATAAAAAATCTCATCTATTGATAATAGTTCTCCAAATTTCCACTTAATATATTTCTCCATGAAAGGTATCTGAATTTTTTTAAGCACTATAGGTTTATAATATTTATAAAATAATTTTATATCATTATTTATTTCACAATTTATTATCAAAACCAGAATTATTAGTAAATGATATTCAGAAAACATGAATGTTTCATTATTTCATTTTATGAATAGATAAACCATAATGAACAAATACATTCCTGCAAAAATAAACTATTACCTTTTTCCATTAACAATATCACATATTAAGAAATATATCTTATAAATCCAATTTTTTTTAATCTTCATCAATGATATCACAACACATTTTCTCATAAAAAAATTAATCAATTATGTGGTAATCAATACTATCAAATTTAAAAAATTCACACCCATATTATTTTTCCCCAAATTAAACAGCATTTTATAAATTTCATGTTTAAATAATGGAAGTCATTCAATAACGAAAAATATCATATTACCGTAAAATCGCATTTCAAGTCAATCAATACCATTTAACATATTAACGAAAATGCTTAATGAATAAATTATATAGAATAAGTCAATGATGTTTGATGACTCCAATAAAAAAATAACTGAGGTAAAAAACTAATTATTTGAAGCCCAATACATAAACACATAAAATATGTTACATTATTTATAATACATTAACATATAGTGTTTATATTATTCCATGACATTTCTTTCCTTTATATATCAATTTTAGTCTCATGACGAATAGATTTATTACCATTATTTGTTCAACATTTCCATTTAACATCATGATCCTAAAAATATTGAAATTCTTTTTTATAACACCCATACTTTACACTTTTTAATCATTAAATGATTGGAGAGATTTTATGGGAATCATTATTTTCCCCACCATTGATTTCAATTAATTTATTCCTTATCATATTTTGAGGGACTAATAGTTTTTATGGTAAATTTGGCTCATTATATATTTTGATAAATGATTATGCATAATCATTATATAATTCACTCTAGCCATCATCTCATTTCGTTTCACATTAATAATTTCAATGTCAAATTAAATTTTAATCCAGTTACTTCGTGTCTTCTCTATTGAATAAAAAAATTCCATTTTTTATTGACGGTGTTTTTTTAGTTATGAAATTTTAATATACACATACCTTCATAATTATTATTTTTTTGGAAGTACAATTAAATTTCTTATGGATGTGTTGCTTACTACCACCTCAATGTGATGTGATTTGTTCACAAATTACATGCAATGTATTAAGGATGAACTTAATAAAAAACATTAGCATGAATTATGTATATATTATATTATATTCATGAAATAATTATGTTTCCAAAACTATAAAATATCATTTTTTATTACCCTTTATCACAATGTAAAAGTGATAAATTTATTCTTGGACATGTGGACAACTACCTCATCAACATGATGTGATTCCATTTACAAGAAAATAATTATTTATAATAAAATACGATTAAAAATTATAATTTATTATAAAAATATCATTCTTTAAATATATTTTTTTAACTTTATTTCTATAATGAACTATGAAAAATGAGAACATTACTCTTTTGTATGTAGGCATTTAATCTCCAATATAGTAGTAATCATTATTTTTTAATAAAATTCATTAATTATTGGTATTAAAATTATAATTAATGTAAAATATCAATATTTTTTCCATATTTTTATTTGGGAGATGATTATATAATGACCTCATTTACAATATTTGACTAACTAATGTTTCTTTTGACACATAAATAGAATGTGGCCAAAACACCTGACACAATCATAATTGTTTATGTATTTGTATACAAAATTTTAATAATTGTCATAAAAATATTGACAAACATGAATAAGTTTATAAGGAAACTAAATAATTAAATTATGGTTAATTTTCAGGAACATAAAGAACATGTGAAGATCCAGTCTCAAGATAAGGGCTTATCATATTACTTTTTACTTGTATGACATAATTGTCATATTATCTACTTATTTATATTTTTAGTGTATTTAAAACACCATTTAATATATTATATCATTAATTACTTTATCTTCATGGTTATTAAATACTAAATTATATGATTATTACTTTTGGGGTTTCCAATTCATATTTGACAACTATTGTAAGGGATTTCATCCCCGTTACATTTCATTGAGGCATTTCATGATGATATGAATATATATTCCTTTATAAGTTCTATATATAGACACATTCACATTATATATCCATATTTAATATATTATTTTTTTATATAATGTCTTTTTAAAATTTTAATCATTCATGGGATTATGATATAAACATTAAAAGTGGTATTGGACACATTAAAAGTTTAATGATTTAATTTTCAAATATGTCTCTCCTAGATGATATTATTGATATAATTATATATATTTATATATATTGATATAAAAGGATTATAATATAAATTTTACTTATATTTTTAATATATTTCTAATTTTTTTCAAAATAAATATTTTTACATGTCTAAAAAGAAAAGTTGCAAGAAACGAAAAATGGAATGTCCCATTTTTATGTTACGACAATAATTACTCTTCATGTCATTATGAAATTTTTTTGATTTATAAAATATTTTGAAATATTAAATTTTTCATTAAATAAAACACTGATTTCTTTTTTTATTTCTTTAATAGAAATTATTTTTCATGAAAAGGGTGTTTCGTAATTGAAAATTATTTCTCAATGGAAAAGGTTATTTTTATCTGAAAGTGTTTTCATATGTATTTAATAAATAGTTTTTAATGTTCTTATTATGATAGTGGTTTACTATTTATGTGGTAAATGGGAACTATATGATGTGGGTAAGCCTAATATAGCTTATAAGAATGGTTTCTCCGCATTATAGCTTATAAGGGAGCCTGATATAGCTTAATTGAAGGGTCGTTCCCCATTATAGCACGTGAAAAATGGCAGAGCTCCATACATATTTTTCAAATGGTTGGGAGACAATATATATAATGGTTAATCTCAATATAAATTATATGATGGGTGATCCCCATTATAGATATCGATAAAATTGGGTAGTAATAATTTAAGAAGATGGGATTATGGTTATTTCAAATAAATGGGGTTAGAAAGTGTTTAGGTATATGATGCTATTTGTTGCCTATAAATGTTTTAATTTAATAATGCGTCATTCCATGATTTTCATTAAGTAAAAATTTTGTTTTATATGTGGAAATGTTTTATTTTATTTTAGCAATGAATTATTAATATAATTCTAAATATTATATGAGTTTTTATATTTTTACAGAACTGACAGTGTCTTATCTTTTTATACCTTGTAATGAGATTTGGTGCTCCTCACATGTATTTAAAATGTTTTTATATGGATTGAAGAAAGTTAATGAAAAGGAAGATTTAAATTTGGATGTTGTAGATATTTTATTGGAAACTAATTCATGATTATTTTAAAAAGTCATACATTATAATAAAAACAGATAATTAATACATATGCCTAAATTATATTTTATATTTTTATTAAAAATGAGTAATGCCCTAATTTTTTAAAAACTATAAACCTATATAAGATACTAAATGATATAGAAATAAAAAATCTTGAAAAAATCAATATAATGAAATTTTTATGTTTGGTTTCTTATTTTTGTTATTAAAAAAATGGTTTATAAAACATTATCAGTTAGTATAGTGGTAATAGAAATCATTTAGAATATTTAACATTATGGATATGTTGAAATGATGTGGAATTTTAGTTTTTCAATTTTTATTCATTTAAAGATTTTCTACTTAAAATGTTTTTTGATTGATTAAATATGAAAGATGAAGAGGGAATGAATTGAAGGGAAATTCCCTTCCAAGTATCCTTATATTTTTTTAATTATAAATAACAAATTCTTCACATTGATGGATCATTTTACATAAGGAATAATTAGTGGTGGTATCTCTATTAAAGAAACTGTCCTTCCATGAATCAAAAAAATTATATTGGATCATTTCATATGGCAGCAAAACCCATCATTCAATGGATCATCAAACCCAGTGATACCCAAATGATGGATGAATTTACATGAGATGGTATTTGAAGCTCTTGATTGTTCACCACATACAAAGGAAAGCCTTTCCCATTATTGTAATGAAGGTAAATTTGATCGATTATCGTCCTTTATTTTGAATAATTGATATAATTGTAATATTGATTCTTTGAAAAGGGAAAAGTTAATAATATATTCTTGGGAAATAATTCTCTATGGTAGTACAAATTTCGATAAGGAAACAATTTTTTTAATTAAAGAAAAAATGATGATTCATTGGTCCCAAATGATGAAAACTAAACAATATTGGATATTTATGTTATATATTTTTTTTGATATAATAATTCTCAATTTAATATATTTTAATTATGATATAAACTACTCTACAAATAGTTTTTTTTGGAATTTAAAAATTCATTAGAAAGTGGTTATATTTTATTAGAATGTTGTAATCAAGTTTGATGACACTTATTATCCCCAAGATTAAATGTTTATTAAATGATCAAGGTTTCTTGGAATGGAAGAGAAACCGACAAATAATTCTAGAGGAAATCCAATAACATGACCCATGTGTGGTAAACAAAATTTTAAAAAATTTATATCATGATATTAAATTTATTACATGTTTGGAATTTTATCACTACTTCATGATATAAATTAAAAGAGTCTTAAAAAACATCATTGAGATAATTGATATGAATTCAATATTATGATTTTTCTAGTAGTAATGAGTTTATAAACTATGTTAACCTATTTCCTAAGAAAATTACAAATAGTAGGAATCATCACGAGCATAAGAAAGATGGTTGGAAAATCATTTTCAACTTCAATAGTTGGGACATCTAGTGAAGTGATGGATTCTTAAAGGCATTCTCTATTTTCAGAAGTTTTATAATTTCCTTAATTTCCAGGTTACCTTTATATTAATGTTCAATGTAATGGAAATATATTTTGATATTCATATCTATAGAAGTATATTGTATATATTTAAATGTTATTAAAGTAATAATATATTTACTAGTGTGGATGTTTGTTTAATGGTATTGGTGAACTTTAGGGTTATATATCCATGGAATGATTATGTTTTAACAGTGGATATTATTATTTAACTTTACTGATTAATTTATATCTAGTCACATGACTACTTAAATTATCTTACAATGTGATAACCATGTTAGTTTTGGATGATATATATATATATTGGAGGAACATAGGGTTACCATTTTGTAAATTATTTTATCAATTACTTGTTTATTCTAGTGAATTATTCATCACAAGACATCTAGGACACTAATTGTTTAGAGGAAAAATGAATTTTTTGTGGACGTTGATTAATGTATGAATCTCTATACATCAGATAAGTATATTTTTTTATGTTCATAAACCGTTAAAGAATTAATCAATTCATGGAAAATTATATTAAGAATATTTATCTTAGTACATTCATCTAGGTCCAAACTCTATCCTTATAAATATTTGTAGTTTTATGGTTTTGAGGCCCTTAAACTTCAATTCATTCATAACTTGTTGGTGATAAACTATTTTTATCACCCTCTATTATTATTTATTCTTTTCTTTAATATCCAATCCTTACCCCAACATATGTTCTCCAATATAGAAAGCAAGTTATGATTTACATTGGGTAACCATTGAAGTTTAAATATTCCCATTCCAATTGGTGTTTTAATAATAATTTTTAGGATGATGGTTTCTAAAAATCTAAATTTAATGTTGCAATACTTTGAAAAAACCAGAAGAACCTCAGGGAGAATATCATTGTAACGGGGGTAGGAAGTAACATCCTGATATTTTTTATTTATTTTCCTTAAAAATTAAATTAAATTATATAAGGGATTATATTAAATTATGAAATATTTTAACTTTCATTGAACATAATATCATATTTATCTTGATTTTCACGCATCATCGACTTCATTTGATGACGTATTTTCCAGATAATTCCATGTCTTACTAGATAACATTATAATATTATCATTAGTATGATAATTACTACCTATCAGTCTCTATAGAGGTAATAAATTTAAATAATACCATTATAAAATTTTATTTTACACATGTTTATATTATGAATTCATTGGTTACTTGTAATTATAAAATATAATGACCAATTGAAGATAAAGTCTGTAACATACAAGGTAGTGATATAATTACCTGTTTAATATTTATTAATATTTTTGAATCAGATATTAGTTTTAACATAATATATAATCTACATCCAATACCATATCCATCATGAAATAATGATTTCTTTTAAATCATTTATTTCACACATGACTAAGTTATACCAAACTATGATATAATGTTAATATAATTATTTAATATGGTCATTTTCCCACCATTAAATGTGGAATATCATTTAAAAATAATTTTGAACTCTATTATCATTTTTTGAATAACCAAATATACATTATTTTTAAATTAAAAATATAATAATTAACCTTTGGCATTTTTTTGTATTTTCATGAGAACATTAACATTTTGATATTTAGTGAATAATATTGAATTTTAGTTCAAAAAGAAATTTTTGTAAAATTTATTTATATAGTTAAATAATTTTTTTAATTTTATTTAAATTATAATTATATAAAATTCAATCATTTAAAATAATTTCATATGAAATAAATTCACAATAAATTTAGATAATAAACATAGCAATCTTTTCAATATTTTTACTTTAAAGTCCATATTTTTTTCATATATATGAGATTAATTTTAAATTAATTTCTACCACTTATCTGAAATTTTATATAGAAAAAATTAATTCCATATTTGGAATCATAATAATTTATAATTTCTAATATGGGTTATTATGTTTTTTTACCAAAAATAATAGTGAAAGTACCTAAAATTAATAACAGCAATTAATATAACAATGTAGATACTTAGTGGTTAGAAATTAATAAAAATAATATAAACTACCAAAAAACCTGGTTAAACATCATTTAATGTAAATTATTCAAAAATATCCCCTATTTTATTGAATTTCAATAATTATTTTAGGAACATGGCTTATGGGATACCTCTCAATATTTTTTACCTATTTTTATATAGCTGAATGTCACTTCACCTCCCCTACAAAAACCCATTCAGCCTTTTTATTTTTTCACACATCTCAATCCATTTTTGTTGTCCAAAAAATCCAAAAAATTCTCCTAAAATACATCCATTCTCCCTATAGTCATTTATTTGCATAGATATTAATCTATAGTGGCCCTTTGATATAAATGAAAAGGTGGTTCATAAAAAAGTGGTATTGTTCTTAAATCTGCATTTATGATTCATTTCATTCGCCACTCATTCTGTTTTCCTTATTACATGATTAATTAATAAAGTTATTATTCTATGTATTTGTATATTTCTTTAGTTTATGTTTTATAACTACATATATACTCGCATCCCTCTAATGAGTAAAAACCACATGGTTCATGTATAGTGAACTACCTCCTTGTGAAACAATGTCATTCATATTTCCTTTACCACCTCTCATGGTTATATATTATTATTGAAAATATAATTTTATACATTTTTTGTATTATATTTATTATTTCATCTAAATTATTGAATTTTTATATACACATGCCTTTATTCATTAAATTTTCATGGAATACAATAACATGATTCATAGACGTGTGGACTATCACCTCCTCAAAATTATTTGATACATGCATGTGTTATATATAATGGATGAAGGATGTTTTTAATTAGACATATATGACATACATAACATATAAATTATATTCATGAAATAACATAACTTCTGTAAATATAATATATCATTTTCATTATTACCCTTTCACACGTTGAAACTCTGATAATGTCATTCATGGCCATGTGGACTACCACTTCCTAGACATGTTTTGATTCATTTTAAATCATAATAAATATATTTATAAGTATACATAATTAAAAATAATTATTTATTACATTATTATTGTTATATAAGGAAAAATTATATGTACCTCCATTCTATAATTATCATTGAAAAATGAGAACATTTGTAATTCATGTGTGCGGATTACCATATCTATGACTGTGACCTTGGATGGTTTTTAATTACCATAATTCATGATTTTTTTAAAGGAATAATTTATATTTAAATAAGATAATTATTTAATTATTATTTTTTATTATATGTCTATATAGTGAACCCTTTTTCCATAGTTGACATACCAATGTTGTTTTTGATACATTATGCAAATGTGATCAATACTGTCGACGAAACCTTATTCATTTTTTTAGTTGTTTAAAACATTGTTATAATTGAAATTTATGTAATTATAATAATGAAAAAAGTTCAAAATTAATTATATAATTAATATACATTCATTATTAATGAGAATAATACACTTGTGTCATGTTGGACTCATGTTAAGGAAGTTTCATCTCACTTTTTACATCAGTGAGTTAAATGTCATATTCACAAATTAATTTTCTAGTTTGGTGTATCTACTCCCATTATGATATATTACATAATAAATATATAATATCAAAGGTATAAAAATGTTTTATTTTTTGATTAATACTTTTTTGGGTTCCAATTACTATAATACCATAGGTGTAAGGGATTTTATCGCAATATCTTTTTACTATGGAATTTCTTGATGATATACACCTTTATTGTTTTATATTATGTATAAATATACCATTGGAAATTATATATCTATATTTTATCTAATTTTATGTTAATTAATGTTTTTTAATTGTTAATGTTTTATAGGTCATATTATTTAAATGTTCAAGGTGGTATAAGACACATTCAATGTTTGATGATTTAAGTTTCAAATCATTATATCCATTTCAATATTCTATATTTTTTTAATAATTTTTTATAATAAAGAATTATGAAGATTTTTTTTTTGAATTTACATCTATGATTTTAAAATGCTATCTTTTTTACATGTCTAGAATGTACTTTTCCACCAACAAAAAATGAAATATCATATTTTTAATGATTGATGACAATTAATTTTCATGCAGTCATGAATTTTATTTGATTTATAGATTCATTTCAATGATTACATGTTCTATCAAATGAAAATCAATATTTCCATCCATTTTGTTATTTGGTTCATGAAAGTGTTTTTTCAAATAAAATTTTGTTTGGTTATTGAAATTAGGTTCTCAAATGAAAATTGTATTTTTCATAATAATTTGACTTTCTATTGGATTAAATATGTTTTTATGGGTTTTATGAAGTTAATTTTTAAATATTTATATAGTAAATGAAAATTATAGTAAATTTTTATTCCCAATACATCTTATACGATGGGTTGATCCCTATTATAGCTCATAGGTGATCCTAAAACAGCTTCTATGAAGGTTTGATCCCTATTATAACTCGTGGGAAATAGGTGAGCCTGATATAGCTTATACAAAGGGTTCAACACCATTATAAATCACGTGTGAGGCCACTATAGATTTTACAAACACTGACCGAAATTATAAATCTCTAGACAATTACATAATGATAATGTTAGAAGTCAGGCCTATAGGTATTCTAATTAAAAGGGTTTTGAATTTTTTTTATATTAACGATTCTTTAATACACCATAATAATGTTAAATTTCTATCTATGGGTTTTAATTTTTTTAGTATAATGTCTCTTTTATTAATGTAAACATATTTTATTTCATAATAATAAATTAGATTTCAATTAATTGTTAATATTAACATAGTATTTTTGTTTTTACAGAAAAAACAGTTTCCCTGATTTTTATATCACTTATTAATCTTTTTTGACCTTATAATGTTTTTAAAATATATTCAAAAGCTTTATGGATGGGTAAGGGAAGGTATGATGTCATGAAGGACGTGAAAGAGAATTTCTATTAAAATAAATCTTGCCTTATTTTAAAAAATTTATATTATCGGAAAATGGTTACAGATCAAAAGTACCCACTTTTTTATTAATTTGTTATGTATGAGTTATGGCCTATTTATATAAAAATATAAACAAAAAAAATATCCTCAATGTGATATATATTAAAATTCATTAAAAATATAATTGAAAATGTAATGTTTAAGGCTGGTTCCATAATGTTTGTATCAAGAAAATTGATTAAACTATACTACAGAACATTAATATAAACCCCTTAGAATAGTTTATATTATTTTTAAGTTGAAATTATATTTAATTTCTTGATTTTAATGTTTCAAGTTCTTCAATAAGATGATTAAAATTGTTTTCCATATAGGAATAAAGAAATCATTAGTGGGAATTAACAGAGAGAAAAATATCATTCCAAATCATCATTGTGAGGTGGTTGTAGTTAGATCAAACTAGTGAGTTGGAATGATGAATCAGTTGATTAAATCAATAAATGGTGGAGGTATCCATGATAATAGGAACTCTATACATCCTTAATGAACATAATAAAGTATATAATTTCATCATGAAGCATCCCTTATAATTCAATGAACCATATAACCAAGTGGTAGTTGATGGACAGATCAATGAACTGGAGAATATAATTGAAGTCCTGGGATGATCAGAATATTTTAAGTTAAATATTTTTATTTATTATTATCATGTTGAATATGATTTATTTTTTAAATTAGTTAATCATTCAATAGTGAATAATGATATTGTATACATTGAATGTGAAACATTTAAGATTATCTTATTGAGAAATATTTACCTATGGTTTTTTAGATTAGGATGGATAATTGATTCATTTAATTAATGAAAATGGATATAAATTTCATGGTCACATATAAACAAATTACTATATATATTTTTCGTATGTTTAAGTATTTTATTTGAAAAAATGCATGTAAAATTTATATATTTTACTCAGGATTGAAACCATGTCCACAAGGATCTTTTGACTTATAGGAATTATAAAAATTATATGAATTTTTTTAAATTGGGTGAGGGTGTTGAAATGGGTTTTTATGAAACATAGTTTCCATAAGATAAAAAGTGAAAGAAACGACCTGCGTGGTCAGAAATTTAAAAGAAACCAACTACAAAATATTGTGGTAACCATAAAACTTCTTCCACGGTTGGAATATATATTTTCCCAAGTGTATAGAATTATCTTGAAATTGTTAATGATGTGGTGTAAACCATAAATGAAATACTACGTTGAATATCATACCTGACATAAGACATTATGTTATTTGAAATCATTTGCATCACACGCTGCTAAGTTATGTCGAACAATAATATAATTTTAAAATTATTATTTAATATAGTCATATTACCCTATTTTATTAGATAACCTATTTTAAATAAAATTTATAACTATTTAATAATATTTATATTAAAATATACACATAATTTGTGATGATAAATGTAAAAATTTATCATGGATGGAGTTTTTTATTTTTTTCGAAGAACATTCAAATTTTAATGAATAGTGAAAAATATAAGACTTTAGTTTAAAGATTCTTTTTCATCACATTTGATTATATAGATAAATAATTTTGATAGTCTGTTTAAATTTAAAATTAGATAAATTTTATGTTATCTATACCAATTTATGATATTTTTAAAAATATCACATTTATTAAAAATAAAAAATTATCAATCATTTGAACATTTCTACATTAAATGCCATGTTTCCATCATGTGTGTGGGTTTAAATACTCCAACTTATGTGATATTAATTTACTAAAAATAATTATATCATTGGATTAAGAATAATTTAAAATGTCTAATTAGGAAAAAAATGTTTCTGTAAAAACTTATATTATTGAATGTAATTAAAATTAAATACTTTAATTAATGTAAAAATGACATTACATAGTGGTTAAATATTAATATTAAGAGTAAAAATGACCTATATAAATTTCTAAACCACATTTTCTGGACATTTTTCGACCATAGAAGAAATTTAGTTATAATTTTATCAATATTTATGATACATCATTTAAGGGAGATCTCTCAATAGTGCCAAAATTTTAATAAATACAATAATTTCACTTCCTCGCCACTATTCAATGGAAATCACCCTCACAATGTCATCACACAACTAAATCCTTTTTTATCATCCAAAACATTCCTAAATAATCTCCCAAATTCACTCCCATAACCCCAGACTCAACAATTTTTTTTATAAATCCCACAAATAAATAACTTTGGTAGAAACCAAAAAGAAATTGCAAAAAAAGAGGTAACCTTTTTAAACATATATTTATGTATCATTTCTTCCTCCCCAATTAAAATTTTCAAAATCCATGATTATATAATAAAATAAGTATCATAAATATATAAAGTTGTTATTATGTTAACATTTTTACAAACACATTCACACACTACCATCAAATGGGTAATGAATATAGTATTCGTTTATGGTAAACGATGTCATTGGATTTTCCATTAATATATCTCAAGGTAAGGAATTGTAATGGGAAAACTATTTTTATATTATATATATGTATATATATTATATTAATTGTTTTTAATACTTATTGAATTGTTATATACACATACCTTCATGGTTTCTTTTTTTATTGGAATATTATAACATTTTTTGTTGGCATGTTGACAACAAAATCCTAAAAGCGATGTAATATGTTCACACATAACATTGATTTTATAAAGGATGGATTAATTAAACAGATTTTAAATATATTAAAAATATATTATATTCATGACATAATCACCATTCTATAAATATAATATATCTTTTTCATTATTACCCTTTCACACTCTGAAACACTGATAACGTCATTCGTGGATGTATAAACTACCACCTCCACAATGTGATGTGATTACTTTTACATTGTATCAATTTTTAAAATTCATATATATGATTAAATAATATGTTATTTGTGATATAATTATACATTTTTAAAATATAATGTTATTTACATTCTTTCTATAATGATTATTGAAAAATTAGTACATTACTCATGTATATGTACATCCAACCGTCTCCCTGATTGTAACATTTGATCATTTTATATAATCCTATTTCATAATTGGTCATACAAGAATAATTTATCTATAAATATGAAAAATATATGATTATTAATATTATAAATATGTTTATATAATTACTCATTTTACAAAATTTGAAATATGAAAATCATTCTTAGTTCAAAAAATAGAATGTTTTCAAAACACCCGTCGTAATGTTATTTGTTAAAGTATTTTTTTAAAACATTATAATTTTTGAATAAAATGTAATGATAAACATAATAAATTTTTTGAATAAGGTATATAATTGACCTAAATTTTGTTATTAGGAACTTGAATACATGTGTGACAACTCGGACTCCTAGTATTGTATTTTCATCTCACTTTTAACATATTTGAGATAAACGATGTATTAAAATATTAATAATTTTTTGTTGTTTATGCACTAATTTTTTTGATATAATATAAAATTAATTTAATTATCGTAATTTTATTAGAATTTTTTATTTCATTATTATTATAATATTGATTTATAAATCATATGTTACGACATATGTAAGGCATTTAGTATCAATCTCCTTTCATTGACGATTTTTTTATTATATGCACCTTTAATCTTTTATATGATTTATATATAGCCCCATTCAGATTATACAACCATATTTTATCTATTATCATTTTATTTGATGTTTGTTTAATGTTAATATATAAAGGGGATTATAATTATAATATTAAAATACATAAAGGGAACATTGTATGTTTAAAGATTTAATTTTAAAATTATTTTCACCATGAAATAATTTTTTGATATTAATTTACATATTTATTTAAATATATATAAAATGATTATATAGTAAATTTTGTGTATATTTTTAATATCATTAAATGGTTTTCAAAGTGAATATTTTTATATGTTTTAAAAGTAGCATTTTGAAAAATGAAAAATGAAAAATCCTAATGTATGTCGATGGGGACTAGCCAATTTATTAAAAAAGAAACTGAAAATGAAGGATTAAATTTTTGAATAGGGATGGGGGAGAAATATACAATCATGATCCCTTAGAACAATATAGCCTAAGATTATTGTGGCTAATGATTCAATTGGAATAAGACAATTACATGTGAAACACCCCTCTACAAATCCCATATAAAAAACCAAATCATGAACAACATTCCCAAATTCAATTAGAGGAACATCGACACTCACACCGTAATCTACCCATCAAACACCCATAACACTATTGTAGCCTGCTACACATGAGAATATTCTCCCCGCTATTACCTCCAATGATATTTTTTCAATAGAAATACCTTCTCAATGTAAGGGAAGTGGAGAAGTTCCCTACTAGGTCAAGCATACCACACTAAAACACATCTACATCTTTGAAACCAAGGAATGATGATCCATCGAGATCTATATAATTTTTTGAATGAGAGAAATATTTGAGGACCTGATTGAATTTGAATACGACCTCACATCAATTACATCTAATTAACGGGGCCCTGTCTGAAACTGAAAAACTGATGCACCATCACATTATGCTTCCAATGAGGTCCTTTGAACCCATCTCCCAAATTGGAAGCATCACAGTTGAGGGATGGATCGATGAAACTCTAGACCACCATGAAAATGATGCTACTAGAGAAACTGAATCCCATGTTTCAAAACACTAAAAGAAGTGGGGTTCTCTTTTCCAAGGTGGTGATTCTTCCCTAGCGCACTTGGTAAATGAAATTCCCTATTTTTAAGCATTGATGATAATTAAATTTCATGTCATAATTATTTTAAATTTATTTATAACCTCTATATATAATTACTTGATATCATAAATTTGATCCTATATTTTTTTAATTTTGGTATTGAAATTTAGTTTAAAATGAAATATGTTTTCAGGTATTTAAATTCAGTTATAAAAATATAATTTTTTTGGAAATGAGATTTTATGTGGATTTAGAAATAGTTTTCAATGTGTTTTATAAGGATATTTTTTTATACTTGATATGAAACTAGACAATTTTTTTGAATAGTTGAGCCTGATTTATTTTAAACGGAGGGTTGATCCCCGTTATATCTAAAGTGTGATCCTAATGCAGATTATATTAACGGTAGATCCCAATTATAGATCCTTAGAAACATGTGAACCTGATATAGATTATGAATAGGGTTGATCCCCATTACTTCTCATGAGTTAGACCGATATAGCATATTTGAAGGTTCTTCCCCATTATCGATCTCCAATGCATTATAGAATGAAAATGTTGGAAGTGAACCATATAGTTATACTTATTAAAAGTGTTTTGAATGGGTTTATGTAGATTATTATCTTAGTCACCTAAAAGTGTTTTAAATTATTAATATGGGATTTAGTAATTTTCTTTTATAAAAATGTGTGTTTATTTTTCATATGAAAATTTTTATCTCATATTCTCAATGAATGTTGAAGATAATGGAATAAATTATAATAATTTTCATGTTTTTATCGAACTAATGGTTTCATCCATTTTTATATCCCTTTCAATGATTTTGTTCTTATCTCTTTAATTAAATGTATTATTTAGAGGGTTTGAGTATGGGAAAGGAATGCAATCAATCAATTTCGACATCATGGATATTTTACATGAAATAAACTCATGAATTATTTTAAATTTGTTATATTATTGAAATAGTGTATACTGATTAGAATTGTATATTTTTTATTTTGTTTTATTTTACTTGAGTTATTTCATAATTTTCTTAAAGAGTAAACATTAATAGATCCTAAAATAATTGAATTTAATATTTTGTAAATAAATCAATATTATGTAATGTTAAAGCTAGAATCCTTATACGGACAATAGATAATTTCATGAGTTATCTCATTCATGCTCGTGTACATTTTCCATCTCTGAGTGGATGTGTGTACTAAAACCACACTGAATGTTATGGTTTTTCCATCACTAATTGTGTGGTGTCTTCCTAATACCAAGTACACCCTCAAGTATAAAGAATATTACACACTGTACTTGGTATGTTTTGAGACATGGAATTCATGTTGTGTTACCAATGTACATGTCGTGTTGAACAACATAGGTCCACATGACAGGTGGTTCCTCCACACTACGTGTGATATTTAAAATAAACACAAAACCACTTCTTGTACACAAATCCAAACTACACACCATCTCTTTATAAAATTACATTCATTGAATATTGATATATTTGAAAAATAATTTGTTCTTCAATTATTTACCATATCTACCTCCAAATCAATATATTGACATAAATAATGCAGTAAGCTGCCTCTAGATATCAGTTTCCAATAACTGATTATATAAAGGATGAATCATGGTCCTCCCACACAATTCCCCTTTCACTTCCAGTCACTTGTGGACCTCCCACTACCTCACTAGTCCCTAATACCTAGTGGGACATCATTTATCCCACATGATACATCAGTTCATCTGCAATCCATCAATTTTCATGTCTTTTAAAATTCTGTGAAATGTCTACGGGTTCTATCTTACGCAAACCCACCCAGACATTGTTGAACAACGACCCTATAGTCCGATAGTGAAGAATGAAATGAGCTTGTAGGGTAAAATTTCAATATTGTAGTGAATCCTTCATCTGACAATCATTAATAGAAAATAATATTTTAAACATGGAGACAACAAGATGATAAGGGGTTTAACTATATAAAATAAAGAATCAAAAATTTGAAAGGCTCATATCATAGATGAATAGTTCAATGAAATTGAAATTTATTTATGATTCATTATCAATTAATTAAAAATATTGATTAAACGAATAAAATATATTCACTTCCTCAACTAATATAAATTATAATTATAAAACATACTTTCTAATGATAGAGAAGAACCATTGAATTCTCTACGGCTTAATTCACCTTGATTATGTTTTTGATCAATATTAATTCTCTATTAACCAATTATGGATGGTGGAATCCTGCTCTAATTGATCTCATGGTTATTTGGATAACCCCATAGAATTTTAAAAATAGAATTTTTTTTCAGAATAAATGGTTTCTGAAATTTAATGTAATAAATTAAAAAATAAACTAATTATTTCACTTAACATACACACCAACAGCTAACACATCCAAACATTAATATCTAACATTATTTATATTGTTCCTAAGGAAAAAACAAACTATTGTTTCCATTATGAACTAATATTTTCATATGGGACACCATTCCTTAGATATCATTTTACTTCTTAACAACTATTCACTATTCAAAAAAACATATATTTTTTATTCATTCCAAATTAATCCAGGCCTCACTATGCCTTGAAGTCATGCTCTGTCATAGTGCATGTCTCCAAAAAAATAGTTTTTAATATATTTCAATGTCTTAAATGGAAAAATAGAATATCTAAAAAAAATTATGGTGGATCACTATAGTTATCCTCATTGTAGAAAATCTGAACATATGTGAAATGATGTCCCAAATCAGTAAGGTTGGATCTGATCTCACCCTGGGATTAATGTTTTGTAGTAATTCATCCATGGATGGGGGTATTATCCTCATGATAATTGGCAAATTCCTCTAAACATAAATAATTAAGATGTTGTTGACACCAATATTTATATGGGGGAGTATACAATATAGGAATATGATTATGGGTCATCTACTGTGGGAGTTATGTTCTTTATTTATTTTTCTATAACTCTTCATATGTTTGTTATGTGTGATACTCAGTTTTTATACAATCTCTATTATAAGAAATGTCAATACTTCTATAAAAACTTTATGAATTATATTTTGACCATTCCAGACCATTTGTAAAGAGTATTGAATAATGCTTCAAGTTACCAATATTTAAAGTGATGATATAGTACAGGATATATTTTGAGACTCCACATTTCATGATCTTCATATCTATAACCTCATAACTGTAATCTATTATAATAATATTATGAATGATCGTATCGAATTTGGTTATCATGGTATCAAGTTTATTTCCCTATATGGAATCACTCAAGATATTCATGGTGAATGGTATTCTAGAAATTGGAAAGTTCATCCTATTGTACATTATGTTGGGGTGATCTCATGTATGTTTTTTGAAATGTTTCAAGATTTTTATTGTCCATATCTGAGCAGTCCATTACATATGGTGGTGTGTGTGTGTGGAGAATTCTTAATAGATACTTTATCTCATTTACTTCCATAGATAGATATTGAATATACACTATACTAGCTACCCAATATGATTCCTATTTCGAATCTACCTTATTGAATATCACATGAAATATTGGTAGAAATTAACATATCAATTTCAGGTCTAGAAGATAGGTGATTTATTCAATATAGTTTTTCCCCATGGTATCCACCTATTTTAATTTATAGGAAGTGTGACCAGAGCCTCATAATATTTATTGATTACCAAAATTTAAATCAATTAACCATCAAGAAATAATATCCTATTCCCATGATTGATGTTCAATTTAACATCGTAGAAGGTATTATTAGTCTTTAAATATTGATCATATATTAGGATACGAACAATTGAGATTCCATTAATAGGATATACTTATGGAAATTATTTGGAGCTATAATGTGAATTTATTGTTATAGGTTTTATCAATTGTTCTCACGAACACCATTAGAGTGTCTATGTAATTGATTATTTGGATCATTTATTGGTTCATGGACTTCTTTTGGGTTTTTGGATTTTGTTTGGGTTTAATCAATTTCGTAAGATGAGCATGTGGACCATTGTCATTTCAATTTATGAAATATTATGAAACATTTTATGAATGGTATGATTTCAGAATATGATTATTGGATTCAGGATGAAAATCCCCCGAAACATGTTATATCCTTGAGGGGAGTCTCAATTGATCATGAAAAGGGTAAAGACTATCCTTCCCTATGAGTGGCATATAAATGTGATTTATATTTGATGCTTCAAGGGTATGAATGATAATTTATCGTTGTTTTTATAACTTCCACATGATTTCATCTTCATTGATGGTTTAAAAAAATGGTTTAATGTTTGTGAATAATTTAAAAGAGAAATTATACTTTATAGAAATTACATTGAGATTGATATCATCTGTAGTTGTGATTCTTCCGAAACTAGGTTCATGTTATAGTTTGTTTCATGATGACCTTAACATTGATTTTGGGTGTGTATTGATACTGGTAAGATAAGTTGTAAACAATGGTTTTCTCCACTTACTCCCTCCTACTAAGAACTACCCTAGTCTAGATCATATTTTTTAATATCTAACACATTGACTTAAATCATTGCAATGATGTGGTATTCAATTCACTATGTAAGAAATAAGAAACAAAAACTGTGAATGATTCAATAGAGGATTTTTCATTAAGGAGATTGTTTGATGATATGATATTAGGAGTAGAATTGGATGGTGGATATATATATTTAGATTTTATGAAGGTTGAATGATCATATGATAAGTTTTTTTGGTTAATGTAGTATTATAACACTTAGTTCTAGTGAATTAGTGTAATCCTTTATGGTTGAGTGGCCTCATTTGAGTGTTTTTGGTCACCTTTTGGTACTTCATGTTTTCAAATCATGTTTATTTTTACTATTTCTATAATCCATGATTTAATGGAAAGTGGTCATCATTTAATTTTATTCTGGAATCCAGGTACTCTAAAGACGTAGCGGGATTTGGTACATCAATATTGGTATTAGGTGATGAGATGGTAGATTACTAATTTCAATCATGATATATTTTTATTCATGGAATGAAGTGAATCCTAATAGACCAATTCGATAATTTCATCTCTTACCCATTCGGATATGTAAATGGGATGATATTTTTTCAAACTATTTCTTTGTTTTACTAATGAATCATTGTGGGGAGGATCTGATTTGGGTGATCATTGATCTAATAAAAAATTTACACATTTCCCATTATAATGTATTTGAAAAAAGTGTAGTATATGGGGGAATTAAATCTTTCAAATATCTGGAGAAACCAAGGAGTTCTCTATGGAATTTTTTTTATAGAGACCTAAGGATAACTTCTAGGTTTTGGAATGGTTTGTAGGAGGTTATTGGTACCCTGATGAAATTGACCACAAAATATCATTCGTATAATTATGGATATATTTAGAGGTATATCATGGTTTATGTGGATATTCCATGCGGTTCTTTTTTATATTTGTGGATCACGATTTTTTTACAATTTTCTCAATTTTTCCAAAAAAATAGTAATCATCCATTAATCAGAATGGCGACCTATGAGGCTTTGTACAGGTGGTCCTATAGATCTACTTATGCTGGGATGAGCTGGGGGAGTGGAATTTATTTTGAAAAAACATTGATTAAGAGATGATATATAGATTGAAAATAATTAATAATAGGATTCTCATAGCACAGATTCATGAAAAAACCTATGTGGATATTCATAATTGACCACTGGATTTTGATGTAATTGTTTTATTAATAGAATTTCACCTAGAGTGGGATAAAATCAGATTTCTAAGTAGGGAATGTCAGAAAAAATTTGATTCCACCCTTTTAATCAATGTGTGACTCAGAAAGGTGGCCTATTGATTAGACTTTACAACTCATTTCACTTATATTAATGATGTGTTTCAGGATTCCCAACTAGAGAGGTATTAATATAATAAATAAAATTTTATTTATGGGAGGGTACTGATCTTGATTTTGAGGAAATTAACATTGAAAAACTAGTTTAGATTTTGAATACCCAATAGAATGTGATGTGTAGGAATTTGATTCCATTGGTTTGTATAATAGGGTGGATGAAATGGGATAACCATGAGATGTTGGAGTGATATTTCCTAATGAGGTATAGCTGGCCTTAACTTTATATTGAGCACATGATCTTAGAGATCATCTAGGGATAAAAATCATTTATTATGGATCAATTGTAACACTGATATATCATCTCCTTTGTATTATTAGTGTATTATATTTATTTCATTTTTTTTTGGGGTTTATAGTGGTATTTTCAAGAATGTAGATCCTTTTAGGGGAAATTTTATAAATTATGGTTATGTCTGTTTTTTTATAAGTTATGTATAGTCATAAATGTGTATGATGGTTTTAGTGGGTGATCCTTAGGTTGAGAGAGCCTTAATAATTAATTTGAGGAAGTTTTTTTCAAAAATCAGGACTGCATATTTTAAGCTAAACATATTTCACACCATATTTATACACACAACATTTAACTATTACTAGGGACATTCTTTTATCCTTGTTAATATCATATAGTTTCAAATGATTTGAAACCATTCCATGTAATTAATTGGTTGATCGTGATTTTAATTAACCCAATGTGACACAATTTTCGTCATATATAAAATTCGTTGAAATCATATAAAAAATATGGTTCATGATGTGAATTTTTTGGGATCAGTGGTTTCATCTAGTATTCACATGTAACTTTTTTTATTAGGTTTATACATTTTACTCTCATGTTTTTTGGAGATTCAATGTGATTTTTCTCCTCCCAATTTTGCTCCATTCACATTTATCCTCATGTGGAAGTTTCATCACATATCCTTGGAAATTTTTCTTTCATGTTCAATGTTTCCATTCATCATTACATATTCATTAGTGGTTTTTTTATTTTTAATTTTGATAAATTCTTATTCCAATATATATTTTTTAGTTTTCATTCATTCTATGTCATTCAATGGTGGATTTGTGGTTTTCTAATCGTGATTATCAAAGGTAACTTAGTTTCCATTTCTCCTAAGGTAATAGTAATTATGAAATGGTTTTCAATTCAACATTTTCATTATTATACTGTCAAATTTTTTTGGATTAATAAACTAAATGTAATTTTATAAAATTTCAAATGCTTCTAGGGAAAGGATTCATGTTTTTAAATATATTTATATTTACAAATAAAAATTTTCACACCATGTTTTTGAAAAAAAATCACTATTGTTTTTATGATTTAAAAGGAGATATTACAAGAACATAAGAAAATTTTATTTTATATGAAAAGGAT
Organism: Viscum album; assembly: GCA_963277665.1. Taxonomy (NCBI): domain Eukaryota; kingdom Viridiplantae; phylum Streptophyta; class Magnoliopsida; order Santalales; family Viscaceae; genus Viscum; species Viscum album. The sequence goes on from OY728127.1 coordinate 1,974,371,026, forward strand.
TATTTAAATTTTATCATGGATTCTGAAAGGGTTTAATAAAAATTTAACATAGGGAATCCTTCAGTGTATCGAGAATATATGGGTCACTCTTCAAGCTTGTAATTCCATGAGAGGATTATGTCATTTTAGTGTGGGTTATTCAAGATAATTTGATGTTTGTAAGATTCAATATAGGCCTAAAGTGTGGTTTTTCTTTTAGGTATAGTATTATCCCCTAATGTTTGGATAACAAAATTGTTTTTTTTTCATTTATACCTTTTCTATCATATGATGGATTAGATCATTGTTATTTTCTCAAATATTTACCATAGGGTGCATCTTTTGTTTCTTCTTCCTATTATTTACTTATATAATTTATACATGACATACTACAATATATTTTTAATGTAATATTCATTTAGGGAAAATAAAAGAATGTTTAGAAAATTGTTTTATTAATTGTGAGTCATTATAATCTATAAATTTTTAATTCTAGAACATTTGAATTCATTATATTGGAACTTGTATAGATTATTTTCTAACTCATTATGGTCCCTATGATCACACACTAATATTTTAATTTCATAATTATATATCATATTTTGTTGGAAAAACATAAAAGAAAGGGAATCATATAGCATCTCAAGTTCTCTTATTTGTTCTTTAACTATGTAATGGGATGGTCTTTTGACATTGTATGGTCACATAGAGACTTATTTAGTCTGTATTATTTATCATACTTGTTTGGATGGTATATATTGAAATTTCATGTATCATATATATTTATTCCTTTCATTTATGTTTTACATTGATAGTTCTTTAGTTATACATGATACATTTTGTTATTTTATATATATCACAATGTAGTGGAGCATTGAATGTTTCATATCTAGATGACCTAGGTTGGTAAGTTACAGTGACACGGAGTGCCATTTTCAGCGACAAAACCATTCTATCATGAAATATAATATTATGGTAATGTGTTTGAATCATTTAATATGCTTTAGAAGTATTTTTAAAATCCTATTATTTTAAATGGAAGCATTGTTAGATAGTGTATTAGATACTCCATATTGATCTTAAAAGAACAAATACATTTTTTATTAAGTGAACACTATAAAATAGACATTTGAATTGTGGGTATGAACAAAATTAAATTAATTATGACAATTTTTTTACATATTTTTATAAACTCAATTCATTCGTTACCAATTAAATATAAATGAAAATAATGACTAATTGAATATAAGAGTTGTTTTTTATGAATAAAATTTTATATACTCTCAATGTAATTTATTCATAATACATTCAATTAATTACTATTATTGAATGATATTAATGATATTTATATATATATATTATATTAATAAAAATATTTTACATTCAGCTAATATATTTTATGTTCATATGATAATAATTAATAATATTTTATGTATAAAAATATTTTTTCCTGATGTTATTTTATTCTACCTTTCGTTCATGCACAAGTTTTAAAACTATATTAAGATACTTTTTTTATTTTTATATAAAAAATACTAACCATTTCTTAAATAATAATAACAAAATTAGATGTTTTTTATATTATCTATTTTTAAAAACTGATTAATATTTTGAAAAGTAGTAAAAAATAATAGATTTTTATTGAAAACTTCATTTTCTACAAAATAATTTATAGTGGTAAATATAATATTTAATTTTTTTAATATATAACCAGAAAATTTTATATAATTTAATTAAATACAAATAATTTAATTCATTATTATATTGAAATTGGATATAAAAACATTTTAAACACTTAAATATAATATATTTTATTGCTCGTTTTCACACCACATCTATGCGATTAATTTTCAATTAAATTCATTCTAATATATGTTTTGAATATTTAAGAACATATTAAATATTTTTATTCATTATTTCCAAATTTAATAAATTGGTTCATTTTTTAGGCATTATGAATACTATATTTTTTTATTTTAAAATAGTTATTGGTAAATCAAGTAATTGAGGGTAAAATTGATATTATAATTATTATAAAATGACCCTAAAACATTCCCCATTTTTATTGGATGATTATAATTAATCCATAATAATTAATGGATCATATATGTGACCATTTATGGCCTTTGGGATGAAATGACAAACATCAAAATATTTTATTCGATGAAAAGTCAAACATGTCAAAATCTTTTTCTTAAAAGGGAAATATTTTTAAAATGGATTTAAATAGGTTATATGTCTGACTATAAATACTTCATAGAAATATAAAATACTTATATTCATCAAGGTAATATATATTATAAATTTACGGTAGATATAATTAAATTAATTTCATCCAAAATGATGATGTAGTAACTGTTAAATTTATGGGAATATAAAATAAATGAAAGTAAGTATTGTTAAATAATATAATATTACATATTTAACTTCATAAAAAATAAAATTGATAAAATTGATATTTTATTATGTTTTAAATAATTTGGTTCTAATATATCATCTGGTTAAGAATTTTTATGTATTCAAGTAATGAGACTTGTCAAAATTGACCATAATGATATTTTAAAATAAATAATATTTTATTAAATGATTTGAAATTAATAAACATATAGAATTCTTCTTAATTAACGAGATAGGGTATAAAAATTAATCATTTATTCATTTATGATTCTTTTTTTAGTTTTATAGACACTATATTATCCATAAAAAAAATATTATCATAGAAAGAGTTAATGATGATAAGTATGGGTTAATGCTGAATCATAAAGATTACATAATATTAATATTATTATTAATATTCATTATATTATTTTATTTTATCCTAAAATTATTCTATATTATAATTCATTATGTTTGGATCCTTTTAAAAATAATATCAATTTATATCAAATTATTGTTTTTAGAAATTCATTAAGAACTACTCCCCTCTTGTATAAAATGGAACCTCTTGTTATCATTTCATCACACATAAAAAACAAATTTAGATAAAACAATGTCTACAAAAATACCTTAACATAATCCATTCCCAAATTCTAGATCAGTCTTTTTTGGTAGAACACCATCCTCAGTTTTCGAAAGTTGTTACGTAATGAATGATTTGTAATGAAGATGTGTTTTTTTAATCAACAGTTTCTATTTTATATAATCCTTCACTCCTTAAAATATTATTAAATAATTATTCTATAAAATTATTCTATAATAAATACACATATGTTTTGTAATTATAATATAATTTTCTATATCAATCACATGTTTCATCACATGGGAAAAGAATTTATTGTTCATCTGTACAGTGGACTATAGCCCTACAATCCAATGTAATTTGGTTTCCATCAAAATCTCTAACTAATGGTTATAATGATTTAATTAATGATTATATATGTTATAAATTACATAGATATCAATAATAAATGATAATAAATCATTTATGTTCTTGGATTTCCTTTCACATAAAAATAATAATTTAGTGCATTCGTATATGTGAGTTATCACCTCCAAAAAGCAATACAATTAACTATAAATCTCTATATCATCAGAAATTATATAAAATTATATTTAAACGATTAATATGACATTAATTATATTATTAAAATTCTATAATAATAAAATAATTAATACCTTCTATCCATAATGAACATTGAAAAAACATAATGTTACACTTTTTTATTTTTGACTAACCATCTCCATGATCATATCATAGTTCATTTCTGAAAAACAAATTAAATGGATGGATTTAGAAGTGAAATTTATGAATAAAAAAAAATTCATGAATATCTTTCAAGAGATATTGCATTGAGGAAAAAATTTAATATAAATATCAAACCAATGTTATTTGGACTCATATGTCGAATTATATCAAAACATCTGATGTTAACTTGAATATTAAATTAAATTTTATAACATGATAATAAGTGAAATAAGATGAATAATAAACATGAAAACGGATATCATGAAATTAAATTATTAACTTATTTTTTTAATTTTTGAATATATTTATTTTACATGATAAGTAAGACTCAAGGTATGTGAATCTTTAACTAAAAAATCATTTTAAATGTTAAAAAAAATTATTATTATAATCCATTCTCTTCTAAATACATGTTTTCAAAATGCTTTTTAATTTATTTTTGTGAAATATAAATTTTTAAAATGTTAATTTGAAGTAAAATTACAAAATTTTCAATGTGGTAAGGGACACATTGGTTTGAATTTATCATTTAAAATTATTTAAATGTGTTCGAAAAATGGATTGGTCATGTCCATTATATGAAATTTTTTCTTATGACTAAGAATAAAATTTTAATTGTGACATGTTGAAAATTGTAATCTTTTATGTGTTGTGATTATATAATTGTACTTTGACATTGAATTTTTGGATTTGTGATAAAAAAATGACTGATTGTTCCATGATATTCTAAAGATGGGTAGGACTATAATATCCCTCCAATACATTGGGTATTGATTTAAACCTCAAGGTTAATATATTTATAAGAGTGGCATGTGTGGAAATTTATCATATGATTATTCCATTAGTAAGAGTTTCATATATGGATTTCAACAAAAATGTAATTATATTTTAGTATAATTATGTCCCATGTTCACTTCTTATATCTATATGATTTCTTATTAGTGGACATCCTAATAATTTAACATTAAAATGTTAAGATAATTATCAATATGAAAATATTATTCCTTTTTTAGGGTTAAAATTTTCATTTTCTTGAATGTTTTTTTTGGGGTTTTAACAAAATAATGGTTTGATTTAATTCATTTCCCATACTGATATAATTTTTCTTATTAATTTATTAAAATTTAATCACTTGTATTTAATAATTGGTAAGGGGATGGAAGGATATTGGATGAATTAAAAGAGTAATTACAATGAAAGAAATCGTGATTAATTTTAAATGTAAAATATTATAGGATAAATGGATACTAATCAAAAGTGACTGATTTATATATAAATTTTTTTATATATTGGTTATGGAAAAAGTATATGAAACACTATATTTGAAGAGATTCTGAATGTGAAATAATGTAAATTCTTGACTAGAACTCAAGATTATGTAATGTATTATGTTTGATACTTACTGTTGGTATAAAATGATTCATAGAAAACATTAGAGTTTATAATAGTATTAACATAAGTGCATTATAATACTTTTTTATCGTTATGATGAAATTATAAATAATTTGATGGTTACCTTGTTTAATAATATTAATATTGTTTTTTCAGAATGGATTTTCACTAATGATATTAGGAATATATCATTGGAAAAAGACATGACTAAAATATCCTTCACAATCTACATCTTAAGGTAGTTGGATTTGGAACTGTAAAAAATTTTGTTGATAAGGAAAGTTGGAACAATATATAAATGGTGGGGGTATCCCTGAAATAAAGGAATACGATATACAATGAAATAAAATTTATATAGTGTAACATTCCTTGTGGAAAATCACCCGTTATTCTAATGATGACTTAACCTTGTTATAACTAAAGGTTGCATTAAATCTCTTGAAAATATATTTAATGTATTGGGTTTTTTGTATTTGAAAATGTTAAAATTTAAAATTTAGCATTTTTAAGTAGAAACTAACATGTGGTAGTAAATGTTCTAGAGTATTCGTAATAGGAGGATATTAACTCTTTGGAATTTGATGAATTCCAAAATACTTTTCTTGAAAAATATTTTCATAAGATGATCTGACATAGTGTAGAAAATAAATTCTTTGAATTGACATTGGAGGAGGATTTAGTGGCTGCTTATGAACCAAAATAAAATCTCTTATAATAAAACACTCCAAATATACTTTTGGATCTTCATAGTAAGATAAATTTAATTAAATCATTATTTAAACCATTATATTTAAGGGAATTGGATTCTCATGAGATAAAAATTAATGGTAAAATTTTAAAATGTTATTAAAATGAAAAAATAGAGTTGTTTGATCATCATATGTCCCATGAAAACCTGAAAAATAATAGGTCTAGTTGGAAGGCAATAAGAAATAATTCATCAAAGATGTCTAACTATATAAAAACCAAATACGAACTACAACTAATAGATATTCCACCTCTATATGAAAACCAAATACCAATATTATGATAAGTGTTTTATGATAAGAATATGATTATTTGTACTCATGGAATACATTATTGTATTTGGAAATAAATAAATCATAAATGAATCAAGGAATGTTGTATGTGGTATAAAAACAATTATATAATATATTGATTTTTTGTGTACACATAATCATATAAAATAATTTTTCATGGATGAAAACCAATACAATTATAAAATTTTTGGATTGGATATCCACCTATTTTCCAGAATATGGATTGAGATGACTTGAATTGTACCCAATTTAGGATTGGGAAATCCTTTTATGTAACCTCTTTTTCCACATTTGGGATAACAACCTATGTTCCCACATTTTCAGGATTGTTATACCCTCTCATAAGTAAATTGACCATAAAGATCATTAATATTACCATAATGAATTGTATATTTGAATAATTTAAGTGAAACCTACCAAAAAAATTAAAAACAAATATATGTATTCTAAAAATTATTCATCTTATCTGAAACCATTTAAATGAAATAGGTTTCTTAAACATTGTAGCACATCATAACCATTGGGAACAAAAAGGGTTTCATGAGAAATTGATATCAAAATCAATAAAAGATAGGAAAAAGGTATTTTTTGATATAATTATATCCTATTAATATTAAACCATAAATAAAATCATATTTTATAGTCGTTAATGATTTAAAATATCATAATATCCTATTAAATCATTAATGAGGAAAATATTGTTTTGATTTTGAATGATCATATTTTAAATATTTAAATTTTCAAAATATTAAAACTAATTGTTAATTGAAAATAAAATTTGGAAAATATAAATATTTCTTCAAAACATTATGTTTTCATTATGGAAGGAAATTAAATGCCTGTAATATATGATAAATTAAAAAAAGTATACACTTTTACCAAAAAAGTCAAAATATACCTTGTTAGAAAAATAATAAAAAAAATTGACTTTTAAAATAACTTTCGAAATAAACTCATATGAAAAAATTATATTAATAATATTTGGATAATAGAAAAAACATTCTTTAAACTATATTTTGAAAACAAATACATGATAGAGAAATGATATTATACTAAAGAGAGTAATAATGTTATTTTTTCATTTAAAAACATTCCTTTGGACACTTGAGGACATTAATTGAGGAAAATAAAATAATAAAAATATAATGTGAAAAAATAACCATAAGTAATTAAATTAAATTAATTTAATGATACATTGATCAAAATATTTAATCCTTGGAATCATAATAAAAAACAATCTAGATAAAAAATAAGTTAATAAAATAAAACCATTACTGCATTCATATATTTTTGAATTGTACACCCCATGAAAAGAATAAATAAATATATATATATATATCCATAAATATTTATTATATTAATGATATAATACATTCATGGTAATTATATAAAACACACTTGAGAAATAAGTGGTGAAAATGGTATGTGTCCCACGGAAATACAAGTGAGGCGAAAATCTTATATCTCATATATCAATTAAAACCTAAACATTTGAACATAAATTATAATACATATATGTTTTTTATAATTATATTAATTAAAATTAATAATATATATTATAATATATATTATTTAAGGGTAAAATGTATTCACGTTTTCATTAATAATTTTTTGATAAGATCACAATTTGGGGTAATGCCTGATTTCTTTATCATGACTATTTTTTTGGGTAGTTTTGATCCATCTATATTTATTATGGTTTTATAATATCAAGAATATGAATCATGATATATATCATAAATATTCATTAAATAATATTTATTTTCAACAATATGATCTATAAAATTGGAAAAGAATAACCATATTCATGGAGATAGTAGGAACGACATACAAATGAATTCTGTATTCATCTTTCAATGGATGAAACAAAATATAATGGAATATTAATTATAATTTAAAGAATAATAATTATATAATTGATTTAATATATATTCATTATTTATTGTGTTAATACTATACATGTCAAAAAAATATTGGAAATATTTTACTCCACTTTAAGGTGGAAATCATCATGTACACTTATGTAATTTTATTAGTTTCACTAAATTGGAAGGTAAAAATTTATATGTGATATTGTAGTCATATATGTATAATTATTTAAAAATTTTAATATATATATATATTAAATAAACCATTATATCTAACTATATGAACCTGTATGGAAAATAAATTACATAAATTTGATAGGAAAAATACCTTCTTAAAAATGATTAACAGTTTAGTTTCAATATTAATTAAAGAGGATATGGATGAAGTATATTAAATTAAAATGTTAAAATATATTTTAATGTGAGATATTTATGTTATTATATCCTATTTTTTTAGTATATTTTAAATATTTTGTAGAAAAAATAAAATAAAAAATCTTTGTCTTGATTGATACCACATCCTCAGACAACCTATTTAGGATAGTATCAAAAGACATCTTATGAGGGTGTCATAATAAAAATAAGGTCTCTAGGAAGTTGTAATGGAATTATGGATGGATTTTTTGATGTCTATATGTGATCCAAAAATATCATGAATTGTGAGACTAGTAGAAATTTCCCTTTATAAAAAAGGACAGGAACACACATTGAAATTTAATGAAAATGATACAACCATTCCTATGAAAAATAATTATATAATTATATATAATATTATTTTAGATAATTTATGTTCTATATATGGATATGAAATATTATTTCGAATGTTTTAATTAGAAAAAATACCATTATTTTTTTTTGTACACCCATCCTCAATAAACTATTTAAACAAATATTTATGGTAACAAGATTTAAATTTTAATACTATTAATAATGAAAAAATAATGTTTCTTAACATTATTAAGTATTATTAAATACAAATATAAAAAAAACATTAACTTTAAAAAATTTAGTTCATGATTGATGAATAAATTTACATAATATTTTTCTAGTAGACCTGGTGAAAAAATGGTTTTCAAATGAAATTATTGTCATAAGTTGAAACTTCTATCATATAAAAAAAGAAAAAGATAATGATTAAAATGCATGAAAATAATTTTATTGTAATATAGTAGAACTATTTTAAATTTCTAAAACCATTTTAATTTAATATTACTCATTTTAAATGTTTTAATGAAAAATTATGTTTTAATAAAAATCATTATATTTCAATATCGATTAAAAAGTAAACATTTTAGAAACTATTAAGAAATTAACATTATGATAATATAGACAGTATAACAATAAAAATTAAATAAATTTTATAATGTTAATTTTATAAAACCCAAAAAATGAATTTTTAAAAATATATTTTTTAATATATGACTAAAGAAGTTATTATAAATAAAAAGTTTTTAAGAAAAAAATATGACATATTCTAATCATTTTCCTTCAAAAATATTAAATGAATTATAAAAAATTTAATTCTATATATAATAAAAAACATTCATAAAAATAGTCACTAATGTATAATAATATAATTTGTTATAATGAAAACAAATTAAACATATAAAAATACATTTTATTAAGAAAAATTAATTTATTTTCAAATGTTTTATCTACTAGTATCAAATGATTTTATTTTATACATGTGTGAAAAATATAAATTTCATAATTTATTTAGCTGTATTCAAACCCTCGAATATAATATCTAGTTTTTTATTTTATAATATATTATTATTTGAAAAAATAATAGTCTTATATAACAATATCTCTCAATGTAATTAAACTAATATGTAAAAAATTTCATCAAATCATTAGATGTTACTTTATAACCCTCTTAGATTAAATGTCTCCCACAAAATTCTATTACACATATTCAAATTTATCTTTGCCAATTTGGTGTTTACTTCACAAAACATTGTATATGTTGGTGGTCTTGTTTTTTATCACTTCCACACTATATTAGAAAATCTACACTAAGGTTTCATCATAGGAGAGATCATTCCCCATAGTTAAAAATAATGAGTTCATCACATTTGATGGGTTAGTTAAATGCTTCCACATGACAAATATATGAAACAAATCATGGATTTTGATAGGTTCTTTGGAAGAAACAAATCAGCAGAAACTATGATAACTTAATCAAGAATATCTAAATATCCAATATACGTACGGATAATCATTCATTTATTTTAGAAACACATGAAAATATTCCATGGATAAATTTTTAGGATAACATTCTCACAATCAACAAAGTTTAGATCATTCTGATGATTGTCAGCAAACATTTTCTATCAATTTTTAGCTTCACAAATGTGTTTTTTAATGTCTTTGAATTTCTCTACAATTTTATACCTTTCTATAGTGCAAATATTATTTTGTCTCAAACTTCTCTACTACATGATAGAGTTATACACTTATATCAATAGTGGTTATTAAAATGATATATCTGAATTCATTATTTTAATATATTGTTGTATGAAAACTCATTAGAGAATGGATTTGATAACAACCATATATAAAGTCAATGCAACAAGATCTCAACAAATCGTATTGGGTCTGAATGGATCTCCCTGAATAGCCATCTATTGTAGGATAATACAATGTTCCAAAAAATCATTTTATCATGGTGTCAATAATGACATTACAAGAACAACATAATAAATATCATATCCTAATCAGATACTATAGAATATACTACTCCGTAAAACCTTTGCACATATTTAATGTATATTTGGATTGTTGATTATGAGAGAAGTATTCTCAAATAACACAGATCTGTGATGACATCAAATGGGCATTATATACAATCGAAATAGAATTATGTCATTCCGATATTTTGTGATGTTTGGTGAAAATTTCCAAGGTTATATTTTCCAATGTCTGATATAATGTGGGTAATGATTGTGACATCACATTATAAATATTAATGCTAGACTTATCGTTTTAAAAATAAAATTATTGAGATACATAAAACAATATATCTCCCTATATATTTTCCCACAAAAAAAATATTCTTTCAAATATTTTTATGATTTTATACACTAATCACAAATGTAGAGTGAATAACATTGAGCATTATCCAATAATGTATTGATTAAATATCATATGGATAGAACATATACATGGTTTTAAAACATTCTAATTACATCATAGTCAAAGTTAATATCATGAATCTTTCTCACCTTCTTCTTTAGATATTCATCTTCTTACAACACTTATTTTATATTCACATGGTTAAATAATTAAACAATCATTTTAAAAATATAAAATTTATCCCCATACCTATGGATTTTCATATCCATCTGTTAAAATGATATAATATTTGATATTTTATGATAAAAAACATAGATATAATAGAATGATTTTTTCAAATTTATGCCACATCAACCTTGTTTCCATTCACTTGAATGTATTGTATAGAAAATTTATAATCATAAATTAGTATCTACCGTATTCCCTAGTGGAAATTGAACTCATTCTATGTAAAGATATATTTTAAAACATTATGATCAATAAATATATATATATATATCATTACATTAATTTTAATGATAATTCTTACACAACATTAATTAAAAAATTACGAAATATAACTCTAAATCATTTTTTGAATAATTTTAATCACAAAACATAAATTTTAATTTTTAATGATATATCACCATTTCGTTATGTCAAAGAACACCACCAAATACCATATTTAATGCTTCAATAAAGATTATGAAATCTTTTTTGTTCGATAGAAATGTATCAGCTTGTGTGTTGACTAACCTTCACATTTGTTCCATAAAATTTTCAACGCAGACATTTTCCAAATTGAACATGGATCCACTCCTAGTTAACTTGTTCTTGATGATATGAAATCCTGATAAATTCACCCAAAAGAGTATGAAATGTCCATCAGAACCATGAAATGTAGTGATCACAGACATAGTGGTAGGTATCAACTAATGTCCAATAACATTGGTTATTGATGGATCTATATATATACCATCGTATGAGATTATATGTCCCAAAAAATAAACATTATAAAAAAAATATACTTGTTAAATTTTTCATATGACTTCACCAACCACTGTAATGTTAGTATAATTCCAACATAATCTTTATTCTATTATATTATCAATTAATTTCTAAGTAAATCATCAATACAGAATATTAAAAAATAATCAATGTAATATTTTAATATTATATTAATTACTTCCATGAATAAAGAATTGGAACTAATTGGACCAAATTGAATCACTATATATTCATATTTTCTATACTTTTAATGGAATGATGTATTTTTAATATACTCATTTCTCACTCATAATGGATGATATCCGGAATAAATTCTAATCATGGAAAAATAATGATCTTAATTTATTCAATTAAATTTGTATTCTACATGATGTTGAAGATATATTCTTTGGATTGTTAACTTGTAACCTATATGACAATCCACAATGATTCATATCAATATTTCTATCATCATTAACATAATAATCGATGAACCACAAGGTGACAAACATGGATGAATAAATAAATTTTCAATAATCATTAGGGGCTTCGTCTTCAATTCCAACAACTCAATCAAGGACATTATACATGAATTATTTTAATATGTTATAAAACAATTATGAGATATATTAAAAATTACACATCATGATTTGGTGGATGAATAGGGAATTTATTAATAAAAATTTCAACAAATTCCCTCCAAATAGGAATATATTTTATATTTAGTCTATACCAAACCATCTGAAAAAATCCCATTTTTAATCTGAATTAGGACCCATTCAATTCATTTAATTTCCATGAGATGTTCCTTTTTATCATCACACTGATACATAACGTAAGGATTTTTTGAATATCGATTGTGATATATATTCCTAAAACATAGAATGGGTATTAGGTTGGGAAATCCAATAAATTACTTGTAGGACATCAAATTCAACCATAGCGAGAATTAAAGTATTGCAATGAAGTGTATACCCACAATATTAAACTAACTATGATTATGAAATTTGATATGTGATCATCATACCATTTAGAATCTCACAACTAATTAAACATAAAATATTAACAGTTTACTTTTTATATCCTTATATAATTTTTCAAATATAAATGATGGGGTAGATCCAATGTCAAATAATACATTAATATTTCTTCAATTTACGGTATTTGTTCCATTCACTTTGACATATTTTTACACTTCATAATAAATAGAGATAACAAGATATTTACCTTTTTGTGTAGTCTTAAGAAGTTTCGGACATTGATCGCCATCATTAACCTTTGTATTTCTGAAATGGTAACAATAATTCTCATACTATTTGAATTTTAAAAACTATGGTGTGGTTTGGTCATTCTTATGATCATACTCTCTATTCACACTATTACCTATCTTCATCCAATTAATTCAACTGTTAATCATTTTATTAAATGATTTTCCACATATAAAACATCTTCATCAAAACATGAGGAAATATTCAACATGTTTTCATCCAATCATTAATCATGGAGGATTGGTCATCTTCTTCTATCCATGGTATTTTGAAGTTTCCATTTAATTTTATCTTCATTTTCATTTCAAAACTGTGATATTTATGGGTAACAACAATATTCATTTTCACATGGATTATACATACAATAATTTATTCAGAGCTTTAAATCAGCTTACTCATAACTCGCAACTAAGACATGTTAATAAGAATCTAATTAATTGATTATCCAAGCATTTATTTGGGAAGATAATATCATGGGTATACCTCCAATAGATTGTAATATATGACTTTAAATATAACATTATATTGGCCACCCTTATACATTATCTCATGCAATTACATCCCCATTTTCATATGAACAGTAATAGGAATGTACATAACAATGAATAGGCTCTTAATGTCATTATACTCCATGTAGTCAGTTTGTTCTTATAGACTTGTATTCTGGAAAATATTCCACCATTAGTGTAACACTCCAGGTAAATAAAGAATATGACATTTTTATATTTATCCATATTTTTGAATAAAATATTCATATTACTTTAAAGGGGACTCTATGCTCGATGGCGTACCCAATACGCAACAACGAGTTTCTTAGGAATCTTACGTTACACTCTAATAATAAAATAATATTATTTTAAATGGTAGTTAACGCCTAGCCATTGTAATGGAGGGAATGAACAGAACTAACTAAAAAATTATTATATAAGTTTTTCAAATATTTTTACTTTTTACAATAAATGTTAGAGGATTAAAAATGTGAATGAATTCAATTTTAAGCGTAAACATTCTAATATTCTTTAGAAGGTCGATTATCCTCCTTTTGATGGAGAACCTCTTTTAAATAAACTTTTTGAATATTTTATGTGTTATATTTAAGAAAATAAAATTCTTATTTTGAATCGGGACATCAAAATTTACTTTGTGTAAATTTTTGGTATTTTTCCTATAAAGTTCATTTTTTAATGAATAGTGAAAAATGTTGTATTTTAATTCAAAACCACTTTTTAATCTAATTTATTTTATGATTAGATTATATTTTGAATTGGTTTTAAAGTTAAATTAGAATATATTTTTACCATTAAATACAATTGTGGTCATTGGAATTAATTTCACTTTGAAATCGGACTTAAACTAGTGTCAATCTTTTGATACTTATTGTTTCATAAAAACACGCTATTTGCTCTGACAGCGAGAATTAATTATTAAATTAATTAATGAAACTTATATATTTTGAATTTTTTAAAATATACTTCATTTTTGAATTTTGAATATCAAATATTGCTTAGGGTGATGTTTTGGTATTTTTCTGAAGAACTTCAATTTTTGATGAATAGTGAAATCACTAAGTGGTACTTATAAGAACTGATTTTCCATTTAAATGAAATTTTACCACCTCTGTGTTTTGAATTTAAAAAATCCAACATACATGGTTGTCATTAATAAGTAAAATGTGGTTAAATGGAATTAAAATATTTTTTTGGTGAATAGTAACTTTTAAGTTTTTAATCGCGATTAGAGGTAATTAGTGTAGTTTAAGGTAAAAATAATGTTTTAATAATATGAGATGAGCTTGAAACAGGTCCTACCCTTATTGGATGTGTCATGGCCGACCACGAAAATCCATGGGTCAACTTGGGGACCCCATGGAGCCACTTTGGTTGGGAAATGTCATAAATGACTTTTTATTTAATGTAAAGGTAAAAATGACACAAACATGAGTTGTTTTACGAAAACAATTTTTATATGGGGTTATACAAGTCATATTTTTGACTATAAATAGTCATTGGAAAGATAATACTATTTCCTACATCATTATAGTTTTTTTATAATTTTTAGACCTTAAATAAATAAAATTATTTATGACATCATAATGATGTCGCGATTACCTCATTAATAAAGGATTTAAATAAAATGAAAAGATAATGTAAAATCTATGACCTAAACATGTCCAAAACCTATTGAATTGGTGTATTTCGAAACCTTATCAAATTATCCTAGAATTATATCAATGTGGGACCTTTTAAATCCGAAACTCATTTTCAAATAAAGTAACATTTCTTTACTTTCCAAGAGTGCCCCTCCTCTCCTCTTATAAAAGGCCCCCACCTCTACCTCCTTACCCACACATCTAAAGTCTTTGTCTCAGCCAAACCCTGCCCATTTTGTCTCTACACATCCCTCTATAACTCTTAGAAGCCTCAATTTGTGAATAATTAATCCCAAGGAATCCTTTGAGCTCAAACCAAAGGGAGTTACCCGATTTTAAGGTAATGTATTCACTTGAGTCCTTTTGTATTATTTTGCTTCTCCAACCCCCTAAACTCTTTTTATTCATTTCTATTGTAACAACTACAGTATATTAAATATATTAGGATGTTGTTAAAAGAATAATTAGAGATACACTTTCACACCCCAACATCTAATGGTTAAAGAACATACTGTTTCTGTGGATGACGAATTTCTGCCTCATGAAACGATGATTGTTCAACACTCATATAACACCTTCAAAGGTGGCCATTAAAATGCCAATATATTTATATATGATATGTAATATTTTTATGTTTTACTTAAGATTATGTATTTTTCTTTTGTGGCATACCTTTATGGTTTCCATTGTGGGTAATCATGATAATTTCATTTTAGGAAGTGTGGACTACCGCCCCCTCAAAGTGATTTGATTCGTTAATGCCATATGCGGGATGTATAAATGATGTATTTAAAGTTATTATTTATGATTTATGTTACATATAAATGATGAATATAATTCTGGAATTAAAATATACATACCTCTCATTTAGTTTTAATTCCATTAATATGACATAGAAATGAAAGTGGCGTTCATGCGTACGTACGGCTTACCGTCTCCATGAACTGTGCATTTCATTTATTACCTCTAAATGATTATTTAATATTATTAATACATGTATATTCTGGATATATATGATATATATTATATCCAAATCCCGAAAATCATTCTGGATATAATGATCCGTTGACCACACGAACAACATGTAATTGTAAGAAGTCCACTTTCGACTTAAGAACCAAATTTCGACAAAACAAACATTATTAACTTAAATGATTACATAATGTTTATAACATGGAAATAAGTGATATTAAAGGAATAATGAACTTTAAATAGGTTCTTAAGAAAGAAAAAATTAACTAACGTTTATTATTCAGAATGTTAAAGAATGATCGAGTCATGTCGGACCAGAGGTAAGGGATCCTACTCCTCTCTTTCTTTTTAAGTACACTCTTTTATGTCATTCCTTTTAAGCTCATATTTCTTGTGATTGGGATGTTCTGTTATATTACTCTTACTTTAATTTTTATTTTCATATGATTAGAGACCCTATTCTCTCTCATCAATCCATTTTTGAAGTTTTGAGTTGCGCCATTAGGCTGTCGAATTTTCGTAAGAGATCATACCTCTCTCATTCTTTTTAAGCACTCTCTTTTATTTCATTTCCTTTAAGCTCATCTTTCTTATGTTTGGGGATTTTATTAAATATTACTCATACTGTAATTTCTATGTTCATATGATGAGAGAACCTATTTTATCTCATCAAACCATTTTCAGAAGTTTTATGTCGCGCCGTTAGGCTACCGAGTTTTCATAAGGGATTTTTCATCTCACTTTTATTCTCGTGAGATTTATGCTACATTTTCCACAATTTCCATTGAGTGGTGTATGTACTGCCCATTATTTTAATCATTGTTTAATATAAATTAATTTATGAGTATTTACATCAATTTTTTATTGTCCTTCTTTCACGGGGTGTATGTTTCGAAATATACCCATGTCGGTAAGAGAACCTTTCACCCTCCTCTTTTTAAAAGACTTATTTTGTTATGTCTTTTAATTCACATAACATTATGTTGGGATATGTTCTTCTATATCCTTATTGATGTAAATTTTATGTCCAAGGGATGAGATACCCTCTTTATCTCTCATCAACTCTTTTTCTGAATTTTGAAGTGACGTCGTTAGGTTGTCAAATTTTTGCAAAGGAACTTCTTAACCCAATTTTGATTATTTGGGATAAACTTGTACTCCTTGAATATGTTGTTCTATGAATATGTTTGAATGTCATATGATTCTTTTACACTTAATATCCACTTATATTTGTTGTATTAGTTTGTCACACATAATTATGTAATTGATTTATCCTTAATCGAAGGATACCGTCTTTGTATGGGACTTTGTCTCAATCTCCTTTCATTGAGGCATATTTTGTTTTATACAAATCCTTCTTTTATACGGTGAATAAACCCCTTCGACTTTACGTTTATTCAAAAGAAATCTTTTCTATATGAAGCTTTTACTAAATGACAAAAGGGAATGTTTTTGTCGTACATATGCGGCGAAAATGACTTCTCCTCCGCCGTGACCATTATTTGAGTTTCGACTTCCTCTATAAGCCATACCTTTTTTTAAAAGAAAAATAAATACCATGTTTTACTTTTATTTTATTTTGGTATTGAAAGTGGTTTTCATGATGTTTTTATATAAATGTTTTGTATTGATATCTTATGATTGAAAGGTGGAAATGTTATGTTTCCTTTACGCATGTTTTATGTAATACGATTATGTTGAGGTTCTTGGGCATTATTATGAAGAAGGGTGGTTCGGTGATAAACAAATGGCGGGTGAGCCCGTTATAGCTCTCCAATGAATTGGGTAACGCGACGGAGTGAAACGTTAAGGTTTCTATGAAGAGATTTAGGGAATATACTATGGTGGGTATTCCAAACGTAACCAAGAGGGTTACTCCCTATGTAAGAATGTAATGAATGCCTCAAGTTACCTTTATGTATTATGATTTCTATGATTTATTCATGATTTGATGAGGTATGTTAAAGTTCTTATGTTTTATGGGTAAAGTATGATTTCTTTCTTATGTATACATATACTCGTGTTTCCTTTCCATATTTTTATATCCCTTACTGAGCTTTTTATGCTAATCCCATGTTTTTGAAATGTTTTTCACAGGTCAAGGGAAGGGTACAAGATATGATTATAGTGTCAAGGAAGTGTCAATAAAGAATCCATGTTTTATTTTAAATATGTTTCCGTTGATAGGAAAAATGAATACTATATTTTATGTAACCACTTTGTTTAAATGTGGAATGTAATGCAAGTTTTATGATCTAATTATCTAAAAATCTAAACCTGAAAAGATCCTCAATGTGTAATCTTGTAATAAATCATGATTAAGTAAGGTTTATGGATTGGGCCTTATAGTTGGTATCAGAGGTCGGTTTAGATAACTTTAGAGGTTAGGTTATTCTCTAAGCACAAGTGAAATTACAATAATGGTAAGGATTTCAGAAAGAGTCCTAGTTTTAGATAAAGTGAATGAGTAATTATATCTTAGTGTTTACCTTCCTCATTAGTACATGATGGTTTTTGTTGATATACACACACTTACATTTCTGTTTTTAGTGAATGGATGGATCTAGCAGGCACCAAAGAGATAATAGGTTTGAAGGAAACTGTGGTGGTTCTCTGATTAAGATACTAGATAAAATGGGGGATTCAATGAGGAAACTCATGGTTTTTCTAAAACAACTATCAAGGAGTCATGATCAACCACTTGAACATTGGTATTTTCTGTAATGCATCATGTACAAGATGACCAATCGATGAGGATGTTCAGGTAATAATTATAAAGGTAACCATTAGGGTTTATATGATCCTTACTTTTGAGGTAATTATGGGTTATTATATGTTATGATGGAAAATGAAAGGCATGAGTTAAACTTGATGTTAAAATATGTTATGATTATTTTTGAAGATTTTATCTCATTTTGGGGAATGATTTAAGAATTATATAGTCTTGGAAAAATGAAAACACGTAGACCGTGTGACAACCCATCGCGTCGAACAAAGCTGTGGGAATCGAATCCACAACCAAAGTGTGACTGGTATTTATCGCCTACAACTGGACTACGTGAAGTCCCTAGTTAGTTTGACTAATTCATTTTAGTTAGATGATTTTAGGAATCAAGAGTAAGTTTATTTTCTGTTATCTATGGAAATGATTAACCTATCATGAAGGATATGTGATTAGGTTAATTACTTTTCAATTTGAGAATTTAAGAGCATCTGATGTTATTTGGAGATAAAAGTTAATTCGTGCCTTAGAAGACTATGTGATTAAATACTTCAAATATTTGGGTTTCAATCTTAGTTTGGTTTACTTTGAAGAATTTTATGGACAATTGTTTATTGAATGGTCCTCTTTGAACTTTGGGTTTTGTTGGAAAAATTTTGGAGATTAAGAATAGATTTTCTTTTTATAAAGGGTTATCCTTTTCTGGATTATCTGATCTTGTACTAACCATTTTTTTTGGTTTTGGTTAACGTCTAAAGACATGGGAATTATATAGTTCTCTTTTGTGGATTAGGTGATTCTCTAGAAGTTGATTATAGTACTCTTAATGTGAACAAGTCTTCCTAAATACTTTTATTTTGGAGAAAATATGAGTTTGTGTAAGAAATATAGTAGGAGATGAGAGTCTACACGATAAGTAAGTATGTTTCCTTAAGATCAAAAATAAATTCCGCAATTAAAAGTAACTTAAAACAAAAATGTGGTCTATTAGCTTTTTCTACTGGTGAATCGAATACCGTTTAACCCACCACAAGTTTGTGATTTTCATATGGTTAACTTTCTCCTAGACATGTTTACTATCACTCTCCATCAGAACATGACCCTTTGTTTTTTTCCTCCATGTCCATATTTTCATACTTGGAATCCTTGTATGGGTTAACTCGGGTGACCTTTGTACTTCTATTTCTTTATTTTAAAGTTATTGTTTTACCGACTCTCGTTCCGATGTGGGGCTTTCAAGGATGTTTCCGAGCCCAATTTTAAAATTTGCGAGGATGCAATTCCCAAAAGGGGGGAAGGATGTAGCACCCCAGGTAAATAAAGAATATGAAATTTTTATATTTATCCATATTTGTGAATAAAATATTAATATTACTTTAAAGGGGACTCTATGCTTGATGGCGTACCCAATACGCAACAACGAGTTTCTTGGGAATCTTACATTGCACTCTAATAATAAAATAATATTATTTTAAAAGGTAGTTAACGCCTATCCATTCTAATGGAGGGAATTAACAAAAATAACTACAAAATGATTACATATGTCTGTTAAATATTTTTTCTTTTTACAATAAATGTTAGAGGATTCAAAATGTGAATGAATTCAATTTTAAGCGTAAATATTCTAATATTCTTTAGAAGGTCGATTAACTTCCTTTTGATGGGAACCTCTTTTAAATACACTTTTGACAATTTAATTTGTTGTATTTGAAAAAAAAATTCTTCTTTTGAATCGAGACATCAAAATTTACTTTGTGTAAATTTTTGGTATTTTTCCGATAATGTTCATTTTTAATGAATAATGATAAATGTTGTATTTTAATTCAAAACCACTTTTTAATATAATTTATTTATATGAATAGATTATATTTTTAATTGGTTTTAAAGTTCAATTAGAATATATTCTTACGATTTAATCCAATTGTGGTCATTGGAATTAATTTCACTTTGAAATCGGACATAAACTAGTGGCAATCTTTTGATACTTATTGTTTCATAAAAACATGTTATTTTCTCTGAAAGCGGGAATTAATTATTAAATTAATTAATGCAACTTATATGTTTTGAATTTTGTAAAATATACTTCATTTTTTAATTCGGAATATCAAATATATCTTACGGTGAAGTTTTGGTATTTTTCTGAACAACATCATTTTTTGATGAATAGTGAAACCACTAAGTGGTACTTATAAAAACTGAATTTCCGTTTAAATGAAATTTTATCACCTCTGTGTTTTGAATTTAAAAAATCCGACATACATTTTTGTTATTAAGATGTAAAATTTGGTTAAATGGAACTAAAATAATGTTTTGGTGAATAGTAACTTTTAAGTTTTTAATCGCGATTAGAGGTAATTAGTGTAGTTTAAGGTAAAAATAATGTTTTAATAATATGAGATGATCTTGAAACAGGTCCTACCCTTATTGGATGTTTCATTTCCGAACAAAACAATCCATGGGTCAACTAGGGGACCCCATGGAGCCACTTTGGTTGGGAAATGACATAAATGACTTTTTATTTAATGTAAAAGTAAAAATGACACAAGCATGAGTTGATTTACTAAAACAATTTTTACATGGGGTTATAAAACTCAGATTTTTGACTATAAATAGTAATTGGAAAGATAAAAATATATACAAAATCATGATAGTTTTTTTATAATTTTTAGACATTATAAAAATAAAATTATTTTGACATCATAATGATGCAGCGATTACATCATTAATAATGGATTTAAATAAAATAAAAAGATAATGTCAAATCTATTACCTGGACATGTCCAAAACCTGTTGGATTGGTGGATTTAGAAACTTTATCACCTTATAATATAATTATATCAATGTGGGACCTTTAAAATCCGAAACCCATTTTCAAATAAAGTAACATTTCTTTACTTTCCACGAGTGCCCCTCCTCTCCTCTTATAAAAGGCCCCCACCTCTACCTCCTTACCCACTCTTTAAAAGCCTTTTTCTTGGCCAAACCCAACCCATTTTGTCTCTCCACTTCCCTCTATAACTATTAGAAGCCTCAATTTGGGCAGAAGGTTTCCCAAGGAAGCCTTTGAGCTCAATCCAAAGGGAGTTACCCAATTTTAAGGTAATGTCTTCACTTGAGTCCTTCTGTATTATTTTGCTTCTCCAACCCCATAAACTCTTTTTTTTAATTTCTCTAGTAACAAATACAGTATATTAAATGTACTAGGATGTTGTTATAAGAAGAATTATAGCTACACTTACACACACCTACATCTAATGGTTAAAGAACATACTGTTTCTGTGGATGGTGAATTTCTGCCTCACGAAACGATGATTGTTCAACACTCACATAACTCCTTAAAAGGTTGACATTAAGATGCCAATATATTTATATATGATATATAATATTTTTATTTTTTACTTAAACTTATTTATTTTTCTTTTGTGGCATACCATTATGGTTTCCATTGTTGGTAAACACGATAATTTCATTTTAGGAAGTGCGGACTACCGCCCCTCAAAGTGATTTGATTCTTTAATGCCATATGTGGGATGTATAAAGGATGTATTTAAAGTTATTATTTCTGATTTATGTTACATATAAATGATTAATATAATTATGGAATTAAAATATAAATACCTCTCATTTAGTTTTAATTTCATTAATATGACATAGAAATGGAAGTAGCGTTCATGCGTACGTACGACTTACCGTCTCCATGAATGGTGCATTTCATTTCTTACCACTAAATGATTATGTAATATTATAAATACATGTATATTCTGTATATATATGATATATATTATATCCAAATCATGAATATCATTCTGGATATAATGAACCTTTGACCACACGAACAACATTTAATTGTAAGAAGTCCACTTTCGACTTAAGAACCAAATATCGCCAAAAAAACATTATTAACATAAATGATTACATAATGTTTATAACATGGAAATAAGAGATATAAAAGGAATAATGAAATTGAAAAAGGTTCTTATGAAAGTATAAATTAACTAAAGTTTATTATTCAGGACGTTAAAGAATGATCGAGTCAAGTCGGACCAGAGGTAAGGGACCCTACTCCTCTCATTCTTTTTAAGTACACTCTTTTATGTCATTCATTTTAAGCTCATCTTTCTTGTGATTGGGATGTTATTTTATGTTAATATTACTTTAATTTTTATGTTAATTTTATTAGAGACCCTATTCTATCTCATCAATCCATTTTGATGTTTTGAGTGGCGCCGTTAGGCTGCCGAATTCTCGTAAGAGATCATACCTCTCTCATTCTTTTTAAGAACTCTCTTTTATGTAATTTCCATTAATCTAATATTTCTTATGTTTGTGGATTTTCTTTTATATTCCTCTTACTGTAATTTTTATGTTCATATGATTAGAGACCCTATTTGATCTCATCAATCCATTTTCGGAAGTTTTAAGTGGCGCTGTTAGGCTACTGAGTTTTCGTAAGGGATTTTTCATCTCACTTTTATTCCCGTGATATTTATGCTACATTTGCCACAATTGCCTTTGAGTGGTGTATGTACTGCCCATTATTTTACTCATTGTGTAATATACTTTCATTTGTGAGTATTTACATCAATTATGTATTGTCCTTCTTTCACAAGTTGTATGTTTCGAATGATACCAATGTCGGTAAGGGAACCTTTCACCGTCCTCTTTTTAAAAGACTTCTTTTGTTATGTCTTTTAATTCACATAACATTATGTTAGGATATGTTCTTATATATACTTATTGATGTAAATTTTATGTCCAAGTGATGAGGTACCCTCTTTATCTCTGATCAACTCTTTTTCTGAATTCTGAAGTGACGCCGTTAGGTTGTCGAATTTTTGCAAGGGAACTTCTTAACCCAATTTTGATTCTTTGGGATAAACTTTTACTCCTTGAATACGTCGTTCTATGAATATGTGTGAATGTCCTATGATTGTTTTACACTTAATATCTACTTATATTTGGTGTATTAGTTTTTCACACATAATTAGGTAATTGATTTATCCTTAATCCAAGGATACCATCTTTGTATGGGACTTCGTCTCAATCTCCATTCATTGAGGCATATTTTGTTTTATAGACAACCTTCTTTTATACGGTGTATAAACCCCATTGACTTTTATGTTTATTCAAAAGGAATATTTTCTATATGAAGCTTTTACTAAACGAAAAAAGGGAATTTTTTTTTTGTCGTACGTATGCGGCGACAATGACTTCTCTGCCGCCGTGACCATTATTTGAGTTTCGGCTTCCTATAGAAGCCATACCTATTTTAAAAAGAAAAATAAATACCATGTTTTAATTTTCTTTTATTTTGATATTGAAAATTTTTTTCATGATGTTTTTATATCAATGTGTTGTATTGATATCTTGTGATTGAAAGGTGGAAATGTTATGTTTCCTTTATGCATGTTTTATGTGATACGATTATGTTGAGATTCTTGGGCATTATCATGAAGACGGGTGGTTCCGTGATAAACTAAGGGAAGATGAGCCCGTTGTAGCTCTCCAATGCATTGGGTAATGCGAAGGACTGAAACCTTATGGTTTCTCCGAATAGATTTAGGGAATATACTGTGGTGGGTATTCCAAACGTAACCAAGAGGATTACTCCCTACGTAAGAATGTTATGAATGCCTCAAGTTACCTTTATGTCTTCTGATTTCTATGATTTATTCATGATTTTATGAGGTATGTTAAAGTTCTTTTGTTTTATGGGTAAAGTATGATTTCTTTCTTATGTATACATGTACTCATGTTTCCTTTCCATATTTTTATATCCCTTACTGAGCTTTTTATGATCATCCCATGTTTTTGAAATGTTTTTCACAGGTCAAGGGAAGGGTACATGATATGATGATAGTGTCAAGGAAGTGTCAAGAAAGAATCCATGTTTTATTTTAAATATGTTTCCATTGATGGGAAAAATGAATACTATCTTTTATGTAACCACTTTATTTAAATGTGGAATGTAATGCATGTTTTATGATCTAATTCTCTAAAACTCTAAACCTGAAAAGATCCTCAATGTGTAATCTTGTAATAACTCAAGATTAAGTAAGGTTTAAGGCTGGGGCCTTATAATTAGTCTAATGAAAATTTAAATTTATTAATATAAAATTATAAATTTTTACTCTCCAAAACTGGAGAACCAAAAATTATTTCCATGGTTTTTGATCCATTATATATATACAAGTTGATCTTTATACTCATTAAAATATGATGGATGTCACCACATGAAGGAATCATCATGACAATCTTCACCAATTTTTTAATTTTGATCATCATTATTAATAATATAATGATAAAGTTATTCAAGAATAGAAATTATATATTCCACCCTATCACTGTAAAATTTGTATAATAAGAGAGATAATCATTTCATTGTCTTCCTCAATCATTATTATCATGATTACATAAATTTCTATTAATTGAATAATAAAATAATAATTTAATCCATATTATTATATGTGGGAGACCAAATAATCTGTAGAAATAACTTGGAGGATCTATAAAACATTACACCATATGTTTATCCTAGGAAATTTTTTGTCACCGTATATTAAAATACCTGGTGCTCTTTCATAATTGATTTTTTAATTTCCAAAATTTATCCCCTAACAATTTTAAATATGTTCCAGTAAAATTATAACTATCATACAACATGTGGTGATCAATTCAAGGACCAATGATCCATTTTTTGAATTATTACACCTTGGTACAACTGTGATAGATCCAAATCTACATATATTTTCTATACAATGATGTAATTTATTGGAAACCACTTTCTCAATTATTTACCAAAATTCTAGGACATTTTCATTCACATTTTCCTATACTTAGGGGTTCATAATGTTTTTACTTCCTTATTTCCAAGGGTTGTATAAAAATTTCTAAAAATAATAGTGTGGAATCACACACTTTTCAAATATCAATATTAAAAATTGCTATATGAATATTGATATTAAAAAATATTGATCGATGCCAATTTTGTATAATTGAATTGTCATTGGAAACATGGATACATGGAAAATACATTCATAATTAAACTAAATGATCTCTATCTTATCTAATAATAAGTAAAACACCACAAGAATATCATATATAATATCTTTATTCATAACCCGGGTAAAGGAAACATATGAAAAGGCAATATTAAATTACTATTATGGGTATAAAAGTAAGATATAAAAATAACATGTGAATAATGTTAGGAGAACATGAGGATATCAATTAAAAACCATTTCTTGAATATAATTGATCATAATTATACATCATGGAATAAATTAACACAGTTTATATAAAATAAATCATAATAGAATCAAATGTCATAAACCATTGTAGAATAAAAATTTCATAACACATATATTTCTTGAATACAAATAAGCATAGAAAATATTATGTCATGGATACCCCCCATGTAATTAAAAACATGTTAATCATGGGAAAAACATTGTACCTTTTTTGGTCTTGGGATAACCTCCCATATAGAATGTTTTTTCGATATTAGGATAAGATTTTGTGTTCCCTATTTTTTTAGGCATTGGATATAAAAACGTATATACATTAAGATCATATAAAAATAATCCTTACCAAATTAATTGGAAGAATATAGTTTTCATAGCACATCTATCACAAAATGAGTATAATACATATGTGTTCCACAAAATCATTCATCATATTATAACCCCTGAAAAAGAGGTCTCCTTAATAGTATATTATAGCATAACTTGTCAGAATGAAATGTGATTCATAAATATTTGTCATCATGATCATAAATCATCCATAAATAATATAAGTATCATATTACTATATTATATTCTGAGTAATTTATAAAAAATATTGGAGGATTATGTCATTAATTTATAGAAATTCAATAAAATATCATCAGAACATTCATGTGTTAAATTTCCTTTCCATTGTGAAATATAGGTCTTAAAATAATAAAATTACTAAATATTAAATAAACTAATATCATTGAGAAATAAATTGGAAACTTGTAATGGATATATCAATTCATTATTAAATTATGGTGTAGGTAAATTATACATCTCTCATATTAGTTAAATGAAAACAATTCATTAAAACCTTTGTAAAATTAATCATAAAGTACAACATTCATAAAATGACATGAATATTCAAATTAAACCATTATATAAAAATTCAATAATTATTAAAAATTAATGTCAATTTTTTTTTAATTTAAATATATTCATTATTTTTTTAGATAACATGGGCATTAAATAAAAATTATTTTAGACTGATGTGGCACATAACATTACTTTTTTCCATAAAAATTTATTTGGGAAATATTAAAATATATATATATGAAAATAAGTTGATAACATTTATTTTTGAGAAATAAGTATTTGAGAATAAAGGTGATGTGCTTCCTGATATAAATATATAAATAATAATATTTCATCATAGGAATCATAATGATAAAAAATATGGAAAATAATGAAATGCTAACATAAATACAATACCACATTGGTATCATTTTAATTGAATGCCCCTAGATGGGATAAATTTTTTATTGAAATTAATATCCTATAATATTAATAACAATAATAATAACATTTACGAGTTACTTATAATCATTTATATGCATTTCATTAATAATTATTTAACAAAATTACTATTTTGTGTAACAAATAATTCCCAATATATGTTTTGGGTTGAAAAACTAGGTCCCAACACATTGATGGTGTTTACATAATCTAAAAAAATTAATAATATTTTAAAAATAATAGTTTACTATATATACATATTTATAGTCATTAATAAATTATATAGGTAGATGGAAGTATTGCACAGTTCTCTACTTGGTAGGTTATATGTTTGCATGACTGTTGTTTTCATTTATTTATGGATGGGACAAATGAAAAGTAAATAACACCCAACATTTATAAATCCTTATTATATAATAAATATCATATATAATACATAAATTTATACATAATAAAATATATGTCACAATAGCATGAAAAATGTAATACTTTTCTTTATTGGGGTGGTTTTCCACACATATGCACGAGATACCTTATTATTTGTCAATGTATTGAAATTAATAATGTTATATGTGATATTACAGAAAAATATGTACAATTATTTAAATAATATATTATATATACATTTAATCCATTAATATTTCAATCATTGGGTGGTTGTGTTGGAACAAATATTACTTCATTTCAGGAGGTGGCATTGTTTCATACACAAGATAAACAATTTCATTTTTGATATTATTGAAGAGGGGAAGAATTTATGTCATTATATTAAATATTTATAATTATATTTCTCGTATTTATTTAATAAAACAAAATTAGTTTAAAAAATTTTAATGAGTTCTAAAAAACACATGTTAATGAATGTGTACCCCTCGTCGGGAAACCAATTTCAGTAATCACTAAAATAATTCCTTTGAGGGTTTCATATTGATTAAAAATAATTTATAATGTTATAATGGATGTAATTAATTATTTGGATAAGTATTTTCAAATTAAAAAATGTCCTAATGTTTGGAGATGAGAGGAGATTCCCTTTTATATGTTTGGGATGGAACACACATGGATATTTTATAAAATAATAGAAAATAATAAATTAATTCCCAATAATAATGCATAAAACTTCCCATAGATTCCATTTTTGATATAATAAGTTAAAAAGTATTCCCATAAAATCGTTTTTAAATTTTTTTAAATTTTCAGAAATTCCCTTTATCTTTGGGTTTAAACCCTATAATCCTATTTTTAATCTAAATATTGTTTTGAATTTTAATCAATTTTTACATTAAATTATTACAAAAATTTGTTCATATATCTATATATATTGTTAATTATTAAGATTAAAAATACTTAATTGATTTTTTGATATTCTATTAATATAAATTGATGAATTTAATTAAAAATTAATGTTGGTGATGTGAAGAAAATATTATATTACTAATAAAATTTGTTTAATAAGTATAATAATGTTTCTAAACAAAATTGGAAATAAAATTGATAATAATGACCAAAATATGATTAATAAAAATTTTATTGAGTTAATTTAACCATTAAATAAATTTTAAAACAAAATCATGTTTGAAAATGATGTTAATGATAAGATCATTTTCAAGAAATTAAATAATTTTCACCATTCAAACAATAAATATTATTTTTAAAAAAATTTCAAAAAGATTACTATTAAATAATTTTTACATGTTCATCTAAAAAATTAATTCCCTTTTTAGGATTACTTTATTAATTTGGAAAACACCATTTTAAAAAAATCTATTAATAGATGATGAAACTAATATTTAGAGAAAATTATTTTTGAAGAGGAAAAAAAATTTATTCTCCCTTTACTAGAAAAAATATTGGATGAATAATGAAACATATAATTAAATATATAATATATTAATACAATTAAAATAATTCACTAAGAGAGTATAATATAATTTATTAAAACAAAAACACATTGAATGCATACAGTTTTTTAGAAACTCATTTATTTTACTATAATGTAATTTCTATTTTATTTTATATTAAATTTATAACCAATAAAATTATATAAAATAAGTGAAAACCATATTATTTTTATAATTTTTATAATTATTTTCATTCTCTTTATCTTATTAGCTCAGTTATAAGGTTATACGATATTATGATTCATTAAAAGATAGTTTTCCATGTAACATAGGATGTAAAAAAATTAAAAATACTTTCATAAAATATTTCTTCAAATCATTGTGTTTTATATATAATATTCCTATATTTCAAATACTATAATCTTAATCAAAAATAAAACATCAAAGTGGGTGTTATAATTTATAACTAATTTCCTCAATGAATTTTTACTCGACTACCTCCTTCCAAAAGATCATAAATTTTTTAATATATTTTCTTTATTATTCCCAATATAATAATTTTCATTGTATTACTGGTAGGAAAAATTTCCGTAAAAATTTATAATCAATAGAAAATTAACCCTCCAATCTTCAATATGTGTTTAATACCAAGTTCACAAATTGAGGGTTTTCATTTTTTTTAAATAGCTTGTATGGATGGATATAATTTTGTATGAAATGAATATATAAGATATATATGACATATATAATATTTCAGAAAATTAAAATGTTATATTATTTATTTTATTTCATCCCATTAGACTGATAGAAACAACATTCATGAATTCTTATGGACTACCATCTCTATGAATCGATGTTCTTAATATTTCATTAACACGATACATGGATTTTTCTAAACACATATAAGAAATATTGATATGAATATTATGATTTTTTTATTCTATTTTTGATCTAATATTTACCTATCTAACAATAGTCAATGGTTGGATATTTTTATAGGGTATAGAACTGATCCAACACAAAATTATTAATATAAACATAACTCGTTTAGTAACTAGATAATTTATTATAAAAATTGACATAAATTAAAAATTATTAGTGCAACTGAAAAGAAAAATAATCTAAATAAATTATAAACAAAATAAAAAATAAACTAGGAGATAAGGAATTTATGATCCATTTCAGGACATGAGGTGATGGAATTATCGTATCAATTTCCTCTATTGATAATTATTCCATAGTCAACGGTATTTTTCAATTTTATAGTATATAACTTTCTATTTTTTTAATAAATGAATAATAAAATTATTTTTTTCATATAAATTACATGATATCATTTTTAACATTATTTAGTATTAAATGTCACCCAGTATATATGTGAATATTATTAAAAGACATGATTTTAAATTCTTAATACATTTTCCCACTGTATTTATGTTCATTTAAATGATTAATGAATTTTATTATATTTATATAAATGTTTTTTAAATGAAAATGTTCATAATATCTTTTCATTCATAACAACTCTTTAAAATATATTGTTTTTAATATTTTTTGAAGTGGTCACTATTGAATATTTAAAACTAATAGAAAAATTACATTATTTTAATGTACACATCATTAATTGATTATACCTCCATAAACCCCTTTTTTATTAATATATATTCATATTAATGATACAATTATTTAAAAACAATTTACTTTTCAAATTTTTATATAATTTTTATGATATTAAATGTTTAATATAGAAAATGATATTTCCTCTCATTTTTAAGATAACAATTGGGATTTTGTATAAAATATGAAATGCAAATATTTAGTTTTTTATTTTATGGAAATAGAATTTTATTTAATATTGTTATTTCATAACATGATCTTTTGGTGTTATAGATGAATGACATAATTTAAAATGAAGGAAAACATTAATGAGACTATATTAATAATGGGATTTGTTGGTCCATTTAAAACCTCCAATACATTAGTTATAAATACAATGTAAACTTGTATATGTTAATCATAGGAAAATTTTAAGAGATTTAATTACCCATCTTATGTGAAAATATTACTTATTGTAGGTTTATATTCTGTGAATGTGGATTTAGTTAATAAATCCTATAAAGTGAATGAGTCATATAATAATATTCACTCTGATGAGAATGTTATCACTATCGTGTTTTGTAATACATTGATGGAAGTATAATTACCAATGTTTGATACATGTTTTCTATATTCGTGAACCTAATATTTTTCAAAATTTATTTATTTTAAATGGTAAATAACCTTTTTAGGATTCAATATAATAATAATGATCTTTTGATGTAAAAATATTTGACTTCATGGAAATAGAATCATGAATTATATTATTTTCATAATTTTTTTATAAAATATTATGGATTTCTATTAGCTTTGATGTATTTTTTCAATAGTATTTAAATGATTATTTTAACATTAAAATTATTTTTAATATAATTGAAAACTTACGTATCAGTTTTAATACATTTATAATGGATTAAGGAGTATAAAATTAATTTTATATCCCATAATAATAATTCTTTACCTCATATAGATTTTTGGATATTATTTTGAAAGGGTGTATGGATGTGAATGGATTATATGAATGTCAATGGTGATATATATATATTCAAGATGAAAATAAAAAAATGAATCATCTATACAAAAAATACATATGTTTTTTTGGAAAAAATAAATTGACATTGATTTGATGTGTCACTATTTTGTTATACCGGATTGACATATAACATTATTTTATAATTCATTAAATCACTAAATAAAAAAATCCTTGAAATTTCGAAACATGGAATCCTTATTTTAATTCATGTAATTATGGTGTTTTAAAGGAATAATTCAATATAATGATTAAGATATGTGTTATATATAGTAGGTGTAGTGACCCATGTAATGTTCTAATAGATTTTTTTTGGTTATCAAAATCATAATATTATAGACACTATATCCTATATTATAGGAATTATATCTTTTCCCAAACAATATTTTTATTGTATAAAGTTCTTATTGGAATAATAAATAATTTTCTATATCAATCTATCATTATTTATTATGATCTACAAGAAAATCGATTATGTATCATAGAATTTTTTTTTCCATAGTCAGATTCCAAGGACATTGATATCACATGTTTTCCTATTTCACAAGGTATCCATAGTTTTAAATGTTTTTTTAGGAAATTATATTACATATAAGATAAATTTTTAATTAAAACCATTTTTGTTGATGATAGAAAATTTATTTAGTTCCAATGTTCCTGGATGGTTTACTCTTATCAGTTTTTTATAATTCATGTAATAAATGATCATATCTACATATATAATTTTTGTTTTGGGTTGCATCATTTTTTGTGATTTATGTACATTTATCAATCCTAAAAATGATAAATGGTTTTGAATAATTATATATATTTATTACAAATTCTATAGAATGGAAATATATGATATTAATCAACGATGGGAATTGACAATGATTTTACAAAACTGATTCTCCATGTAATAATGAATATGGATTATTTAAAATGTTTACTAATTTATTAAATTTTTAATGAATTTTTACTTCATATCCATATAAAAATAAAAGTATTACAATAACATTTATGGAGTATATTCTACATTGGTTATTCAATCAGGATTTTTAGTTTATTAATCCAAAATTATTTTAAAATAATATATTGCAAACAAATATGGAATTTGTCCAACAATCATAGAAATATAATTACAAAACATTATTTTTAATTACTTAAATTGATATATATATATATATATATTCTAATATTATTAAGGGAACCAAATGTTCTGTAATTTTTATAAAAATATCCTTGTTTTTTTATTATCAAGTTTTCTATTGTATGGAATGAAACTTATAATAGTATTTTTCTGATTATAGATAATTTATGTTGTATTAAAATTATTATTATTTAATGATAACTTTTAAATATTGATTAATTATGTATCCTTAAAATATATTTTTCAATTTATTTCTTCAATTTATAGTTTTTAAAGAACTAAATAGTCTAGAATATTTGTATTACAGTGAAATTGGTCATAACAGTTTTATATTTTTTACAAAGAAGTATATTATATAAAAAACATGTCAGCTTTCTGAATGTTTAAATAATATAAACTATAATGGGAATAAATTAGAGATTTATTATTTTAGAACATTTCGCATTAAATAATTATAGTTAACAGTTAGTTATGATTCATCTTTCTTTTTATAAAAGTGTGAAATTATAAAAAAATGGAGACAAATAACTTTTTATATTTCACGAACACTAGTCTGCAACCAAATAGTTTACAACACAGTAACTTTAATTTAATAAAATCTATAAATGTAAAATATTTTTATATTCATTATTATATACATCGACTGACATCCGTTACAATATCAATATTATTTTACCCCCACAAATAACATTTAACAGTTTTTATTAACATTATAAATATAATATTTAATTAAATTAATAAATCAAATAATTGTTAAATAAACCATGTATAATTTGAAAAAAATGATCTATCAACATATTATTTTATTTAACACCATAATTATCAACACCATTTTTGAAATATTTCAATGATTATCAACCGACGTCATTATCATTTAACTTTATTATCCCCAGATAGATAAAAAAATCACTCTCACTCAAGGAATGGACACATTTATATATATATTTTCTCCAACAATGCCTTTATTTTTTCACCATTACATTATACAAGTATTTATGGTCACACATTGTTAAATTTTCCTATTTGGATCATTAAATATATTATTATCTCCAAATTGGTTATAGAATGCATACATTATAATAAATAATATGTAACAATAATCATTAGATAATTAGAAATTTATATGAAGTTAAATTCATAAACATTACATGATATCCTTCAATATAAATTATTTGGGGAAGTAAAATAATTTATTTATAATCAAATAACAACCTTTACGTAATTTATGAAATGCACTAGATAAAACAATATTCTCATATTAAATAGTAACATGATGGGTTTTTTTTGTATATCACAACATTACCACAATAATATACTATTTATCAATTCTCATAATATCTATTTTTAACTATTTTTTTGTAATACTACTGATTAAAAATATCCAATGTGAAATCTATTACATATCCCATCTTGTAAAACCCATCATTGGATAGTTTTTTTTTAAATTTCCTCATTAAATTCATAACCCCTAATCTTAAGAATGTTTTCAATCATTGTCTTCTTGAATAAACTCAATTATTTTTTTTTAAAAAATATCCACTTTTTTGTTTTTCTCTATTTTAGAAAATTTTATTTTAATGACTCATCAATATACATTTATTTATATTTTTGAAATACAAGTAATAAACATGGGTATTTTACCCACTAATGGTTTATTTAATGCATTTTAAAAAAACGTTTACATAAAAATATATTGAAACACAATATAATAACCAATGAAATAAATAATTTTTGTCACGACCTGTCCTCGGGGCCCGTGTCGTGACTACCCCAATCCCGTCGTCCATATGCCAGGGGCTGGCGACTAGCTGCAATGGCGTAAATCCCAAATCTCGGAAGGCATTTCGTTTATAAAAGTTTACAAACACAATAGAGTATGCAATAAGAAGTAAGAACTAAGTAAAAATGAATGCAAATGAGTGTTCTAGAAAGTAAATGGGTCAGTATACGAACCCAACTGAGCAATAAGTACTAGTAGAAACAGAAAAATAACTGAATTTAAAGAGCAGCTCCTGGATCGTCCTCCGTGGTTACTACTAGAAGGGTAGGTACAGATGGCCACCACAGACTCACGTTCTTCTGTCTCCTCCGTGGGTTGACTCGTCACAAGGTCCACCTCTAGGTACTGTCCAGTCGTGGTGCTCTTGGCCTCCGTCAGCGCTGTCCGTTGTCTGCATCCAACACAACGAGGTTCGGTCATAGCCCGTGTCGGGGTGAGTATAATGATACTCAATAGGGACCCTGAGACCAGCAAGGTCTCACAATACCGACTATGGATAAACAAAAGAAGAAAGATACAGTCACAAAGTATCAATCAACCCTTCTTAAGTATATGCCGATACATATTCTTATGTTTCCAATCACCGTTCGACACCAACTCTCGAGCCCAAGCACTACCCAGTCCACACATGAATTAAAGTCAATCACCACAATGATAATGGTTTAAAGTCCTGACTCAACTCACCCAGGTATGCCACAAAATCAGAGAGATATAGATGAACAGATGTAGCCACTTTATCATCTAAAATGTTGGACCCAGACAGGATACAGGACCAGCTATGCTATCATACCCACACAGGATGCAGGACCAGCTATCTCGTCTAAGCTGTCGGATCCACACAGGATATAGGACCAGCTATAATTCATAAGAGCTATTGTACCCACATAGGATATATGACCAGTTATTCTGTTGGACCCACACGGGATACTGGAACAGATGTCAGAACTGTCGAACCCACACAAGATTCTGGTATAGTAGTCACCATCATCGAACCCATGAAGGATTCCAGTATAGGTGTCATCGTTGTTGAACCCACACAAGAATCTATTATATAATTCATCGCAGTTGAACCCAAACAGGATTCTATTATAGAAGTCATCACAGCCGGCTCTAGGTTTCCTGTACATAGCACGCTCCATTCCGGGAGGGTCCACTCCTCGAGCAAATGAGACGATACATTGACTGTCACTATTTCTTGTGTTGATGTATCCTGATGTTCCATCTCATCAAAAGAAACCCAACGCGACAAACTGCATGTCAATCAGACGCCCGGTCAGAGAGTTATTCATTTTTTCAATCCAGGGGCCCTGCTGGAATTACGCTCAATTCAAACACTACCATTTTCAAAAGACTTCCAAACTAACTATGAGTATTTTAAAATGACTACCTTGTTGAAAGGGTCCCAGTGCTGCAAACGGCACGTCGATCGGACGCACGGTCTAGAAGTTATTCATGTTTAAGCCAAACGGGGCCGGCCTGTCAAGCCCAGTGGGCTAGCGGCGAAGCCCAACCTGGTTTGGCGGGTCCAACTCAACTTTGGGTCCTCTTGTCCTGGTGTGGCAGGTCTGAACCTTCTGGCGGGTCGGCTTGGCCCGGTGGGGCACGGCCCACCTGTGGACCCGACCCCCGTAGCAGGCCAGTCCAGTTCACCTGCAGCGCTGAGCAGCACCCCCACTCCCTGTCCGGCCGGCTGAAACTGGCCGGTTCTATACGGCCTGTGCGGCCTGCACAGTGGGCCGCTATTCCTCCCATGCGGCGCTGCGGTGTCCATCATCCCCGCAGGCAGGCGGCTGGCCAGTTCTCCAGTGAGCGGCCCATGGTTGCGTGTCATGGTTTCCCCACCGCTTGGTGCTTGCAGGTTCCACGATCATCTAGACCGGCCGACCGTAGCCAGCCGGTTCGCCCTGCCAAGCAGCTCGCAGTTGTGGGCCGCATCTTCTTCACGCGGAACCTGTGGGTGTCGTGGTCCACAAGCCCGGCCGACTTTAGCCATCCGGTTCTTCAGCCCGAGCAGCCCGCGGACGTGGGACGCAGTTTTTTCCTCCACACGGCTAGCATGCGGCCGCCGCCTCAAGTCGCTGCTGCCTCCAGTCACCGTCAACTCTGGTCACTGTCACTTTATCTAACCTACCTTCATTGACAATAAAATCAAGAATTAATAGAGGGTCTTCAAGCCGTGTTTGGTCAGCCCGCTCCCTCTACGTTAGGCAATAACAAATGTCCAAAAATGAACCAATGAATTCATCATGATCTAGGGTATAATTTTATTGATTTAATATTATACAAAACCCTCTACCATGATTCGAAGTTCGTTTGTTGACGTCGTGGAAGATGGCGTCGCAGATGGCGGGCGTCGTTCTAGCAATGTCCAAGGTAAAGACGTAGTTGTGGGCAATGTTCACTACGGACATCATCACATCCCTTGATGCAGTGGAAGAGGAAAGAATATGGGCGTTCTTCATGAGCATCACTTCACATTCATGCAATGGTCTAAGAAATAAAAAAGATGAAGATCCTCGTGTTCTTCGTTCGAGAGGGTGTTGTCCTCCTAATTCTTCCATGTTCCCCAAAACAATATGTGCAACCCCCAAAATAATAGATTTGGATAATATTTTTATCCTTGACATGAATTCAAAATAAATCAAATTAATCAATTAATTGAGGGATCTTAATTAATTAATGTGATGATGATGGCACATTAATGATAGAAGGTGGGAGGTGGAGAGTTTTCAAAATTAAAAGAGGAGAGGTTGCCTCATTAATTCAATGGAGAGTCCAAGAGTTTCAAAAGGGGGGTTCAAGGGTGTTTAAAAGGGAGTTAAAGGGTTAGGGGCTCATGTGGGCCCCGACACACAATATCCTCCCATGGGAGGTCATGTGGGGGTGTGACCCACATCCAACATCCCATTATAGAAAGAAACCACCACAAAAATGCATAAACCACCTACAAATAAAAATTTGTTACACATACATTTTTATTTAATCTTTTATTTTTAATTAGAAATCTCAATTTATAACTTCCGTTCACATTAATATTAAACTGTGGTAAACACCTCCTTAAGTGATTACAGGCACTGGGAGTTCAACGATGCCCTTGGATTTCAATTCTGAGCACTAGTTCCAGAGATATAAAATAATTCATGTACGTTTACTAAACATACCTGAACAAAACTTCAGAAATTGATTCCTGGCACACAGGGCCGTGGAATCAGGCGCTGTTAGAAAATAAAGACACATAAAATTACAAATAATTTAAGAAAAAAAATTCCTTGAAGTTTATGGGTCTTTACATTACCCCCACCATAGGGTTTTACCACCTCGTAAAGCTACAACACACACTAGGTAATCAAATGGGGGTAATGAGAACGCATATGAGACTCCAGCTACCATGTGCTCTCCTCGATTTTCCCATGCTACCAACAAATGTGCACCAGAGGAATCGACCATCCTCATAGGACTCACTCATGTCAATCCTCACTCTGCAATATAATCTCTGTAAAAGTCACCCCTTCATCGATGTCCATCTCCCCGTGATCGATGATGTGGGATGGGTCATGTACTTATCTCCTCAGCCGAGATACGTGGAAGACGTCGTGTACCCGATGTAACTAAAGTGGAAGGTCCACATAGTAATCCACCATGCCTACTCTGATGTGGATCTAAACAGCCCGATTAAATGCGAAGATAACATGCCGCCTTCGCCTAATCTCAATGGACCTCGTCGAGGTGAGACCCAAAGAAAGATGTGGTCGCCATCCTCAAACTCCAGTGGTATCCGTCTCCTTTCAGAATAAAACTTCTGTCTTCTCTGTGTATTCTTCATCCTCTCCTGGATGATATGCATCTTCTCCATCATAGAATTCACCATCTCTGGTCCTACAAATACAGACTCCCATGTGTCAGTCCAGCGTAGGGGTGTTCTGGAAGGTCGGTCGTATAGTTCCTCATAAGGGACCATCCTGATGGTGGAGTGGTAGTTGTTTTTGTACGCAAACTCCACCAAGGGTAAGTGATACTACCAGCTGCAACTAAAGACGAGGAAAAATGCACATTTCATGTCCTAGAGAGTTTGAATGGTCCTCTAAGTCTGACCATCCTTCTGAGGATGGAAGGTTGTTCACAAGCGAAGATGCATCCCAAAATCCTCATGTAACCCCTTCCATAGCTGAGATGTGAAACGAGCATCTCTATCGGAGATGATAGTTGATGGTTTACCTTGAAGTCGTACGATCTCCGGAATGTAGAGGCATCCCAAGCTCTCTACTGAGCCCTGCTATCTATTAGGTTGGAAGTGGTCCGACTATGTGAGTTAGTCTATGATCACCCAGATAGAGTTGTGTGCTCCTAATGTACAAGGAATTCCCCTCATGAAATCCATGGATATCCTGTCCCACATTCACTCTGGAACCTCTAAGGGTTAAACCAAGCCTGCTGGAACCCGGTGCTCCGCCTTCACTTGCTGACAAGTGAGGGATCGAGAGACAGACCCTGGTACTACTTTCTTCATACCTGGCCACTAGTGCTATCATCTGAGGTCCTAATACATCTTCTCCACTCATGGATGTACCACTAGAGGGGAATTGTGGAACTCCCTCAACACCTCCTCCTGTAGTGCAACTGGTACCGTGGTGTGTCCTCTGAGTAGGATGACGTTCTCCCCACCTTCAGAAAACCCATCTGGTGTATGCCTTGTGGATATCTAAGCACATCCCACCACATAGTCAACGTCCACAAGTTGTGCCTCTCTGACTCACTAGATAAGTGGAGGAGTGACTAGGAGAGACTTCAGAAAGGCTGCTCCATCTGTATCCACAATGGATATCTGCGACGCAACTAGCTTCTCTTTCACCTCTCCAAGTAGCCGAATGCCTGATCTCTAGCTGGGAACTTCTGTTAAAAAATTCCCCTTCCCAGCAGTATAGAATATCTCGAAGTCATAGTCTAGGAGGAAATCAAGCCATCACTGCTATCTAAGGTTTAGGTCTTTCTGTGAGAAGATATATCTGAGACTCTGGTGGTCAGATTAGATTGAAAAATGCTCACCCATCAAATAGTGCTGCCACATCGTCAAGCCTAAGAGCACTGCATCAAACTCAAGGTCATGGGTAGCATAGTTTTTCTCGTGTTGTCTCAACTGTTGTGAACCATATGCGATCAATGCTTGCTCCTGAATTAGGACACACCCGAGTCTGTTCCCTGATGTGTCACAGTAAACAACGTACCGTACACCCTCTTCTGGTAGCCTCAAGATGGGAGCACTGGTGAACCTCTGCCTCAGCTCCTAAAAGCACTACTGGCATCTCTTTGACCACATGAAGGGTTTTCACTTCTTCATCAATGTTAAAAGCTATGCTGCAACTCTTGAGAAGTCTGGCACAAACCTCCGATAGTACTCAGCCTGTCCTAGGAATGTCTGCACCTCCTTCATACTCATGGGTGGCTCCCAAGAAAGTACGAGCTCGATCTTCACTGGATCCACAGTAACTGTAGCCTCCAAGATGACGTGTCCCAAGAAGTGATTCTCCCAAATCTAGAACTGGAACTTCAAAAGTTTACAAAAAATAAGGTGCTCTCGATGTGTGTCCAGTACTACACATAGATGGTAGGCGTGCTCCTCCCCAGTAGTCGAGTAAATATGTATGTTAATGATCAAGATTAAAAAAAATCGAACAAGGTAAGATTTTAAGATCCTGTTTTTGAGACTCACGAACACTGATGGTGTGTTGGTTATGCCGAATGGAATATCAATGAACTCGTAGTGGTCATTTCGACACCTGAAGTCAATCTTCTTCACATCCTCGTCTTGAACTCTGAGATGTTGATAGGTTGACCTGAGGTCTATATTCCAGAAACATTTTGATCCCATAAGATGATCAAAGAGTTTGTTAATCCTTGGTAGTGGTTACTTGTTTTTAACGGTCACCTAATTCAGGCTACGATAATCGACATAGAGTCGCATGGTCCCATCTTCCTTCTTAGCGAACAAAATCGGTGAAGCCCAGGGTGAAACACTAGGTCGGATAAATCCATTTCCCTACATGTCCTCTATCTGCACCCTCAGCTCATGATACTCAGTGGGAGCTATCTGATATGCTAGAGAAAATATCAATGATGTCCTAGGATATAGGTTAATGTAGAATTCTGTCTCTCTGTGAGGAGGTAGATGTGGAACATCTTCAGGGAAAACATCCACATACCGATCCACCACAATAAGGGAACTAGAACTTTGCACATCAACTACCCTGAGGATGAGACTAGACAACTGATGTGTGATCGGTTTCCCCCTCCTCTGCGTATGTCCATCCTATGCTACAAAAGATCCCCTCTCACCGGTTAAGGTGAACCTGGTTCCATCCGTGAGGATACACGACACTATGTTCCTGATACAGTCGATCTAAGCATGGACTTTAGATAACAAGTCCATACCCAATATATTGTTGTATGGCCTCGATGCCGTAACAATATGATCCTAGCTGAAGCTCTCGCCTCCAAGAGTAATCTCACACTACTGGAACCAGTGCGTAATCATCAAGCATGTTCTCGTAGGCGTCTCTTGACATAAGGATCGAGCCAACGACTGTATCTGAATCTCCGAGCTCCGAACAAGGGAAACAACAATAAAATAATGACTCACACTTGTGTCTATAAGTACTTCATAAAGGGTGTAGTAGACACATGTAGTACCTCGAATCATATCAGGTGTGCTGTGTTCATAGGCCTCGACTTCCTGGAGCTTAGCCCACCTTCATCCGCCAGCTCCCTGTGGTTAGGTTGGACCTCCTGGTGGTGGTGGTAAAGCCTCAAAACTTCTTCCACCACCCGCTTCTCGGACATCTCCTCTTCCACGTCTGCTTGCTCCTGGCAGACCACCACGGTCGAACCTCTGCCTCTGCCTGGTAGTTCCCTCTACTTTCTGATGCTCATCTGCATTGAGATTGGGTAGTCATGAGCCATTTGGCCTAGCATACATCATGCATAGCATTGTCTTCTCCACGTATAGATGACTCTATCTCCAGTGCCCTGCACAACCGAACATGTCTCTTGGGATCGCCCACCTGATGGCCTAGTTTTATTGGACATCTGCGACATCTGCCTACTATCGGCTGTAGAGGACTCCTCAACGTGTCACTTTGTGGTGCATCTTTCCACTGGGGACTGCTCGGCAAGAAAACTCTCCATTAGAAGGGCTCTCTCAAGAACCCCTGCATGTGTCAGAATGCTGAGGGAAATCGTCAAAGCCCTGATCTCTTGCCTGAGTACCTTCTCGAATGTCTAGTCCCTAAAGAACGGATCTCATACCACATCAGTGGAGTAGCATGAGAAGCCGGTGAACCGCGTTGAGTACTGAGCTACTGTCATGCTGCCCTGTATCCGATGAAGTAACTCATGAATACGCACTACATGAAGGGTGGCTGGAACAAAATCTGAGCGGAAGAGACTCTCAATATATGTCCAAAGTAATTATGCCTCGTCATGCACCTAGAGCATCATGCTCCACCATCTTCCTACTGCTTCATGCAAGAGACTCGCTGTAAGGATCGCCATGAGGTTGGCTGGTGTCCCTACGAATCCGTCAACTCTCATGATAGCCTCTAACCAATCCTCACCTGTCTCTGGGTCCATCTCTCCTCGAATCATGGGCGGCCTGAGGCGCTGGAAATCATGTAGTGCAATCATACAGAGTGCACTCTCTGCTTCTTGAGTTTGTGGTATCCATGGCACCGTGGGTAGTGGTACCGCTGGAACCTCCATTGTGATGGGGCCCTGCACCATGGCCTCGTCGCTCGGTGGACTACCATCTCGTATGTAACTCAGAACCCTAGCCGGATGCCTTCATGGGGCCATCCTGAAATGAATCATATGATCCTCAATTGAAACTGTATACCTGTTGAGCTTACACAAAGTAATAATGAAGAAAACAATTTCAATGGAAACAAAAACGCAATCAGTGCTTTCGTGCACTGAGTCGGAGATAAGAAGTTAGAGCCCTAGTGTATGGATACGTCGGTCGCCACACCATCACCGGTTTACCTAAACTGATAACCACACCCAAAACACTTAACACTATTACCATTAATAGAATCTGAGTCAATGTTATGTGGTATAATTGACACCTCTGATACCAATTTGTCACAAACCTTCCTCAGGGCACGTGCCGTGACTACCCCAAACCCGCCTTCCATAGGCCAGTGGGTGGAGACTAGGAACAAAGGTTTAAATCCCTAAGTTAGGAAGGCATTGCCTTTATAAAAGTAAAAAAACACAATAGAGTACGGAAAATTAAGTAAATACAATGTAAAACTGAGTACAAAATACTATGTTGGAAAGTAAATGGGATATTATTCAATCCCAACTGAGCAACAAGTACCAGTCGAAAGGGAAAAACAACTGAAAGTAAAGAGGACCTCCTGGATTGTCCTCCAGGGTTCCTACCTGAAGGGTAGGTACAGATGGCCACCATAGAACTCACATCCGTTAGTATCCTCCGTGTGCCGACTCGTCGCAAGGTCCAACTCTGGGTACCGTCCAATCGTGGCGCTCTCGGCATCCGTCAGCACTGTCCGTCGTCTTCCTCCAACCCAACGAGGTGCGGGCATAGCCCATGCATGGGTTAGTATAATGATACTCAGTAGGGACCCCGAGACCTGCAAGGTCCACAATATCCACTAAGGATAAAAAAGAAGAAATATACAATCATGAAGTATCAACCAACCCTACTTAGGTATATTCCCATACATATACCTAAGTATCCAATCACAGATCTGCTCCAACTCTCGATCC
Organism: Viscum album; assembly: GCA_963277665.1. NCBI lineage: Eukaryota > Viridiplantae > Streptophyta > Magnoliopsida > Santalales > Viscaceae > Viscum > Viscum album. The sequence goes on from OY728127.1 coordinate 1,974,414,806, forward strand.
CAAGCACAACACAATCGATAAAGTAATTAAATTAAATCTCCAAAATGGTAGTGGTTGTAAGAAATGACTCATCACACATAGGTATGCCACAATAGTAGAGAGATATAGATGATCAGATTTAGCCACTGGATCATCTAAGCTGTCGGACCTACATAGGATACAGGACCAGCTAAGTTGTCGGACCCACACAGGATAAAAGAATAGTGATCTCATCTAAGCTATCGAACCCACAAAGGATATAGGACAAGCTATAATTAATCAGGGCTATCAGACCCACACAATATGCAAGACCAGCTATTCTGTCGGACCCACACCGGATACTAGAACATAAGTATAAATTGTCGATCCCACACAAGATTCTGGCATAGTATTCATCGTCATCGAACCTGCAGAGGATTATAGTACAGTAGTCATCATTGCTGAACCCACACACGATTCTGGTATAGAATTCATCGCGGTCAAACCCACATAGGATTCCGGTACAGAATTCATCGCAGTCGAACCCACACAGGATTCCAGTACATAAGTCATCGCAGCTAGCTCTATGGTTCCCGCACACAGCACGCTCGATTCGGGGAGGATCTACTCCTCGAGCAATGGGGATGTTACATCAACTATCACGATGTCTGGAGTTTATGTATCCTGAAGTTTTTTCTCATTAAAAGAAACCCAACGCGACAGACGATGCGTCAATCGGACGCCCGGTCTGAGAGTTATTGGCTTTTCTATTCCAGGGGCCCGGTTGTATTTACTCTCGATCCAAACCTGGAAATTTTACATAGCATTCCAAAACTCACTATGAGTATCGCAAAAGGACCACCTCTTTGCAAGGTTCCTAGTGTCGTAGACGGCACGTCCATCATAGGCGCGCTCTAGATGTTATTCACATTTAAGAGAAACGGGCCCCACCCATCAAGCCCAGTGGGATGGCGGTTCAGCCGACCTGGTTTGGCGGTCCCGACCCAGTTTGCTGCCGGCCCGACCCGGTTCTGAAGGTCCTACCAGGTGGGGCGTAGCCCACCCGTGGACCCAGCCCTTGTTGCGGGCCCGTCCGGTTCGCCCAGTGGCGCCGCCTCTCCCAGTCCGGCCAGCCGAAGCCGGCCAGTGCTCTCAGGCACGAGAGGCACGCATAGAGGGATGATGTTCCTATCACGTGGCACCATGGTTTCCTTCAGCTCGACTGGCAAGAGGCCGGCCAGTTTTCCAGCAAGAGTCCGACGATTTCCCCGCCGTTCGACGCCTGCGGGTGATGCGATCATCCAACCTGGTCGGCCATTGCCCACCGGTTCGCCCAGCCACGACGCCCGTAGTTGCAGGCCGCATCTCCACCACAGGGCCCCTATGGGCGTCGTAGTCCACCAACCCGGCCGGTAGTAGCCGGCCGGTTCTTCAGTTCGAGCATCCCGTGAATGCGGGCCATGGTTTTTTCCTCCACACGTCATGCGCACAGCCGCCGCCTCTGGTCACTGCCACCTCCATTCACCTTCAACTCTTGTAGTCTTCACCTCTTCTAACCAGCCTCTGTTTCCAATACAATCAAGAATTAAAGGAGGGTCATTAGGCCGTGACTGTTTGGCCCACGCCTTCCACATTAGGTGGTAACAAAAGGCCAAAGAAGAACCAAATCATTCACCGAGAACAATGGTATAATTTTATACATTTAAAATTATAAAAAAACCCTACCATGATTCGATTTTCGTTTGTTGACATCGCAGAAGATGATATCGTGGAAGACGGACTTAGTTTCGTCAAACATCAGATGGAAAGATGTAGTCATCGACAGCGGTCTTTGTGGATGGCGTCTTCTCCTTTGATGCAGAGGAAGGGTAAAGAAGACATGCATTCTTCACGGGCATCACCTCACATTCTTTCCCTAGTCGAAGAATAAAAAAAGATGATGTTCCTTGTGTTCTTCACTAGAGAGGGTGATTTCCACCGAATTCCTCCCAATTGCCCAAAACAATATGTGCCAACCCCCAAAATAATAGCTTCGGCTATTATTTTTATCCTTGACATGTATTCAAAATAAATAAAAATTACCAATTAATTGAGGGAGGTAAATTAATTAATTTTATGGTTTTGGAACATTAATGAGAGAAAGTGGGAGTTGGAGAGTTTTCAAAATTAAAAGAGGAGAGGTCACATCGTTAATTCAATGGGGAGTCCAAGAGTTTCAAAAGGGGGTGTAAGGGAGTTTAAAAGGGAGATAAAGTGTTATGTGCTCATGTGGCCCCCGCCACACAATATCCTCCCAAGGTATGTTATGTGGGGGTGGTCCCCACATACAACTTCCCATTGGAGAAAACAACCACCACCCAAATACAGTAACAACATTCAAATAAAAATGTGTTACACACACACTTTTATTTAATCTTTAATTTTTAATTAGAAAACACAATTTATAACATCCATTCACCTTGAAAGAAACTACGTTAAAGGCCTCCTTAAGCGATTACCTGTGTTGCAGGATCGACGGTGCCCTCATATTTCAATTCTGAGCATCCGTTCAAGAGTTATAAAATTATGCACATTCGTTTACTGAACGTACTCGAACAAAACTTCAGAAATTGATTCCAGGAACAATGAGCCTCAGAACTAGGCGCCGTCAGAAACTTTGAACTCGTAAAATACCATAGAAGTTAAGAAAAAAAAATAATTGAAATTTATGGGTCTTTAAAATTTTATTTTCATGTATCATTAAATAAATTTCAATAATTTATACATTAAAAACGTTCTATAAAAATTTATTTTAGATCTTCCCATTACGATTGTTAATATCCGCAATCAAATTAATAAATAACTTAATATTCAGTATTAAAACTATATATAAACATCCTAATATTCATCATAATTAATATGATAAATTAAAAACCATAAAAATTTTATAATATAGGTTATTATCAATGTAATGTACTATTATTTCGTTATTCAGTTCCACAAATATTTAAAATTATAGCATAAGTATTTATCAATGTAAAAGTATAATATATTGAGGAAAAATTGAACATATAGTTTTTAACAACATTAGATTAATAGATAGATACAATTCCTACTTACATTATCGTTAAATATTTTTTTATCCTCGATGTAACCCCCCCCAGAAAAGTGATAGTGAAATGAAAAAACGATACTATCCATATCTAATGGTTACATCATTTTTTCTGAGAAACCAACTTCTTTGAACATAATAGTTAAGAATTCATTTATTACTGTTGTGTCCTAATATGTGACACCATTGTATATTTCCCATGGTTTGATACATTGAACAAAAAACATATTGAAATAAAAAACAATTTCCTATGGGGAGATCCATTAGTCATATAAGTGAGTTCAATTCATAATATCCAATGGTATGATGGAATGAAAACTAGGTTTTACCAACGACCTCTGAGGCTAGACAAACTAATCCATATCCCATGGATGTATGGTTCTTGATAAAGGTAAAATGAAGATAGAAATTATTCTTTCCACATTTGTCATGTGGAAATCATAACAAATTTATAACTATCTTACAAAAAATTCCTCTTTGATTAAAAAATATGAACTCCAATGTTTTAAAAAAAGACACATGTGTATGTTATTTCCATACACACAACCAGCCTAATGATATCCCAAAAACAAGACATTTTTCATTCAATTGAAAATATTAATTTTGAAAATTTTATCATGATCAAATAAATCATAAATAATACATTTTAAAATCCACTATATGAACATAATTCTTGTATTTATTTTCAAAAAATATTTTCTGACATGTTTCACTACACATTTTCCACTAAAATAACAAAATAATTGATTGGGTTAGGAATGAAAATGATGGAACCATGTAACATATTCCATATATAAAATATAAGAAAATAAGGATAAATAATAATAATGGAAGGGAATATGACGAAATCAGTCACATGATTATACTTCCCTTAATCAATAACCCACAAAATAATTCAATATTTCATTTTAATTATATGATATTGATATCATTTTATGAATATAATTGTAGTGTAATATAAGACTAGTGAAGTATCTACTCATATGATATAATGTTTAAATAATTGATTATTCAATTAACTCTAACATGTATCATTGTGAGAACCAACACACACCAATCCCTTTGCTCTGGCACAAAATTTGGGGAACCAATAGCTTGTGAACTAACAATATGAACATGTTAGGTCTTCAACATAGTACTCAATTTAAAAAGAACAATATAAATTTGTGGTGTAGGAACAATCAATCCAATTCATACAAAAAATTCATAACCACAACTACCCTCACCCAAAACACACAATAAGGAAAACAAAAAGAAATGCATTGAACATACGGAATAACAAGAACAATCCCACATGATGGGAGAATATATAAACTCATGTTGATCAATAAATTACAAACTGGTAAACAAGGAATGACTAATAAAAGTATCTATTACAAGGGCTACACATTATCAGGAAAATAAAAAACCAAAGGTCTAATTACATTTTATGTACCACCCATAGATAATTTATAATTAAATAAAAAAATGAAACATCCCATGTCAACATGTTTAGTTATAATTATCCAGAGCCTAACATATTATAAATATGTAGTTATGTGTTCTTGACCTGGAGTACTGTTATGATGTGTAGCCTATGGGGATGTTTACTATGATGTATGTGAGTGAGGGAGAAACACAATAAAATAACATGTGTTGGTATATGGGGATTGTTCTTAATGTGATTTGAGAATTAATTGGGTCATTTAATGTTGTGTGTGGGGAAAGGAAGAAATGTATTACAAGTTACCAGTGGGGCCATATAACCATTTTCATAGATCATGGATGTTATGATAATGAAAAATGTTACCCAGGACAAAAATCATCGTAAAGATCCCATGAACTTTATAGGATTGATTTCTAGGGTCGAAAATCAGTGTTTTGTTATTTAAAAGATTTTAAAATGTTACTCTGTGAAAACTGAAACATAAAGGGTTAAATGGTAATATCCATGTCTATAATATTCACAATTCTTTTTGGGATCCGACCTGATTTAGACTCTATAGATAAACAACGTTATATTGGAATAGATACCTAATTGGTGACAATTTGGGTTATTACACATTTTTTGAGTGAGTGTGGAATAACACACTGAAATAAACTTCATTGGCCTATGAGGATATTAATTTGTAAGATAAATGACCCTTTTAGTTAATATATCAGGTCAGTAGTGAAGGAAACAATGGTATTAGTGGAAACCATTGGAGTTAGATAACCATGTTCATGGTCCATGGATGGTGGGTTTTTGAAAAAGGACTTTAATATGATAAAATTTCACATAATTTCATTCCATTTAATATTTATAAATTTCAATTCCAAACACCATATATTAAAATATGTAAGTAAGTCACATATTCAAAACATTTCGATGAGAACCTCAACAACAATATTACTATTTGAAAATCCCAAAATAAGGCTACAGAAAATTCACCTCCGTAAAACTATTTTAATGGATAGATTACAAGATTTCCAAAATTGGTGAATTACACACACATTTCAAACAACCATATGATATCTAGTAATGAACCCCCATTATATATCACTATGAGGTAAATATATCACATAAAAACTGAATTCCATTTAAAACATATTTTTCACCCATTGAAATTAAATTCATGTTTTTCATTGGGTTTTGACATTGTTTTGGTTTCCTAAATGTGAATACTTTTTTTGAAAGGCGTTTCATTTTTTTTGTGACATCATGACCACAATGTTTATTATAATGGGGTTATTCATTTGATTTAAAATGGTGATTTAAAATGTGTGTGTGATTCACCCCTTCTAAAAATATCTTTCCAACTCCATTAATGTGGATAGATGAAGATGTATTTAAAATATTAAATATTTATTAGATTTAAACACCACTATCAAGACTCTATCATATATGGGTCATGTATGTTGTTATCATAAACCATGGGTATCACGTAACATCATGGTTTCCTTCAACACACCCCATATTTTATTACCCTTTATTGTCACTTATCTAATAAATTATTTTCCACGTAGGCCAAAAAAAATTATTTCAATGTTTTTCGGCCTCACTAACACACACCCTATGATACATCCCATTAGGTCTCCATTCATGAATGTCAATCAATAAAATCATGATTAACAAGAGCTTTCAAATTTGGGGGCATCCTGAAAATAAAAATAGAACCTTAGTCACATATTGTATATCTTTTAGTCTTATATTTCTCACATTTTAAGGGGAGATACAATATGTAAAACTTTAAAGTATAATTCCCTCATTGTGGATCCTATACATCAGAACATGGTTGTACATTAGAAATAAAGGTTATTATTGGCTCAAATTCATTTTTTCACAAACTGACCATCCATCTTACAAGAACCTGATCCTCTGACCCAATGAGCCTCCAATGATATCTTTGTTTTCATCCCTAGAAACCATAATATATATCCCACACGGTTCACATATCTAAATAATATAATTCCCCATTGTCTAACACGTATTAATAATTCTTTTTTTCCCACACACAGAAACACACACAGTCCCAATGATACTTCCTCAACGGTCACTCATCCTTAATGTAATGTAGTCTAATATTTCATAACTATGTATTAGAATTATGTTAGGATCCTAAAAATAATTTTTCATCATTAAGAAATTGTAAGAAAAATAAACTATTTAAAATAGAATTTATTCTGAGGTTCTCCACTCATTTATCTCTCCTTATTTTATGATAGAGCATAATTACTCTCCCCTCGTTTGAATTACACACATCCAATAAGAAATATTCATCCCCAATTATCAATAAATATTTAATTCTTCTCTAAATTATTTTTATAACTCCCAAATAAATATTCATTTATATTATTATATTCATATATAACATAAAAATAGAAAATAATTATATAATTAATTTTAAAGGTATATAATACCATATTATATTTTTAATTTCATTCCACTTTTAGGAATTATTATATGCGATACACTATGTTGGAAAACAGTCCTTAAAGGACAAAACATTTTAGGTATTCGTTAAATTTGATTGAAAATTACAAGATTAGGTGAGGGGGTCATTCATTATTCCATAAAATATATGAAGATATTTAAAACACATGGGTAAACTAATTATTCTCTAAATATTCTATTAGTGTAAGCTGATTTCCGGACTTATTCTATATTAATATTGATATTAAAATCTTTATTCAAGTAATTTATGATATTTTATCATATTGAACAAAATTAATAATACACATTTAGTTTTATAAAACATAATTCATTTTCACTAATCACATAATATTTTTATTTCATCCATGAGAGTTTCATAAAATATTTAATACTGTAAATATTTTGTGATATAATTATTCAAGAACATATTATAATAAAAATTAAAAAATTATGCAAATTTAAATTCCCATAAAATGTTTATAATGATCCATCAATATTTTTTTCAACATAAAATGTGTAATTTGAATAAAAAACTCACGTGGTATCGTTTGAATGAAAATAAAGAACATGTTAAAAATAAATTTCATTTTTAACCTAAAAACCTGATCGTATGAAACATTTTTAAAAAACTAGTTTTTTAAAATTATTTGTTATCCAAGAATAATAAATACTATGATATAGAGTGTAAATAGATCAATATATCACTCAATGTTTATGTTGGATTCTCTTATAATCTAAAATGTGCTAGTATATCTTGAGAACAACTTAATGAGATGTATGAGACATTCATAATAGTGAAGGAATTAGTTAATGACAATGCGTATTCGAACCCACAATATATATGTGGTATGGCCTCTATATATAGCTTTCTATAATATTCAATATATTTTCCCATATTTCTATAACATATTAGTAAAGTGTATATTTTTATATGGTGATATCCAATTGAATTATAATTATTTTATCAATTAAATGTATTCTAGATTTCTCACATATATTTCATCAAATGAAATTTTATTTCTTATTGATATATTTTATAGAAGAACAATTCGTTGACATATTATATGTCTATAATTTGATTCAGCCTATTTATAAAAAAAAATATTCTTAGAAGTGTAATGTCTTCTCTAATTAATTCCTTTTTCCAATCCCATATTTTATCATAAAAAATTTAAAATTTATGAATATATGAATTTATTAAATATAGTTTACAATCAATAAAATTAATTATATACTCAATGAAATATTTTTATTTCACATTATATTTTTTCATATAAATTAACATTGGAAACTAATTCAAAACATACATTTGGATATATTTTAAGTAATTTTTTGAATATAGTCATATAGTTCATAGCGCATCACATTATATGAAAAACTAGTATAAACTATCCCATGAACATGTTCAGATAAACATAAATACAATTATTTACTAGGTATACAAAAATAGAAACAAAATCATTTAAAAATATTTATGAAAATTGGAATATATAAAATGGTATATAATTATTAATTTCTACCAACAAAACTATTATAAAGTACTGATTTACTGAAAATAATTTGTTCTATTCAGGTTGTAATGGTACTTTGGTTGATTTATTTTGAACACATACATCTCATTAAATTGTCCATAATGAATTTTATTATAAGGTTGTTAAATATAATTATATTTCTTCTATATAGAAAACAAGTTAATGATATGTAATATAGTATTTTATCCTCATATATCACGGATGCATTCTCAATTGCTTTAATATTGATCGGTAATGTTACTGAATAAATCATACGTAATTCACTTATATGTACCGAGACAACATATTCCCATGATAGTATATATATAAAAATCATATTTCCCATATACATAATATATTTCATTTACCCATTATATCATAATTGAACTGGGAAATTTCAAACTACTCACAAGAGATAACAAATCCTATATATGATCAAATTAAACCAATGATTTGATCTGCAACATACCCATGAATCCATTACAATCCATGAAAAATGTATTTAATTAGAAATGTAATAGTGTATGATGATTCTCATTATTTTAAAAAATTTATCAATAGTTTTGTAAAAAACCAAATATATAACATGCAACTCATATATATTGACGAAATTTTGTATGACACTCCATGGGGTATACATAGTGCCTCAACATGCTAAAAATACCTCTTTTATACTATATAAATATATTATATATCTCTATTATAAAAAATACCCACAATAATATCGATTTATCATTATAACATATAACAATTCCTTTAGAAAAATGGTCAGGCATAACAAAATTTATACTATAAGTGGTGAACTGTCCATTTATAGCATGTTTTTGTGCAACGAATACCAAATGATTCTAAATTATACAATTCCATTAATAAAAAATTAGAAATTTTTTATTTTTAAAATCATTTATTGATATAAAAATATATTTATAACAATAAATTTAATCATATCACTTATTATAGAACAAAATATTTGCCTCATTATTCTTCACTTCTAGTGTTTCATTTTCATATTACATTTAAAAAAAATTTATACTGAATATATACTTGACCATCTAATAAACACCTATAATAACAACCAATAGTTATTGAAATGTATAAAATAAGGAATTTCTAATTATAGTCATACATTATTATTATATTTTTATATTTATATATTTTGAAAATAGTATCCGAACACTTTATTGTCTCAAAATCCTTTATTTGGTTGTTAATATCATTTATTATATAAATTGAATATTTTCTATGTTCCTCATGAAATCAGCAGATGTATTTCCACATAACATTCCTCTAATAATATCATGGATTCAAATTTGAATATAACATTATTAATTTTCTAAAATACCATATTCGATTTAGTATATAAAATATTAATTATTTTTTAGCATGTATAATTATATGTTTTTTAGCAATTGAAATTTATTATTTGAATATACTACCACATGACTCTCAGATTATTTTTTATTAAAATAAATTTCATAGAAATAATAAACCTTCTCTAGGGAAATAACCCATATTTCTATTAGTGTACATATTTATAAAATGAACTAATGTGCCATTATTTTAATTGGTATTAAGGTGTTTAGGGTTGTTTGAAGGGAAATATATTTTATTCCACTAAATGGTCCACTCTTAGGAGTTCAGGTCATATAAAAAATTTAACGAATATTTGACAAACTACACAACGATAGATAAAACATTTACCCTTTATATTTTTCTCAATAATGTTCTTAATGTGATGAATCATAGACCATCTAAAAATATATCATATTTTATAAAATAATACTTCTTTTTTGAACACGTAATCTAGTATAAAATAAGAGAAATGTTATTACTACACATATACATTTTTCAAATCCATATATTATCGATATTTATCTTATCATTTAAATTCATTATTTAGAGACCCTTGGAATATAAATTTCAAGGAATATTAATGGAATAATCAATTATATATTTGGGATTTTATCCCTCTATATCGAGAAAATTAATAAAATAAAAATATAGTATCATATATGATTTTATAATAATTAATTTATTTATAAAACATGGAATTATATATATTGAATGCATTTATTTTATCCACTTGATATATCTCATAAAAAATCATCAAAACGAAACAATATTTATCATTTCTAATTGTATAATTTGGTATGATTAAACATGAAAATTTTAAAAGAAACATTATTGGGAATTCCAAAACATTTTTTATCTTTTGTAACAAAGGTTTACTAACCTGTAATGCAACAAATTCCACCAAATCCAAGAAATTGATTTTATGGTTTATCTATATTAAATCGATTTAAAAAATATTATAAATTTTTAATTTAATTAACATTTTCATAAAAATTACATAAATAATTTTAAAATGAATTCAACAATTATTTATTTCTGTAGGAATTGATTTTATTCTCATTGAGTAATTTGAGATATAAATAAAAATTATTTTATGATGGAATCTAATGTCCCATACGCCATTTTTATACTAATGCATTTGAATCCTTGAAAAATTAATTTTATTATTGGTTTATTTATATAAAATCAATCATTTAATAACATTTAAATTTTTATATTGGGTATTATATTATATTGAAAAATATAATTTTCATGAATGGATTGTAAAATTTTATACCACTTTATAGATTTAACTGCTTTATAATTTATCATTCTCCATTATTTTTATTATTTATAATATAATATATGGTCATTTTTCAATTTAACCAATAATATATAATTATAAAATTTTATTATCGTTTTTACGAAATTTAATTTTAATATTTGTTAAATTTTAATCCATTTAAATGAATAACCATTCAAAATTTCATTATATCTGTTAGATATCCAAGATCCATATTTCAATATATCATTATCTAGCTATGCTCTTATCACAATCCATGATATATATATATATTAAATAATCATGTTCACAATATCATTTTAAATCAGTACAAATTGAGGGGATAACACTTTACCTTATTCCTTTATATTGATACACTAAATATTAGAAATATTTTTTTTCTAAATGGAGATATCATTAATAAAATTTGTATCAGAAACCGAGTAAAAAAATAATGCCTTTATTAGATGTGTTGTAACGGTACATATTTATAGAATTCGAATCTTCTTGTTTATCCAGGTGTTAGAGTATCCAAGAGGAGGATTAGAGGAGGAAATAATAGAGATATGTTGAATATTCTTCCACATATTATGAATGTGGTATGGATTCTTTTACTATGATGTGGAGTCTAGTTAGGAGAATAAGTTTTGGCGTGGACTCGTTATTGGCCAAAAGAATCTCAAGGAGAAGGTTTTGGTTCTTCTACCAATCTCGGTACCCTTGTAACTGTGGGGATTCATAAAAAAATGGGATCCTAGAATTTTATTTTTTTGGTTGTTATTCCATTTTCAGGGTATCAATGTCATGTAGATGGGTAACATTATATACATTATAATTGAAAAAAAATTTGGGGTCCATAACTGTACATGTATGTTTTGTGGGAAAGATTTTATATCCTATTACCCATTAGTTGCTGAGTGTGACACTTAGTGAAACAGACTATACTGGAATCTAGATTAATTCAGATTTAGAATATTATATTGATTTCTTCTTTGAAGATGATTAAGAACATAATATGTTGTGCAGTATAGATTTCTGCATCGACATGAAATGGAATACTACACCTATATCTTCTGCATCATATCAGATTACACCCATTAAAATCTTGGAGCTATGGTTGTTGTGGGAGAAACTTTATGAGAACTGATTTATTAGAAATAGTTTCTACCCCTCGGAAGCTCCATTTTTTTATAATGACGGAATGTGGAAGACTAAATCTTTGCAAGTATTATCAATAATTGAACTAGGAAACTATGATGAACAAGTACCATTTTCTGTGGATTGACAACCTCTTTGATGAGTTATGAGGAGTGGTATGGTTCCCCAAGACTGATCCCAAGTCTAGATACCTCTACATGCTGGTTCATGAGGATGATATTTTCAATATGTATTTCTAATGTCAATATAGACAGTACAATATACTATTAATTCTCATTGGTATGAAAAATTACCTCGCCGTTTTTATTGCCTAGGTAAACCAGACCTTTCATTATTGAAAGGTCTCGTTTCTTGTTTTCCTCATTGATGACATACTAGTTTATTTTGAAAAATATTAAGAACATAGAATGGATATGAGGAGGGTTATGGATTTTATTTGATATGACCAACTTTGAAGAAATATCTTAATGTTCTTATTCTAAATACATGAAATAAACATTATAGTTCAAGTCATTTATGAACAATTATTTTCTCTAAATCTAATGATGATTGATGAATATCATGATTAGGAACCACCAATGAATGTGTTAGAGGTGGTGATATTTATTTGTTTAGAGGTTTACTATATGATTTTTTTGGCATACTTGTCTAGGTTGAAATTACATTTGGATACTCTGACATATAGGGGCATTTTTTACCTAGTTTGAGGACGTCAACAAATCCTAAATTGATTTGTGGTAGAGGCTGAAGAGTGCACCAGTTCTGAGACGACCATAGGAAGTCACTTATTAAGATGTATATTTTGATAGCTCAGAATTAGGGATCAGTTATCTTTTTATGAATCAGTATGAAGTCATCGCATAAAAGTCGAGGAAGTTAAGTCCACATGAGCAGAATTACCCAACTCATGATCTAGAGTAATTATTTTTAGTATTTTCTGTGATAATGTGGACACACTAACTTCTATGATATCACTTTGTATTATAGTATGACAATCAGAGACTTTGGTACGTCTTCACTTAGAGTGACTAGAACCATAGATAGTGATGCTGGATGGATTTTCGATAACAAAATGACTTTGAGATTGATTATACTCCATAAAAGTGAAACATTGTAGTAGATGAACGTAGCAGCATGTCCCAAGCCTTCCAATTTAAGGGTGAAACAAATTAGTTATCATACCTAAAATTAAATATAGTGGAGTATCATGGTACCATTTTTCTATAATCGATGGTGTTGAATTCTCCACTACGTGATCTTGTGAGAGAGTCCCAATTGAGATACATCAACTATGATGTTTTGTGTGATCAGATATCCATATAATACACACAAAAACGATTAAGATCATGTTCCATAGAAAATAATGGTTCCAGTCACACATTAGAAATATGTGATGAGGGAGTTACACATATATACCTTATTTTTACTTCCCAGAATACGGAATATGTACAAAGGTATTAAGTGGTAGTATTGGTGGTCAATCATGAGACAAATAGTATCCATTTTTTTTCTCAGTGCCTCACCAATTAGTAGGTTAATGTTGATCACCAGGATTCAGAAGGTTTTTTGAAGCCTATTGAAATACCAAAGTGGAAATGGGATGGTATATCCATGGACATCATCATAGGGCTTCTCTACACATTGGAAGTCCCCAACGCCATATGGGTGATAGTAGACCGGCTCACAAAGATAGATCACTTCCTTTCTATTTGGGAGTAGGGTTTGGTGGAGAGTATAGAGAAGTTTTATATATGTCATATCATTTAGGTTCACATGATATTCTCACTTATTGTCTTCAATAATGATGTGTGATTTAAATCATGATTGTGGATAGGCCTAATGGATCCATTCAAGATCCATATGTGAATGATTAAAGCCTTACACCTCAGTCTAATGGGATGAAAACCCACTCTATTGAGGGTCTAGAAGATTTTGTTAATGTCTTGGGTCGAAGACTCAATTTTAATTGAATAAAAGGACATATTTTTATTGGTAGAGGATACCTATTACATGGTATGATGGCCTATAGGAAATGAAATCCTATAACGTGGCCTTAAAAGAACCATTGTTTTTACCAAAAGGACTACCGGTGCATAGTACTTCAACTTTACCTATCATGATACAATACATGCTATAGTACCACCACAAGAATAATTCAAACAATAATTCCCACTACTACTACAATTCATCCAATATTGTCTGTTACTACAGTAGTCTTGTCGTTGCTATAATATCAACACTACTACAATACATATACAGTGATGCGATAGTAGCATGCACTCAATGGGTTTTGAACCGCCTTTTATGATGAAGAATTATAGGGTTCTTACCACTAAGACAAAGATGATTAAACTTTTATCATTTTAATTACTGACATTGTTCTTCACATTTGACATGGATGAAACCCTCTAGTTTCAGGTACGACAGTTTCTAGGAATCCTTAGCCCGACCAAGTGCATGGATTTCTGTAAGATTGCTGATACAATGATGATATCATGAGAGAAACATGTATATATATTCTTCAGGATGAATTGCTTGTAAAACTAAATTTTTTATGGTGTGTCATCAAATAATAGAGGTTCCGATTTAATTGGTATGAAGAATGTAACCCTTCCTCAATTTGGTGACTAATTCACAGTGAATGATGGCCGAATAGTGATATTTAAGGTTAGATCCTAGGTTTTTGTAAGGAATCGTGATATTATCTAATGCAGGTTTACCATATTTGGAGAATTAATGAAGATACATTTAAACATGGTTGTTTTTGAACAAATCTAAAAAACATTCCATATGGGATGAATAACTCGTAGTGTCTCCCTCCCATACTTATGGGACTAAGGTTTGGGAGAAGATAAGGATGACATGATATATAGTCATACCTCACACATTGTGTATCCCTTACCTATTTGAATATAATGTATGCCTGGTCACATGGGAGGGGACTCAATGTGAATGAAACGTAGACATAGGTTGGCCATAGAGGAAGCATCCGATGTTGACTAATATATAGTGTACCGAAATACATGGATTTAGTGTTTGAGTACAAATACACAGCTATAAGTGATGTACTATCCCCTGTATGGGTGGGACATTCCATGTAGTCAACCTACATGGAATGTAACCCTACACAGATGAGACCCACGTACTAACTAGAGACACAAACTGGCTATTAAGATGGACCACAATATTTTTTCCCCCTCAAATGGAATTTTCTACTTATTATTTTCTGGGAAACATTTAATCAATTTTATCTCATTCATTTGAACACTTATATTGGACAAAGAGATGTCTATCATATTTTTTTTGCATAGAACATCATTGTTTCTCTCATAAGTAGCTTCTGATATATGATGTCAATGTTATTGGGTGTAACGTATACAATGACACCAGATGAACGAAAAAACATATATAATCATAAGAGATATATCAGACATACCATCTAGTTGGGATGGTATGTGGCACTCCTCAATGGATTTTTCAGGAATACCGTCCAATAATATTTGTTAGTGGAATTCCATGATGATAGTTCAGATATAACCTCAGTTGGGAATCTACTATGAAGTTACACTATTTTTTTGGGTTATACTCTTGTTGGGATGGGTAGAGGAGGTCTTTGATGACATCTTGCTGACGTAACCCTCTATGAGAGTAGAGAAGTTGTGTTTCCAGAATGAATCATTTGTATTACCCTCTCGTATGACTGGGATGTGGTGTTCCATGATTAAATTTCCTAGTGGTGTCCTCTAGTAATGATGGGCAGTGGAATTCCTTAGTGACTACCCCAGTTGGACCCCCATATTGTACCAGGGAACAAGATTATTTTATAAATTGGTGTCCCCTCAACTATGTGTCATAGTGATGAGTCGTGGAATGATATACCCATGGAATCACTAGAAAGATAGATGATTTTCCCATAAATACAAATTCAAGATACGTGACCTAAAAATATTTGAGTGTGTCAGTGTCACCCAAAACATATAGTAGCATGGTGTGGTGATTTAGTTCCATTGACATATGTGTTCTGGGAAAATGAGTGAGGTGAAGGTTATAATGGTTGGAATTAAATTTGAACTATTTTATAGTCATATTATTAGGTTGTGTTGGTATATGGATATACCATTAAATCCAAATTTGTGATTCTTTAATTAAACATACATTTATAACATGTTTCAGTACCATGCCCATCTTTATTTTTTACTCTCCTTCTAGGATATGTGAAGATGTGTGGGGTATTCCATGTGATTTCTGTGTCTATCTTGTCATGAATGGATGACTCGACTCTCCTGATATAGGTAGCTATGAATCTATGAGAAGATCATATTCTAACATTTTCAGGCTCCTAGTGTTTTGATAGTCTAATTCTACTCTCTTGTTGGGTTGATTTGTACTCTTTTACCACACCTTTTTATCCACTACTTTCCTATTTAGTTTTATCTCATAATTCTCCCCCTTCACCATTTCAGGTAATTATTCGGGGTATGTAACATACTGATCCCTATAATGGCTTTTCTCAACACTTTTCATTCCTTTTTCAGATGGCAGACAGTTTTCTCGGGACTCCAGAGGCTCTTAGGGATACAGATTGCATGGATATCCTATGCTGGTTATATCGCGAGATTCTTGTGTTAGTCTCTATGGTTATATACAAATTTCCTATTTTCCCTATTGGAACATATATCTATGTGGGCATGTTCTTTTCTATTTTTCACATAGATTAATCTACCATAATTCTCTTCGTTTAATGTTCCATGCATCATTTGGTTTATATATATCAGTGTTGCACATATTATTTATTTTCCTCTACAAATTTTCAATGAGTTGATTATATTTGTGTATAATTAATAGGAATAGGCCTCTCTCTGCTTATCATGTCATTAGCGCTTGTCACCACCACATGGCCTTTGGAGGCGGTCATGGTGTAGTTGTGGCTCGAGCCCTAACGTGGGTTGGGTCATGAGAAGTGATATACTTATTCTTGTTATGTATTTTATGAAAACCTCATGATTTCCCAATGTAATATAATAACAATCTGTATAATGGAAATTATTTTCTACTTCCTATGGGTGAAAATAATAACTTTATTTAATTTTAGATCCATTATTATTTCAAAGTATATGTTTTATGATGATCCTTTGGATGATATAATGATATATAGAGGTATGATGTGTAATTTTTGATCCCTAAAACTATTTTTAGAATAATAAATATAGGTAAAATGGAGTAATAAGATTCATTTCTTCTTTTTATATTTCACTTACAGTTGTTTTTATAATCATCCATCATTTAAAAATGTTTTTTGTAAGGGTTTAAGTATGAGTAGGGAAAATGATGAGGCCAATATTAAAAGTTTAATGATTTCTATGGAATAGTAATAATTTCATATATAAAACACTTGTATTTTATAAAAAATTGATACACATTATGAGTTTAATGGTTTTAATGAAATATTTTTTTACATAGAGGTGGAAATCTAGTCATCCAATACATTTATCCAAAAATGTCGTAAAATGTAAGAGAAGTAAATATTGAATTAAAAATAAAAATAATGTATTTTTAATGATGGTTCCTTGTTGAGGGATCAAGTAGAAATACTCTCGGTTTTGGAGGACCCGTAGATGGAAAATAGTAATAGGTTTGGGAGAGTGGCCTTCTCTCACCCTCATTCACATTAAGTGTTATAATAGGGTTAACCTTTATAATGGGAGCATCCCATCCATCTTCATATGGTGGACTTATAAGTCCCATTCATGGAGGGTTATTATGAAACATAGTGTATTATATATTTAAAACCTAAGCTATTGGAATGATCCTAATCAATCTATGGGATTAAAAAAATCTTATCATATGAGTCTACACATAACCCAGGGTATATCTCTCTTAATAATGACCAAAGACTTCATCCATCTATGTTTATCATAGTAAATGCACACAAACAAACATATATACATATATATTTATATAAGATAAAAACACAATCATGTTTACCCATTCAATTCAAACATATATATCACAACAACATGGACACATATATCAAACAATTATAAAATATATAGACAATCCAGAAAATACCAAGGAAATAAGTCATAGAAAAAGAACTAGTATGGAAAATTCAAGAGCTATATATATGCAATGTTGAATTAAATTCTGAATCATGATCAATGAACATTCCAAAATTTCAAAAAATATTGACAATAGTATATTAAATGTTAACTTGGTGGTCCACTACCCATGATAAATCCATAACACTGAAAAATCTTATTCTCGTGTCCCACACATCTTTTCTACTTTCTACACATATACATGTTATTCCAAATGTATAGACATATTTTTTAGGATAAATTTTCAAAAAAACTCATATCAAATACCCTAGGTCAGAACAAGAGCATCACATGACATTTTTCATTCCTCCTTTTACAGTAGAGGCAACCAACTAGTTACAGGGGTCCAAAATCCATTAATGGAACGACAATACCCTCATTTATAAATCATTGATCATTTTTTAAAAAATAAAATTTAATGACAACATATAATAATGAGTAATAACAAAATATCTAATGGAAAAATGTCATAAAATTAAATAATATACTCCATATACCAAAATCCAAACTAATGAGAATAATTATGTAGATAAATAAATATGATACTATATACATTTTTCATAATCTATCTCATTCATTCCACTGAAATACTAGAAAAGTTCCCTATACCCACAGTTTGATGAATCGTGGGCTCCCAAGGTGTCAGGATTTTGCTATACCCACATTTTTAAAAAAAATGGGTGTATTAAACATAAATATATCAACTTACCCACGGTTCTGGTGAACCGTGGGTATACATCTATTACAACAAGTTATAGACCCTTGGGTATATATTATTACATTATAAATTAGATACCCATGGTTAAGTAAAATATAGGTATAGAGGGTTCTACATCATCATATTTACCCATGGTTTATGAATGGTGGCTATAGAGGGTTCTCTGACACCATATTTACTCATGGATCTTAAATAGTATGTATATATTTTTTCCCAGAAATAGGAGCTACCCCACTGGACTAACACCATATAACCCCTACCTTCCCCTTGGATTGACCCCTGCACTACCATCCCCCCATTCCACACCCCCACTCTCTCTTCTAGATAGAACCCCCTTGCACAACCCTTAGACACCCACACTGGACACCCCTTGGACCACTTTTAGACACCACCCTAGACCCCCTATACCCCCCTTGGACACCGTCGAGACCACCCCCACCCCCACTGGACCCTCCTGGACACCCCCATCCCCATGCACCCCCTTCACCCCTTGCCCCTATCACCCCCACTACCCCCACCCCCCTTCACCACAACTTCCCCCAACCATCAGAACACCACTGCCCCCCCCACCTACACGCCCATTGCCCACCCCTACCTCCACCTTCACCCCCACTGCCCCCACCTCTTGGACACTCCCCATACACCCCCAGTACCACCTGCACTGTGAACCCTTTCCCCTCTGCACCTAGCCCCACAACCCCTCCACCAAGTCCCCAACCCCCTACTACCCCTACACACGGTCCCCACTTCCCCCTTCACCCACTCCCATCCCCCCAATACCCCAGAAACCCAGGTCCCCCTTCCACATGCACCCATCCCCCACCCACCTCCCCCCGACACCCAGGCCCCCCTCCCCCCACCTCTGCACCCCCACCACCTCTGCACCCAACCCCCTCCTCTGAACCCCCACAACCAACTGCACACTCCCATCCCCTAGAACCTAACCCCCCTGGTTACACCAATCCCCCACCACCCTGTGAAACCGCTGTAAAACAATGAAAACCAGAATGAGAAAACAATGGAACCACAATTCATTGTATTCACTAGATAAATCAAAAGAAGAGATGCCTTAAGTGTTCAAATAAGAAAAAATTTATTATTAGATAATTCCTAAAAATAAATTTATTGACAAAGAATCACCGTCAATTATCTCTTATTTAAGCCAATGAATGTTTGATAGAGGATGAAAAAAATATAGCCTTCCAGCATTGGTGCACAATACAGAAGATAAAGTCACGTATATTGTTGAATCATTTTTAAACTATTAATATGAAAAATATATTTCCCTGAAGTGAATTCCACCATCTTTTACATAACATTCTTGTTCAATGAATTAATAATTCATTTATCTTTCCAGTAATTGGATCCCACCTCAGCTTGCAAATCATATATAATTTCATCTTTATTATTCTTGCATTATTCTCCAAGATTTTCATCAGAGATAACCCTTGATAGATTATCATTAAATGATATTACCTCATATACTGAATGAGACACATCTACTATAGCATCCCATAAGATAGTATTTTTCACATTCACTTGAATGGATGGAATAAGGCCACTAACCTCTCTACCCAAGGAAACTAATTCAAAAACAAGATCATCGAAATGGGTGGATTATTACTACCATGGCTTGATTTGTTGGATTTTTGGAAAATATATGAGGAATAAATGAGGTATGTTTGATTAAAGAGTCATTGTCTTTGTCAAGAATAATTTCATGAATATCCATTGTAAGAAAAAGTTATAACATTAGTATATAAAGAGTGCATTCGATGTGTTAACATAAAGAAGTTTTGGAAGAGGATAGAGGGTGAAGGTATTAATGGAATAATTTCACAATGAAATGAAATTCATGATTTGGAGACATTTATATGTGTTTGGTGTCTCGAACTAGTGATTAATCACCCAAGTACTTGGCATGATTTGTTTGAATGTATAAATGCTTAAAAGGGGTATTTATTTTTTTCCTGCAGAAGTTAACATGTAAGTCTAGAGAACCCAATTATCAGGAGGAATTTATCGGTCCTTCTCCAGATGAGTGGAATTCCCAGAAAAAACAAAATTATGTGGGGTGGCTCTACGAACTAATGAAATCTCCACAGTGGTATTGGTGGGAAGATTCACCATGTTTCTGACATTGTATCAGAGAACTAATGTAGCTTCAGGCAATATCAGGTATTTCTTTGGGGTATATTGTTGTATTTAGGGTTTTTTAGAACTTAACTCTGGGTATGTGATAAATGAATAACAATATTTCCCCCAGTTTCTATTTTCTAACAAATCATGATCCCCCCATGAGGTCATTGATGGTTTACTGGGAATTTCATACCAATCTTTCTAGTGTATGATATAGTATTTTTGGCACCAAGGTATTTCTATAGTTGCATAGGGATAGAGTCTATTAATCAAATCCAATAATGTACAGTAGCCCATGATTTGATATTACATTATAATATTGGTTATTAATGTGATTTTTATTTTATTAATCCCAACCCATTATCATTTCAACACTTTTATAACCATATATTTTTTATAATCAGTATATATTTCGCAGTCTCACATATCTGCTCATTATGAATTCCATGTTCCTTGATCCTTATTCATGGGAAATCACAATTCATTTCTATATATTCTAAATCCCTACCTAATTATACTTATTTTGTAGGTCTTACCATTGTTCAGATATAAACTCTGATATAGGAATACTAGGATGGACTAAGGTGGATGGGCTATGCCAACGGGTGGGAACAAGTGTCCAGGAATCATTGAATCACCACTTAGATACGATTCCCCCATAAACTATTATTATAACTGTAATAGAAAATGAATAAATGTTTGGCATGAACCATCCGTATGTCAGAGATACATGCAGAAGGAAATGAAGATAAACAGAAGCAACACAGTAAATGTAGACAAAAATGAAACACAATATCAATCCCTCAACTACCCTGATCTCCCTCCCCAGCAATGAAAACCACATACCCGCCTCTAATTACCTTCTATCCCCCTTCACATAATATATGTACCCTCCATCCGTATAAAGCAGTAAATGGCCTCAGTGGCCGATGTGATAATGAAAGTAAAATAAAATTGCATCTATAACATACCTATCTCCTGTGATAAATAAATCCACCTTCTATCATATTAGAACTGAAATGCCTCATGGGTCTAATCATGTTCCTACAATAAAGGGGGAAATAAATCAATGCTTCAAAATGATATTGTCAAATAGTATAATTCTATTAATTATGAATCACACTTCTTAATAATGGCATATAACCAGATTGGATTGAGTTCCAACACCTCATGGGTCATTTCCCCCTGGAAAGACCCACACCCCTCATCACACCCCCTACCCCATTGTACTCACCCTACCCTATTCCCTAGAATCCCCTTGAATACTTGTAAACCCAACCCCACCCACCACTCCCCTCCCCCCTGGACAGACCCCCCAGCACATCCCCTCCCCCTTTCCACACCCCCATACTCCCCTCTAAACAGAACCCCCTTGCAAACACCACCTCCCACCCCCCTTGAAACCCACTCCCCCAGTACTCTGCCCCTCCCTTCACACTCTTGGACTACCTCCTCCCCTCCCAACACCACAACCCACTTCCCAGCACCAGCCCCACTAAATACATGTAACCCCCCTAGCACACAACCCATCCAACTAGACTACTCATAGCACGTCCCCTCCCCCTTATCACACCCCTACTCTCCACTATGGATAGAACCCCCTTGCACACTATCCTTGACACCCCCTCCAGGACAACCCCCTCCCCTTGCACCCTACCCCCTCCCTGCACACTCCTGGATTTCCCCCCTCCCTGCCCCTGCACACTCCTGGACAACCCCCTCCCATAAACCCCAACACCCATGTCCCCCTCCCCCGTACACACATCCCTGTCCCTCTCCTCTACATACACCAATGCCCTCTTCCCCAGCAACCCCTTCCCTCTTCTGCAACAAAAGACCCCCCCCCCCCACCCCGAATAATTGTAAACCCCCCTCCAACCCAGAAGACCTCCCCCTTCACACATCACCCACCACTGCCCTCTCCACCAGAACAATCCCACCCCACCATCCTCGGGACACCCCACTGTCCTCTTCCCTATCTCCAGTGAGTGGGCTACTCGTGTCATTACAGACAAAGATTCAACTGTATTCTTCTCATGTTTCCCAGATTTGTAACCCTTGTATTTACCAGACATATACATTATGGAAAGGTGTTTTTACAGGTAATGTTGCTACGAATTGATTCCATGTATGCATTGGTATTCTAATAACTAATAGTGTAAGCACTACTATTTTAATGATGTTAGTATAAAAATAGATACTGTGAATACTACTCTGATAAGAAATTCTATTATAATGTTGCTACTAATGAATCCAAATGTGTAAATATATAAACCTTTCCAGTGTACAAATTCTTGTTTGTATGGGATACCAGTGTAATCACTCCTAATATAAATGTTACTATAGAATTTTTTCTAATGTAATAAATTCTACTTAGCCACTTCTAGTCTTATTCTAGTGATACTAATGTCAATATGTATTTGAACCTTTTTTATGGGGTAAAATATTGGAATATTGGGATTAATCATCAATTTTCATGGAGTTTAGTGCTGTTACTATAAATAATAGTACTTCCATTATAGGATTTTGAAAATTATTAGATGTTTTATTTTATATAAATTCAAATATTAAATAATATAGGAGTAAAAACTGCCAAATCATTTTGCTCTCACAAGTTGTAATACCAAAACAATGGATGACATTTTTAGTACTAGTGTGGGATGGATTAGTTGAAATAGCAGGCATAAAAATTGTATCATAGAAAAATGAATTCGAGGAAAATATACAATAAACTGATCATCCATTCCTTCATTGCAGTAAGCAACAATAAATGGAGTAAATGAACGAAAATTTGGTTTTTGGACCCACGGTCAGAAGCATCATAAGGAGCTCTGATGACACTTAAATATGATTAAGTTTTAAGAGACATTTTATAATATTATTACAAAGAATAATTCCTATGGTAAATCCACATTCAGTCATATATCTATGGAAATGAAATCCATGGTCATCTTTGCCTTTTTAGAGAAAATAGTCCCTGAAAAAATCATATATGTTAATGACAACACACCCTTGTTTTCTTGTTGCCCTGCACAAGTACATAATAGAATTAATATGATTTGAATACAAATTGAAATGTGTTTAAACTGTATTCATAGTTCATTTCCATTGTCTAAACTAGTTGTAGAGTTCCTTATGCATACACTTTCATTTGAATACAAATTGAATGTTGTTTCTTTTATTATACTATGAGTAGTTTGAATGTAATATTCATTGTATTTTAAACCATATACACGCATATCTTACATAATAAATTAATAGATTCAAAATGACCATGAAAAGACTTTGAAAAAACACATAAAAAGTGCACCTTAATCATCCATGTCATACAAGCTCAATAACTATGAGAGTAATTTTTTGGAATGAAATATTAGTACAAATAAAGCTAAAATCATCTGTACTCACTGGCTTATATGAATCTTCATCAACACTATATGTATCTGCTTCATCACTAGACTCCTCTTTTGTTTCAGGAAGACTTTATGGATTACTTTTTATCTTAGTTCCATGTGTTTTCTTTGGTTATTTTTCCTACACAAAAACATTAAATTCACTATTAGTGACCATTATTTGAAAAATTAAATAAAATATATATCAAACTAAACACCATATGATGTATTTTTATAATGTGTGAGAATTAATAAGAACACTCACATCATCATCATAATCTCTTTAAATGAACCAGAAGTGTCACTCGCAGAAACCTTGGCTATAGAAAAAATGACTCTTTTAGAGAGTACAATTCCCATTCAAATTAGGATATGCTTTAGCAGGAGGCTGCTAAAATAGAACACATTTTAATAATATATAAAAAAATTAAATAAAAAAATTCATACTGGTAGTGGTTTGTTAGAAGCATACAACGAAATGAAAACCATAGACCACTCATATTCATAGTTAATAAATGCTCCCTCCTTTGGAATCACATTCAGAAGAGCCTAAGGAATCAGATTTGGTGATGGTATTCACATTATGATTAGAAGAAACAGTGATAACCAAAGGCCTTCACACTCATTGGCATACCCCTACGCTGGAACCCATCCCCACCCCATGCAATCAAACCCCCCTCCCCCTGTACCAAACACCCCTACACACAGCCCCCCCCCCCCCCCCCCGCAACCTTCTTACAAAGAAAAATATAACCCTAAGAAATCTCTTGCATGTACTATATCATCCAGGGACTTGGGATCTCAAAAACCCCAACCAGTTAAATCAATATAACAACATCATATTTCAAAAAATGAAAATTTTAGAAATATCATATGAGAATATATTCCTTTTTTCCCACAATAATTTTGACTTTTTATTTCATTAATTTATGAAAATTAGAGAGATAATATATGGAATACAATGTCACTTTATGGGATATCATTTAGAAAAAATTATTCTATGATAGTAAAGGAATCGCATACCCATACACATGACAAAGTATTCTAATGTGATCTATATGTATATGCATGCAAAAATTTATGCAGATCATTTCAGAAAAAAAAGCAACCATTCTCATCCATAGATGAATTCAATTCAGGTTCTTAAAGTACATACATATGTCTCCCAACTATGTGAAAACATTATGGGATTAATATCCCCCCATCACCAACATAACCATCCCCATGTCTGTGACCATCATCATCAACAACATCAACAATATCATCAACATCCTCATCACCAACAATATCATTATCAAAATCCTCACCACCGACAACTCTATCTCCATTACCATCGTTGCTGCTACGAACCTCATTAGAATAACCTGAAACATAATTTACAGAGAAAATTGATGCCATATATGATTCGAAAGTAGAAATGGCTTCTTATTGAAGAGACTGACTCAAAACTACCATAGCTATCATGAAATGTTTGGTCATCAGCTTACTTATTTCGCACTCCTCTAAAACTATTTTCTATTCCTCAACTGCTTCAGCATGAGAAATTTCCATCTCAAAGGGATGGGAGGCATGATAGAATATCAATGATGACCTATACATTGAGTGGATGATGTTTTTTCTCTGGTCGACATTATACCATCCTCATGTTCTCCTCATATAATAACTAACTTAAATGATCATGTGGATCGTAGTTGTCATCTTCCTTACCATCGAGGGCCTCCAAGGAAGACTGTTGAAATCATAAACAAATTAAATTAATAATTTCATATAAATATTTAAAATATATCTAAATAACCTTAAAATTTTATCTTATGTCTATGAATTTACACCACTCTCATCATTTATCATTCTATTGGAGAAATATAACTTCGCATGAGGTACAAGACTTTCGATGCCAAGTTTAACTTGCTAAAAATGAGAAATACACAAACCTAGATTAGTACCATATTTGAGAAATGCACAAATTTTCCCAATGTCTATTCAATTATATTTTCTGCATATAATCCTTTATAACATCACAATACCCGGTTAAGGTACATGGTGATTTTCATGATCGAGCAATTTAGTGCCCCCCAATGTGTGAAAATATATCATTAAATCGTTATTCCTTATGTTTTTCTTTCACACATCCTAAATTTTTTTCCAATACATGTAATAAAAATTAAATTTTATATGTCAACGATTTAGAATTGAGACCACCTTAAACATAGAAGTATTTTAATGAGAAATGATTTTTTTCGTATTGACATTTTTGAGAGTCGGGGGATATGGGTACCCCCAATATGTCAGTACAAAACCCGATCTTCCAACCAACAAACAACTCAATCTTGAATGATCATGAGAACTCCCCAAAATCCATAAACCTTCTTGTCTTATCACCTTCTCCATCAATAAAGTTAAAATGAATCTCAATGAACATGTTATTTCATTTAAATACACCAATAATATAGAAATAAATTTATATAGTTTTCTTAACCATATTTCTTCGCTACTTTTCCATCAATATTTTTTATTGTTACATCTCCATTATCCTGGTTCCACCAAAATGATAACGTGATACTTGGACAATGTGTCCATGAAACATCTACACTTCATTGTAGTTAGACCTACCATCTGATTATGTCGATTGTAATACACCATTAGCGGTTCTTGGAGATTCCTAACATCATTTATCTGAGTGCGCTAATGTCGCCTAGAAGAAGATACCACTTGATAAGAAAAAGAGTTGGGAAAGAAGAATTATGTCATGGTACAACACAAAAAAAATAATGTGATATAATTTGAAAAAATTATAATAATAAAAACCATCTGCATATTGCTCAATAGACTGTGATGGATCTGCAGGTTGTCCTGACTCAGCAGCCTCTGCAGAAAGTGTATATTCCAGTTCATTCCCTTTGTGACATTCATGCACTAGAGTGGAATCTAATAGAATAGACTCATCAGATGTGAACTAGAAGGCAGGAATTGGAGGTGGTGTTTACAAGGATGCATATGGGAAGTATGATGGGGGATACATCATCGAAAATGGATATAGTAAAAGTGGATGAATCTGTGGAGGTGGTGTAGTAATCGTATAGGAAGAAGAGTAAAAATGATATGTTGGAGGTATTTGTGGGTAATCCCTAATGGTGGAAAAGACATGGAATCTGAATATTTGGGTATCTAAGATGATGATGGAGACATGGATAAAAACATTCCTAAAGACTAAAGAAGAAGATGGAAAGGTGTGGAATAATGGGTGTTCGATGGCAGGTCTTTGTGGAAATGGGTATAACGGGTGCTCCATATATGTCTAGGAGCATCCCCACTCATACCCATGCTAACAGGATTATGAGTCAAATCTGGTGGAACAGAATTTCAGTAAAAATATGAGAAATAATTTTAACATGAAATTATATTTAATGTAGAAAAAACATTACAATTATAATACTCACTGATGTAAGCGAAGGAAACGCATGCTCATTCCCCAGTAGATCAGGATCAAATGGTCTCTTCCATCAACCTTCTTTAGTATTTGGAATAATCTATATAAGAATGAAAATTGATTTTTTTAGACATGCTTTTTACAAATTATAAATACAATATACATTTATCAGCAATTCATGAGAGGAACTAATTTTATTTTTTTTATTTACTAATTTTACAAATGATTGATATGAAATGACTCACATGATTTTAAAAATTACATTAAAATGTTTTAAATTTTTTTAAAAACGTTTTAAACAATTTTTTGTACATTGAAATAAATATTATTTAATTAAACGACACCAGAAAATACAAAAAAACATTTCCCTCCAAAAAGAAACATAATTAATGTCATTACGGTGATACTAACCTGAGAAACTCATGCCAATAAAAACTGATGGAAAAATGAACATATATGGTAGCTTCTATATATAACTGACCACTACATTCGGATGAAGATAAAATCTCAAATTGGGACAATTTTATTCATCAAATGACATAATTTTTCCAACACCAATGGGGACATCAATGGTGGCAATTTCATCACCAGCATCATGGAAAATATATCTGGGAATTACGTCATTATAATCAAGTCTCAGATGATATTTTACATTAAAAAATTGTTTATCCATTGATGCCAAAATGTATGGTTCATCAGTATGCAGGCATCAACTCATATCAATAAATCTGAATCTGCTATCATCAATAAATTTACCATGTTGTCTCATTGAATCATACCATTTAAATTTCAGCATAGTGACTCTACCTTGAGAGTAGTATTTCAATAACAATATTTTATCAACAAGGCCATAATAATACACATATTCATATCAAGACTGAATATCTGATACAATGGAATAACAATCAGTTGTACTGGTTAACATAAAGACATCATTTTTTGTTATCGTTTTCATTTCTCAATCAGTTGTAACAAATTTATACCCACATATTATTAATGATTCGCATTAACGAACCAAATAATTAAGACCAAAATCCAAATCTCTAAATTCATGATAAACAGAGTCAATAAGTAATCTCAACACCTAAAATATATATGAATATAAGATTAAATATATATCTATTTTTTAAAATAATTAATGTCATGGTAATACCATTGATTTCAACCAAGAATGAAACTCTAGGTTATGAAAAGTTGATCTCCTTCTAAAATACAAAGATCGATGAACTCTACTCATAATTTTTTTATGTCAACCACATTAAATGATTATATATGTGTAAGGTACATGTTAAAATTTATAATATGAGATAATATATAAATATAAAAATTACTTGATATAGTCACCGAACAAACCACGATTATACAAGACTGTGCGATGTGCCATCTCTCGTGTTTCAAGGATAAATGTAGAAAATGTATAAGACCCAAAATTTCATCATGTATGGGGAATAGATGGAAACATGGGCTCAATTTACCCAAAATAGTCATCATCATTTCTCATTGACTAATTATGTCTTGTCATGACATCAAAAAAATACATTGAACAAAAATCCATACATTCTTGAGCCAGATAACCCTTCACAATTGAACCTTCTGGATAAATATTATTTCAATCATATTATTTCATTGTGTACTTATTTATATCAGTAGGACTCATCCACCAAAAATCAATTATTCCCCCAAGAATTGTTTCATTTGGAAGATGAAATGTTAAATGCAACATGTAAGTGAAAAAGTATGGAGGAAAAATCATTTCCATCTAACAAAAAATTAATGGTGCCTTCTGTTGTATTTTTATCAAGAATGACTTTGATAACATTTTAGAACAAAGTTCTATAAATAATGTCACATGTGAAACATTTTCACCCCTACTTTATTGGATATAAAATTAATAATTTCTATTGGAATAAAATTATGATGAAGAATGTGATAATCATGAGTTTTTATTGATTTTAGTTTCACATATCTTATGTTGGCATGTTTAGATATGTTGCTGGAATAGCCATCAGGAACCTTGATATTATACAATACTACCAAGAGATTATCTCTCTCTAAATGTGTCATCACATAAAAAGCAAAAGGAATATTCCATTTGATTTCACTGATACACACATGATTCAGTTCAGTTCAAATACCCCAATCCAACAAGTCTCAATGATATCAGAAGTCGTCTTTGGTCTTCCCCATTATATTCATAAGAATTTCTTGAAACATTTCATATATATTTTTCTCAATATGAATTATGTCTAAACAACGACGTAACAAACTGGAAGACCAATATGGAAATTCAAAAAAATACTATTCTTTTTCCAATTGCAAGTGGTTTTAGTTTCAACATTCTTCCACTTTTTATATTTTAATTGACCATTACATAAGGAAAAATTGAAATATTTTAATTCATTAAGCACATCAATTCCTAACATACATTTAGGTGGTTGTTTAGTCTCTATGGTATCATCAATCCTCTGACGATTCAACTGGTATTGATGATCCATTGACAAGAATCCTCAATTCCCCATGAAACTGAAACTACGACAATATTTAAGCGTCCTCGATCATGTATTCTTCATACAAACATGAAATGATAGTTTTCCCTTTTTTATCCAGCTAAACATAATTTCATAAGTAGTGAAATAATTTATGGTCCATTGAATGGAAGCACACATCTGAAGCATATTCTTTGTAGAATCATCAAATGTCTGCACACCCAAATTCCAAAGTGGTTTCAACACTATTATTAAAGGATTCAAGTAGAAATATATATCATTACCAGGATCAGAAGGTCCAGATATCAGTATACTAAAGAAAGTGAATAGTTTTATCATACACATCCATGGAGGAAGATTATAAAAATTAATAAAAACTAGCCATGTTCCATGAGAAGTATACATCAGGAAAAAGAAATTAAAACCATCACAGGATAGACCCAACCTGAAATTTCACACCTCAACTGCAAAATCAGGATTTTGTGCATGATATGTTCTCTATGCTAATCCATCTGTAGGATGAACCAAATCATCATTTCCTTTAATTCTCTTAGCATCAAGCAATCACAGAATGGCTGAAATTTCTACAGACAGGAATAGATTTTGATGTTTGGGAATTAATGAAAAGTGACACATGACTTTATCTTCCACATGAGATGGTGTTCCATATACATTTGTCTTCCATTGAGATGTACCACATTCTTTACAGTCATTATGGTCAGTTTTTTCCTCACAAAATAAACTGAAATCTTTCAAAAAAGCATGAACTTAATTAGTATCCAATCCAAGCTGCATAATTAAATTACATGCCTTGTATTGATTTGATTGAAAATCAGCCACATTAAGAATAATGTCCTTAACAAATGTAAGAATGTTCTCAATAGTGGTATTATAAATTCTATACATGGTTTTCCCATGATATAACCGCATTAAAAATTCCTACTTGGCCATTTATGTTCAATCCAGATATACTGGAGTTCTGAAATTATCCAATACTTTTTTCACACTCTTATCACCATCTTCATTATTTTCATCATTTTATTGATATCATTATCTTCATGAACCGGAATACTCTCTCTCTCATGATACTGGACGTATAGAATCTGATCAAACATCAAATTCTCCATGCCACTTCTTTCATTTTGATCATGACCAGTAGAACATTGACTTGTCTATCGATAATGATACCAAAGAGAATAGTTTGATTGAAATCCAAATTTTATTATATGGTAGTTAACTTCTTCCCCACTTAACCATGGTCTTCAAACTCATTTATTGTATGGAAAATGTATACAACCTCCGTCTGAAGAATTTTGAAATGAAAAATCTAAAAAATTCTCCAAATTATTTTGAAATGTGGTTGAAATCATATCGGTATGATACATCCATCTTCTATCTATTATATTAAAAGAAAAATGAAATTTATCTCCCATTAAACAATGTATACCATAATTAAAAAAGTGATATGTACTAGTGAAAATAAAACTCTTAGAACATAAAAACATAATAGTTAATTCACATTTGTATTGCATGTGCATTAATTTTTATAACCAATATCAACCCTTTCAGTATCAGAGATAAAATTAGTACCCCTATACAATAAAGTGATTATCAATAAGTTAAACAATAATGGGCCAATAAAGGATTCATGTTTGTGATAGAGTGGTATGTGTCATTATAGTTGAACTATGGGGGAGAAAAAAAATTCATCCATTCTGTGTAACATAAAAAAATCAACTTTAACAACAAAACACAACCTTAAAAAGGGTCATTTAATTTAAAAAACTAGGGAGAGATAAAAACATTCGGCCATCATCAAATGTATTTAAAATGAGCCCCATATTCACCTAATTTAATATTTTTCTTCTGTAAAATTCTATTTCTAATTGGGAATGTTTTTTAATGAATTCCACTAGATCTCCATGAATTAATGAAAATAATTTATATAATTTATATAAAACCATCATGGGTATAAAATATTGGTATAAATATTGTTGAAAATGAATTTAATAATCTAAATCAATTACTAAATTTTTTGAATAAAATAATTACCTAGAATGCCTTACTGCATACAATGTGGAACATGTCCCAACAAGACTCTTAAAAAGGAAAAGGTCATTTTGTTAAAATTAATGAACTTAATATCAATTGAAAAAAAATCATATTATTATATTAATATCAAACCATAAATTTAACAAACACCGTGAATAGGGTTTTTATAAGAAATGAAAATGAGTGAAAATGAAGTAAAATGGCTAGGAGAATCTTCATTGGGATTTAGGTGATGTCTTCTGTATTAAATGACATCGATTACTATTTCGAATTCTTATGGCGTACCCTCAATTAAATTTGAATTATGAGTTAACTGGATTAGACTTGTTTTATTTGGTTGGAATACCTCCATCGTAATATATGGGATATAATACTACTGTTCTTCTAAATGTCAAGGATGGTTCCCT
Source organism: Viscum album (assembly GCA_963277665.1). Lineage (NCBI taxonomy): Eukaryota > Viridiplantae > Streptophyta > Magnoliopsida > Santalales > Viscaceae > Viscum > Viscum album. Next base: position 1,974,447,746 of record OY728127.1, read on the forward strand.
GAGTTTAGACTATAAGAATGGATTAGGAAAACTGGAAAGGATCATCTATGAGATTTATCGATATAAAATTCTATATTTAGACTTCACATAACTTTTTCAAGTAACTTAAATAATTCATAATTCATAATTCAAAATCAAATATCATTTTTCATCATTTTAATAATATTAATATTTATCCATTTATTAAGGTCAAATATTAACATGCTTAATCAGCTAAAATAATTTAATAAATTATGTACATCGTAAATAAAATAATAATAGTTTATAAACATCTTTGAAATCTCAAATTCTAATTTTTATAATAATTTAATAAAACAAATTAGTATTAATCAAAAAATTTCCTAATTCTCTAATATTTATTTTCTCATATTATTCCTTTTCATTTAACCTTCATTTAATTTTTTTATGTCTAGGAAGACCACATTGATGGATTTGGTGCTTACGCACATAAAAGGATAAATCTAAACATGAAATTAAATTATATAGGGAATCATTAGAACTGTCTAAAAAAATTATAATATTGGAGTCTTTCACCCTATATAATTCTATATGTAATATAACTTGACCTATATTTTCGATCATCATTAATGAGGTATTCAAATTAATAGACCATCTTGTCCTATGTCATGATAAAATCTCCTTGCTAATATTCTCTTCATTAAATAATCATGTAAAAAAATTAAAAATTGTTTCTTGATCCACTATTTTTATTCCTCATATGTATCGAATTATATCCTTTGATTTTATATTCCATCAATATCCTCTGGTTAAGGATTGATGGTCAATGTATATTTCTATTCCATAGAGTATATAATAAGATCCAAATTATATTATGGTTCAGTTCCATATTTTCATCTGTGGTCTAACTAAAAACCCTTAAATGTGTTTACTGTAGTAGAATGCTTTCCCTTAGAAAATATATCATGTTTAAGTTCATTGTGTCTTATTGTCTTCAACAATTGGAGTTGGGTAAACTTATATATTATCCAACCTACATATTATCCCATCATTTTAAATTTGGATTTTATCTTCTATGACCACTACATATTCCTTAGGAACATCACTTAGAATAGGGTGTCTAGGCTCAAGGGATTATTTCCTCATCCCCTTAATGCATGTTAATGTTCCCATTGATATTATTAGCATATGTTTTGGAAAAGATAATAATACTTACACCTACATAACATAATACATTATTTATAATTTTTTTATCATTTGAAGGTTTTTTAATCAAATTACATTTCTTCTTCATAATAAAACAACATCAGTGTAGTGTTTTCATCACCTAAGTGAGCCTCGTGCGAAGGAAATCCTTTAATATCATACTTCCCCACAAAAAAATGTTCATGAACTGAGCCTTCTACACATTATATTTTCTTCTCCATTCTGTATTATATCACTTTCCATTATTTTATATCATTATCAAAATAGTCATCATACAATCCTTAGGATTGTTTACAAAGATTGAGGCCTCCTCAAATGATATGACCCATCAAGGAACATCCCAATCCACTAGTACTTCAACTGTTTCACCGCATTCCTGATTCTAATACGCCAGGGGATAGTTTTTATAACTGATTAGGAATATGTCATAAAATGGGACTCAATATCCTATAAAACTTTTAATGAAAACATATCTAAAAAACACTTGTATGATATACATAAATGATGAACTAAAAAATATATATTACATACCTGAGACAACAAGTGAAAGAGAATCCCACAAGGTAAATACAATGGAAACAGTACATCTAAAAATCCATGGAAATGTATGTATCTAAAAATATCAACCATTTTATATGATCTTTTGGATGACACTCCGACTGTAGTTTTCACTACCACAATCACAAAAAATCATGCTCCATAAAACCTTGATAAGCATCATCAGACATCATCCTCGAGCAATCAACACCGACTCTATACCACAAAAACCATATATGAACCTATGATCCATCTTCATGGACATAAAATATTTGGGAATAAGGATTATATATGGGTGACTACACACATACTCAGTAGAATTCCCCAAAAACAGTAAAAGAAATCGAATGTAATAATTCATCTCAAGTCCTATAACGAGAGGCTTGTATGATGTTGATGAACAGGAAACCCATAACACCAAGTAAGCTCATATATTTCATTACCAATTTTTATTTTAAAGGATCTCAATATAGAATAATCCAAATATGACTAAACACTAGATGTCTCAGGGACATAGTGTAGTCCCCATGATAACAACTACAATTATTAAATGGAACTACACATGAGAAACTTGAAGATCTCAGAACATTGAAGGGTCCATGAATATTGAGTTCATTAACTAGTTGTATACCATATATCAAAGGAAACCCTCAGGGTATCAATGAACAAAGAGTCTCATATAGTTTTATACTTCACAAATTCAAAATATCAATTTCACTTACAATATCCATGAAGAGGAGACCTCTCATTTTTAAATTATTCACATCAATAGAGGGAGAAAAAAAGCATATGTAACATCAATACTAAACATTTAATCATATATCTAAATAATATACACACGTATCATCTCCATACCTATAGCATATGATATCATTCCCCTCGTAGTAATGTGGGAATACTGACTCCGGTGGGGGATCCCACTCCCCACCCAATCTCTTTAGACAAGGGTAATAAAAAATACATATATTGAGAATATCACACCATATATTGGTGGGGGGAATACCAACCCAATATGAACTATTGGTAAAATATCTTATTCCCCAAACCCATGAGGTAAATTTCAAACCATTCCAAGGAATGGTGAGTTGAAATTATTCTCTGATGTAACTTCATCATCAAGGATGGATACAATTTACCAAGAATTATTAATAGATATGGTTTTTTTACTATAATGTTAATATGATCGATAATACTATATTTAGCACATGCCACATATCTATCATCAGAAATAGCTCCACCATAATGTCCAATGAGTAATGTCATGGTTAAGTTACTATTTATATGTAAAAATATAATCCTGAATGAATATTCCAGGTCACCATAAAGTCTTGGTATATGTATATGATTTGTTCCCAAGGTAAACATCATATATCCCTTAGTAAATTGATAGCCCATGTATGAAACCCAAAAATGGGATTTAAAAATATGACTCTAATATGTTTGGAGTGTTGAACATGGTGTGTAGGATCTATAGGGATAGTTTATAGGTTCTCTATCTTCAGAGGTCAGGTTCTATCAAGGGAAAATGGAATGTGGTATTAAACCACATGGTTTGTGAGGATACTCGGGCTTCCTAGTTGTGTATTCCCTATACACAAAAAATATCAATATAACGGTCACATATAGTATTATTTAACCACACAATGTGTGTTATTTAACATATCTGAGATACCCTATCAATTGTACCTACCAAAAGAGCATGTTTTTTGTTCTTTCAAACTATATGCCATGTAGTTGGGTTCTAAGATATAAACATTACTCTAGTCCTCGATTCATTTCTACATTATCTTTTTTTAATATTACATGAATAGCCTTTGGCCATGCTAGACATGATAATTCCTCCTATGTAAAGCTGTTTCTATCCTTTGATACCAGAATTGATGATTCGTATCATAATCTTGTCGATGTGCATATTGTTATCCATGAAAAAACCCCAAATCCAGACTCCGCTATCCCATTTCATCTTATCCTATAATCCTTCCTCAAGCTATAATCCTACATGGCGAATAGAAAATTTAAATATATGGAACACATTTTAATTGGGGAATAAAATAAATCTGTGATATTTTTTGAATAAACAGTTAAAATCTATAGTGAAGAACATGTAAATAATGGTGGGATAAATAGAATAAACCATAAGAATGGATATAATTATCCAACATCATCCAGAATCGTCTACATTCACATACAATATGTAAACAAAGAAGTAAATTCCAATCTCAATATCAATTAAACCACTATTATAATTATAACCAAATATCATAAGTTAAAAAGACCATCTGCTACCTGAATATTGATTCAATTTAAAGAAAATTATTCCATTTTAAAATCAAGAAAAAAATAGGGTTAAATCCATATATTTAAATTCCCATACATGATGTTGAAATGATGTTGATTTGATTCCACTTCACATCCATGGTGCTTTTTATTGAAATCACAAAATAATTATATTTCTTCCCTGATTTGTCATCACCACCAAGCCCTTGACTTTTCTTTTTCATCCTCTCCCTCTATGGTTCATGTGGTCATAGCACAACTAACCCTTGGGAGATTTCATAATATGGATTAAATAAACAAATTAATGGTTTTATCAGTATAATAAACAATTAATTAAATAATTAATTTATTTAATTAATCATATCATGACCAAAAACACCCAAGAGTTCCAATTAAAATTATTCTTAAGCCTTTAATGTGGTTAAATTAACATTTCAGATTCAATATCTATCATTGTTTCCCAATATGATAATCTATTTAAGAAATATAATGAACATCAAAAAATATAGAATGCATCGACTAAAAATAATATAATATATTTTTATATATTTCTAAAGATACTTGACACTCTATTTTATATGAAAAAGTGGACTTGGGGTAACCATCACAATATGGAACCATTGAAACAATCAAAAAAAATATGTGAAGTTTCATAATATAGTAGAATTACCTTTTTACCCCTAATAATATCATAAAACATTTTTTATAAATAAAATTTATCTAAGTATCATTCGATGAAAACATAGGTCAATAAACCTTTCTACTAGTTTCCACTACTTGCATAACAACCCCTATCTTAGAGTATGATAGAATGGAATCAAATAAAGAGATGGTTCACACTGTAATAGTATATCTAGAAACACGTGAACAAATTCCTACCATATTTTTTGAATTACATGTAGACCCCCTACAACTAAAAAGAGTAGTATAGTTAATAATAGGAAAAACTCATTATAGAGGATGCTTGTCAGATTATCTCTCCCCTCACCCCACCCCAAGAAGGATAATTACAACCAAACGATCATTCACCCTGAGTGAGGAAAAATAAAACTAAGGATTTCTTAAAGGATCCTCCATTACTCCATGCCATCATGGGATTCCGAACAAATATCGAATTTCAATTCTATGTGAACTCTTACAATATATCTGAACGAGGATTAATAGATCCCCCATACCAAATGAGATTCTTAAACTCACTACACTATAATTAGTCTGTAAATTCAAAACAAAACTAGTAAACAGATTCGAGGGGGCTCTTTTCCACCCCTTTCTATCCAGCCAAAGCCACCACCCAGCTCCAATGCTATGAAATATCCTCCATCCTTATCTCTATAACGAAAATATATAATTATAATTTAAGAATCAAATTAGAAATAGACTCTATAGGATCATCAACATTCATCCAAAAATGGAACGGAAGTATATATCAAACCACAATATGAATTTTGAGATATCAATTCATGTGATTCTCCAAAAGGTAAAATTGATGAAAATAGAAAGTATTACGATCATAAACAATCATAAGGATTAGACTAGTGAAATAATCATAACTAACCTAAATTAAAAATAGGAGAGTTTGATATAGTCTTGATTAAATTCATCATGTAACTTGAATTGGTGGCTTCCTTGTCATTTCCAACTAATCAGCCTATAAGAACACCCTAAATGAATCACAATAATGCTTATGAACTATGAAATTCTTGTAATAGAGCCGAATTATAGGGATTTAAATAATGAAAATTCAAAAAGAATATATTTCAATGCATGAATCACTATATTCCAATACCTAAGAAAATAATATAAAGGCTGAAATGCATGAAGATATGAGAAGAAATATCCCCTAATTATTTTTCATCCACTCATATAATAACAGAGGAGTGGGGCCTAATATTCCCTAGCATCACCTTTTTACTCCAAACCTCACTCTAGGTTAACTGGTTGATCAAACACGTAGGTTGAGGTCTATCATAATCTTCATATTGAAAGCATGATAAGTTTGTGAGATGATATCTCAAAAAACCAACTCAATCGAAGAGATCTCAACCACTTGAAAAAAATGAGAAGAAATTTCATACCTAGATGTTGAAGCTCGGGGCAGGGAGGTAGTGCCCCGGATGGGATGTTACCAGAGATGGGGAAATTTGAGGCCAAGGCCAAGGCCGAGAGGAGAGGGAGCCTAGAGTAGAGACATTTCTAGAGTTGGGGGCAGAGAGGCGGAGTTCGTGACATTGAGGCTGTGTCGAATGCTAGGAGGGAGGTCGATATTAGAGGCGGTGGTCGAGGAGGGGATGATAAGGCCGAGACACGGTTGTTTGATGGCCGAGAGGTGGATGTCTTTGAGGGGAGGGGAGGGACGAGCGGCGAAGGTTGGATGGCTGGGAGGCGGTGGTCGAGGAGGGGAGGAGGGGGCCGGGAGTTCTGGAAAGGAGGAAGAGTGTGATGGAAGAGGGTGATGGAAGTGATGATAAAGAGGAGCACGATGGGAGAGTGGAGGAGCGCGATGGAAAAGAGGAGGAGCGCGATGGAAGAGTGGAAGAGCGTGATGGAAGAGGGAGGAGGTGCACGATGGTATTTGGGTAATTTAGTATTGGTTTCCTACGGGTTTATTAAAAATGTGGGAATAGATAATTAAAAATATATATACCCATGTTTTAGAAAATACATTGTGATAGATGCGTGGGGAATGATCCCCTTTCGAGTAGTTCTAGTTATATGGTTCATGACTCAACAACATGTTTGTTTCCCTATGGAATTAGGGATGATCTCATTGATTTAATATTCAAACATTCCACGTAGTTTCTAACGGGTTTATTCGTAGAACCGGAAACATCCAATGATTCCATATGCATTTGGACATACTTTCCAAAGGTAGAAGCTCATTAGTTGTGGACTGATGAGGCTTAGGTATTTGCATTGGACGAGAGGATGGGAGGTCGAACTCATCGAACCTTTTTGAGGGGAATTATTGTCTACTCTGGGACTCTCTTTATAAATTTAAGTTATGTTCATGAATCCTTATTACATTACCAAGTATAAAATGAGATTTCATTTAGATTTGACAATCAATGATAGATATGTAGGAAATTTAGAGAATCTTTTATATGTATTTGAGGTTCTTCATCGATAAAGAATCATATATATTTTTTATAGATTCTTAGTCAATGGTATCCTTCAATACATAAAAGTCTATTGGTCATTATGATGACCATAATAGTTTTAAAGCAACTCAGTGGGGCACTTGAAGTTTATTTTAATTCCGAAGGACATTGATTATTTCAGAGTTGGGATCGTACCCGCAGATAGGCTACCTCTGTATCTTTTGTTTTGGAAAAGGAATCTGAACCCACGTAGTTCGAGTAAGGGAGTATGATGTTTATGCATGATTTATGGCTCAAAGAAACATGTCATGATTACTCTTACACACTATGCTCACGTGAGTCATGCTCGGTGTGAGAAATAAGAGGTATTGGTGAAACCAGACAATTGTGCCATAAAAAATGCAATGATTTGGAGATTATGTATGTATGACAGCCCAAAATAGATAATTATTTATTTCAGGGAAGATATCCAAGAAGAGGGTCCATAACGGTATATGTACTTCATGGAGATTTGGATACTCTAATCGCGGGGCTTACTCCTAAAGAGGATTCCCATGTTTGGAGGGGACTTATGATCTAGTTTTACTCCGGATAAGGAAGCCATGATCAAAAAGGAATTATGACTCTTTAAGAGAAATTATGACTGGGGATTACTCCTAAAAAAGAGGCCGAGGTCAAAAGGGATTTGAAAACTGAGGCTTAAATCCTAAGGAGGAGGCCCAGGTTAAGGGATTTTTATAATTAAGGGGCTTGGGGATTTGTCCTGAAAATGATGCCCATATTTGAGACTAGGGCTTACTCTTGAAAAGGAGGCCCAGTTTGAGATAATTATGGTTGGGGCTTACTCCTGTGGAGGATGCCCATGTTTGGGAACTTTAAGACTGGGGCTTACTCCTGAGGAGGATTCCCAGATTAGGGGACTTGGGGCTTACTCCTAAGGAGGATTCCCATATTAATGAGAATTTGGACTGGGTCTTACTCTTGAAAAGGAGGCCAAGGATAAAGATTCATTCATCATAAAGTATGAGGTTGAATGAATGAACTCTCTAACTTTAGTGACATAAAGATGTGTAAATCACTAGGTTTTGATAGATGTTCCACGGAATTCCATTCATATAAGGATTTCATTCAAGAAAACATTCCACAAATGGATATAAAGAGTGTCTTGAAGACTGAATCTTGAATAAGAGAGGTGGAGTGTCATAAGAGGGGTGAAATGGGTAGGAAGGGCACCCAAAAAGATAGGGGCGCGCAAGTCCTGGAAGGCGCGCAGGTACAACATGGGCGTGCAAGTCTTGGGCGCGCAGGTATACCTGCACGGCACATTGGTACTTGCGCGATTATTATGAAGTAGGGTAATACTTGGTAGATCCCTGACTAAAGCCTTTAGAATCATCCTGAGGTATTTCTAGAAGAGTGTCATGCAAGTTTTAATGAATAGGTAAGGAGGAACGCAAGTGTATTCATTTCCCTTAACGGAAAAACACTTAGGAACGCAAGTGTTAGTGAATTCTAACACTTAAACCTTATTCCTCTTGTTTAGACCCTCCATTATATGTAAATAATTACCTTAGAAGTGTTTAGAAGACTTGAAGAAGAGAATTGGGCATTCAGAGCTCTATATCTGAATTCTGGAAAAAATTCCCTCTTGAATATGGGGCCCACTGGGCATATTTATAGGCTGGAGAAGACCCTGAGTAGTTTTTAAAGAGGGAGCGCTAGTGACTTGCGCGACCAACTACAGCGCACAAGTGTACTTGCGCGACCATGGTAGAACTTACGCGACCGATGCACAATGTTCTTCTTATTCCTTCCTTTGTTAATTTTTTATATTTTTCCAAAGGATGAATCACTTTGAGCAAAGATTTTCCCCTTTTCCAATCATTATATTCTGTGATGAAAGGAGCATAAAAAAATGCCCCCCCTCAGAGTTGGATCCAAAAGGAATGAGGATTTCACTCTAAGGAAATCGAGAATCCAAAAAAAATTGGGGCGCAAAGGGTAAGGCGTGCAAATGATCTTCGGGCGCGCAGGGTCTGGCGCGTAGGGTATGGCGTGCAGGGGTAAAACCTTGTCTATATATAGAGGACCTCATTTCACACAAAGGACACGGCTCTTGCTTGTTTTTTGCTCTCGGTGCACAAGTTGACTCCCGGCTCTCGCTTGTCTGCACATCTTGTTTCTTGCATCGCACTGCTGTTAAGGTATTTAGACTTGCACAGTGAAACCTGTGCGCTAAATTCTTGTGTGGCTGAAGGAGACTTGCATGTCAACTATGGGACTTGTGCGCCTTATTGACATAGCAAATTTATTCAAATCCATAAAAAATATTATGAAAAATTAACATACTTTAAGAGTTAATTATTCAACTTTTTTGCAGATCAAATGGATCCAAAGAGAATCAGAACGGATGATGAACTGCAGGGAAAAAGAATTGATGAGATGATGGACATCATTGGCCACGATTATTATTCCCCCTATGAAAGTAATCTACCATAATTAGCCATGTTCTTGAAGAATCATCATATTAACTTCCCGCACAACATCTATCTGCCTCTAAATAGCCATGTTCACTTGCAAGACGTCAATATTCCAGATGCAAAGAATTATCTGCCGCATTCCTGGTTTTATCCATATAAAAACTTTTCTTCAAGAAATGTATCGATCAAAATAACATTTTCTAATGCTGGAACAGTAAATAAATCCTATATAATTCATCATAGTTCGTGTGCACCAGATCTGAAACCTCACAAACCTGAGCTGAAACCACATTGTTATCCCTGAATCTCTCGAAATTCTCAGATGGATCAATCCAAAGGACGGAAGGAGAAATGGGAATTCAGTTCTGGAGGAGGGGTGAATCCAACGTGGATGTGGGCTTTTTCGGTGTGACAAACTTGTGAAGAATTTATCGAGGATCTGATGGTAGGTGCAATTTATGAAGCCTTCTCGGCTGGGCAGATGTATGTTTATAGGAATGATAATTTTGCACCGGAATTGCTTAGCTTCTGGAGCACGGAAACTAATTCATTCCATCTGACCCATGGAGAAGTATGAATTAGTTTTTGGGATGTCTACAAGATCTCAGGGGTTCCAATACTGGGTGATATGTATGAATAATTTGTCCCCCCAAAGGCAACAATGAATGATCCAGAAAAGACTCCATATTTGGTTCGAGAGTTGTTGAAGATTTATCATAAGCTCAAAATCTCAAAGACTTCAAAGAATCATTCTAGAAGGGAAATTCATCCGTTGGAGTGGATGAATATATTTCTTATCTAGAAGAAATATAAGGATCCAAAGGATAAGGGATCCAAGAAAGAGATATCCAAGGATAAGAGGCCCACCCATCCAACCACCTACCCCAAAATAGAGATGAGGGGTGCTCCTGGCACATTCTGGCCAACTTTAGAAGAAGGAGAGTTTGAGAAATGGTGGTATGAAGTGAATCATAAAATCCCATAGAGGACCCATCTGGAAGGCTTTTTAGCCTTATGGCTCAGTGCCTATCTTTTACCAGTCAGAGATTCGAAGGGAGGCGTCAGGCCACGGACCTTCGTTATTGCAGCCATGTTGGCTGAAAGAAAGATGGTGGGGTTAGATACCCCAGTTTTGTCAAATATTCATAGGAGCTTACTCCATGTCTATATGGGTGAGTCTCCTTTTAGATTATTGGGACCATTCCGAGTTTTATGGGGATGGATCGCCACTCACTTCTTGACATATGCTGTTCAAAATGGAATATGGATTCTGGGAAGTTCTTTCAGGCCGTCTGTTCAGGCCTTCTCTAGAGTTTTTCCATTGTCCCTCAATGCCTATGATATTAGGCCAAGGATGGGTATGCATAGGGAATTCCACTTCTTTCCCTACAGAAATCCACCGACAGGGCGATTTGTTGATGATGGATCAGTTAGCTTGGAAAAGAGGTCTTACGTGCTGGCCTGCAGAGATGTTGTCCTGGGCACCAGAATTAATGGGGAAATTATATGTGAGGACTATGCTCCATATCGAATTGCAAGCCAATTAAATTTTCTGCAGACGACTGTTGTATCTCCTCCAGTGCACGTCATATCAGAGCAGCATCCAATGGTTCCTCGACAACTATGGTTGCTAATGTCTATGGAAAAGACTGGGGAAGTCTTTGACTTACCAGATACTGAAGCATTATGCAATTTGACCATATGGAATACTGAAAACTGTATATAGTCATATCCTGAGTCCATATTGAATAAACTTGTTTATCGAGTTGGGAAGAAGAAGAGGACCATTGAGAAAGGAACAATTTAGGTGGAGGGTGATTATTCCACTCCTGAAGCTGGTTCACCGAGTTCTTCAAACGAGGATGATTCATCATATTCTTATGAGATACAAAATGTGTCAAAGCGGCCACGTGCCGTATATAATCCTCCTGTCAGAATAAAGAGAGCCACTCCACCAACTCCTTGTGAGTTACTTTATTGAGGAAATTTTAATTGCAAGTATCTTTATAGAGTATCAAGTTTTCATTCTCTTATTATAGTTGAAGGAGCTAGAAAGAAATTAAAATCCATGGTCGTAGGACCCTCTTCATAACCTTCTAGTACTCCTGCTAATCTACGACCAGAGGCCATCCATGCATGGAGGTATGTATACTGTGATACTGAAACTATCTGGCTTGAGCTATGTGAAGGATTATGTCTTCCAGGAATAGGGATTCTTCAGGCTCCTACAAATATTCATTTCAAGGATAACCCTAATGAATTAAGAGCCTATGTCAAAGAGTTGAAGGCCTACATATATTCCACCGAAGATTCTATCCCTATCACCAAGCGGGTGAAGGAAATGATAGATCATGGCACCACTGATGAGGAGTGGAATGAGTATGTGGCTACTGAAGATGTAATTTGTCTTTCCTTATTTGAATTGAAACTTGATTTCAGTCGAAGATTTGTTATTCAAGGAAATTTTTTTCTTCATCTTGAAGCTTTCCAAAACTACTGAGGTTCCTTCGCCTCTGTATAGCCATGGTGGTACTACCATCGGGGCTGCTGCTGAATCTTCACGTGAATTAGGCGAGATATCTCTAGGCCAGTAGGCCATGAATGTGGAGTTGGAAATAGTCTTACATTCTCCAATTCAGGTGCTTATAAGGAAGACTGTTGATACTCCTAAAAAGACAAAAGGACAAAGGCGATGAAGGATGAATTCCATCGCTAAACTCTTTATCAGTAGTGGTAAGTCCTTAGAATAATCATAAATTTTAAACCACAAAAATATTGCTCATTTTCCTTGGGATTGCAGGGGATTCCTAAATTTCCCCTCTGAGGGAGAGGACTGATCCTCCTTTGAGGACCATAGAGGTTACTGTGGAACAAACGCAAATTCAGGATAACTTGGCTGCTTCTGAAAAAGAGCCAACATCTATTCCCAGTACTGCTCCAGCTGCTTCTACAAGTAGAGAACAACCTGCACCAGAATCATTGGCGGCCACAGCAACTGAATCCCCCATCCTTCTTGAAGAAGTTTTCCAGGGTTAGGGGCCGTATAATGAGGGTTTCCAAGAGGACACATCAAATTCTCCCACTTGTGAGACTAACCAGGATTCTGAAATATCATTGGATGAAATGATGCATCGTGGCGTGTCTTTCTAAGAATATTATGATCATGCTATGTTATCATGTGATTTAGATGACCTTGGGCCTGAGTGATATCCTTCGTCCAGTAATTTCTTTTATAATTTACACTTCTAATCCTGACTGAAAATAATATGCAGTTCCATCCATAGAAGCTGCTGAACTGCCAATGCCTGAAGAGGGTGCATACATTGATGTCAAACCTACCATTGCAGAAACATTAGCTCATGTGGAGCCAAATCCAGTAAAATCTCATGAGACCCATCATGAAGATCCTTTTGAAACTGGGAATGATGGGTAGGAGTCTTCTCATGCTGTTGATCTACTGTTAGGTAATGATTGTACTATGTTTTCAAGATAGAGAACCAACTTTCATTATTCTATGAAACTAACCATACTTTTAATTGATCAAACATGGCTATCAACTTCAATGGATATAACTGGAGGTGAATTCTCAACCTCCGCCCAAACAGTAGTAGAAGGTGAAGCAACCAGGGTTAGGGGGAAAGAGCATAACATGTCACTTCCTTAAGTGAATTAATCCAAGATTACATTCCCCCATGTGATGATGATGTAAAATCAGACCCGCAGGTGCTTAAGGTGCTCCTCTTTTCACGACGCAAGGCATGGGACAACATATGGAAAATCATATTGGAAGTGCCTCTTGAAGATCTATCATCAAACATTACTTGGTTGTCATCCCAGTTCGTCATTCTAGGACTTGGCAGTTTTGGATACCAAGTGGTCCATACCGCGGTGAAACATATCATTTTTAGGAGGGAGCAGGAGCAAAAGTGTCGCGAAAATCTGACTATGGCGAAACTGTCAGTCAACATCGGCGAATTTGAGGCTACGGTATCTCGAGCTGAGGCTGACTATGCTGCCAAGATGAAAGAATTGAAGCATAAGATCAATGATAAAGTCATATAACAGATGCACCTTCAGAAACAATTAGACGATGTTCCTGGAGAACTTGAACAACTCAATAATTCAATAGAGGGAGATAAAACGAATGGTATGAAGGCCATTTTGGATGCCAAGAAAGCACTCATTCAGGCTGAAAAGAGTAAAATTGGTTGAGTGCATGAGCTTCAAGTATCTGCTGATGAAGCTCGGGAAGTTGTTCATCAAGTGAATACTTATGTTGACATTCTTTTGTAATTTCATGAAAAAAAGAAGAGGCTCCAATCTGTGGATGTCCCTCTAATTCTTGTGCATCAATGGAGAGTACTTTTATCTTAAGTCATCTATGCTTGTATACTTTCGCTACCTGCTTTAAATTTTACCTACGCCAATGGGACTAGTAAGCATAGTTTGATTTTTACTAGGATTAATATAAATAATCCTACAAACGTTGAATCTTTTAATTGATCAATATTACCTATGTCTTAAAAAGTGTATGTTTAGTGAGATGGAACATGAATTTTATTCAAAGCTCCCTTGTATTTTGTGGGAAGTTTAAATTCATGCACGTCGGACATAAAGAGGCTAATTTTTAAGATCAAAATATCTTTGACTAAAATGGATTAAAATTGACTCAATTCCTTGAAAATTTACATGAAAACAAATTACCATACTCATGTATGAGGGAAAATATGTAAACTATGACTTATGTTTATTTGAATATGAGGAATGATATGAAAACGAGATAAAAGGCATTAGAAGAAGTAGTTTCCAAGAATGAAGATACCATTATTTAAAAAACCTGTTAGGGGGTTGAATTATGCAGGGCCACCTAAGGGCATTGGCTCCATAGTCAAATAAATAGCATCTCTTGGCTGAAAGGTCCATTATGTAGACTACTTATGCATGGCCGCCAAAGGGCACGTGTTGCATAGTCAGGAAAAATAACTCTCAAAAATTTACTTTCCTAGTGCTAAAAATCTAGGGAAAGATTATGAATATTCAAATTTTCCAAAGTAAAGAGTTTGTTGTATGGAAAGAGGTACTTAAATATGGAGAAGATATTTCCAAACAAGATTATCAATGAATTGGATGAATATCACTCCTACTAAGGTCTAGACCAAACATAGGGATGGGGAATATAAACCATAGACTTGGATAATTTCATATCATGAAAAAGAGTATGGGACATATATGTTAAGGATAGCATTTTTTTTATGGATCCCTACATATTTTCATTAAGACAAACAAGTAAAAAAGAAATTTTCTTCCCAAGAATGAAGTTACCGCTATTTGAAAAACCAGTTAGGGGGTTGAATAATGCAGGGCCGCCTAAGGGAATTGGCTACATAGTCAAATAATAGCATCTCTTGGATGACAGGTCTGTTATGTAGACTGTTTATGCAAGGCCACCTAAGGGCACGTGCTGCATGGTCAAGAAAAAGAATTCTCAGAAATTGGAAATTTTGTAACCAGAAGTAAACAAAAGGGTTATGAAGATTTGGATGTATTCAATATTAGGATTATGAAACATAAAGATGGGTATTGTCCAATGTATGCAGAGATACTGAAAGAGTCTTATTTAAGGCTTCTATCTGGCCATTGGCTGATGCATGATACTAAGATGAATGGTTAGATTTGATGTTGTATTTTTGATACAAATTTTTCACCTCGGATGAATAGAAGTTGGTGCCATTTTCCGTTAATATGGTATGAGGGACACCAAATCTGGTAATGATGTTAGACTTGATGAAGATAACAATGAATTTTGAACTGAATTCATTAAGAGGTATTGCCTCTGCCCATTTGAAAAAAAATCAGTAGCAGTAAGAATATACATGAACTGCTTGGCCATAGCTGAAGGGTAAGGTCCCACCACATTCATTCCCCATGTGGAAAATGGCCATGAGTATTTAGCTATATGAAGCAAATATGGAGGTTTATTAATGAAGTTGACATGTACTTGGCATGAATGAAATTTCATTGTGAAATCAACACAATCATGTATCATTGAAGGACAAAAGTATCCAAGCCTTCGAATCTGATTAGACTGTCTATGTCGAGACTGGTGGGCACCACAAACTCCTTCATGCACTTCATTCATGACAACCATTGTCTCCTCACCATCAATGCATCTAAAGAGAATTCCATCAAAACCACATTTTTAGAGGATTTTATCTAGGTGATTTGGTCTATCATAAAGAGTAAAATTGACCACACGTCGCCAAATTTGTTCTTTATCGGCTCTATTAGGTGGAAGTGTTCCATTTTGAAGGTATTCCCTAATAGGTTTCATCCATCCAGTAGTATGACCATACGGTTCAGGAATGGGACTAATTTCATTAATTTTCTCTGTTCTGGTTCGAACATAAGTTGAATATACACAACGGTGGGCAATACTGATGGTTGTCTTGTCCCGATCTGGATCTGCCAGAGCTGTGGCTATTTTAGCCAATGCATCAGCTTGGGCATTTTGTGATCTTAGGACATAATAAAATGTCGGTTCCGAAGGGAATTCCTCCATTAACTATCTGATGTAATCATACAAGGGGATTAATTCTTCTCTTCTAATGGAATAATCCCCATTGACTTGTTTCATTACCATGTCTGAATCACCTTTCACCTTTATGTGATTCACTTGTGCTTAAAGCGCCAATTCCAAGCCTGTGATGAGAGGTTGGTATTATTCTTCAGTATAGGTACCACCCTCCCACAATAAGAAGGAATATTGTAACACTAGCTATTCTGGAGAAATGAGTACAATTCCTAAGACAACTTTGTTGAATTTAGGATTTTCCATTTTTCCTCCCTGTTGGACTCCTAGAAGCAACATCAGTGTACATTTACCATGCCTGAGGACATTCTTGAATAGAGAATACTTCCTCATTAAGGAGTTCAATATCTGAAGATGTATCTTCCACTGAAGGGTGTTCATCCAGGAAATCATCCAGACCTTTCCCCTTTATATCCATTTGAGACACATACTGAATGTCAAATTGCTGCAAAATAACAACACATCTTTCCAGAAGTCCTGTAAGCATGGGAAGAATAAGGATGAATTTGAGCGGGTTGTTTCGAGATACAAATTGGACCTCGTGATGTTGCAGGTTGTGTCTCAACTTCTCAACTGAAAATATTAATTATAGGTAGCACTTCTAAATATTTGAATATCGTGTTTCTACTTTAATCATTGTCTGACTGAGATAGTAGAGGCTATTTTCATTCCCAGCATCATTCTTCTGAGTAAGAAAGGCACCTAATGATCACTCTAGAGCTGTCACAAAGAGGATAAGTGGTCTTCTTTCAACAGGTGGCATGAGTTCCAGTGGACTCAAGAGGTATTTCATGAGAATATCAGATGCTTCTTGACATTCTTCAGTCCACTGGTAAGTGACTCCCTTCTTCATCAATTTGGTTAAGGGTAAGCTTTTGACTTCCAAATTGGCAATGAAATGCCAAATATAGGCTCTGTGTCCTTGAATTCCTCTTAATTATTTGAAATTTTTAGGAGGTGACATACCAAGGATTGACTTTGTCTTCTCATGATCGACTTTAATACAACGATGGCGTACAACAAAGCTGAATTTTTTTCCTGAGGTTACCCCAAAAGCACATTTTAAGGGATTCATATTCAAATTATGTTGTCAAAGCTTGTGGAATATGATTTACAAATCATCCAAGTGATTAGAACTTTTTTTGTATTTGGCCACCAAATCTTCCACATAGCATTCAACAAACTTCCCTAAAAAGGGTTTGAAGATACTATGCATGGAATGCTGATATGTTGTTCATGCATTGTTTAGGAGAATGGGCATTACCCGATAGAAAAACACACCTTGAGGGGCTCTGAAATATGTAAATTTCTCATCTTCTGGATCCATTCAGATTTGATTATATCCGGAATATCCATCCATGATGGAAAGTTCTTCATAGAAAGTTGTTGCATTGATTAAAAGTTCTGTAATCAGAAATCGAAAATCATCCTTAGGACAATGCCGATTAGGATCTATGAAATCAATGGAGACTCTAATTTGACCATTATTCTTTTTCAATGGGACAATATTATACAATCACATAGGATATTGAACTTCTTTGATGAAGTTAGCTTTGATAAGATTATCCACATCATCCTCAATTTTGGAAGTATATGTTGGGTGTGTTCTTCTAGCAGCTTGTTTGAATCCTCGATGTTCTTCTGGAAAACCCAAATGATGAGTGGAAACATCATGATCAAGCCCTGGCATCTCTGTATAATTCCAATAAAATACATCTCGGTTTTTCTTTAAGAAGGAAATATACATCCCTTGTTCTTCAGGATTCATGGCCGCACTGATTAAAGTGGGGCATGGATCTTCTTTTGATCCCAGATTGATTTCTATGAGTTCATCCATGGTGGTAGAGATACCCTCTTCAAATGATGGAGGTGAATCTCTGAGATCTTTTTCTTCTTCTTCAACATGTGTTATTTCTTCCATTTCTACATTCATAGAAGATGATGAAGGAACATTTTCATAATCAGAAGAGATGTTAAAATTTGAACATCTTGAAGAAGAGGCTTCCATTTCCGACCTGATTGATGATTAAGGGTCATCACTGGGAAATATAGAGGATATGATGGATTGTGTATCGACATCATTTTTCACCTCTGATGTTGCTATAACTTCTTCTAGCCTGATTGGTGAAGTATAGAATTGTTAGAATTACTAGATGAAATGAAGAAATCTCTATTTGAGCTTTCATCATTTCCTGGTGGATCACCAATTTCCCCCATGTGGTCTAACTCAATTGCTGTAATTGACATTATGGATCTTTCCATAAGATTATTTTGATTTGGGTATATCCTGTCAATTTGACTGATAGGTAACACATAATCTGAACTCACATACGCAAATGGATTTACTGGAATCTTCTCCAAACCATACAGAGCATTAACTTTGGTAATTTCCTTTGTTGTGGATTTCTCCCTTCCCTTCATGTGATATAATTCCGCGTCAATGTATTGAGATTCACATATCTTTAACGGGGCCTTATCACCATTCAATGTCCCAAATTGGCCATCGAAACAATATTTGAGACATTGATGGTATGATGAAAGGATAACCGCATGTTGATGTAGCCAGGGTCTTCCAAGCAATAAGTTGAAGGCTGGGTATTGATCAACAACCATGAAATCTGAATTGGATACAAGATATCCAAACTGAGTTCTGAGTGTTGAGTCAATAAGTTTTTCCTTATGACTTTTCAATTCCTTCTTGTTTTGAAAATCACAAACACCTTATACTTAAGAAAATATTAATTTTTACCCCCATAAGGAAAATTTACTTCTTTAAGGAAATTTACCCTATCCTCGATTTTCTTAAACATAACCATATTTTCTAAAGTACAACAACCAGATTCATACCCAAAATATCGGAGCCATATAATGAAAAGATTTAGAGCATTCTGTTTTTTTACGATCTGAATTCTGGATGTGATCTCAAATGTATTTCTAATCCGAATTCTGGACTCCGAACTCTCATGGAGCTAGACTCCAAACTC
Source organism: Viscum album (assembly GCA_963277665.1). Lineage (NCBI taxonomy): Eukaryota > Viridiplantae > Streptophyta > Magnoliopsida > Santalales > Viscaceae > Viscum > Viscum album. Next base: position 1,974,466,875 of record OY728127.1, read on the forward strand.
TTAAGTAGTTCGACTCTGAACTCTGAAGAAGTTCGACTCCGAACTCTCAAGTAAGTTCCACTCCGAACTCTTACATTGTTCGACTCCGAACTCTGAAGAAGTTCGACTCCGAACTCTAAGGTAGTTCGAATCCGAACTCTTATGTAGTTCGACTCCGAAATCTGACGAAGTTAGACTCTGAACACTCAAGGAGTTCGACTCCGAACTCTTAAGCAGTTCGACTCCGAACTCTTAAGCAGTTCGACTCCGAAATCTTAAGCACTTAGACTCCCAACTCTTAAGCAGTTCGACTCCGAACTCTGCAAGTTCAGATTCCGATCTCTGGTGAAACCGGGCTCCGAATTCCTATAAAACAGAAACGGACTATTTCTTAACATAGACTCTGAACATCATTTTTGTTAGACTCTGAAATTTTGACTTTCCTACACTCCGAAATATTGATTAGTTTTTACTTACATATGATTCATTTCAAAACGATGTCATGCATTCAGTTATACATGATTTTTTATAAAACGATGTCGTCTATTTTGATTCTAACTAACCGTTGGTTGATTTACACGTGTACTGGTCCCTCCGAATTTCATGGAAAATATGACCGTTGGAGGAGGGAGCTGACCATTGGAGATTTTCCTATAAATAGGTGCTCATTTGAAAGAGCTCAAGAATTAACGGAAAGAAGTTGATCGATCTAGAGAACACAAGCTGTTAAGATGATTTCTAGAGAGAGAAGCTTTTCATGCCATGTGCGTAATGAACTTCTCGTTCAGATTGCTTCGTGTGACTTCAGATGTTGGTGATTACATTCGAGGACTTCCAGGGATAGGAAGACAGAGGTCCCAACTACCTTGAAGTTCGAGGGCTTCTTTGCTGAGGAAGACAGAGGTTCCAACTACCTTGAAGTTGAGGGCTTGCAGGGATATCAAGACAGAGATTCCAATCTTTGTATTGAGGGCTTATCTTGGTGTGGGTAAGACAGATTTGCTTGAAATTATAAATCAAGAGATGCTTATCCAAGGTTGTTGGATACCCTTCTCTTTCGGTTAAAAGAGTTATTTCTTGTTACTTGTAGTTTTACTACTTGCTTGTTTCCACTGTATACTGTATTATAAGGAAAGTATAACCATCTTATATTTCCTTATACTTATACTATGATTAGTTTAGATTCAATACGCTTTAAGGTAGAATCTTATATCGTTAACTTTGGTTCCAATTCTCCAGTCGGTGATCAGAGGTGTCGTGAATTTGCTTTGTTTAACATTGTTAAACCTATATTTTCCTTGTCTAAGGAAAACATTGTTTTCTATAACCAACATTAAAGGTTCCGAAGAAATTTTTAAAGTATACAATTCACCCCCCCTCTTGTATATTGAGCATCTACATCGTTATTTCGATCCTACAATTGGTATTAGAGTAGGTCTCTAAAATACTTGTACTCACGTATATGTTTTTCTTGCTCATTATCATTCCGAACATTATCATTCTGAACATTATCATTCCAAACATTATCATTCTGAACATTGTCATTATGAACGTTGTGGTTACAATATTTTTCTACTAACTGGCTTGGTTGCCCAAGTTGTATTGGAATGGAAGGAATCAATGTTGGTTCTATTGACAATCTAAATCCTACAAGACCACCAATATTTGATGGTAATGACTATGAGTACTGGAGAGATCGAATGAAGACTTTTGTTATCAACACTGGAGTGGAAAATTTTTTTATGCTTACTGGTGATTATAAAATAATTGATATGGAAGTTATAACATTCACTAACCATGAATAGAAAGAGTATCAACTCAATTATATGGTACACAATACTTTACTATGTTCAATGACTAGAAATATATATAGCCAAATTTCTTCTTGTGAAGCAGCTAATTGTATCTGGAAGAAGTTAGAAGTTACACAATTTGGAACTTCTAAAGTGATTGAAACTAGGAGAGCTATTCTTAGAGATGAATACCTTGGATTCAATTTTCCGTATAATGAACCAATCTGAAAATTTTAACAGATGCTTAGGAATATAGTCAACAGCTTACAGTCTATGAGAGAAAAGGGTTAGATGTTGATGCCCTTGTAGATAAGATAATTGATATTATTCCAAATGAGTAGGAATCAAAGAGAACAGCTATAGAAGAGAACAGGAAGGTCACTCAAATTTCTCTTGATGAGTTATTCGTAACTCTTCTCTAACATGAAACCAGAATGAAGAGAGATGTTGACAACATCAAAAAAAAGAATAGGAATGGTACCAACATCAAATCATATTAAATCCATGACTCCTGATAGAGTAACCAGATCCAAGTCTAAGAAGGTAGTTATTCAATTAGATTCTAGTGAAAGCGAAATCTCAGAAAATGGGTTAGCAAATCTTGCTCGAATGATGAACAAGATAGTCATCCAGAGAAATTTCCAATCCACGTATAAGAAAAAGGAAAGGAAAGAAAGGAATAATGGATAAGTTACTTGTTATGAATGCAATAGATATGGACATATTAGACCAGATTTCCCTCTACTCAAAAAGAAGGAAAGGAAAGAAAGGCATTATGAAAGGAGCAGGATGAAGTATTACAAAACCAAAGATAAGAATGTTCTGAAAGAAAATGACACCTGGAGTGCCAGTGGTGGTGACTCTTCATATTAATCTTCTGATTATGAATCTTCAGGAAAGAAGAATCTTGGTATTATAGCTCGAATACCTATTGACAATCATTGCTTTATGGATAAGGTACGAAATGCTGAATCATTGACCAATGTATCTTGAAATTCTAATGATAGTATGTATTATAACTCCCCAGAAGAAGAATCCTCTTTTGATGAACAAAATACTTCACCTACCTATGATGAAGTTTATAGGTTTGCTGAACTTCTTGAGATTGAGACCTCTAAACTCAATAAGAAACTTGATAAGCCAAACTATAGGAATTCTATTCTTACAAAAGAGATATCAGATCTTTCTAAATATCTTGACAGAAAAAATACTGATTTTATATGTATTTCAAAAAATCTTGAGGAAGTATGTTCTCAGAAGAAAAAACTTTCTAATGAGTTAGAAAAAGTAATTCCTAAGAAAAGTGTTTTTGAGCCTAGCTCTAGTTCTAAATCTAATCATTTAAAGATAAAAACTTGGTTATAAAACTCAAGTCCGAAATCTTTTCCTTAATGAAGTGTTTGTCAAACTTTACACATGGTAAGGAATATTTTGATAAAATGTATTCTCAAATACGACATTAAGAAACAAATCCAGATTTGGTTATACCCATGCAAAAACAATTTTTGGTAACAACTACTTTGTTCCACAAAGTGCCCCATTTTGTACCATGTGTCAATGTGGTGGTCACTGGGCAAATAATTGTTCTTTAAATAAAACACAATCTCTAGGTTTTCATAAAGCATATTTTTCTAAGAAAGCGTGGGTTCCTAATTTTTTTTTTCTTGAAATCCCGGATCCAAGCATGTTTGGATTCCGAAAGTCTAATTTTATCCTTGTGTTCAAGAAGATAGAGGAAGTACCAACAACAATACATGGTACATGGATAGTGGATGTTCCTGGCACATGACTGGTAACAAAATCTATTTTGAAAATATTATCGAAACGAAAGGAGTAAGGGTAACTTTTAGAGATAATGAACAGGGGGAAATTGTTGGTATTGGTAATATTGTTATTCTAGGTAAAACTTTGATTTCAAATGTTTTATTTGTTAAGGGTCTTAAGAACAACCTCATTAGCATAAGTCAGTTATGTGATGAAGGGTAACTTGTGAATTTTAGGGATGATAAGTGCATAATACACAATTCGAAGGAAGAATTTATTCTCTCAGCCAATAGGCAAGAGAATGTTAACACTTTTAACTTAGAGGACCTAAGGAGTCAAGATTTACCTTGCCTAAGTGAAATGGAAGATCATTCCTGGCTATGGCATAGAGGACTAGGACACTGTAACTTTAGAAACTTATGTAAACTCTCTATGAAGAAACTAGTTAAGGATCTACCGAAGCTTAGATTTGATTCATCCAAAGTTTTTGAACCTTATGAATATGGAAAGCAACATAAATTTAGTTTTAAATCAATTGGTGAAGTCTCAACAACTGATTCATTACAGTGAGTGCACATGGATCTTTTTGGTCCAACACAAACTGGAAGTATTGGAGGAAAATAATATGTGTTTGTTCTAGTTGATGATTACACCAGATTTACTTGGGTCTATTTTCTAGCAAAGAATTATGAAGATTTTTATTATTTCATGAGTTTAAAGCACAAGTTAAAAATGAGAAAAATATTCCATTGAATACAATTCATAGTGATCAAGGAGGAGAATTTCAAAATTCTGATTTTAAAACTTTTTTTGTAGGAAAGGTATTACTCACAATTTTTCATCACCTAGAACTCCTCAAAAAAATGGTGTAGTTGAAAAGAATAAATATAATTTTTCAAGAGATAACTAGAACCATGTTGAGTGAATATTCTATATCTAGACATTTTTGGGCTAAAGCTGTATGTACTGCTTGTTATTCTATAAATCGAATTTTGATTAGACCTTTTCTTAATAAAACTCTTTATGGGTTATGAAATTGTAGACAACCATGACATTCCTACTACATGGTTTTTGGTTGCAAAGTATTCATTCTTAATACTAATGATAACCTACATAAATTCGCACCAAAATCTAATGAAGGAATTTTCTTAGGTTATTCTGCAACTTCTAAGGCTTATAGAGTTTTTAATAAAAATACTTGTATTGTTGAAGAAATAGTGCATATAAAATTTGATGAGTCTGATCCTTTTTTTTAAACTATCCCAACCCACATCCTCGAATTTGTTTTCAAAAACTAATTTTCAACCCTTGATAGAATATTCTTCTGGTAAGGAAAATGTTTAAAAAGATACTTCTAAAATATTTACCCTATAAGACTTTCTACCCTATGTTGATAAACAGGTTTTACAAAACCCAAAGCAGGTGTTTATTAAGAATCATCCCAGTGATAGCATCATTGGTGATGTAAATCAACCTATAAGGACTAGAAATTCTTTAAGAAATGAAGTAGAACATCAAGCATTTCTTTCCCAATTAGAACCAAAAAGCACTGATGAAGCATTAGGTGATGATGATTGGATCAAAGCCATGCAAGATGGACTAAATGAATTTGAGAGGAATAAAGTATGGACCATGGTTGAAAGACCTAAGGAAACATCTGTTATTGGAGTAAAAAGAGTTTTCAGAAATAAATGTGATGAAAATGGAGTCATTTTAATAAATAAAGCTATACTCATGGATAAATGCTATAATTATAAAGAGGGAATAGACTATGAAGAAACCTATTATCCAATAACTAGACTTGAATCTATTCGTATTCTACTTGACTTTGCAGCATTCTTCAATTTTAAAATTTTTCAAATGGATTTGAAATGTTCTTTTCTTAACGGTTATGTTCAAGAGGGATTTTTTTTGAACAACCTCCTGGTTTTGAAGATACAAAACATCTTGATCATGTTTTTAGATTTACCAAATATTTGTATGGTCTTATACAATCCCCACGAGCATGGTATGATAGACTCACAGGATTTTTGCTTCAAAATAACTATCTTAAGGGAAATGCAGATCCAACAATTTTTATAAATTAAGATATGAAAAAAAATTGATTGTTCAAATTTATGTTGATGACATCATTTTTGGTTCGACTCAGCAATCATTAACTGATTCTTTTTCAAGTCTAATGATGTCTGAGTTTGAAATGAGTATGATGGGCGAGTTATCTTTTTTCATTGGTTTTCAAATTTCTAAAAAACCAGAATGAATCTTTATATCTCAACATAATTATATTAAATATCTTCTCAAAAATTATGGTTATGACAACACTAAGAGTATAAGTACACCCATTGGTACCTCAAACTCTTTAGATCTTGATGAAGATGGGAAACCATTAGATCAAACATCTTTTAGAGGTATGATATGAATTCTACTTTACATAACAGCTAGTCGACCAGACTTAATGTTTTCAGTGTGCTTATGTGAAAGATATCAATCCAATCCTAAAGAATCTCACTTAAAGTCAGTGAAAATAATTTTTCGCTACCTAAAGGGTACCATGGTTCTAGGATTATTTTATACTTCTATAAAGGATTTTGTTCTAAAAATCATTTCTAATGCTGACTTTGGTGGATGTAGAATGGATAGAAAAAGAACATCCGAAACTTGTCATTTTTAGAAGATTCATTAGTTTCTTGGTCCCGCAAAAAGAAACATTCCGTAGCACTTTCCAGTGCTGAATCTGAATATGTGGCAGCTGGAAGTTGTTGTGCTCAAGTATTGTGGATGCAACAAACACTCACAGACTATGGACTGAGTTTTACTAAGACTCAAATATTGTGTGATAACACAATTGACATTGCGCTAAGTAAGAACCCTGCACATAACTCTCGTTCAAAGCACATAGATATTAGGCATCACATTCTTATGGAACACACACTTAATGGAGATATCATTCATCAGTTTATCGGAATGCAAGATCAACTTTCTGATATTTTCACAAAATCATTACCCTCTGATAGATTTGAATACATTAAAAAAAATTTAGGAATGATAACTAAAAGGTAATCATTCATCATTAACTTCTTGTTGAAAAAATTCTCTTAACAGTAATAAACCATTATTTATAGAGGGAGTACATTTGATTGTTAGTGTAACTAATTCTTTTGGTAAGTTTTTCTAACTTTTCAGAAAAAAATATTCCGGAATGGAAATTTCAGAAACCAAAATTTCTGGAATGGGAATTTCCAGAACTGAAATTTTCAGGACTGAAATTCTCATAATGAGAACTTCTGGAGTGGAAATCTTCGTACTGAAAACTTCTGGAATGGAATTTTCGTACTGGTAAGTTTCGGAATGGAGATTTTCGTACTGAAGTTTTCGTAACGTGATTTTTGTACTGGAACCTTGTTTTTTTCCTTCAAGAAGAATAATACCAATTACGAACAATATTTCTAGTCAATCTGTAAGCTATTATTTTCTTACCTATAGTTTGGTAATCAAATTTTTCTTGCTGTTATTTTCCTTGTTTTTAAAAAGTTCTGATTCAATTTTTTTCCTCAAATACGAATATTTACTTTAAATAAACCTCAAAAGATCAGAGTGAAATTTTCCTTTCGATATTGTTCTCATCCGTCAGATTAGATAGAAGTTTTTTCAACCGTTAGATGGATTTTGGAAGACCAACAGTCAAATGATTTGCCTATATAAAGGGGACCCCGAGACTCGTCCCACATTGGTTTTCCCATGAATTTGCGTCTCGAAGCCTTACTGGTCTTCTTAAGGCCAGTTCCAAACATTGTGAAGGTGATCTGAATCTTTCAGATTACATCACTCCGAATGTCTGTTGAAGCAACTTCTCAGGATATGTCAACTGCGAAACCAATCTCAAACTGGTTAATCATCAGGGAAAGATTAGTTCATCAGGATTTCTATAAGCTTGATTCCCTTATTTCAAAGAACATTAGACTAAATGGATAGGAAGATGTATGCATAGAAAAGTCAGATAAACAGGATCCGGTTTATACTGATTTGTTGATATTGTTTTACATGTCTATTTCCTAACGATGGAAGATGGTAGAGAAAAGGTTTTCTTTCAAGCCTTATGGGAAGACTTATAAGCTTTCTTACACAAAGTCTGCGAGCCTGGTTGGTTTATCATATGAAAGAGAAGCTGAATTCTACTCTCACAAACTTCCCGATGTGCAAGGATGTTTCAATAAGGATAAGTCACTGAAGTGTCTTGGGCTCAAGGATTATTCAACTATCAATATTTATCGTCTCACTCCGAACAATAGAATTCTTCAGCATTGGGTGCAAGGCTTTCTGGTTCCAAGAAGAGGTGATAAATAAAATCTTCATAAGAATGATATCTATGTCTTAGATTTCTTGGTAAATCTAAGAAAGATAAATCTGATGAGGCATGTATTAGTTACAATCAAGAATATCAAAGAAGGAAATTTGAGAGCTCATATTATTATGTTTCCTCCATTATTATCTATGTTGATAGTTCGATGCTTAGAATCCTTCAAGGTTTCCTGCAAATAAATGATCCGGAATTGCAAACTAATGTCAGTGAGTGATGATACTCTCAAGAGGATGAAGATGGGGTTTTTCCACTGAATTCGGAGAATTTTATCCTCTGTGTGTGGAAAAGGTTGAATCAGCTCAGAAAGAGTCACAGAATCTGGAACCATCCAAAAAGAAAAGGAATAAGAGAAATATTAAGGAAGTAGTTGCTGATGAAGAAATTTCAAAAGATAAGGACACTAAATATGCACCTCCCAAGCCGAAGAAGCAGAAAACATATACGAATGAATTAGCAGCCAAGTGGAGGGAAGATAAAGAGAAGAGGAAGGAAGGGGATCCTCAATTCGGACTGGACCCTTCTGAGGCTAAATCCTTAAATGAAAAAGCTGCTGAGGAGCTAGAGAGGAAAGCGAATGAAAAGAAAAAGAGAAAGAAGATGTCTGAAGCTGAAGTGGTGCGATCATTGCTGAAAGATACAGAGTTGTCTTCTGAAATGCTTCCAGTTATGGAATCTTTTGGTGTTGAACCTTATTTACCAGAAACTCCATCTAATAACTATGTCACTCCGGAAAAGGACAAAGGTAAAGAAATAGTTGAAGAAGGTGAGAATGATGTTGATGAAGTAGTAGAGGAAGAAGTTGAAGAAGAAGATGATGAAGAGGAAAGTGATGATTTGGATTGTAGAGACCCGAAGCCTGGCATACATTGACCTTACATTACATTTGCGGAATACTTATTACATAACAAAAACACACACACAAGGATCGTAATAGTTTAGTGTCTTTGGAAACTCGGAACGTAATCTTCTAATCGTGGTGAAAGATCTTCAATATCTCCCATAAAGATCTTCCTTTTTTTTACCTAAAAACCTTTCTTTATATCCTGGGTAAAAGAAAACATAAAAGGGTGAGCTCAAATGCTCAGTAAGGGTAAACAAGAGAAATATCAATCACATCATATACATAAGAACATAGCTTTTGGAAATCTTAACCTGCAAAAGAGCTCATAATATCATAACATGGGATAAATCATAGAAGTGAAAATGAGATCCCCATAATCATAACATAAAACTTTAAACTTTGTGGCATGCACACATAGTCATGGAAAATCATTTTTTGTTAGTCATGACTCATTGCCAAGACTATCTTAGTGGACAAAGTCCCTTTCTGAACCGAGTCACCCTCGTTCCAGTCCCGTTTCACTGAACCGGTATAACCTACCGTTCCAGCCATGTCTATCTCATGAGATATAAAATCTTTACCCAATGCATTGGAGGGAGATATAGGTCCCACCCATCTTATAATGAATCCTTTCTTATGTGTGCCACATAATCATAAATCATACATCATCACATAACCCATGTAATAAAAATGGGATTCTTAAACAACATGACATCATAAAACAATTCATATAAGATAAAGGAATTCATAAAAATATTTCCATCACAACATAATCAAATCCATGTAATAATAGGGATAAAAATAGAACCCTTTATTATCTTAGATGGAAAATAATTTTGATAAAACACTTGAACTCCATTCTTGAGGAAAATATCCTTTCTTCTTCAAAAACACTTTCCTTTTCTTAACATGTCATAAAATTGTAAACTAAAATAAGTTCATTAAAAATAAACTTGAAAACTTGTAAAGGAAGCTTCTTGGAAATAATGTTTTAAAAATCCATTCATGCCGTATAAGTTAAAAAAAACATTCTCCGTACTTTTGTCGGAAAAGTCAAAAAGTACCTCGTACGAAAAACGACAAAAGATTCCTTTCATTTCTTTTACTAAAAACTCACCGAAGGGTAAAAATGGATTTAAAAAATTGTAGGTGGATGGAAATAATATTACATATTGATGAAACATGTATGTGGATGATAAAATATACCCCAGTAAACACTTACGAATAAACAATCTCGGATAAAAATGAGATTGTGATATTTCCCTTACCTTAGGTCCGACTTGCTTTGTAAGTGTCCGAACCTCCTGTATAATGATTTAAATCATGTTATTGACTTATTACAGAATCATATTCATTGTTATGATATCATATATGGTTCACTTATGACATTATATTACCCGTTCTTTTGTAAATTCCATGTTAAAGAAGCGTTTTGGGTAAAATCGTTTCATTTATCGTAGGTGTTTTGACTTGTTGTTCTTGACATCATTATTACTTATATCATGATTTACTCACTTACAGAATAAAAAATATGATTTATATATCATATATATTCAGTATATATATATATAATAGGTAGATAAATAAAATGAAAAACACCGTTCATGGAGACGGTAGTCCGTACGTACGCATGAACGCTGTTTTCATTTCCTTATTGTCTTGAAATGGAAGTAAGTAGATGAAATACATATGTATATATATACATAAATCCAGTAGCTTTATAATGTCATATATTTCATTATTATTTCTTATATATACATTATAATCATTCTTAAACGGTTAACATGGAGAATGAATCTCATCGCGTCGTGGAGACGGTAGTCCGTACGTACGCACGAGCGATGATATCATTTCTATAAATATTGAATTGAATTGGAGTGGATTATACAATATATCAGAATCAATATGATGTTGTAATAACTATGTATAGTTATTCTTTACACCATTATACCCATCCATGTAAGGTGGTGGTGGAAAATAGATTACACCACGGCGTGGAGACGGTATTCCGTACGTACGCACGCGCGGTGATTTCTTTTTCCGTAGGATGGATAGATGGTGAAATAGGGTTGTTTCATACTTATAATAACATATCAGTATATGAGTGATACAGATGTTATTACTTCATAATGAAACAACCTAAGAAGAAGAAGTGGAAGAAGAAATAAAGATGAAAGAATTGGTAACGGTAATTACCTCTTCTTTTAAGTGTCTCTTTGAGACCTCCTCTTAGGGCACTAAAATTGGTCTTTGAGGAAGACCAGAACCTCTAGGATGTTTTTAGGGAAGTGGATAAGAGATTTTGTCAGGGGTTAGCAGAGCTTGAGTGCTCAAATTGGTGTAAGGAGGAGGGGGAGGAGGTGTCCTTTTATAAGGGAGGAGAGGGGCACCTTAGGAATATCTCAAAATATTATTTTATATTAAAGTCAAAATCGGTTTATAATGGTTCCAAAGGGTCTTATTTCGAAGATAAAGTGGGGATGGGTCGAAATCCTATCAACAAATAGGATTTAGACAAGTTTATGATATTATTTTAACCTTATCAATTAGATTTAACTCTAAGTTAAATAATTTAACTTTTACCGTGTCTTTTTGTTTTCTTTCACTATATGGTTAATACACTTACTATAACATGCCAAACGAACCCCAAATTGTTTATTACTAATACATATATCCGTATCTAAGTCATTTGGCCGAACCTTAGATTTTTAGGAATAAAATAACAATTAATAATATAATATTTGATTTAAAAACTATTTTGTGTCAATTTTGACACTATTTGATATATGATTTTTGTGAAAGTCATAACAGAATTATATGTTCGAACCAAGTTGATTAAATCAATAATAATATATCATAGTAACCTATAAAATTAGTGGAATTTATAAAAAGTCTCAAATTACATTTATTTTGGTGTTAATAACATCAATTATGTCAATATTTCATAAATAAGATAATTACCGCATCATCATTGTGTCTTAAATAAATTAAATTATTTAATGTCTAAAAATTACAAATAAAATACCATTATGTAGGAAATTGTTTTATCTTTTTAATGAATATTTACAATCAAATTTATCTTATGAATAACCCCATATTAAAAATGATTTACTTATTAAACTTTGATTTTAACTATTTTAACCCTTCTTTAAATAAATTAATAATAAATGTCCTAATCTAATCCATGTGGGCCTAAATGGTCATATTTTATTCATAAGGTTATTTTTGGTCGAATTACACTTATCCAATAGAATTAGGACATGTGTTAGGGTAATAGTAATATCATATTTACCCTTAGTTACCCTATTTACTATTAACCGCGGTAAAAAAAGTAAAAAGTTACTATTCACCAAAAAATTATTTTTATCTCATTGAACCACATTTTACTTACTGACATCAACCGTGTCTCTCGGATTTTTGAAATTCCATTCACAGAAGTGGTAAAATTAAGTTTTATGAAAAAATTCAGTTTTTTAACTACCACTTAGTAGTTTCACTATTCATCAAAAATTGATATTTTTCAGAACAATGCCAAAATTTCATCCTAAGCTATATTTTATATTCTGAATTCAAAAATAAATTCTATTTTACCAAATTCATAACATAGAAGTTTCATTAATTATTTTTATAATTAAATCCCGTTGTTAAAACAAATAGCGTGTTTTTAAGAAACAATATCTATCAAAAGATTGACACTTGATTATGTCTGGTTTAAATGTGAAATTACAACCAATGACCAACATTGTATTAAATTGTAAAAATATATTCTAAATATACTTTAAAACCACTCAAATTAATAATTTATCACTATTAATTATTTCGATTAAAAAAGATGTTTTTAATTAAAATTTAGTAATTTTCACTATTCATCAGAATATGAAAGTTATCCGAAATGTACCAAAATTTCACCTTAGGCTAAATTCGATACTCCGAATCCAAAAATGAAATCCATTTTGAAAAATAAAATTTACAAAATTTCAAAAGGTGGTTATTACTATTCATAACGGCTAGTTTTAATAACATTTTAATAACATATTGTTGTTTAGTGAAACTCGGTATTGCGTACAACACACGCTATCGAGGAAGGTTGCGATTGTGTGTAATGCAAGGCAAGTCAAGGATGCGTGTTGTGCAAGCTCCTTTTTGTGTTGCGTACAACACAAGACATTAGTGAAATTAAAAAGAATATTTTTCATAAAATCTTGGGCTGTTACATTCTACCCCCCTTAAAATGAATTTCGCCCTCGAAATTCGTCGGGGTTATAAATAGTTTACTATTCAAAAGTTTCTTTAATAGAAACCCACATCGTAAAAAGGAATACCAAAACTTGTCTTTAAAAACTAAAGTATGAAATGTAACGATTACCCAAATAAACTAATCACTGGGTTTCCACATAGGTAAAAATATGGATATGGAAGAAAAATCTAACCATCATGTTCTGATGGAGAGTGGTAGAGAACATGGCTATGGAAAAGCCAACAATCACAAATCCATAAATTTGTGACGATCTAAGGTACCATCCGATTCATCAGGTATAAGATCACTAGGACAACATTTTTGGTTTTCAAGATCATTTCCCTAAAGTTGAAAATTTGAATTAGAATAAATACTTTCTTTATTTTGGTACAATCTCACTGTTGTTCATGCCTTGAACAATTTCCACTTCATCTCTTAAATAAATGAAGTTGAATTTGTTATTCGTGAAGTGTTAGCAGATCATGTGATAGAATGACGGGTCATTCCATCTGTCTCAAAAAAAAGGTTAGCAAAAATTATATACATAAGTCGATCTATAGTGAGATTAATCACATATGGTTCCTAAAATGGACTTATACATCATATATCATACTGCTTAATATAATAAAACTAGTTTCTACTAAACAGGGACTTCCTGTAGGCCAGTGGTAGGCGATAAAGGCCAGTCGCACTTCGGTTGTGGGTTCGATTCCCACATCCTTGTCCGAAGCGATGGGCTGTCGCCCGTCCTGCAGGTTGTCCTTTTTCTAAAACTACATTACTACAACATCCCATCAATTATATTGAAAAAAAACTTCTATCCTTAAACAATCCATTTCAATCTTTAGGCTTATCCATAATACTGCAGTCCACTCTCATGACATAGTGAAAACGATTGCCAGAGATTTAATACCATCGTTGATCCCCATATATCATAAGATATGCTTTGTTGGTCACATTCCAAACATTCAATGTCCTTAATCATGTATTCTTTTGAATACCCATTGAACCTTAGTGAAAACATGAATGTAGTTAAAAGTTAACACTTTCCACATACCAAAATCCTCAAAATTCTATATTCTCAAACCATGATATCACTTAGTCCTTATATCAATCATGAGCTCATGAATACTATTAAACATTTCATTTTCTCGTTTTCCCTTCATTATGCGCATATCATATTATTTCCAAAATATATCAATCACTTTGAATACCACATCAATAAATATTGCAATACTCAATGATACAACATTATTTCTAAATCCCATTACATAAACACTTAATCATTCCACCACATCGTTGTCATATTCAACATTTCCAATAGTGATCGCATGTGATTTCCCTTTGTCCTTTGCCTTCAGTGGTTTCTCATGTTGATCATCACTAACCCTTGGATTAGGGCAATTATTAGCATAATGCCCCATTTCCTTGCACTTGAAGCATTGAAGTGTTGGTGGTGCGTTCTCTGCAGTGTTTGCTTTATTCACATCATTAGAAACCCTTTTTACATTACTTCGACACTTAGCTACTTGATGACCTTCTTTTCCAAACTTAAAAAATTTTCTAGTCCCTTTAAGACAATCTCCACCATGCTTCTTTCCACACTTTGTGCATAAGGAAACATTCATCTTCTTTTCACCATTATTATGAGATTTCTCCTTGAACTCCATCTTTCGTTTCTTGTCAAAACCATGAGATGGATATGTAACACCAACTTCCATTTCTACCTTGATAGCACAACACACAATTTCTTCATATCTATTGAAGTCTCTTATAGCTAATGCCCTTCGAAGACTTGGTTTTAAGCCACTGAAAAATCGATCAACTTTACTTTCAGGTTGGATGATAATGCCAGATGCATACCTTGCAAGTCTTGTAAAATTCGCTTCGTATATACCAACAGATTCATCATCCTTCTGCTTCAGCTCAATAAACTCCTTTTCCATCTTTGTTTGAAGAATACGAGGGAAGTACTTACTGAAAAACAAGTTCTTGAACTCGTCCCATTCCATGGACTCAATTTCATCTCTTGGCCTCGTATTCTTGATAAGATTCCACCATTGATCAGCTTCACCTTCCAAACGATATACTGCTAAGATGACTTTATCATGTTCAGAACATTGAAGAACTGAAAATATCTTTTCAGTGGTACTGATCCATTGTTCAGCAACAAGTGGATCATAAGACCCACTGAAAGAAGGTGGACGTTGCCTCATGAAGGACTCAATAGAATATTGTTCCCTTCTTTGCTCATTTGGAAGTCCAGAATGATTCATAGTTTGTGTAAGTATAGCAATAAGATTTTGCACTCCATCTCACATAACATTTGTTTGTTCAGGAGGACAATCATTGCATTGTCCATTGAATTGATCAACACGGTTCCTTCGGGTTCCAGCCATCGTCTAAAACTCAAAAAGAATAGTGTGAGAGGCCAAAATCATGCTAGGGAAAACAACATAATAAAGGGGGAGTACCTTCAATATCTAACATCTTAGGTTTAATTATATGATCGTTAGCGTAGTTCTAGTACTATAACTTATACGTATACTTAACCTTAGGGACATCCCTAGACATACCGTAGAAATATCTCTAGGGATCTCACTAACGTTTTAGCATCCTAGTTTCCAAAGGTTGACTAAACCTTTCCTCTGATACCAACTGTAGAGACCCGAAGCCTGGCGTACATTGACCTTACATTACATTTGCGGAATACTTATTACATAACAAAAACACACACACAAGGATCGTAATAGATTAGTGTCTTTGGAAACTCGGAACGTAATCTTCTAATCGTGGTGAAAGATCTTCAATATCTCCCATAAAGATCTTCCTTTTTTTTACCTAAAAACCTTTCTTTATATCCTGGGGAAAAGAAAACATAAAAGGGTGAGCTCAAATGCTCAGTAAGGGTAAACAAAAGAAATATCAATCACATAATATACATAAGAACATAGCTTTTGGAAATCTTAACCTGCAAAAGAGCTCATAATATCATAACATGGGATAAATCATAGAAGTGAAAATGAGATCCCCATAATCATAACATAAAACATGAAACTTTGTGGAATGCACACATAATCATGGAAAATCATTTCTTGTTAGTCATGACTCATTGCCAAGACTATCTTAGTGGACAAAGTCCCTTTCTGAACCGATTCACCCTCGTTCCAGTCCTGTTTCACTGAACCGGTATAACCTACCGTTCCAGCCATGTCTATCTCATGAGATATAAAATCTTTACCCAATTCATTGGAGGGAGATATAGGTCCCACCCATCTTATAATGAATCCTTTCTTATGTGTGCCACATAATCATAAATCATACATCATCACATAACCCATGTAATAAAAATGGGATTCTTAAACAACATGACATCATAAAACAATTCATATAAGATAAAGGAATTCATAAAAATATTTCCATCACAACATAATCAAATACATGTAATAATAGGGATAAAAATAGAACCCTTTATTATCTTAGATGGAAAATAATTTTGATAAAACACTTGAACTCCATTCTTGAGGAAAATATCCTTTCTTCTTCAAAAACACTTTCCTTTTCTTAACATGTCATAAAATTGTAAACTAAAATAAGTTCATTAAAAATAAACATGAAAACTTGTAAAGGAAGCTTCTTGGAAATAATGTTTTAAAAATCCATTCATGCCGTATAAGTTAAAAAAAACATTCTTCGTACTTTTGTCGGAAAAGTCAAAAAGTACCTCGTACGAAAAACGACAAAAGATTCCTTTCATTTCTTTTACTAAAAACTCACCGAAGGGTAAAAATGGATTTAAAAAATTGTAGGTGGATGGAAATAATATTACATATTGATGAAACATGGATGTGGATGATAAAATATACCCCAGTAAACACTTACGAATAAACAATCTCGGATAAAAATGAGATTGTGATATTTCCCTTACCTTAGGTCCGACTTGCTTTGTAAGTGTCCGAACCTCCTGTATAATGATTTAAATCATGTTATTGACTTATTACAGAATCATATTCATTGTTATGATATCATATATGGTTCACTTATGACATTATATTACCCGTTCTTTTGTAAATTCCATGTTAAAGAAGCGTTTTGGGTAAAATCGTTTCATTTATCGTAGGTGTTTTGACTTGTTGTTCTTAACATCATTATTACTTATATCATGATTTACTCACTTACAGAATATAAAATATGATTTATATATCATATATATTCAGTATATATATATATAATAGGTAGATAAATAAAATGAAAAACACCGTTCATGGAGACGGTAGTCCGTACGTACGCATGAACGCTGTTTTCCTTTCCTTATTGTCTTGAAATGGAAGTAAGTAGATGACATACATATGTATATATATACATAAATACAGTAGCTTTATAATGTCATATATTTCATTATTATTTCTTATATATACATTATAATCATTCTTAAATGGTTAACATGGAGAATGAATCTCATCGCATCGTGAAGACGGTAGTCCGTACGTACGCACGAGTGATGATATCATTTCTATAAATATTGAATTGAATTGGAGTGGATTATACAATATATCAGAATAAATATGATGTTGTAATAACTATGTATAGTTATTCTTTACACCATTATACCCATCCATGTAAGGTGGTGGTGGAAAATAGATTACACCACGGCGTGGAGACGGTATTCCGTACGTACGCACGTGCGGTGATTTCTTTTTCCGTAGGATGGATAGATGGTGAAATAGGGTTGTTTCATACAAATAATAACATATCAGTATATGAGTGATACTGATGTTATTACTTCATAATGAAACAACCTAAGAAGAAGAAGTGGAAGAAGAAATAAAGATGAAAGAATTGGTAACGGTAATTACCTCTTCTTTGAAGTGTCTCTTTGAGACCTCCTTTTAGGGCACTAAAATTGGACTTTGAGGAAGACCAGAACCTCTAGGTTGTTTTTAGGGAAGTGGGGAAGAGATTTTGGCAGGGGTTGGCCGAGCTTGAGTGCTCAAATTGGTGTAAGGAGGAGGGGGAGGAGGTGTCCTTTTATAAGGGAGGAGAGGGGCACCTTAGGAATATCTCAAAATATTATTTTATATTAAAGTCAAAATCGGTTTATAATGGTTCCAAAGGGTCTTATTTCGAAGCTAAAGTGGGGATGGGTCGAAATCCTATCAACCAATAGGATTTAGACATGTTTATGATATTATTTTAACCTTATCAATTAGATTTAACTCTAAGTTAAATAATTTAACTTTTACCGTGTCTTTTTGTTTTATTTCACTATATGGTTAATACACTTACTATAACATGCCAAACGAACCCCAAATTGTTTATTACTAATACATATATCCTTATCTAATTCATTTGGCCGAGCCTTAGATTTTTAGGAATAAAATAACAATTAATAATATAATATTTGATTTAAAAACTATTTTGTGTCAATTTTGACACTATTTGATATATGATTTTTGTGAAAGTCATAACAGAATTATATGTTCGAACCAAGTTGATTAAATCAATACTAATATATCATAGTAACCTAGAAAATTAGTGGAATTTATTAAAAGTCTCAAATTACATTTATTTTGGTGTTAATAACATCAATTATGTCAATATTTCATAAATAAGATAATTACCGCATCATCATTGTGTCATAAATAAATTAAATTATTTAATGTCTAAAAATTACAAATAAAAGACCATTATGCAGGAAATATTTTTAGCTTTCTAATGAATATTTACAATCGAATTTATCTTATGTATAACCCCATATTATAAATGATTTACTTATTAATCTTTGATTTTAACTATTTTAACCCTTCTTTAAATAAATTAATAATAAATGTTCTAATCTAATCCCAGTGGGCCTAAATGGTCATATTTTATTCATAAGGTTGTTTTTGGTCGAATTACACTTATCCAATAGAATTAGCACATGTGTTAGGGTAATAGTAATATCATATTTACCCTTAGTTACCCTATTTACTATTAACCGTGGTAAAAAAAAGTAAAAAGTTACTATTCACCAAAAAATTATTTTTATCTCATTGAACCACATTTTACTTACTGACATCAACCGTGTCTCTCGGATTTTTGAAATTCCATTCACAGAAGCGGTAAAATTAAGTTTTATGAAAAAATTCAGTTTTTTAACTACCACTTAGTAGTTTCACTATTCATCAAAAATTGATATTTTTCAGAACAATGCCAAAATTTCATCCTAAGCTATATTTTATATTCTGAATTCAAAAATAAATTCTATTTTACCAAATTCATAACATATAAGTTTCATTAATTATTTTTATAATTAAATCCCACTGTTAAAACAAATAGCGTGTTTTTAAGAAACAATATCTATCAAAAGATTGACACTTGATTATGTCTGGTTTAAATGTGAAATTACAACCAATGACCAACATTGTATTAAATTGTAAAAATATATTTTAAATACACTTTAAAACCACTCAAATTAATAATTTATCACTATTAATTATTTCGATTAAAAAAGTTGTTTTTAATTAAAATTTAGTAATTTTCACTATTCATCAGAATATGAAAGTTATCCGAAATGTACCAAAATTTCACCTTAGGCTAAATTCGATACTCCGAATCCAAAAATGAAATCCATTTTGAAAAATAAAATTTACAAAATTTCAAAAGGTGGTTATTACTATTCATAACGGCTAGTTTTAATAACATTTTAATAGCATATTGTTGTTTAGTGAAACTCGGTATTGCGTACAACACACGCTATCGAGGAAGGTTGCGATTGTGTGTAATGCAAGGCAAGTAAAGGATGCGTGTTGTGCAAGCTCCTTTTTGTGTTGCGTACAACACAAGACATTAGTGAAATTAAAAAGAATATTTTTCATAAAATCTTGGGCTGTTACATGGATACTCTAATCAAGCAAGTATAGTACTACAAAGATAAGGCTGAATCCGAAAAGGTAGTTACTCCAAGTAAGGGAGAAGAGGAAGCTAGCATAAAACATTAAGAAGAAGAAGAATAAAATGTGTTGTATGATGATTAAGATTCCTATGAGAGTAATTTTCGTGAGGAAGGTCAAGAAAAACAGAAACCAGATGAAGACCAGATCGTTCAAGTCTCTGAATCCTAGGAATTATCTCCTGATGTGGAACCCTTTCCGAAATCTAATAAGGGGAAGCAAGCTCTAATGGAGACACCTATAAAAGATCTCATCAGGAGGAAAGAGGTTGGTGGTACCTCTAGAAGGAAGCTGGTGACAGTTGATGAAGAGAAATCTCAAAGTGAAATTTCTGATTCGGAATCATCATCTCAAAGGCATGATTTTGTGGTTCAGTCTCTAAGAATGTTGGTGGACAGTATTCCGATTCTTCTAACAATAGATTCCAGATGCCAGATGCTGCAACAAACTATGAATCAGAAATCAGATTCTTTATCCATGGCCATGGATAAGTTTGTGAAGTTGGAAGCTGAACAGAAAAGTTTTCTGATCGATTATGATATACATAGAAAGTCTTGAAGTAAGGTAACAAAGTTGTCTAAGAGAGTTGAAGAAGACTTGACAGTGTACGATTATTTTCAGAGTGATGTGAAAGCAGCGTTTGACACAACAGATAAAAAAGTTAAAAATCATTAAGATGAGGTGATCATTGAGAAGAGTACCCGGAGTCAACAAGTGAAGGAACTGAATGACAAGGAAAATTCTCTTGCTCAAAATCTTATAAATGATAGAAATATCCTGATCGAGCTTGAGGAAAATGTCGTTCACCAAGATGAGTTGTTAATGTTACAGAAAGAAGCCGTGGAGGCTCAGGCAGAAACTTTAAAAGTCCAAGAAGAAAAGGTAAAATCCTTGGAGAAGCAAGGTGATGAAGATCAAAGGGACTTGAAGAAACTAAAAACCTTGTTAAAGAATCTTATTCCTAAGGAAAAGGAAGAAAAATGAACACACTCCGATCTTTTGTTGTAGTTTTCTTTCCTTGTAAATTTTTTTCAAACTCTAATGAAATTTTATTTGACTGGATGTATCTTTTTATATACTAATGTTTCAGGTATCATAATTTGTGTTCCATTCCCTTCAAATTTTTTGAAAATCACAAAGGGCGAGAAGGAAAAAAGAACTACTCCTAAGAAGGAGAAAGGAAATATTTCTAAGAGAAATTTCCATAAATAAATTGGGAGTTTCCAACTACAAAGTTTTTCATTCTTAAAATAATGAAAACTCCACTCTGGAAACTCAGAATACAATACTTAGAGATTCAATGCCTATGGGGTAGTTAGTTTTATTAACTTTTATCCATTAATAAAGGGATATAAGTTTTAAATTTCAATGCCTAATGAATATTTCCAAAATCCTTATATGCTTTTTCGAAAGGATGTTTGTGCTTTTCAAAAAGGGGGAGATTGTTGAGTCAATAAGGTTTTCCTTATGACTTTTCCATTACATCTTGTTTTGAAAATCACAAACACCTTATACTTAAGCAAATATTAATTTTTACCCGCATAATGAAAATTTACTTCTTTAAGGAAATTTACACTAACCTAGATTTTCTTATACATAACCATATTTTCTGAAGTACAACAATCGGATTCATACCCAAAATCACAGAGCCATATAATGAAAATATTTGGAGCATTCTATTTTTTTAGGATCTGAATTCTGGATGTGATCTGTAATGTAGTTCTGATCCGAATTCTGGACTCTGAACTCTCAAGGAGTTTGACTCCTAACTCTTAAGTAGTTCGACTCTGAACTCTGAAGAAGTTCGACTCTGAACTCTCAAGTAAGTTCGACTCCGAACTCTTAAGTAGTTCGACTCTGAACTCTGAAGAAGTTCAACCCAGAACTCTTAAATAGTTCGACTCTGAACTCGCAAGTAGTTCGACTCCAAACTCTGGAGATGTTCGACTCTGAACTCTTAAGTAGTTCGACTCCGAACACATAAGGAGTTCGACTCCGAACTCTTAAGCAGTTCGACTCCGAACTCTTAAGGAGTTCGACTCGGAACTCTTAAGTAGTTCGACACCGAACTCTTAAGCAGTTCGACTCCGAACTCTTAAGATGTTGGACTCAGAACTCTTATGCAGTTCGACACCGAAATCTTAAGTAGTTCGACTCCGAAATTTGCATGATCAGATTCCGATCTCTGGTGAAACCGGACTCCAAATTCTTATAAAACAGAAACTGTATATTTCTTAACATAGACTCCGAACTTCATTTTGGTTAGACTCTGAAATTTTCACTTGCCTAAACTCCGAAATATTGATTAGTTTTTACTTACATATGCTTCATTTCAAAACGATGTCGTGCATTCAGTTATACATGGTTTGTTATAAAATGATGTCGTGTGTTCTGTTTCTAATTAACCATTGGTTGAGTTACATGTGTACATGTCCCTCCGAATTTCATGGAAAATATGATTGTTGGAGGAGGGAGACAACTGTGGGAGATTTTACTATAAATAGGAGCTCATTTGAAAGATCTAAAGAATTAACGGAAAGAAGTTGATCGATCTAGAGAACACACGCTGTTAAGGTGATTTCTAGAGAGAGAATCTTTTCATGCCTTGTGCGTACTAAACTGCTTGTTCAGATTTCTTCGTGCGACTCCTTATGTTGGTGATTACAATAAAGGACTTCTGGGGATAGGAAGACAGAGGTGCTGACTACCTTGAAGTTCGAGGGCTTCCTTGCTGAGGATGATAGAGGTTCCAACTACCTTGAAGTTGAGGTCTTGTAGGGATAGTAAGACAGAGATTCCGATCTTTGTATCGAGGGTTTATCCTGGTGTGGGTAAGACATACATTCTTGAAAGTATAAATCAAGAGACCTTTATCCAAGGTTGTTGTATACCCTTCTCTTTGGGTTAAAAGAGTTATTGCTTGTTACTTGTAGTTTTACTAGTTGTTTGTTTCCGATGTATATTGTATTACAAGGAAATTATAACCTTCTTATACTTCCTTATACTTATACTCTGATTAGTTTAGATTCTATACAATTTAAGGTAGAATCTTATATCGTTAACTTTGGTTCCAATTCTCCAGTCGGTGATCAGAGGTGTTGTGAATTTTCTTTGTTTAACTTTCTTAAATCTATATTTCCTTGTCTAAGGAAAAAATTGTTTTCCATAACCTACTTTAAAGGTTATGATGGAATTTTTAAAGTATACAATTCACTCCCCTCTTCTATATTGAGCATTTACATCATTATTTCGATCCTACACTGAGTGTAACTTCGCCCAGTGGTTCTTGTTCATTTTTATTATATCCATGTAACATCATGGTAGATGGAGATAAATCAGATTCTGTGAGGCCCAATCGACTAAGTGTATGAATAGGCAAGAGGTTGACTCCTGAACCATTATCAATGAAATCTCTTCAGACGTCTACGCCATTGACCTTGCCAGATAAAAACAAAGGTCTAATATGTCCATGCATGACATCATCTTAATCTTCATCAGTAAAATATATTATTGCATATAATTATGAAGGATCATTCTCTATATGGTAGACTTCGGGTGCAACAATTTCAGTTTCAAACTCATGAGGACTTGACAAAGCCTCGATGAGTTCCTCTCGAAGATCCTTTGACATATTCAAAGAAACAAAAATTGATAACTTGGCTGGTACTTGTGCCAGGTATTTCAATACATCATTCTTTTGATCCAGAGGTCTGTGTTTCCCAACAGGATCATGTGGATTAGCTGGTGCCTTGGAAGTTGATGCTTTGAAATTTTATGCATCTTGTATCAGGATAGGAGTTGGTAATATTCTTGGTTTTTTATGATTAGACCGATTAGATCCATTTACTTGTTGAGAGGATGAAGGTGGAACCCCCGACCGATTATCTAGAACAACTGTGCCAGGACTGAATTTTCTATTGGTGTAAGAACTTGTTTGTTCTTGTTGAGCTCACTAAAGGGCTCTTCCATGAGTTTCTACTACATACACAGTTCTAGCAGGTGTAGAATTGGAATAGTGGCTACTATAAGATCCGTGTCTTCCCCTATTTCCTGTGCCTATAGAACTTCCTCTGATTCCTCTATTTGATATAGGGAATTCAGGATCATCAAAATCGAAACTACGATTGGTATAAGGATTTCATAAGTGAATCATATTAACAGAACCAAAGATTGACTCTTCATCCGATGAAGAATCTGCCTAAGTAGCCAATTTGGGCTTTACCATTTGGTGGGGTGGTGCCCGTTTGATTGAAGTAGATGGCATGAAATCTGCCAGAGTCAAAGACAGGTTAGGCTTTGACACATACTCATCTTCTTCTGATTCTTTTTCTTCTTTGAATCATGCCGTTTCTTTGAGGATTTCCCATCTGATGAAGTGGGTTTTCCTGTGGATTTCATTGTATAAGGCACGATCTGTTTCTTCAATTGCGTTCACAAAATGGCATGAGTTTAGTGGATTTTATTTCTAACCATCCAATCATCTTATTTCTACGCATTTTTTTTAAATTCTTGCCATTCACCTTCTTCCTCTGGAACCGTAGCAGTAACACATGCTACCTGAGATGAAGAACCTTTTAGTTTGACTTGTCCCGAGTCGACCATCTTTTGTTGGAGGTCTATGAAGACAAAACTCTCCTGGATGGGATACCCCAACATTGGATAAAACAGGAAATAGTCTGTATGGTCTTCATATGCTTCCTTGTTTGGCATCTTTGGAATTGGAAATTGTACCAAAATATTTTTCCAAATCCAAAATGAAATAAGCAGGAACTTGTTCATTTCAGAAAGAGTGTACCTTCCTTTTCAAATCCTCAAATTGTTTTCATCTCTGATCTATTTGATTATCTTGAACAAACGTCCTCTGTTGATGTTTCTCAGGAGGTGGAGCCCCTGGAAAAGATGAAGGTTTTGAAGTAGAAGTATGTACAGGTGATTGTTTAAGCATAACTGTAGCAGTTTCTACTTTACCCATTATCCTTCCTAGAGATGATGGAATTACATGAGATTTAGCCTTAGTCTGTATAAAGGAATCTTCATTCTATTGAGAAATTGAAGTAAGGTCTCAAAACCCTCCTATGTATTTCACAGGGATAAATGGTGTGCGTAATTTGTCACGCAGATTTTCCACACAGATTGGAAACAGTTCTTCTTGAGGGAGTTCTAAGCTTAGGGAATATGCTAATCCCTTCTACCGAGCGATGAAATATGAGACCCTTTAATTCTCCCTTTGCTTACATTTTGTAAGATCAAAATATGTTGACTTTGTCCACATTGATCTGAATTGGAGAAGGATGATTTGGTGAAGATCCTCCCACATAGTAATTGACCGGGATTGCAAGCTTGTATCCAAGACAAAATTTGGTCCTTGCAAGGTTCACATGAAGCATCTGAGTTTCACTGCTTCTTGCTATTCTAATATTCCCATTATAAGATCTCAACAAGACACGTAATGCATCAAATGCTGTTCAGGATCACCTAATCCATTGAAAATAGGGAATACAGGGTTCCCAAAACATGATGGGGGAGAGATTGAATCTACCCATTCAGGGTAATCTCTCATTTTTGGTTGAACCTGCGCACGCTTACCTTACATAGTCTCTAACTGAGCAGTTAATGACTCAATGGTAGTTATTAACTTGTGAGAAACATCCGATTGAACTTGGACTTGGGCAAGTTGAATGACTGGAGCTGGTACAGATGTGGTGGCTGGTGCTGCAACTGATGGAAGCACCGCCAATTGTTGTTTTACTTGACCCATAGGATTAGACCTATGAGGGTGCACTGATAGAGGAGGATATTCTTGATCAATTTTAGTAGCCGCAAAAAATTCTGTTGGATGAATGACTCCATCATTCATAGGAAGAAGACTACCATGAAGTAGTTCTGCATTCATTCTTTTCAATTCCTTCATTTCTTCCTCCTGTTGTGAAAACCTTTGCTCAAGAGTGAGCGATTGGCCTTCTCCAGAGGAAGGGTATGTAACATGATTCTTTCCTTTCCCCTTGTTGGCTCCCTTTTAAAGAGGGGGAAGTGGATTACCTGAAGGATTACATAGGTTCTGAGTAATCATTTGATTTCATGTACGCACAGCTTCTTCATTTGTGTCAGTGCGTACAACTTCTTGAGCAGGAACCTCTTCATCTGAGTCCCCTGAGTGAGCCTCATCTGGTGGATCAGCAAGCATGGCATTGATGACATAAATTGATGCATAATGCATCACATCCCTTCTATCAGAATTTTTGGGATAGTTCTTCTTCCATGCCCCTGATGAGACATTTCCTTTTGTTGATTTGATCCCTCAGGAACTTCTTGGAGAACCGTAATTTTGAGTGAATCTCTTAATAATTTGGCTCTTCGTTCCTCTTGTGTCTTCTTCACCAATCGAGAGAAAATAGACTTTCACTGAGGGAGGGATTGAGGATTTGAAAAAGTCCCCTGTCCGATTGACTGGGGTTTCTCCTGTTGTCTCTGCTCAACTCCTCAAATCCTATTTTTTGATTCCAATGGTTGGGTTAAAAGAGTCCCCAGTCTGGAAAGCTGGGGTAGCTCTTGACATGTTATGTCTGAGAATTTCTTAAAAGCTCTCCTGATCTTGTGGACCTTAGTCCGGAAATTAGCTGGATTCATTAATCGATATCCACTTTTATCACCCAGTTCAAAAGACAATTGGATGATTTCTGACACTTCTGTATCTTGATGATGTGCTTGCTCCATATGAGAGGCATGTTCAATATTATCTTTTTCTTGATGCAGGAGCAATTCAACAACTTTTTATCGTTATTTTTGATTTTGAGAAGAACTAGTTGAGGCCTGTTCCAAGGCATGCTTTTGATTACAAACAAAACCCATTGAATGTGGCTGGCCATGGGCAATAACATTGAATGAGATCATTTTTAGCGGGCTTTGCTGACTGGAGAGCATAGTGAAATGTAGTGCTCCCTGAACAACCCATCATCTGAGATGAATAACAGATGGGGCATTGGCAATTAACTGGTGAAATCTTCTCAGTGCTCCAAGGCATGAGCGCTGAAGGGCTCTCTTCTGCTTTTCAACCTTCGGATATTGAGATACTGATAGAGTTGCCAAATCAATCTGATGTTGAAACCCTTCTATTATCATAACATGATTTTTATATTCATCATAAGATATTACTTTATTTTTCAAATGACAAAGAGTTTTCCATATGTTGAGACGAATATCATGAATTCTGTCTTCCTTCAACTTGTTTAGAATGCCATACTGAGAGTTATCCAAAGGCCAAATCATGATTTACACTTCACCTTTCACCAATTTTTTTCTCATGTTCATCATTTACTCTTTATTATTCAATGAATATTCTTTTATCTTATTAGACCAAAGATGGTACTTCTTTGTTGTTTCATCGGATTCATCATTATTGGTAGATAATCCACTGATCAAACTTGAAGATGAATGACCTAGGGGTGGTTTAGAGAATGACCAACACCCTAGGCTATCTTTTGATTGAGAAAGTATTTCACCTGCTAGCGATGATGCATCAGACATGTATGGTTTCGAATTTGAAAGTGACTTAAGATAAGAGGGATTTCTGAGCACTACATTGTCCACTGGAGCATTTTCCATACAATGTGCATCACTACTGTAGAGAGGACTTTCTCAATGAATTTCATCATCATGGGGAGGACCATCATTGTGGGATACATCAAAAGATGAGATCTCTTGCTCCATGGTCTTCTAACCACATGGAGGGTTCCTGTGTCTCTCATATGAAGATGAAACTTCAAGATCGAATGAACTATCATGATGCAAGCCTTCATGAGGAAGGTTTTATTGAAGACCATTGGAATTAATGTTCCCACTATTGGGGAATGATGGTGTAGAATCATGGATTCCAATATATAACTGTCTGAGGGCTTCAAGAACACCAGCATCGAGCAAGTCCTTGTTACAGATGGGCTCTTGATCTTTTGAATGTGCTGGGAGGGTCTTCTTCTTAGACTCTTTCTTAATCACCTTGGAATCTACATATTGATGAATGTGGATGCTCTGACCAGGTGTATGTGCCTGATCAGGAGTGATGGCCATGTTAGTCTGAAGATATCCACTTAAATCAGGTGTATGTTCCTGACTAGAATGTCCGTATGATATGGGGGAGTATGCCCCACAACCCTCTTGGACTGGAACAAATGTGTGTGTCTGTTCCTGAGTGAACTGTTGATGTGTCACTCCACTGGTGGGCATTGATTTATGTGCCTTTCCCTGAGATTCTGCTGAAGCTGTTATAATGACCTGACATGCATCCAGGATATGAGCAGAGATTTGCTTCTGCACTTTCACTATTTACAGAATGTTCTTGGTGACTTCAGCTTCCAGAACGGTGATATACGTCCATTCTGTTCTTGTAGAAGGTGTGTGTTACTGCTCTTGTCCTCCTTTTTCTATCAGCAAATCCTGACAGTACTCAAGTGTGGGGGCAGAGAGTTGAGTTTGCCTCCTATTTTTCAACAGAGTTTTCCAACTGACTTCTCCGAGTGCGACCAAGAAATACTGTTGGTAGGATTGATCAATACTAGCGGTGTATGTGCCTGCTGATTGTACTTCGCCAAACGTGGTTGATGAGCTCCAACATATGTAGTCAGACGAGCCTGCTGACTAGCTGATGACGTATAAACAGGTGTATGTTCCTACCTATAGTACTCCACCGGAATTGTCTGGCGGGATTGACGTTATACTTCCATACGAGTCTGATGGAAATCGGAATTAAAATGGACGGGTGTATGTGTCTGCTCTTTTCTTGCCACCAAGTTAGGTTGGTGGACTTCTCCAGAGATTGAAGCGATGAGAACCTGCTCACTTTTGACCGGATTTCACCTC
Organism: Viscum album; assembly: GCA_963277665.1. Lineage (NCBI taxonomy): Eukaryota > Viridiplantae > Streptophyta > Magnoliopsida > Santalales > Viscaceae > Viscum > Viscum album. The sequence goes on from OY728127.1 coordinate 1,974,495,634, forward strand.
TGGTGATTCATCTTGCCTGCATGGGTTCGAGGAACCTGAGCCGAATGCCTGGAGTCGATACCCTCATCATGTTGAGTGCGCACTGCCGCACGTGTCTGGAGGCGATTTTTTATAGGTTCCCTTGTGAAGATCTCTTGTCTCCATTAATTAAGGCCCTGAGGGGCCTGCTTATTCACCTCCCCAGAATATGGGAGTGAGTGGTGATTGCGTTCCGGGGATAATGACCTGAAATGGTTGAAAACGGTGGTCGGCACCACCTTCTTCTTAATTACTTGTCGTCTTTGTCTGGACGACCGGTGTGAGTTGTTCACTTGGAGGGCTTGTCGGGCAGCCTCGAGAGTTGGAATGGTTCCATTTTGACGGTACTATTTAACCAGCGCGTTTGATACCTAGCATTGAAGATCATGAGTAGGTGATGTTTTCCTCAGAGCAGACGAAGATCCAACCGGACTAGGAGCAATGCATTCAGAGTAGAGGTTTTCACAACAGTGGTATTCACAGGTGTGAACTTAATTGAAGCCATTTCACAATGCAGATGATCTGTAAAAAGAGTTCCTTTTTTATATAATAGACGTAATCAAGATAAATTCAGCCACTACATCTTTTGGATGAGCACATATGTCAATGATTGTTTTTTTGACCCTCTCATTGAGTTTTAAATAGGGGCCTAACAAATAAGTAAAATATCATTTTAACTTTCTTAAGGATTCATGTCGGGTTCACCATTTTTTGTTTCCCTCTAGAATTGGGGATGATCATATTGATTTAGGATTCAAGCATTCCAAGAGGTTTCAAATGGGTTTATTCATAGAACCAGAAACATCCAATGATTCCATATTCATTTGGAACCACTTTCCAAAGGTAGGATCTCATTAGTTGTGGACTGATGAGGCTTAGGAATTTTCATTGGTTGAGAGGATGGAAAGTCAAACTCATCACACCTTTTTGAGGGGAATTATTGTCTACTCCGGGACTCTCTTTATATATTTAAGTTATGTTCGTGAATACTTATTACATTACCATGTATAAAATGAGCTTTCCTTTAGATTTGACAATCAATGATTGATATGTAGGAAATTTAGAGAATCTTTTATATGTATTCGAGGTTCTTCGTCAATAGAGAATCATCTACATTTGTTAGATATTCTTATTCAATGGTATCCTTCAATACATAAAAGTATCTTGGTCGTTATGATGACCATACAGTTTTTAAAGCCACTCAGTGGGGCATATGAAGTTTATTGTCATTCAGAAAGACATTGATTATTTCAGAGTTGGGATCATACCCAGAGATGGGCTACCTACATATCCATTGTTTTCGAAAAAGAATCACAACCCACATAGTTCGAGTAAGGGAGTATGATGTTTATGCATGATTGATGGCTCAAAGAAAGATTTCACGGTTACTATTACAGTCTTAGCTCACATGAGTCATGCTCGGTGTGAGAAACAAGAGGTATTGGTGAAACCAGAAAATTTTTGCAAGAAAGATACAATGATGTAGGGCTTATGTATTTATGACTTCCCAAAATAGATAAAGATTTACTTTAGGGAATAAATCCAAGAACATGGTCTATAAATGTATAAGTACATCATGGAGATTTGGATACTCTAATCTTGGGGATTACTCCTATGGAAGATGCCAATGTTAGGAGGGGACTTTTTAATGGGTTTTACTCCTAGGAAGGAATCCCCGATCAAAAATGAATTGTGACTGGATAAGAGAAATTATGACTATGGATTACTCCTGAAAAGGAGGCCCAGGTTAAAAGGGATTTGAAAATGGAGGCTTAACTCTTATAGAGGAGGCCCATGTTAAGGGAATTTTATAATTAAGGGACCAGGGGATTAATCCAGAAAAGGATGCCCATATTTGAGACTAGGGCTTACTCTTGAAAAGGAGGCCCAGTTTAAGAGAATTATGGCTGGGGATTACTCCTGAGTAGGATGCCCATATTTGGGAACTTTAAGACTAGGGCTTACTCCTGAGGAGGATGCCTAGATTAGGGGAATTGGGGCTTCCTCCTAAGGAGTATGCCCATATTAATTATAATTTGGATATGGGCTTACTCCTAAAAAGGATGACCAGGTTAATGATTCTTTCATCTTAAAGGATGAGGTTGAATGAATGAACTCTCTAACATTAGTGACATTATGATGTGTAAGTCACTAGGTTTGGAGAGATGTTCCACGGAATTCCTTTTAGATATGGATGTCAATAAAGAAAACATGCCATAAATCGCTTGGAAGAGTGTCTTGAAGACTAAATCATGAATAGGAGAGGTGGAGTGGCATAAGAGGGGTGAAATGGGTAGGAAGGGAACCCAAAAAGATAGGGGTGTGCATGTCCATGAAGGCGCGTAAGTACTGTGTGGCCGCGCAAGTCCTTGGCTCGCAGGTATACCTGCGCGGCACATGGGTACTTGCGTGATTATTAAGTAGTAGCGTAATACATGGGAGATCCTTGACCAAAGCCTTTATAATCCTCCAGAGGTATTTCCAGAAGAGTGGCACGCAAGTTATAATGAATAGGTACATAGGCACACAAGTGTATTCATTTACATTATGGGAAAAACACTTAGGCGAGCAAGTATTAGTGAATTCTAACACTAAAACATTATTCCTCTTGTTTAGACATTCCATTCTAGGTAAAGAATTACCTTATAAGTGCTCAGAAGACTTGAAGAAGAGACTTGGGCATTCAGAGCTCTATATCTGAATTCTGGAAAAAATTCCCTCTCGAATATGGGGCCCACCGGGGGTATTTATAGGATGGAGAAGACCATGAGAGGTTTTCAAAGAGGGCGCTCAAGTGACTTGTGCAACCAACTATGGAATGCAAGTGTACTTGCACTACCATGGTAGAACTTGCACGAACCTTGCACAATGTTCTTGTTATTCCTTCCTTTTTCAATTTTTGATATTTGTCCAAGGGCTAAATCAATTTGTGCTATCATATTCCGCTTTTCCAATCTTTAGACTCTGTGATGAAAGTAGCATCAACAATGTTATGATCCAATTTACCTTAAATTGTTCCCCATACAAGAATCCTAAATGAGATTTTAGATTCTTATATGGTGTATCAATAAAAAATCTAGAAGGACACAATGCTTGAATCCACAAAATTTTTCATAAGAATAGAAGGTATATTTCAAGATGAGAAAAATGCAGAAGAAATATTAAACAATCAAATACTGTGTATCCATGTGATATCTAAGCCAACAGGAGTGCCTACCACTAATATTTCTCCTCCATCACAAAATGATTGACAAATAAATATAATGTCATCATTAAATTGACACATTTATAATGATATGATACTAGATATCCGCAAGGAATCGAGTTCTATGTAAATATACATGGAAAGCTAGAAAACATGTTCTCAACATCCACAATTGATAGAGATCGATCATGATACATGGTATCTTCAAGGAATCATGAATTATATTTGTCCATATATCTTTGATGATCATTCCACATCCATGGTTCCACAGTAAAAATTTATTTAGGTTATGAAATATTCACCTTTCATGGATATACATACAATGATGTCCCACATATTACTAATACCTCAAACAAATCCATCACCGACATAGTACCAAACATAAAATTGGGATGAAAAATAAGATAAGTATAACACATCATCATGATAAATTTATACTATAACATTATATGTGATAAGTGTTGAAAATAAACACACTATAACAATAATAATTATTGGATAATGGATCATATATGTTTAACTTGGGGCTCATAGTGTAAAACCCAAATTAATACCCCATAAAATGTATAAAAACTATGCCAAAATAATATAAAATAATACAAACAAGACTATACATTGTCCTAAAAAGGTAAAAAACATCCCAATATATTTGTTTTATAATGTACCCCATTTTTCTATAAAGGATCATATCCAAATGTGTGTTTCAAACCCATTGAGGGAATACTCACAAGTAAATGATATCTAACTCAAAATTTTGATTAATAATAAAGAATAATTATAAAGGAATATTATGATGGTTTTCCATCATGATGGTTGGTTATAGTATCACATACTATAACAATTTCATCAACAAAGTAAATTAAGAATTATGTCAAATGATATGTCTCCAATACATAAAATGTTGTGTTGTTTCATGAAATGTATATTATGTAATTGAAAATTCTATTATATGTCCTCAGTTTCATCCAATAAACATTCATAAACCATCATTTTATCATTGTAAAGGAGAATCAACACGGGGTTAATGAAAAACCCATCCTAAAGTTGACAAATCTATAATGAATTACCCATAATCATTCCCCCAATAAGAATAATATTGATCCAAACTAACGGGATTTCATTCATTGACATGAAACACTATTAATTATTAAAATATTTAGGTATTCATCAATACTCAAAATTGGAATATATATATATGGTTCTTAAATGATGGATGTTTGGATCATCTGATTTCAAAGAAAAATTTCATCGATGAAACAAAATAATATAGTTTCTCACATAACATCCCTTAATTAAAGATCATAAACCCCCTTGATTCACTATAATCTAAATTTTGTGAGTTCTATGTTATTTTCCGATTAATTTATTTGCATAGTTTTCAATGATTTGCTAAAAAAATTCATAAACATTTTACATTAATCAGGTTCAATGTCCAGATCTCCTTCCATTATTATGTTTTTTCTTTTATAATGTACACATTTTTAAAGACCTTTCTCCAACTGTGAACCCTTAAAATGCCACCAAAACTAGTTAAAACATGTAAAACACAATAGAAAAAATAGAAACTATTAATAGCCTAACACAAATTAATCGTCAATTAATTAAATTCATAACACAGTTGAGTAGTTATAATCCATCACACAAATCATTTAATAAAGAGATTTTGGATAAGTATTTTTAGGTTCAATCTCATTGAACACATTATTTATCATTGGATTGTCTATTAATGAATGATTCAATGTATATATTCATTTAATATATAAAACCTGTAATTTATTGTTTAAAAAATGATATATTCTTATAGTATGGTGGATATATCTCGAATGGAACCCAAATTACATTCGGTGAATTGTAATATCTGGTTTCATCACAAAATAGAATAGGTTACATTGGATCTGATGTTTGGTAAATATTTTAATTAAGAATAAAATAATAAAAAATAACCTTATTTAATATGCATAACATGTATATGTTTTAGTCTATATCAAATTTTTTTGGATTCATGTAAATCAAATAGATCTTATGTGGAATATATGTTACTCTTATCATTTTCATGTGTCCTATACCTAGTATGTGATGGGAATTTTACTTGAAGTCAAATAAATATTTGATATATATGTTCCACAACATTATGGATGATATATGTATATTATAAATCTTCTTTTTTTAAATCCATGCCACATCCCAACAAATCATATTATTAGAAATAGTTGAATCATATTATGTATTTATAATTATACATCCATGCAATCATTATTTTAAGAAATAATTTTGTTATAATGTTTTATATAATGAATATAATAGGATAAAAATATAATTAATTTATTTGATTAATTTATTGAATCATGAGTTGTTAGCAATATTATATTAATATATCCTTTTCTAGTTTGTTACAATTCAGATTATGTAGGTCTAAACTAGTATATCCTACTACTAAATATCTTCATCCCTAAATGTTATCATCCTTCCCCTTCTATATATGAAGATAAATACTTGAAAATCCTTGTATTGATGGTAATATCAGTATAGTATTGTATGGCTTATTAAATTCATGAATGCACTATAGAGAATGGATTCGATGAGCTACAAAAATGGTTCTTTATCAAAAAGTGTCTAGAGATCGTAGTTGGGGATCATCGATATAAAGAATACATTGTTATTAGTTTAGGTTATAAATGACTTAGTATTTCATATAATTTAGATCATGTGAATATTTATTTTATAATTACTTCTTGTACACTAATATAGTGTTATATCATACATAGAAACCCATAATCTAATCAAGACAAAAAGAAAGATAGAATAATGAATTCTAGAAAATCCCTCACATGACATCTAAAAAAGTGTTGAGCTACACTGTGTATATACATTATCAAATCAACGTAAAATATACACTAATGAGATTAGTAAATTAAGATAAATGAAATATTTATATAGACCCAACATTATGATGTATTGAAATATGTTATTCGACAATATATATCTATTATATCATAGGTTCAAAATGTTTTATGATTCTCAATATGATGTGGAAATGTGATGAAATATATATATACTATTTTTTATACTTATAATTTCATATATATTTCAACTAATATGGATATAAAAATAACTATTATCCATGATTATTATCAATTCTTTCTGTATTATGTATGATATTTTATCTAAAAAAATTAAATAATGCTTTAGGTATTTTCATGTTGTAACATAATGATGTGGTAGTTTTAGTGTTTCACAGCACCTACCAAGGTAAAATAAAAATATAATTATGTCAGTTTTGTGATTTGATTCATTTCATATGATATGAAACACATATTTCAAAATGTAAATCTGACATATTTCATAGGTCACATATTATGATTAAAGACATTCTCAATTCTTATTATTAATATTTATATCAATAGTGGTGATAAGATCACAACAAAAAGGAAAGTCAATGGAAATAACTCTCAATCCAGAAATATATTTGTTAGTTCTAAAAGACATTTCTATCTCATGTACACTCCATTCTCAATATTCATATATGTAATATCATAAAATATGACATAATAAAAAATTATATTTTTCAAAAATTTCATTTATCACCTAAAATGTGTTATTAAAAATTTATTTAATATTTTGAGTAAAATAATTTTTTTTTATTATTTATAGAATTAGTAATTATAAAAAACATTATTAATTTAAATAATGATTATAATAAATTATAATGTTATAAAATAAAATAATATATATTTTTCCCATGATAGTATATTTAAATATATATTACTTTTGAAAAGAATATTCGATGACATGTTATTTCGATATAATATATATATATATATATATTTGGATACTATAAGTGTAATTTATGTTCAGTTTATGAATATTAAAAATAAATTAGAATATAAGTTAGTATATATTTAATATTTTTAATTGAACGTTATATTAATACAAGTATATCTGAACAAAAATCATAGTCAATAAATATATTTATGTAATCTAAAACATGATTTGGATAATTGATATGATCTAATATTATATAATATTAATAGTTTTATATTTTCAATATTTATATAATTGATATAAAAGGTTTATGTGGACTTTTTTCAGTGTAGGATCAAACCTGTAACTCACATCATAGTTTTTTGGAAGATTAAGCCATCTAAACCGTGGCCACAGTAGTTGTCAACAAAAATGATCTTGATAGATCATTTTTTTCTTTTTTTATAACATCAATTGTGGTCATATGCTATTAAGGTATTGTGGATAATGCAACCCAGATTGATACTAGAGGAACTCATCGACATCATTAAATTTAAAATGTTATATTTAAAAATAAAATTTAAATATAATGTTTATTTTGATGTAGTTTATATATGATATTAATATAATTTTTTATATTTATTTTATTAAAAAATTTCCTAAATCATACGTGAATTATAAATATATTATAAATTTTATGTTTATAAATAGTTCTGATAAGTTCGTCTCATTTGTATGTATAATAATTATTTATATATTTAGGTTATTCATTATTTTATTAATATTTATAAATTATATTCAAAGAGTAGATGTATGATGTTATTTTAAATTAGAATACTCGATGAGAGATTATAATAAATACAGATAGTGAGTCACTTGATTTGTATAATCATATGTTATATTTTATTTTTAACATTGAAATGTATTATATAATATTGCCTATTATTATTATACATTAAATAATAGTTTATACTTAATATTTTTTTTGATTTATGATGGATTTTTTTAGAATAAGAAATCATCCTTTTATAGAAGTAACATACATTACACTACATGTGATCATGGGCGATTATGTCTTGTCTTGAAATGTGATGTTCAGATCTCAGTCCTTTCAATTTATAGTTATATGTATTTTTTTTATTTCAAATTTTTATATGAAACTACATGAAATGGTTTTTTATACCATATTCATGGGTTTTATTTCATTATGTATGAATATATATGGATTTTAATTTATTTAAGTAAAATAGTATTTGTGTTATCAAATGACTAATAACTCAATATAAATTGATAAAATTCATTTGGTTATATAATAGATTTATAAAACAAACAATTTCCATCATGAATAAATTCTAATGAAATATATGAGATAAAATTGTGGGTTTAAACCCCATTTAAGATAGGATGTGTTAGATTTCATCTAAAATGATACTTTCTGATAGCTTAATATTTAAACCAGTATCATTTTCCAAGAAATGTTACCAATGGATTGTCATATGTATGGAATGAATTAAATGAGGTAAACCCTTTTTTCACCTATCCCAGAAAAGAGTCCCCTCCTAGGAAAGAAAACAGATATGGGATATAATATCACCTAAATCCCATATCCACTAGAATATATATTAGGGACCTTTAATAAGGGATTATCCTAAAACCAAAAGGGTGTAATTACCATTGATAATTTTAGATATTAGAGATATAACAGAAAAAACCCAACAACTACTTCATATAAAAAAGTAAATATATTTTAAAATATACTCATGTAGTATTGTAAAACACAAAATAGAAATGGAACAAGAAGTACGAAATGATGAAGTCCTCCGTAATGGCAGTGGATCCCATGATTTTTTTTTAAAAAACTATAATATAGTATTGTCCAACCAAATTTCTAGGTAGATCCTATGCTCTAAAATGTTTTTATATATATTTAGGGTGATAATCACATGTATATAAAATAAAATCATACCATAACCCTATAAAAAAATAAATCTAAATAAAACCCAGAGAAGAACAATTGAAGCAATCTCATCTCCTAATTCGGTATGAACTCTTTACAGGCTCACCATGGATAGATCAAAAAGAATAAAATACAAAATTAATATAATATTAAATTTAATGTTATTATGGTTCCCCAAAACCACTTCTCTAGTGGTATTCCCCTCTTTCATAACATTGAATATATTGATTAATCACTCTAAAAATAAAATCCATCCCAAAAAAAACAAGGGTATTCTATTATACCATGAAACTAGTGTATAACATCATAACATAATCATGTACCATGGACCCCATACATCACCTACACTCGTCATCTCATGAAACATCTCAAGACTATAAATATGTAGTTTTTGTGATTCACCACAACCCATATAATTCTTATTATTTTTTAATCCATCACAACCCATTCAAGACATAACTATAATAATCTATATGATACAATATCTTGAGAAACAAGTGTTTGATATATCCAAAATCCATTTCAAACTGCTAAAAATATATATTAGAAATGTAACGAGCATTCACATTGGCATATTAAAATTATAGGATTAGAGAGAAATGTAGTAATGGGAAGTCACCCATATGTTCCTCTTTATCCTAGGTATTGGGAAGAAATCCTCTTAGAGTCCACTTGGAGTTAGTATCACTACAGACATGGTTGTATTAGTGTATTAAATCACATAAAATAGAGGATAAAATATTATTCACAATGACATAATTGGAATCATCATAGAGTTAACCTCAAATATACCTATCATCACTCGAACACCAGGTTGCCAGTACTAATGATTTTATATACTATATGAAAAAAAATATTTTCAAGGATCCACATATAATTTTCTTATTACGTTAAACATTTAATATTAAATTATCTTCCCTGAACATTACCTCTATGAATAATCTCTCTAATTCCCAAATTTTTCTACAGTTACCCGTTATAATTATATTAAAGAACCAACCCCATGTGCTAAATCATTTATTATTAATTATTAATCCATATATATAAATAATTTATGAAACAGTGAAACATATATTAAAATAAATTTATAAGCCAATCACAAATAACTTTTCTATTTAGTGGTGAATCAATTATGAAATCATGCAGTGTGACCATCTAGTGTTTAAAAAATATTTTTTAAAAGAAAATCAACCATAAATTGTTACCAACAATGTGAAAACCCATATTTAATATTTTTCGCCTGTATTAATTCCACCTCGTCATCACAATTAATATAATCCTAGCATCTTCCATCTCTAATAACAATATCTCCCATACACCCTAGCCTCCCCACCCATGTATCATCAATCATCATCCTTCCCAATATCAATTCAAATTTTATAGCAATGACTACATCGAGGAAAATAAAATAATGAAATTATAAAAATAACAAATAGTAAAAATGGAATGTAAGATCTAAAATCCATTCAATTATTTCTTTAGAAAAATTTCATTTCATGGATACCAACATGTATCATTATAAAAAAACCACTTTATCACCATCTTGTATTAACTGTACTTTTTATCCCATGTTACAACCATAGGAATGATAAGTCATTATCTATTAACAACTGTGAATTATTTAGATTTTGTTTCCATAAGAAATTATTGTTTCATAAAAAACTAGTGAAGAATGATTTCAATTAGAGTAGCATCAAGAATCGATTCTATTTACATAAAACTAATGGTAATTATTTCCTTAAAAAATATTATTTAAATTTTTTTCAACAGGATTTACTAACTTTTTTTTATTCACACAAAATGAAATTATTTCATTAATTTTTTTACAAATTTCATTATAATAAAAATTATGAAACATAAATTGAAAACAATATAGAATAGTTTCTATAAAATCAAGAGGAAAACTATAATCATCATTTGTACACATTTAGTCAATACAAAAAAACAAAATATCACTATTTAATAGTGTTAACTCATCTTTAATGTTTACTATTTCATAACCAAAATATTTTTGCAAAAAAATCATTTTTATTTAATAAAAAATAATTCTTGTTTCAGTAAATTGAGTAATTAATGTCATTAAACAATCCTCACGTGAAAATATAAAATCAAGAGTAGTTATATTATCACCTCTCCACCAATAAAAATACATCCCTACAAGGATTTCAACCACTAACACTCTCATAAACATCTAAATAATCCCATGATAAACAAAGAGACAGTCTTCAATAGAATAAAATGATATCATGGAAAAAATGAAACATAATAGAGTGGAAACATCATGAGAAGAATGTAAAACTATTCTTAGATCACCAAAGAAAAAACACAAGATACGGAGAATTTATCCCAATAAATAGTGGTTTGAGAAACCTTGGATGGGAACCACCGATCATCCAAGGATTGGGAGAGAAGTATTTAATTAATAAATAATTAATGGGGTATTTAAAATTCAATGTAAAATTGTAATTTATTAATCCAGTACACATCACCCTATATAATGGTGTAAGGCTCATTACTCATCAAAAAACTATGAAATAATTAAATAGTTCAAATTAAAGCACGCTATATGGAATCCAAGTCCATGAAAAATGGTGTAGCCCAAAATATAGATCTTATTTATTTGGAAGTATACCAGGACGTAGTTAATCTATCAGACCACATATTTATAATGCCAAAGACAATGGCTATGCCACATCCAAAATTATGATTTTAAAAAGGTAGATAAACTGAAGGTTTATCATGGGATACAATTCCATATATTATCCCCTAATTCATTGGGGTATAAAATTGGAAATTTTACCAATTATCATACACATGATACTCTATGACAAATTTATTATTCTAGGACACATCATGTTCTATTGAATGGACTCAAGGGCCTATTAAAAGATTTCATTTGACAATTCATCACTACAAGTGAAATTTTATAATATAACATACATGTAATCCATGATGAACCACCCCTATATGAACATTTCATAAAAAATAAAAATTGGTTGAAATATGAAATTCATTCCCTTAAATTAGATAAATATTAAAAAAATATCCTTCTTGAGAAATCAAAACTATATATGGAATTGTGGGAAGGGAAAGATGGTAATTTGAACCACCACATCATGTGGTACCTCTCAGGAATCTCCCCATCAATGGAGGAAAACCCTCTCACATAGGGAATTAATGAGATAGGATATGCAAAAACAATAAATAGATATCATAAAAACTATTAATAGATATACTTATACAAGTATATATATGGTATAAACAAATCATTATAGAATATAAAATAGTCTCATAATCTAGATAAATTTCAATGACCAAAAAAGTCTATTTTAAATGGAATTATAAAAAATAAAATTAAGATATTGAAGGCATAACTATTAGTCATGATTCTTGGTTAACTCTTCTATACCATATGATCATCATTTGACAAGATGCAAGGTAATAATATTCCAACATAACACAACAATTTTCTGGTCATGAATCTCTCAAGGATGATCCATGAATCTTACATCATCATAAATGATGATCCAACAATAATCAATGGTTTTATAGTAATCATGAAGACCTGATAGAGGCTACAACACATTAATAAAATCATGAATATAGAGCATCTATTAGAGAATTTATATCTGATTATCATTAGTAACAACATGATCCATAATTTAAAAAGGAAAAAACATCAATATCACATATTTATACCTCAAAACCTTCACATACCAAAGAGAGGATTCACCTTTACGAAGACATGATATTTAACATCAAATTCAGTACTTCTCCTCCTATAGTAAAAATTATAATTTTTATTATATTGTTTTGATTTAATCCTATAATGAATATATTGAACCTTCCTATCATGATCTATAATGGTTCTAACCAATTTTTTCATGAAAATATGACCGAGTCCAACAAACTGGTGAATGTAAAGGTAATGTCTTCAATAATTAAAATAGTTTCATATAAATAATGGCGTTGAACATATAGATTTAATAATACTCATCTTTTGTTTTTATACACTTCCACAACCCTTTAAGCCCTAATAAAAATGTGTCTAAAAATTCATAAAGATTCAGGATGGTCCACTATGTCTAGAAAATCATTTTTGTTCGAAAGGGTGTTCTATGGAAATATAAGAGCCAATATAATTTTTAATACCACCCAATATTCTGGTTATGAATCTAGGATCATAAAAATATATGATAATTCATAAAACTACATGTAGACTCAACACCTCATTTGAATATTTCCATGATAAAAACATCACTATTTAAATCGATTTATCGCTATTTTATAAATGAATTACATCGTATTGTCTGAGATAACCCATATTGCATAATTAAATCATTGATATTGAGTTAAAAATGCAATTATGATCATTCAAATTTCCCCCAATATCCATTGATGATCATAAAATTTCTAGAGAAAACAATCAAGAACATAGTTGTATTTTTCAATTTCTATTTGAATAAACATCTGAACCCAACCTTTGTAATTGATCAAAATAACACAGTTCACCAAAAAGGACCACACGAGGAATGGTATATATATTTTACAGCATAATACTCTACTACGGGGGAATATTATTACTCATGGAAGACAACCTCATGGATGCCAAAAAGAACCAAAATCCTTTAATGGGATAGCACATGATTTTTATCATCCATATAACATCTATCCAGATGGTGAATGGTATATATTTTTCAAACCATAATATTCTACTATGGGTGTATATTAGAAGTCATGGCCATCAGCCTCATGCATCCCAAAAGGAACAAAAAACATCCAATGGAAAAACACCTGATTTTGATCATCCATACACCATATATCTAGTGCATCACTATAGATATAGATATATTTCCATACCTCCACCATAGAATCCGACATTTATGATTCCTCTAATTGAAATATAAAACATTAGTAAACTTTATTATTATAAATTAATCGATTATATTAAACATATTTGATACCATTATTAAGCATCATGGTCTCTTTTATTAACCACTATGAATCTAAAAGGACATGTAAAAAAAATAGTTTGACTTCATTCATATCATATTATCTATAATATATCACTTTAGTGTGGTATAATAATCATTTAATTCATAATACTATAATAATTATATCAAACATCATAGTCTCCAACTATGTTCACACATGGGGATGACACAGATCAGACTCTTATGGCCAATAAAAATGTCAATGTACTCACAAATGATGTCATACCAATAGCTTCACAATTAACATAGGTGACTAAAAACACTAAAAGAGTATTTGGGGATTCCTAGTAAATAACCACCTCAAACATTGAAGTAATAACAAATAGTTCCTGATAGTAAATAAAAATACCCCACAAAATTACATCACAAGCACAAAACCCTCAATATAGATACATACTAAATAAGTATCGATAAAAAATAAATCCCAATTTAAGACAAAAATAATAAATCTTCTCATTCATAAAAAGAATGTAAAAATTGGTTTAATTAATGAAAACCACCATGAACTAATGTTGGATCTCTCATAGCACTATTTCCATTAAACCCATGAACATGGAAATCAGTTTCATCACATTTAATAAAAAAATGATGCATAATACACATAATTATATAATATTTTACTATTAAGTGTATATTCCTCCCTTACCAATATCTGATTATTTCCACATCATAGATTTATCATTGAGAACCAACTATAATGATATAATAGATCAAATTATTCCAAAATCCGGGGTTGATTGTAGTGTCTCATCAATGTCAACATGTTATAGAGATGATAATTAACATGTACATGTAGATTATTATCAACCATCTTTAAGAAAATGATCACCCTAAAGTGAAATGCTCGGATAATCAAAAGCATAGTGTTAAATAACACTAATTTTCACTCATATATCACACAAAATTTATCTATCCATATATAAAAGATTCCACATGGTTGAAGAAGATCAATTGTATAGACATATTTCTCAAACATTATTAAATTTTATGGGGGATAAGACATCCTATCCAAGGGAAAAAATAAGTGTTCTCTTCAACAAAAATGGGTAATGACCATAGAATAAACCTCTGATAAATTTAGTAACAACACAACCATCATGGAATACATAACTAAAACTTTTTAATGACCCATATATGGTAATAAATCACTAAAAACAAGAAAATTATCCATTAGAATCATTGCATATAATATACACATAGGACATATTTATGAAAATTTTCAAGGATGCCATCCAAACCATATGAAGGATAAATACACGTAGATGTGTCCGTAAACAGTGAATATTTTCTAAATAATTTTTAATCCCTAACACTAAATCACTTCCTTTACATATATCTTAAATATAAGATCTACATACCACTGTTATTGTCAATTCAATCGAAACTCGATGCATCTCAAATTATAGTCTCAATCCATGGAATATGTATGGTTATATGAATGAGTCTGTAGCTCATGAATAAAAAAACTAATGAAACCTTGTAGAAAAATAAAAAAATGGTACGTATAATTATTTATAACTCAAATATATATAGAAACATCAAATAATTTATCTCACCTTGACCCACTTCATGGACTCTTTATACCAAATGAATAATAATTTACAATTGAACAGTATTATCTAAGGATGAGGAGAATCCTTAATATTCCCTATTCAAAACCTGTATCCAAACTATTTACCTAAAAAAATATAACCCTACCACTATAGTTTCATAATTTGGAATAGCCATAATAGAGAAATATGATGGAAAAAATACAACATATTATTTTCTTTGAAATAATGTGTACTCTTTCCACCGATGACCTCAGTCCCCTTATAAAAGAACAGAATATGATCCCATGGTTGGATCATGGTAAAAAATAGAATGATTTAAATGAGATAAAAATTAATAGAACATATCCATTATATCATAAACAACTTTTATGTCATTAAAAATTTTCCCAAAATTACTCTCTTCTATTTAGAGAATCCTGGAAAATTACTTATCATGATGACTTGGTCCAGTATGATGTTCACTTCACAACCATTTTCTTCACCCACACATCATGATATGTCAATATTAGAAATGTGGAAACATATCACTGGATATATAGATTCAATTATTTTAATCATTCCTCTTAGCAGATTTGTCATTTTTGAATAGGTCTGATACATTTTAGTGAATGGGTGATAAATTGATGTTGAAATCCATCATGATGGAGCTCCCTGATTCAATGGTATGAATCTATTGGGAGATAGGTATCATTCATGGATGAATAATTAAATAATACTCAAAAATTATTTCAAAGCTAATTATAGCAGGGAACCAACTCCAAACAATCCTTGTGAAGTAGCAACCATCAATTCTTAGGTAATTTATATATCATCATCATTACTAAATAACCGAGATCTTCATGAATACACAAATTTTAAAGAGGTATATATAATAATTATTTATCCATTATTATATGACTATTTTAATAAATTTTCCATCATGTTTATTTAGATAGAATCACTGAAACAATTATAGTACCCCGTTCTGACTGTCATTCCCATCAACCTCTATATTACGGTGAACTGTTGGAATATCTTATAGAAAATATTCTTCATGAACATCAAAATGATGTAAATTAAGGAACATAATTGAAAAATAAAAAATATTTTTGAACCCCCAGTCCTAGAAAATTTAATATTTATGATTATCTAATTAATCATGGGTTCATTAAATCTCAATGTCTACACATTTCCAAAACATAATAAAAAAATAATGATTCATTATCCATTCCTTGGTATCTACCCTCCAACTAGTATCACATCAATTTGTAGGATGTATCCATATAAGGGTTTATCAATTAGATAATTGAGGTTATAATATACCCATTTCCAATCTAGGATCTATAGTTTACATCACATATTGTACTTTTCTAACACAGTGTCCTTATATTCCCATAAATTTATCACTCGTTCCTTCTCCAAACATTATCATATAACTTAACCAAATCTTTTATACCACTATATGATGAACGTAGCCTACCAATGGTTCCCTTGAGGGTCACCAATGAGAAAATAGAGGCAATGTTGCTCGAATCCTACCTCCAATTGTCCACTAGATGATGAAAAGAACAATGTCTATATCACACGATCAAAATGGAAGAATTACCCTATATGATTTTAGAATTATTGTATAAGATATAAAAACCCAAATTAATGCATTCATGAAAAATTAAAAATGAATCCAAGAAAATACAAGTAATTTCATACAATATTCTATATTAAAATGTTACTCATGTATAAATATTAAGAGACCTCATCATTGAACCCAAATCCCAAATAGCTATTGGAAAACTCCAAGATCTTGTATTGTACATCCTGATCTCCAACCATTTCATATTCATGAAAAATATTTTATACATATTTAGGGTTGTAATAATAGGTTTACATAGTAGGATGATCTCATGAGACTCATGTTTAATAGTAAATGAGAGATTATTAATACCCAGTGAACAATAAATGAATCTAACTCATCACTTAATCAGGTATGATATGTTACAAGTACCACCAAGAATGTATCACCATGTTTTAAATTTGAGAGTAATATAATATTAAAAATAACAACTATATGGTTCCACATTACAACTTCCCCACATGTTTCCTTCTCTTCCAAAATGTTTCACAACTTTAGGCATCTGTCTCCATAAGTAAGATGACACAATTAAACTAGGTATATTGTATCATAAAACACATCCAATAAATTACATTATATGATGCCCCAAATCATTGAACTATTACATCACAACATATCATAATCCTATAACACATCTTTATATAGTAACCATATAGTTTTTGGTAGGAACCAAAAAATGCATGTAAATTATTGTTCCACATGACATCAAAACCTATATGTAGCATTCCCATTATTGTGCACATGATAAAATATGTCATGATATTTTTATGTAAAATAACCAAAATATTTTAAATTCATCTACTCATGTGTATGCTTATAACAACCATCATGCATAATAGCACATGAAACATCCAGTAGATGAGATTATGGTAAGTGTGGGTAGCCATCCATCCATTCCCTATCAACATGAATGTTATATAAAAAACCACCTAGATTCAAATGGGATTAATTAACTCTATCATCATGGTTGGGGTGGAATATTACATCAAAAAACATATAGGATGAAATATTCTTAACAATAACAATATGGTAAATTTCATACCATTAAACTAAACAGTCCCTATAATCACACGAATACCCATCTTCCACTAGTATGAAATAAGAATCCCATGAAAAAAATCACATATATTTTCCTCCCTTAATTAAATATTTCATTTAAAATATTAATATTCATTAATTTATATCCATTTCCAGTTCGTCCAACCGTAATAAATCTAATTCAACCATTTCCTAAGAGTGGTCTTTGCACATTCCATGAAACATCCAACCCATGTGTGAAATAATTTATTATTCAATATCATTTCAAAATCCAATGTAATCTATAAATCATCTTTATATATGATAAATGTTTTTTATGAACCATGAATTACCAAAATCATTGTGTATTAGGGTATAGAATTCCATGTTAGGTGACCCAATTATAATGTTAATAAATCCAGTTTATTAAAAATTATGTAATCTATATTTCATCACAAAAATTATAAAAACCAAAATTAACTGATAAAATTAGTACTAGTTCCATCCAATATTTAAAAACACAAATCCACATGCATCAGATGATCTAATAAATCAATTACATCCACAAAAATTAATCATCATCCTTGTATCATTATCAATATACAATCCCATTATCACATAATATATCATTATATGGTTCACATAAAAATAATTAATAGGAGGATGTTTGTGAAAAAATAACCAATAAGGAATCTAGGACCTAAAAACTAAGGGATGCATCATTAATGAGGATGTAGTGTCGATAATTTCAATATATTTATCATTATCCAGAAATAGGTTAATTACGATATTTTATTGAACAAATATTTAATTACAGGTTATAACTAATGGAATCATAATTCATCTACTCTTAATAGTAATGAATCATTTAAATATTGTCTCAATAACATCACACATTAGCATAAACAATTTATTTTATAATGATATATTTTAGAAACATTTCATGGTTTTTTTAAATTTCTATCATATTATTAAATTTATCATCATTATACATGCTTCCTTTTGATTTTTATTTAATAAGAATTACACTATTATTTTTTTATTACCATCAAATAAGTTTCATAATTTTCATATTTATAAAATTTAAAAAAATCAATCATGATAATACAAAACATAAAATACCTAATAATCCATGACATACACATATATATAAAATTAGGAGGTAAACCATTCTCATAGTGGAAATTCATGAAGTATCTATAACCAAAACCAAGAATCATTATATAGTTCAATTTAATATACGCTATGGTTAATTCCACAATCACCCATATAGAATAAGCTTGATAACATTACAATTTAGCATAAAATAATATGAGACAAAATGAATACCCAACAAAAAGAAATTCATAGTACCTAAATTGTGAATAATAAAATACGATGAGATCTATAATTATGTATATTGTAATGATGCTACATCCCTATAGGTAATTCATTCAATGAAAACACCACCAAACTTAAATAAAACACTATATCAACCTAATTTATTAACTAACATTGAATATAAATATCATATGGGAGAAAAAAACTATTTTGAAGAAGATAAATAAGAGAATGTTGGAGGATTCACATCATATCCCCACTTATAAAAATTAGGAAGATAGAGATCAATTCAAATCAAAATGAATAAAAAATACCATGAAAAAACTCTTATTTTAAAGTTGATATCCATAGGAAAATCTATATAATGAAATGTTCTTTTGGGTAATCAAAAAAATTTATGAATAATTTAATTTATAAGTCCACAACATTATAACCTAATCCACAACACAAAAATACCTTGTTTGAAAAAATATAAATTTTATGTCAAGACGCAACACAATATGGAAGTAAGTCAAATACTTGAATGAGAAACAACGTATAATATATGAAATCTCATCTGATCAGTGCACAAGAAACTGACTAGTCTATAGTGAAAATAAATGTGGGATCAAAATATAAAAATTCAATCCATGCCAATGATGATGATATAGGGTCCCATATTGATGACCAGTAGGTCCCATGTGGTCCTCTATCCTCCAAGAGATATCTCTAACTATAGTCAGATGAATGACACCAAAGAACAATTTCCTTTTGGGAACTCAATACAAATATATTATGCTAGAATCTCTAATGGGACCCTAGATATCTCACAAGGTGTTGAGAGATAAAATATTTATTGGATCATATGTATACTAACATTGAGTAAAGAGTAGAATAAACAATGATTGTACCTCGAGTCATCTCATGTGATACAAGATCGTAGATATCGAATTCCTACAGTTGTCTGTAGCCCTGACCACAAGATCCTTGAGCATTACGTGTTCCACCTAGAGGAGGTGGAGGAAGAACCTAATACCATCACCCCAAACCAACTTGTAGGTCCCCCTTCTCCTCTTCCAGCTCTGACTCCCTAGGGACCACCCTTCCCCGGCCTAGGAGACCCATGATCACAACCTTGTATTTTAGTGGCGATCCATAATCTATCTATCTAGGATGAATAGAAATTATTGTATGTAGTTCCATGACATTTGACCTTTCACATCAATATAATGGAACTATCCCCCCAGGGATTCCCAGGTTCTCTTCGCTTCCTATGCACTATATGACCACATCCCTGAGCTAGCTCATGGAAGGGTCTCCTGTTCCTCGATATCATGCACCTGGATACTAATATAGACGGCCCAGCCATGTCATACCCCCTTCCTGATCTGCTTATATGGAACAACTATTTCAAAATATCAATTGCATAGGTACCGTCTCTAGCACCCCACCATATGGGAGGATTTAGAAGGGAATGATGTTGGTTCCAATATCTCTGTGGAGTCCCTAGTCAATCATCCATACTCATTATTTTCCACTAATGACCAATTCGAGGGAGTACCATAAATGTTCTATGAACCTCTCCCCATACTACTCAACTATCATCCGTCCTTTTTGTTTCTCCAAAAGATCATTATTTTGGTGGAAGATTATGAATATGGGGTATTAATACTCACAAAATAGCTTTTGGATGTTGTATCATGAGATTATCGACTCATAGTGCATATGGGTAACTGTTCTCACTAATGCCCAGATGATCCATGGAACATATTAGAATCCAAATCCATCATCTGACCCGTATGTTTTTGGACAAGCTATATCATTCGTACAACTGAATCTAAACAATCCATTACTGCATGGGGATATGGCGCCCCATAAAACCATTGTGGTTTCTAATGATGGAAATAACGGATTGCACATAGCCTATGCATTTCCATAGCCAACTCTATTAGGAAAATAATCTCAACAATATGTGGAGGTGTTTCTACCATCACTCATAGAGGAAGGGGATCACATGATGGACCGTTAACTATAGCCTTTTATCTCATAGGCTCTTCATAACAAAAGGGAGCTAGTATTCTATATGGTTTTCATCCTGGTGGTATCTTAAAAGTTATTAATGAGTACTGCAGTTAGATGAGAACACACACATATATATATATATCATTTAAAATAGAGAGATAACATTATAAGGATACTCAAAGACTCGATCTTATATGATGAATTTATCACTATTTCAAGCATTGAATAACTCTTGTTGTTGAGTCAAAAATCTTGTCATCATTGTCCTTGTGAATGGATTAATCGTCTTTCAAAACCATCAATCGAATCCCTAGTCGGAGAGCCACTCATAAGACACTTTGACAGAGTTTTCTTAAACTCAAACCATCATTTTAATGGGAAACTTCAAAAAAACATCCCAATGATTGATCATTCTTTGATTCTGATCTTTCATTACCCGACCCATTTCATTGCTCGAGTTGTAACTACCCCAATCCAACCTCTATATAAAAGGAGTAGAGAAAAATTATTAAATAATTTTATACATAGGTAGGAAATTAATAATGTTCTTGTAAAAAACTACCCAACTCATTTAAAAATCATAGATGAAAAGAAATATATGATTCAAACCATCTATACATGATCTTAAAGAAGCATGTAACACCTAAAAGTATGAAGTGTTGTTTTGTAATCGAGAAGGAAAATGTAAAATTACATGCCCACCCAAAAATATGTCCCAAACTAAAAAATGGAAAACAATAAATAAACTGAGATCCCATTTCCTGTACCCCAATATTCGACCACCATACATGGTATAATCTATTTTTATCCCTAAGGTCCTCTAAAGTCACGATCGACCTATCCAAAATCTGCAAAAGACACGACCAGTTGTGGGAAAATCCCATGTAGGCCTGAGTATAATACATACATGGTAGAAAACCCTGAAATGGTGAAGGGGGGTGGGGTAGAAAGAGATACATACCGAGAAAAATATATTGTATAGAAAAAGATACGATAAGAGAATACAACTCTACCCAACTAGAGTTTTAGAGTATACTCATCCAAATTGATGGATCCCAAAACTGTGAGAATATAAACCTCTCATAGAGTATTTGAAACCTTTATCAAGAGAGTAGACTAGTCCAAACATGAGAAAATAAATAGGTTATTCATGTGGCAACCTCATGCATTTCGCCTCTCATAGAAGGGGAGAAAAAAACCGCAATGTGTGTGTAATGAAACAATATATATATATATATATCTTCACTCAATCAATGAAGAAAAAAAAGATAGTAAGGGGATCAGAATCTCAAAATGTATCAAAAGAATATTAGTAAACAATAGTTCTAATATACATCCAATGATGATGCACATACCCACATGTCTATACCCAAAACAAAAAAGTCAAAGGAACTCAGTCATGACACCTTAGAACTATCATATTTTGGTGGAACTGATTAGTTTTTAGGAGTTTTGGTTGCATTTAAAAAACAAGTATGTGTGGGGAAATAATCATTATTTCATATGATTTAAAGGGTACTTCAAACCACTCATCATAATTATTATGCACTATCACGAGGTCACGAGTTTATGAAATGATCTTCTGCCCTGGTATGATTAGATAGTCCATCTATATTAGTCACAGAGGAAAGACACTTCTTATTCCTTCTTGAGGGTAACATTCAGGATAATCATCCGGGAATGAAACTACATTTTCCTACTCGAGGTTATTCATGGTCAGTCATTAGGGAATCCCTACTTCTCATCCGTATAGGAGGGATATGCATATATGTTGTCATCAGGGAACCCCACATCCCTGGCATGCTAGAGGATAGGAATAGAATGTTAACGAGCTCCAATACCTAGTACTACATGTGGGAAAATCATAATGATCATTAGGCAATACCAGTTCCATTTCCTATTGGAGGGATAACCCATAATTTTCATCAAAGAAAACCACTTCCTAGACTAACTAGAGGGTAATCCTGATTCTAGTATGGTTATTATCTATGATCATTGACTTCAACGGGTGTATCCACTATTAGTGACATCCTAGAAAATTCACATTGTATCTCAAATTCCTCCAACTAGGGAAGCATCACGTTCTATGAGGAAAAAACTCATGACATGAATTTTGTCGGCCAAAATAAGAGTTCAAAATAATAAGATATGGAGGATTAAAGGACTCTCGAATGAGCGCATGTAGAACATGGCTTGTGAGGGGGCCCATATAGCGTGTGGTACCTCTTTGCTGCTTGTCCATGTATTTGGTTGTAACACCCCATGGTTTTGAAAATAAATATAGAATGAAATTTTATAATATATCCATTACAACACAACTTTGCCTCTTCTATGTATTGAATTTCGATAAATGGTCATCTAGAGTTGTGTTCAATATGTCATTTGGAGTCTGATAGAACAAAATTTCTTTTTTAGTAAATAGTAACATACCCATATGAATAGTAAATTTTATTATTATTTTATTTTCATAAGGCTAGACGATAATAACATCTTGGTTAATTTTTCATTATGATAAATAAGCGGTTGTAGAATTTGAAATGTTAATTTTTGAATTAAATATGATTTTATTTAAATGTTAAATTAATTTTATTTAGAAAATTATTTTTCAAAAATTAATTACACATATGTATTCCACACGTCGAAAAATGGTAGGGGTGAATTTTTTGGATTTTTCTAAAATTCTAGAATATTTGATGAATAGTAAAATACGACAAAATATGTTAAATGCTAAATACTTGATTTACTGCATCATAGGTGATGCAAGGATGATGTAATCCCACTTGGTTCAAACTCGCATTCTATTATTACTATTAGGGGTCACATGAAACAATACTATTGGTTGTCTTGAGGGAAATAATAAAATAATGAATTAAATATTCAAAAATTACTCATCTCCTCCACTATAAAAGCCCCCCACCACTACATCTTCTCTTCACACCTATATTCCATGATTCTCCTCAAAGTTATTCCCAATTACCCTTTCTTAGTCATTCCACAAGACTAGGAATCTCTTATTCTTTCCAAAAGACCAAAACCCCTTCCCTTAAGGAGTTTCTCAAGGAGGTTATTTCAAGAGGTAAAGCACCCTTCTTTCTCATTTGGTTTTATTTCAATTAATCTACTTTTATTATCCTCTCCTCACCTCCCCTATCAAAATGATCATGATAACACTAGTAACATCTATATACTTGATTTATATCATGTTAATGGATTAACCATCATAAATATTCTTACTACCTCCCTTTTATTTTATAAACGAAATCGACATCAATGAGGTTCCAATTTATAACCATCGTGGACGATGAAGTCTTGTTCTTCAATTTATTCTAGCCAATTATCCTCACTAGTCACTCCCCACGACCAGTAAGCTCTTAGAGTTCCAAAAAGACCAAAAACCCTTCCCTTACGGAGTTTCTGAAGGATGTTATTTCAAGAGGTAAAGCACCATTCCTTCTCATTTGGTTTTATTTCAATTTATCTACTTTTGTTATCCTCTCTGCAACTCCTACATCTAAATTATCATGATAACTCTAGTAACATATATATACTATATTTATATCATGTGAATGGATGAACCATCATAACTATTCTAACTCCCTCCCATTTATTTTATAAACGAAATCGACGTCCATGAGGATCCGATTTATAACCTTTGTGGATGACGATGTTTCATTCTTCAATTTCATCTTCATTACTGGTCATGAAACCATATTCACAGTTTAAACAGTCTATAATATTTGTGTTATAATCTAATTAATAGTCAGGATCCAGAATATGTACATATAATTTTGTTATATGACAATACTAGTTCATAATATTCCAAATATTGTCGAATAATCGAAGTGGTGGTCATCTAATGATTCATCCTCATTACATGTAACCAAAAGATAGAAATGACCATTATCAATTCATTATGTTCATTAAAAATATAAAATTTTTATTGTGAAGATCTATAACCATTCCACACGAACTTCATTACATAAAAGCAAGTGAACTGAATATGAAAATAAAGGAAACGAACACTCCACAACGACGAAATTCAATACTATAACTTATCAATAAGGACATAAATGAAGTTACAATAATTATGGTAACTAAATAAATGTATAATAGGTTCATAAATATGTTATTAGAAAATATAATTTCATATTCCAAGATCTTAAGTAAAAGACAAGTACACGTTTGGAGCTTATGTAGGGGTTTTCCACTCGAACTTCCATTTTCATTCGGGTTACTTTTGTTGTGTAATTTCCTAGATGAAATTATTATTTATTGTTATGTACTCCTCAAAAATTATGGTTGATTATTCTATATATTCACACCAAATAATATCCTTCCCAATTTTCTGGATAGTTACATGTTTAAAAAAAATCTCTCAAAACTGTTTCCAAAAATACAAGCCTGATACAAGGAAAATTCTCAAATTCATATCTATTTTCAAGGGCAATCTATAATCTGTTTTTAGAAAAAATTATTCTTCTAAAAATACTAGTTTTATTATGAAAATACTATCTTAATTCATGTATATTATTATAAAATGACTTTCCCAAAAGAACTCTTATTTTCAAAATAAAAGAGTATTCATTTCAAGAATTGCTTAATAATTTTATAATGGTGTTTTCATCTAATTCAACACCCTTGTTGATTCTATGGTATTATTGGGTTTAATAATTTTTGAATTCATATTCTATATTTTATTTAATGGTTTATGACTAATTCTATTGTGGATGATCAATCCTAAATCCATTCACCATATTATTCTGAATGGTTAGTGTTTTATGATTAATGATTGGGAATAGTTATCTACATTTCATATGATAGATTCATTATGAATGTATAAATTGTTTATATTGATCCCCGCTCATATGAGGAATGAATTGGACTTATTATGTGATGGGTGGGGCCATCTATATCCCCTCGATGCATCGGTAGGTCTCATGAGACAAATAGACGTGGAATTGGCCGGGGCCTTTCCCAATGTGATATGGATTTAGGCCGAGGGCTTAATCACTAGATGTCGTGGCCGAGGACTTGAAAAAATGATTCAGAATGTCTGGTATATGAACTTCTATTATTATCTAGCTTGTCATTGAATGTTCATGTGGTTATCCCACTAGTATAACACCCATGATTATGCTTTATTATGACATTATTAAATCAGTTCATTTTCCCACCATAATGTGTTCATATTTATTATTAAACGAATTTGTTTTCATTTATTCACCATTCCTAATGTTTATTTTATCTTTCGCATTATTTCTTACTCTTACTGAGCATTTGAGCTCACCCCTTTCTAATGTTTCGTTTTCTCAGGATATGAAGAAGTAATTTATAAAGGACTTACATGCATAATCTAGGAGAGGTGATGTTTCTAGTGGCATAAAATAGAGCATTTGTTACCCTTCATATTGTAATGATAAACTTATGTATGTAAATTGTTTCCAATAATACTAAAAAACTCATACATTCAAGATTCACATTCCTTTTATGTATTCCAACATAATAAAATATGGCACCGGCTCTCAGAAACTGGGTTCGGGTCCTTATAGTTGGTATCAGAGGAAGTTTAGTAGAATACATGGAAACTAGATTTAGAAAATGTAGAATTAAGCAAGAGTCCCTAAGATAGTATTTGAGGATATACATAAAATAACATCCTGGTATCTTGGTAAGGAATAGATTATGTGGATCTTTCAAACAATACATCCTTGTCTGGATACAAACATGTAGAAGTGGCTCTGGTATAGATTTATCTAGGGGTAAAACCCGAAAACACCACATTAAGAAAAACTCAAAAGAAAACTGGTGCACGGAAATGGGCCTTGTTTCACTCTTGGTTACAAAACCCCCAGGGGATTTTCTTAGGATAATTCACATTTTTTTACAAGCCATTTTGAAGGAGTTTAATGTAAATATACCTCAAAGAACAATTTTTGTGAATATGGGATTAGCCATACGTAGGATGTCAATTTTTCTAAGTATTTTTAATTTAAGATTATACACTGTGATTCATAACCTAATATAGTGTATTCCATTATCTAGATATTTCTCCTAGTGGACAGAATAGAAACAGAATCAATGCGCATGTCCCCTATAGGGATTTTTCTCCGACGTTAGACAATGATGTTGGATATGGTTCAATAAATGATGCTGAGAAACTCATAACCATATTGGGACAACTTACTTATGTTATGAATAATAACCTTACCTGTATGGAGCATCCGGATCCACCACGTAGAGGAGCCATGGTAGATCTCTTTATGCGACATCAACCATCATCAATCAACGGGACCACAAACCCATTTATAGTAGAGCAGTGGATATTTTCCTTTGAGAAGATACTTCTTGCTTTGGGATATAATGAATGAGAGAAGGTTTTCATGGTAGTATATTTTCTATCGGGAGATGCAGATCAGTGGTGGTCCTTAATCCAAAACACCAAGTAATAGGGAGATATAGGAGAGATGGAATGGAGGGATTTTAAGGAAATCTTCATAGAAAAATATTTCCCTTGTGAGAAGCGAGAATATTTGGACCGGCAATTCTTGAATCTGAGGTAGAAGGAATATGGAAACGTTGAAAGCTACGAAGCTAACTTCACAAGATTAAAAAGACATGTTGTAAACTACATATGAAAATCGAGGAGCATAATTGATCGATTTTTGATGGCCTAAAGCCATTCCTACAATGGGCACTGGTCTCCCAATGTTTTTCATTATATGAGGATATAGTTTCATGTGACATCACGACAGAAAAAAAAAATTCTCTATGTCTTATGAATTTAAGGGAAAGCATGAAAAGAAGAGGGACACTGAAAACCCTGGAATAGGAAATAAGGAATCGTGGAAGAAGGGAAGAGTTAAATTTCCACCAAGTGACCATTGTGGAAGGAAACACCCTGGTGCATGCATAAAAGGAGAATGAGTATGCTACAAATGTGTCCTCAAAGGCCATCTTGCTGGTGATTTCAAAGGGAAGAATGATGAAAATGATTTTAAATTCTAGAGTTGTAAAGATGTGGGACACTGTTCTAATGATTGTCCAAAATAAAAGGAAATATGTAATAGAAAAGGCCAAGGGATCAAGGTCAAGATTATGCAATCAAAACTGCAGAGGTTGAAGTTCCTAATAATGGGGTGGTAGGTACTTTGATTGTTTTTTCAAGTTTAGCCAATACATTATTTGATTCTGGATCATCACATTATTTCATATCATCCCAGTTTCTATGAAAATTTGATATTTCCGATTTGATTTAACAAGGGGGTTTTTAGTAAAAACTCCAAAGGGAAGTTTCATAACTAGAAAGTTATGTCAATCTGTTCCCATTAAGAAATATAAATGTTCTTTATCTTCTAATATCATCGTCAAACCCATGATTGCATATGATATAATCCTTTATATGGATTGGATTTTGGATCATGATGCCAAAATTTATTGTAAGAAGAAGGAGGTTATTATTTTTGATGATGATGATAAAGAACACCTTATCATTCAATCTGAATCGTCACCACCTGATTCTTATCTAGATCCACCCCCAGTAGCTCAACTAAATTCAATTATTGGCGAGGAAGAGAATGAAATAACTGTGGGTGAGGAAGGGAATGTTCAAATAGAAGATATACCTATTGTGAAAGAATATTTTGATGTGTTTCCAGAAGATTTATCTGGACATCCTCTAGAACCAGAAATTGAGTTTTCCATTGATTTAATTCCCTATTCAAGGCCCATATCGAAGACCCCTTATAGAATGGCCACTATTTAATTAGTGGAACTAAAGAAACAGCTAGAGGAATTCAATAATAAGGGATGTATCCGCCCTAGTGTTGATCTATGGGGATCCCCTGTCCTTTTTGTTAAGAAGAAAGATGGATCTATGATGTTATGTATCGACTGAAGGGAGATCAATGATATAACAACAAAGAACATGTTTCCACTACCTTGCATTGATGATTTATTTGACCAACTTCATGGAGATCAATACTATTAATAGATTGACCATCGATCTGGATATCAACATTTTAGTGTGAAGAAGGAATACATTCCGAAAACAGCATTTCGAACCTGGTACGAGCATTATGAGTTTACTGTAATGACTTTTCAATTGACTAATGCACCCTCTGTCTTTATGGATCTAATGAACAGATTTTTCAAGGAATATATTGATGATTTTGGTGTGGTATTTATTGATGATATCTTGGTATACTCCAAAATCTATGAAGATCATGAAAATCACATGCGCATTATCCTCAAGACTCTTTGAAGAAATGAATTATATGGGATGTTTAGAAAGTCTGCATTCTAGCATTAAGAAATTTCTTTTCCTAGCCATATTGTCTTTATAGATGGAATCCTCATTGATGCTATAAAGACAAAGGCAATCCAGTATTGTCCCATGCCAAAAAACATAAGTGAGGTGCGCAGGTTTATTGGCTTAGCAGGTTATTATCGGTGTTTCGTACAAAATATTTCCTAACTGGTTAACCAGCTAACGAAGCTCACACTTAAAGGGGTTAAAATTTTTTGGACAAAAGATTGTAAGAATGTTTCGATGAACTGAAGAGAATATTATTCAATGCTCCTATATTGACTCTACCATCGCGGAATGACGAGTTTTTTTTAGTGATGCTTCAAAGAAAGGACAAGGTTTTGTCTTTATTAAAAATGATAGGGTTATTTCTTATGCATCACAACAGCTAGAATTTCATAAGAAAAAATATCCTACTCATGAACATGATTTAGCTGCTGTAATATTTACTTTTAAGATAAGGATAAATTATCTCTATGGTAAAAAATGTGAGATTTATACTGATCACAAGAGTTTGAAGTATATTTTCTCATAGAAAGAACTCAACATGAGGAAAAGGAGATTACTTTAACGACTAATGGATTATGATTTCACAATACACTCCCAACCAAGGAAGGAAAATAAGATGGAAGATGATTTGAGAAGAAAGTATCATGGAGTTTTGAAAAAGATTAGAGTTCAGTGGGATCCAATTTTCATGGATTTCGTAAAGATGTATATGGGAATAACGATGGAAGGTGAAACATCCGTGCTTTTTCAAATGTTTTCCAAACCATATTTACAAGAAAGGAAAAAACGTTCTCAGGCTGATGATGAGGAGTTTCAAAAAAATATTATATCTATGAATAATGGGAGATTTAGTGACTTCGTATATGAAGATGGAATTCATAAATTTTTTAAGATACTTTGTGTTCCCGATATACCTAATCTAAAATAAGAATTGTTGGATGATTATCATAGTTTTAATTTCTCTATACACCCTGGTAGCACTAAAATGTATTGAGATTTAAATAATCATTTTTTGTGGGACAACATGAAGAGGGGGATTTCTTATTTTGTGTCAAGATGTATGGTTTATCAACAAGTGAAAGCTGGAAGACAACAGCCTGGAGGAGTATTGCATCCTCTTCCCATACCTATGTGGAAATGGGATAATATCAGGACCGAATTTGTCAAGGGACTACCAATGACTCCTAGAAGGAACAATGCAATATGGGTCATTGTTGATATTTTTACAAAGTCAGCACATTTTCTTTCTATAAGAGATGATCTACCCCTTGAACGTCTAGAAATACTATATATTAATTATGTTGTGAGACTTCATGGAGTACCCCTATCGATTGTTTCTGATCGTGACCCACATTTTACATCAATATTCTAGAAAATTCTTTAGAAGGCCCTAGATACTGATCTTCCTTTACGGAATGCCTACCACCCACAAACTGATTGATAATCAAAGCGGACTATTCAAACATTGGAGGAAATATTGAGGTCTTGTTCACTTGATTTTCAAGGCATGTGGGTTCAGTATTTACCTCTCGTATAATTTTCCTACATCAATAGCTTCAATTCAAGCATACATATGGAACCCTATGAAGCATTATATGGGAGGCGATGTCGAACACCAACATGAAGTGATGATGTTGGTGAAAGAATGCTCGTGGGCCCATAACATGTTGAAGAAACAATGCAAAAGGAGATGATTATCCAGAACCAAATCTAAATATATCAATGTAAGAAAAAGAGCTATGCAGATAACCGATGGAAGGATTTTGGGTTTCAAGAAGGTGATCACGTTTTTTAAAGATATATCCATGGAAGGGTATTATAAGATTCGGTAAAGAGGGAATGTTAAGTACTTTGTACATCAAAACTTTGTAAATTCTCGACCGAATTGGAGCCGTAGCATACTGTTTGGAAATGCCGCCAAGTCTTCTCCAAGGTTCACAATGTGTTCCAAGTGTCTATGTTACAGATGTACATGCCAGACCCATCACATGTACTCACTTATGATGAAGTTGAACTTGAGCTTGATCTATCTTACAGTGAGGATCCTATCATGATTCTTGATACTATAGAACAATTGTTGAGAAATCGGATGATTCTTCTGGTGAAGGTTCTATGGAGGAAACATAATATGGAGGATGCAACATGGGATCCAGAGGAGCTTATGTTAAAGACATACACGAATCATTTTAGGTAATATTCTGTGAATTTTGAGGAAGCAATTTTATTAAGGAGGGGAGAATGTAACACCCCAAGGTTTTGAAAATAAATATAGAATGAAATTTTATAATATATCCCTTAAAAACCAAATTTTCCTCTTCTATGTTCTGAATTTCAAAAAGCGGTCATCTAGATTTGTGATCAGTAAGCCATTTGGAGTCTGATAGAACAAACTTGATTTTTTAGTAAATAGTAACATACCCTTATGAATAGTAATATGAATAGTTAAATGAACCTTATCAACTGTAAATTTTAGATTATTTTATTTTCATAAAGCTATAATATAATAACATCTTTGTTAATTTTTCATTATGATGAAGAAGTAGTTGTAGAATTAGAACTGTTAATTTTTTAATTAAGTATTCTTTTATTTATAAGTTAAATTAATAATATTTATAAAATTATTTTTCAAAAATGGACTTCACTTTTTAATTCTACACGTCGAAAAATGGTAGGGGTGAGTTTTTGGGATGTTTCTGAAATTCTAGATTATTCGATGAATAGTTAAATATGATAAATTACGATAAATGCTAAATACTTGATTTACTGCATCATAGGTGATGCAAGGATGACATAAGCCCACATGGTTCAAACTCAGATGCCATTATTACTACTAGGGGTCCGATGAAACAAAACAATTTGTTGTCTTGAGGGAAAAAAATAAAATAACGAATAAAATATTCAAAAAGTACTCCTCTCCTCCACTATAAAACCCCCCACCACTACCTCTTCTCTTCACACCTATAAACCTTGAAGCTCCTCAATTTTCTGCCCTATTACCCTCAATAGTCAATCCCCACGACCAGTAAGCTCTTAGTCTTCCAAAAAGTCCAAAAAACCCTTCCCTTAAGTAGTTTCTCAAGGATGTTATTTCAAGAGGTAAAGCACCCTTCCTTCTCATTTGGTTTTATTTCAATTTATCTACTTTTTTTATCCTCTCCTCACCTCCTCTGTCCAAATGACCATGATAACTCTAGTAACATCTATATACTGTATTTATATCATTTGAATGGAAGAACCATCATAACTATTCGAACTCTCTCCCATTTATTTTATAAATTAATTCGACGTCCATGAGGATCCGATTTATAAACTTTGTGGATGATGAAGTTTCGTTCTTAAATTTCATCTTCATTACTGGTCATGAAACCATATTAACGGTTGAACTGGAAAATAATAAATTTTTTATCATCTAATTAATATTCAGGATCTTGAATATGTACATATAATTTTTTTATATGAGAAAACTAGTTCATAATATTCCAAATACCGCTGAATAATCGAAGTGGTGGTAATCTAATGATTCATCCTCATTACATGTAACCAAATGACAGAAATGACTATTATCAATTATTTATGTTCATTAATAATATAAAATTCCAATCGTGGAGATCTATAACCATTCCACATGAACTTCATTACATAAAAACAAATGAACTGAATATGAAAATAAAGGAAACAAACACTCCACAACGACGAAATTCAATACAATAATATATCAATAAAGACATAAATGAACTAACAATAATTATGGTAAATAAATAAATGTATAATAGGTTCTTAAATAAGTTATTAACAAGTATAATTTCATATTGCAGGATCTTAAGTACAAGACCAGTACACGTTTGGAGCTAAGGTAGGGGTTTTCCACCCGAACTTCCATTTTCATTCAGGTTACTTTTGTTGTGTAATTTCCTAAATGAAATTATTATGTATTGTTATGTAATCCTCATAAATTATGGTTGATTTTTCTATATATTCCCACCAACCATAATCCTTCCTAATTTTTTGGATAGTTACATGTTTAAAAAAAGGCTCTCAAAACTATTTCCAAAAATACGAGCCCGATACAAGGAAAATTCTCAAATTCATATTTATTTTCAATGGCAATCTATAATCTATTTTTATAAAAAATTATTCTTCTAAAAAAACTAGTTTTATTATGAAAATAATATATTAATTCACTTATAGTTTCATACAATGAATTTTCCAAAATAACACTTCTATTCATAATAAAATAGTATTAATTTCTAGAATTGCTTAATGATTTTATAAGGGTGTTTTCGTCTAATTCAACACCCTTGTTGATTCCATGGTATTATTAGGTTTAATCATTTTTGAAGTAATATACTATATTTTATTTAATGTTTTATGACTAACTCTATTGTGGATGATCAATCCTAAATCCATTCACCATATTATTCCGAATGGTTAGTGTTTTATGTTTAATGATTGGGAAAAGATAGCTACATTTCATATGATAGATTCATTATGAACTTATATATTGATTATGTTGATCCCCGCTCATATGAGGAATGAATTGGAATTATTATGTGATGGGTGGGGCCTGCTATATCCGATCGATGAATCGGTAGGTCTAATGAGACAAATAGACGAGGAATTGGTCGAGGCCTTCCCCAATGTGATATGGATTTTGGCCGAGGCCTTAATCACTAGATGTCTTGGCTGAGTCCATGAAAAAATGATTCAGAATATCTGCATAAGCACTAACCTCATTCTGAAGCTTGTAATTGAATGTTCATGTGGTTAATAGATTAGTAGAATACCCATGATTATGCTTTATTATTGCATTATTTACTCAGCACATTTTCTAGCCATAATGTGTTCATATTTATTATTAAAGTCATGCCTTTTCAATTATTCACCATGTCTAATGTTTATTTTATCTTCTGATGTATTTCTTTCTCTTACTCAGCGTTTGATCTCACCCATTTCTTATGATTCATTTTGTCAAGATATTAAAATGATATTTATAAATGACTTACACTTATAATCTAGGAGAGGTGATGTTTCTAGTGGAATAAAATAGTGTTTTTTGTTTCCCTTCATGTTGTAATGATAATCTTATGTATGCAAATTGTTTGGAATTTTAATAAAATAATTGGTATTTTAAGATTCGTATTCCTTATATGTATGCCAATGTAATCAAATAAGGCACTGACTCTAGGAAATTGTGGTCGGGTCCTTACACTGTTCAATACACAGGTCTCATCTATACAGGGGTACACAATGTATAGGTGGACTACATGGAGCGTACCACCCATATTTGTACTAGCCCATGTCTCTTGGTTGAGTCTGTGTACTCAGACACTTTGTTCAATCATATTAGTACACATCATGTAAGTCAACATAGGATGCCACCAGTTTTTTCAACCCTTGTCATTGTATCTATTACATGGAGTCCCCGCCTGTGTTACCCATCACATGGGTTGTCTAAACAAGGATGGGATACACACCTTGTGAGGATACATTTCATCCTTATCTTCTCCTAAACCTTATCATCTCCACCCAGGGAGGTACACATCATGTGTTCTTCATCCCACATTGCGTGTTGTCATAATTTTAATAAAAAATATACATTTCAAGGGATATAAATTTTTGAAATATATCTATTAAAATTAATTCAGAACACATAATGATTCCTTCAGAAAACAATGGATCTAGCTGTGACTCATGCTCTTTAGAACTCATTTTCTAGAAATCATCCACCGGAATGAACAAGGTGTATGTTATTCATACCGCTCACTATCACTCCATTGTTAATTTATGTTATGGACTAAATCGCTTCGATATACAATCCATTCATCAAGGTTATTAAAAACTATATGATTCACTCATGATTTCTTCATCTCTTCCACAATGCGCCCCCGATCTGGGCACCCGATCTGGCTCACGTTTCCTGACAACTATGGAAATGAAAACTGAGATGTTTCATTGGTGAGTAACGAGGTGAACAATGGGAGGAATGAAAAATGACATTGTTTTTTGATTGTTGTACAAGAATTCAAGGACAATTATTTGGAACATGAAATTTAGATTAGAAATAACTATTAAATAATGGAAACTAATCTAGTTTCAATTAGTTTACAATGATAAGGGGGGGAAATTCAAATAAATAATTAGAAATATACTCAAATGTTTAATATAAGGAATAAAAATCACCAAATCAGAGTCATTCCCCTTGTTTGGACCAATAAGTGGTGAATAAAACATTCTCCAAAGGTTAGGAGGATATGTTGTTTTCTACCATATTTGATCCATGTGTTTGTCATTTTTCAAATAAATTTTACTGTAGAGGATAATGATATCACTGGTGAATCGCATGAATTACGTAGTGAACCCTATCCCATTCCTGAAAAATAACTACTTATAGATTTTTAATAAGTTGAATGATTAATTAATAAATTAAATTACATAAGCACACTGCCAATGAGTGAGAGGTCTGAACATCCCACAATGACTCATTTTTTATTTCACCTAGGGTAATCAATATGTTGCAGACCAAACCATGGTCTTCTATTTCTATCCTAGAAATCAATTAAAGAGTAATAAAAATTTATTTAGATAACTACATCCATGCAGTATAAATTAAATTTAACATATTTATATAGTTAGTTCTATAATGTCTGGGCCATAGAGTCACAGGTCCACTTAGCACCTATATTTAGAAATATATATATTGATATATTTCAAATTATTACATGGAAAAATAGGGTCACTACATCATTAATGTAACATGGTACGTCATTTTCTATTTCACTATTATAGATGAAATAAGTAATATGGTCAACATAAGTAATAATTCACTAGAAATCATAATCATTCCCCAATCCATTATTGTTATATAATGGACCCTCCCATTCATATTATATAATGTTACCAACATTATCTGATATATAATAGAACCATCAGTCAATTTTTTTTAATGAGAACCACCAATCATTTATTTCAAATGAGAAAGATCACATACATTATTAGTTCCCAATAACTATGAAATTAATTTTAACATATAAAATCATTTAATATCAAATTTTATAGTTATAAAAATATTTCATTCACCATAATAGAGCATTTCCTAATATTAAAATATATATATTATTGACAAAATTTTAAAAACACTTAAGAAACTGGTAAGGAGGAATTTTTAATAATAACATGTCATGGATTGTAAATAAATCCAAATGTAAAATTAATGTTATAGATGTTGTATGAACAATTGAATTCATATACATTAAATTAGAATAAAAACTTTTTTATCAAAACATTCTGTAAAAAATATGTTAAAATATTACATTTAATAACATTTAAATGAAATTAAAAAATGACATAATATTTAATTTTTATTTTCATCATGTCTATATAAATATATAAATAATATAAATTTAAAAATATGTAAATGAAGGATAATTATTTAGAAAATTATTCTTAAAAACATTAAAACAATCAATGTAAAGATACCCTTACCAAAAGTTTTTATCATCACACAAGACATATATATTCCCATTTAATAAATTTAAAATGATTATTATATATATTTTGAACGATTTTTGTGTTTTTTATTTATTTTTTATTTAAATTTTTATTATCTTCAATTACATAATTAATTATGTTTATAACAACTATTTTGATGATATTTGGGACATATATCAAAAATTATATCAATAAGGAGACTATGGTCAATGAGATCATCATTTAATAATCTATAGAATACTAATCATGATTTATTTGACATTTTTATAAATTAATTATACTTTTTAAAACCAATCATGTATGATAATTATGTACAATAAACAATGTTAAAATCATAGAGATGGTGAGTCGTACGTATGGTTGAGTAAAATTAAATTTCTCAACAATATTGATTGAAAAAATGTAAGAGTTATTCCAATTTTCAATAATGATTATTATTTAATTTATGCAATATATATTATTTAAATACACATTTATTTATATGCTCTCTTATGTGGTTATGAAAAAATTACATTTTGATGTGAAATAGGTCATCCACATGTACTCAGGAACGAAATTATCATTTTACAATGGTAGGAAAGGTAAGTAAATATATTATATATTATCATTATTGAATCATAATTACATCATGATAATCATATATATACTTTAAATACAACAATATAACTATACATGGGAGGTGTTGATGGAAACTAAATTATACTGATTAGTAAGGTGGAAGTCCTTTATTCACATTAACAATGGTTTTTCTTTGGATATGATGAATGTGGATATGGATTTAGGTTATTCCATTAACATTAAAAAATCTCCTAAAATTAATGTTATTTATGTAGTTATTTTATCAATTTTTTTGATGAATCAAGGATATGTAGGAGGAAATAAAATAATTACATTTTTTAAATATTATACTTCTTATTCAGACAACATCCTTTGGCAGTCCCCCTCAACCCTTAGTGCTATGTTTTATTCCCAAACTAATGCCTCTATAATTAAAGAATGGTTTTTAGTATGGTATTGTGGTCGTTAATTAATAATCCAAAATGCATTTTAAGTGTGACAAATATTGAATAATAATTTTTTTATTTTGGTTTTATGAATCAGTTTTTCACAAATTTATTTTAAAAATTATATAGAAAAACTCCGAGAACAAACAATGGGAGGACGTTAGATTATGATGCATTATCTATATAGAATGATTCAATGAATATTGTTTAGATTTAAATTAAAACACCTTTACAGTTTATCATTCAACTAGAATAACATCAAAATGTGTACCTAGATATGAAATCTAAGGTCACTGTTGTGTTCAAAAAAGTGACTCTCAATTATCTCAAGGGCCTAGTGAAAAAATTTATAAAATAGAGTCTAATATGGGTGGATCAAAACAAAAATTCCATTATGAAAAAATACATAATATCCCACATATCAATATTAGGGGAGGAATCATCCAGGGAAATTTCTATAGGAAAACATGAAATGAATCAAATTTGGAAGAATGTGGAATCTAATGTAGAACTACCGAATCGATATGAAAAACCCCACACTGATGGAAGTAAAAAATATTTCATATCAATTATCAACTAATAGTGCAGTATTTCAACAATAAATATAATTCTCATTTTATGAACCAATGCCATATACTGTAGGTTTTGGGAGGCAATAAACAACAATGTTTAATGAAATATGCGATGATGCGATCAATTTTTCTGTTTTGGATCTTGAAAAATATTTGATGACATACATGTTGGTTATTCATTCATGAATAGCGAACTTATAATTTTATTTTGGTTCTAAAAATTCTTCCATATCATTAGATTTATGTAGAACTAATCTATCATCCACTCAAAAATAGAGTTTTAGATATCAGTTAGAACAAATAATCATAAAATTACTGCATCCAATGTTCCAAACTACTGTGAGGTTAATTTCTTTGGACTGAACCGCCCAGAAAATTTTTCCTCAATTAATTTTGTGAAGAATTATTATTCGTTGGTCATGGATGTACTATCATTATAAAAATCCAACATCCACTCTCAAGATAGGGAGATCACCTTCAACATCACAAAGCACCCTTCAATTCATTATAAGTCTAAGGAGAGAGATGAATATTTTTGAGAATCATCATCTCAAGTGTGGATATTAATTCTTTACAAGAAATAATATTTTTCACAAATTATTGAGGCAAAGGAGATGATCATACTCTATGATATTCCCACTATGAGGGATTAAACTAATGTATTCCCCAAATATTTTCATAGTCTTATCCCTAACTGATATTTTGAGTTCTATATTGAACATATTTTTTGATATCTACCTATATCAAAGACACTGTATAGAATACCCACCATGAGATAATAAAACTGATAAATCAATTATACGAGAATCTCAAAATGTGTTTTATATTCCCATGTGATTCCCCATGGGGTGAACCAGTCTTATTTATCTCGAAAAATGATGGATCAATGTTCCTCTACATTTCTTGTTCTGATCTCAATAAAATTATGATAGAGAAAAATTATCCCCTACCACAGTTAGAGGACTTTATTTATCACCTATGTGGGGTCAATTATATCTCAATAGTGGACCTTCGGTTTTGATATCACCAATTAATATTGAGGATTGAATATATTTAAATGACTACCTTTCTAATGAGTTTTGGAAACTACTAGTTCATTGTGATTCCCTTTGGACTCAAAAATGCTCCATAAAATTTCATGGATTTATTGAATGGAGTGTTTGGAGATTACATTGATAAATTTGTGGCACTCCTTATTCATGATATTTTGATATACGCTATGAGAAATCAGTAACATGAAATGTATTTGAATATTATGTTGACAAAATTTAAAATGGAGATGTTATATGAATTCTACAGTAAATTTGAGTTCTTGATGTTGGAATTTTCATTCATAGGGCATGTTATCACTAGAAAATTAATATATATGGACCCTTCTAGGATAAAGGAAATGTAATTGTGGTCAAATTTAACTTTTTTAATGGAGATATGAAACATTCAGGGTCTAGAATTGTATTACCAATGATATGATAATAAATACCATCATTGTAAAACCCAATAACCAAGATGACACCGAAGGAAGTGATGTTTTTTGGTCTCAAGAATGCGAGGAATAATTCAATATATCCAAAATATGTTTATCACTGCACTAATAATCACAATCATAATAAGTTGAGAAATCATTGTGGTATATAGAGATGATTAAAAGAAGGGATTCATATGTGTACTGATGAAAAATGATAAATTTTTAGGTTACACTTCATGGAATATGAAAACACATGAGCAAAACAAATGTATGTGTGATATAGGGTTGGATGTTGTGATCATTGCATTGAAAATCTGGAAGTACAATATCTATGGAGAGAAGTGAAATATATAATAATCATATGATTATAAAATATATATTCACAGATAATGAGCTTAATATGCACCATCAAATATGGTTAGAGCTCATTATAGATTAAGACTACTCAATCCACTTCCCTCATAGTAAGGAAAACAATAAGGAATATTCTCTAAGTATAATAGATATTTTATCATTATGAATGATAATAATTGAGAAGGATCCAATATTTGTAGACAAAAAAAAGGATGGACATGGGAATCATGAAGGTAGGAACATCCTCCATTCTTTCCAAAATTATTACTCAATCTCACCTTGTAGAGAAAATAAAGGATACTAAAATAAATGATTTGAAAAATAAAAAAAAGATTGAATCTATCAAGAATGGGAAATACCATGAGTTCAAGATCTATGTTGATGGTGTCATATGATTTGGTTCATGAATATGTGTAACATCAAATTTAGTCATAAAGAATGGGAATATAAATGACACACATAGATGAATCTTCTATTTTCACACAGCGAGGATATAGATTTATTGAGATCATTGAGAGAACTTTTGGTTGGAAAATATGAAAAATGTGATCCCTATATATACAACAAGGTGCATGGTTTTTCAAAAAGTTAACAATGAATGGAAATTATATAAAGTGATTATTAAACCATTTGCCATAAAAACATGAAAATGGTAATACATCACCATGAACTTTTTCATTGCACATCCAAAGAAATCTTGAACAAACAATACTATATGGATT
This sequence comes from Viscum album, assembly GCA_963277665.1. Taxonomy (NCBI): domain Eukaryota; kingdom Viridiplantae; phylum Streptophyta; class Magnoliopsida; order Santalales; family Viscaceae; genus Viscum; species Viscum album. The sequence goes on from OY728127.1 coordinate 1,974,536,968, forward strand.
ATTATGGTTTGTCGTCCAAAAAAACCCACATTATCTCAATTTGAGGGAACATCTCACTGGATCACCTTGCATGGATATACGTTAATGAAGCGGTAAGTCTATATGGAGTACCATTATCTATTATATCCAACTGATATCAAAGATTCCCCTCCATGTTCGAGAAAATTCACCATCATGATCTCAGCACTGAGTGAAACTTATGCATGTCAAATCATCCTCAATCTAATATAAAATATGAGCATACTATTTGGACACCAGAAGATATTATAAGATAATATTATATGGACATCTAAGGAGGAATGTACCAACATCAACCGAGGGTTGAATTCTCCTATAATAACATTTTACACTTGATCATCCCAATGGATCCATAGGAATACCTTTTTGGGAAAGAGTTTATTACATTGTCAAACTGGGATAATATATATGAATTTAAGCTGCTAGGTCCTGAAAAGGATAAAAAAATGGTGGAGAAGTTGAAAACCATTCATCCTCACATCGAGGTAGCCTAAAGTGGAAAAAAATATCTAGTGACATTCTTCGATGATTCATTGAGTTTATGGTTGGAGACATGGGATTCCCCGGCATATATCAAGGGAAGATGATCCTGAAATTCATGAAGACTGGAAATATAATCCCCAGGTAAATAATTCTCTTTGATGTCCTTGATTGTGTAGAATATGTGTAATATCGATTTGAACATTCAACAACAATGTCTCATATATTTGACATATTCCACATATACCTCTTAACAATGTAAATAACAGATCCTTCACTTGAACTGACTTCAATGGTTGTACAGTTGGAGATTGATTTTTCAGATGAAGGGTAGCAGGTGATGATCTTAGATCGTAGAGATAATGTTTAATGCAACAAAGATTCTCACCTATTCAATGTAATACAATAGAACCATATGTATGAAGAGGTGACATGGGAGTTTGATGAAGTGATGAAGGAAAAGTTCCAGCACTTTTTTCACCATTGTATGTAAAACAAAATTTCAATGGAAAAACATCATTAGGGGGAAGAATGAAACAACCCATTGTTTTATCAATGAAAAATCCTTTCTTATAATTATTATATATGGTATATAAATATAAGACAACACAATACAATATTTATACATGGTGAATGAATTAAATTAGAATTTCTTTGAGAAGTTAACAAACATATACCGATGAAATAGAAATATGATATTTGGAAGAGAAATGTAGCCTTAATGGATAGTAAACTGAACAATTGAATAGTGAACTCACCAATAAATGTAATGATAAAATTTATCCATCCTATTAGTGAAAATATGATATAACAATATCATAGTATATGTTAATAAATATTTTGAGAATTATTAATTAAGTGTTGGTAAATTTATAGGTCGTAAATATTTAATTACACTTCTTGATTAATTTAATTATATAAAAGGTAATTTATTTTAATTAAAGATATTCAGAAATTAATATATCTATATCTTAATATTATAAAATAATTTTATGATACCTTAATTAAATTTTCAATTTGTTAGAAAAGAGTTTTTAATTTCAAACATTTTATTTTCCAATTATATGATGATGTAAATTAGAAATTATATTTCTAATATTTAGACAGAGATTTTGCATAAAGTGGAGTTCTATTTTTAATACTACATAGTTATAAACGGTTTGGGTGATTTTTTTCTATTTTTCCAAAAATAAATGAATTTTTGATTAATAGTAAAAAAAAAATTTACAATATATATACATTATATGTAAAATACACTATTAGTTGAGTAATTGATGATGTAAGCCCAAATTTTTGAACAAACACGATTTATATATTTTATCTAGTCTCAAGAATAAACCCTATTACTTTTTTTGAGAAAATTAAAATAATATCAAGTAAACAAATGTGAAAAAAGTCATCTCCTCCACTATAAATACCACGCCTCACCACTTCCTCTCCTCATACCAATAAATCCTTGATCTTTATCCAAATTCTACCCAATAATCATCCCATAAATCTCCCCCACGTCTAGGAAATTTTTTCGTGACAAAATATATAATCCGAATCCTTAATGAGGTTCTTCATGAAGATGGAATAATGAGGTAAAACCCACTTCATTTTTAATCCACATTCTTTTCATGTTCCTTTGTTTTATTTTTATCTCCTCTCCGCCTATCATTCAAATGGAATAAATACACTATTATCATTCATATATTTGAATTTTATCCAAGTCACTTAATAATTATTCATTTAATATCTTGTCCACTATCATTTAGTTTAGGTATGAATGAATCATTCATTAGGTTCCATTTTACCACTTTCCTGGATGACATGCATTCATCTATAAATTCCATTATAAAGGTTAGTCACGAAACTATTTTTTATTTTCAAATAAGATTATATTATATGTTTTAAATCATATGTAATGTTCTTGAATCATTTTTTCACATGATATAAATTTATCAATCATAATGAGTTCTATGTGATTAAAAAATACTAAATTAATCAAAACAATTATCATTAATTAATTTTATAATGATTCAACCCTGAATCAGGAAAAAAATGGTATTTTAATATTCTATAATTTTATTAACAACCTATATCTTCTGTTCTGGACAAAAATATTCAATATACATGATTTTATACACACTTATACAAGTTAATTGATTATAAAAACAAATGAAACTGACACTCATAAACGATGAAATTGAATCTCATATCCCATAAAATTGACATAAAATAACATAATAATGTTAAAATAATAAATTAAACGTGTAAATAGTTCTGTAATTATTAATTAATTAATAAATATGGATTATCTAGGACATTAAGATCATGTACTGAGGCGTTTCATACATAAGGTAAGGGATTCTACTCAAACATCAGTTATTCCTTCAAGGTTATTCATTATTAATTGTTACACAATGTAAATACTCTATTCATCTTATGTAAATATTATAAATTAATTTTTTATATTCCCAAATCAATTATCTATATCTATTCATCATTATTTTTTAGGGATATACATGTTTTTATATGGTCCCCTTCCCAATTCTTCATTACAAGCTTGGCCATTTTAAAGAATCTTCTTAATTATTACCCATTTTCTAGCGTGTTCCACAATATTTTTTAAGCCACCATTATTTTCCTCAAATAACTCAATTTATTAGGAAATTTTTCATTAATCCAATATGGTTTTATATGAATTATTATTACATCTTATGGTTAATTAGTATTTATTAATTTCCATAAAAAACACCTAAATGTCTCAATTGTTGAGTTTTTAAATAATCTTTTATATGTTATCACATCAGTTTGACATCATATATCATGATATATGTCGATTTTCCCTAATGAATTTCCCTGTATTCTTTAAATAATTCATTCATGGAAACCATTTTTTTAATCCATTATATTATTCCTTTTAACAAGATTATGATACCCAATTCATATCATGGATAACCATTTATCTTTGTGTTTGATGTCTTTTGTGTTATTATTTATATTGAAAAAATATTCATGAAAATTTAAGGATTTGTCCTCCTTGATATCTCTCCAATAAATTGGTTAGTTTTTAGTCTCATTGTTTTTATTTTATAATTTTATTAGTGGTTATCCATTACTCGTGATTTTAAATGTGCAACGTTCCTTTACATGTGCTATTCTATGTGAAACAATCCTTGATTGAGGTGTCTATATGTGAAAAGAAAATCTGATAATGATCATTCCATTTTATATTTTTCTTCTACATTACTATTATTGCATTATTATATGATCCCATGATTCAATTCCTTACACTTAATCATGTAATATTAATTTTTATATCATTATGTTTTCCCTTCTAACTGATGTGATAAGACATATTTTAATGTTAATTCCCCTACTAGGATATTTATATCATACCTCTATTCATGTTATCACCATGATATAATATTCATATATATAGAATTTATGGATTTTAGGAGCTCATAATTGATGATAAATATAGAAATTTCTTATTTATTCCTATGTTTTCAGTTCAATGTACCATGTCTTTCATGACACTAGAATTTATGATCCATGTCTTGTAATATGATGTTTAATTATACTTAATGATAGGTACTAATTTGTGTCAATCACTGTGTTATATATATAGAATTTCTTCTCTACACCTATAGAGACCCGTTCTTTTTATACATTAACATTACATAAACTTTTTAGAGTACTCGTAACATTATAAAAAAAATTCCGAAAGTTCGTACTAGTCTATTTCTTTGGAAACATAGAAAAATAAACACTAGTATATAAGAGAGATATATTATCAACCACTAGTTTATTATTGCAAAGAGACCGTAAAAGACATATAAAACTCATTACATATCATTATATCATGGTCAAAGAAACCCAAAAATAGGTGATCTCAAACACTCAGTAAGGGTAAACAAGGGCGATATATAAGCATAATCATGAGAATAAGGGTTTGGAAAGATGATAAAGAATATAATAGATCATACCCTTATTATCCAAAATCATAAACATGAATCAAGTAATAAATCATTCTGGTTCACCTAGTGTAATGAATAAGAAAATAAAAACATAAACTAGAAATTCATTACACAGAAATAGAACATGTAATTGTGGTAGAAACCTTATCTTATAAAATGATTTAGAAAATTAACCAAGTAATGATTGAATTTACCATATTAATAAAATGGTATTACTCCTCATACAAACTCAGTAGTCATGGTTCACTCACATAGACATCTTAGTAGTATGAGTTCACTCGTCATACCATCTTGGTAGTCACGGTTCCCATCCATGGACATATTTGTAATCACGATTTATCCACAAGAATATCTTAGTCTATCTTAAGAGATATAATATTTTACCCAATTCATTAGAATGATATATAGGTCCCACCTGTCTCATAGTTAAATCCTACATACATGTTCCATAATATAATTAAAATTAATATCATAACAAATGAAATTTAATAGGAATCATAAACTATTTTCATTTCCAAACCTATATAAAAATATTGAATTTTTATAATAATTTCATCAAATAATCACCCATTATTAGAACAAGGTTTTATACAAATATTACTTGTGAAATGAAGAGTGTTTCCTAACCATATAACCCTTGAAATGAAGTGTGTTTCATAACCATATAACTCCTGTATGAGACAAGAGTTTCATACACATCATGTCTTCAAAACAAAAACCTTTCTGATAAAAAATATGAATGGATAAATTGTATAATTTCCCTAGAAGTGAATTAGTAACATCAAGGATTACAACCTATTGGGGAAGAAATTTTAATTCCCCTTTATGAAATATTTCTTGTTTAAAATAACCTTTCTTATTTAAAAAATTATATTTCAAATGTAAATCCTTTTGAATAACTTTTTCTTTGAAACTATAATTTTGAAAAAATATAAATAAATTATTGAATATAATAAAACATATCATATAAATCATCCTTTTAATTTGAATTTCAGGAATCATTTGTAAATATTTTTTAAAACATTTTTTTGAAATTAATCAGGTTTCTCACTAAAGAGAGAGGTAAAGTCATATTTTTCCTAAAAACTGTTTCATAATTATCATAAGTACTGAAGAGTGGTAAAATGATAAAAATAAATGTATATATATATATTAAATGAAAATATGATAAAGAAACACCTGAGTGATCTCTAGAGATGGATAATATTATTTCATTAATGGATTCTTAATCATAAAGAGTCTTGAAATGAGATGTGATTTCTTCTTTAAACTCTTATAACTTGGAAACATGGGATCATACTATCCATTTAGGAAAAATAAAATAAAATAAATCCTAAAATATAATTAATATAATTATATTAATGATATAAACTGTAGAATTGTATAATATACCACAAAAATGAGAATTCAGGTGCATAAAAAATAGACTCGAAGAAGGGAAATTATGATAGACCTATATTATTGATTTGGTAACATTTAAATAATTAACACCCATGAAATAAATTTCAGGGAATGTTTATGTAAAAAACAATAAAATTAATAATAATAATTATCATATAATATATTTTATTTCAGTATTTACACCACAAAAAATATGACAGTGGTGAACAATACATATATCACATGTATATAAAAGTGATAATAAATACCCTTACCTTGTGTCTTGCCACTCATCATAATAATTAAAGGTACCAATATAATAAATATAAATTTATTATACATATTTTATAGAAACAAATTATTATATATAATTAAATATATGATTTTATTATGACCCTATATTACCCCCATGTGAACCATCTTAGCTTAACGATTCACTATGGATAATATTTTCATTATTTATTGCATGTGTATAAATTTATTAAATGTTTGGACCTTATAATTTTAAAATGATTTTAATAATTGAAATATTGAAATAAATATCAGGTATATTCATTAAATTATTATAATAATTATATATATAATATAAATGTATGAAATTAAATACATTGTTCATGAAGATGGTAAGTTATACTTATGCAAGAGCGTTTATTTCAATTTTTATTAATGTATTGAATTAAATAAGGTAAATGAAAAATAAATAAATATATATTTTTTTATTTCATTATTCTATTATCAATATTTTATCTATTTTTATCATATAATTTTACTAAACCCATTAATAATACATTCTATGTGGTTTGTGAAAGAATAAAATCGCTTTGAGGGGGTTGTCATCAACACTTCCTCAAACAAAATTATCTTATTTACACCAAATGTATACTAAAAATATATTTTTATAAAATGATTTAATAATATTAAGCACACATTAAATACAATATATAACATAACAAAATATATTTTACATCATAATTTCCACCATGAGATGCAGTAATGTAAAATGATCAATCATTGTTCTGTGAGGCGACAGTTCACCATGGATATAAATAGTTTTTTCCTTACCAATTAGATTGATGTGTTTGTATGTGTAGGAGGAAACCATATCATAAACACATATGGGTGTATTAGGATAATTTTGTTTCTATATAATCATTTAATAAATAGAGTGGAGGTTTGGAGAATGAAAATAAAAAAAAGTGCTTGATAGAATACATTACCTCTTGATTGGGTAACTCCATTTGGATTATGCCAAAATGATTACTATGATTGAATTATTCATAAGTGTAGTATTTAATGATAATTCGAGTGATATTTTGAGATTATTTCCCAAGATTTCATCCAAGATAATTGTATCTATATGTGCGGGGATTTGGGATGAGAGGGGGTCTTTTTAGAGTGGAGGAGGTGTGGAACTCTTGTAATATATTGATAAAGGAATTCCAAACATGTTTTCACTTTTCAAGTGGAATAAATAATGGAAAAAATCAGATATAAGTATTATTGTGTTGAAATATTTCTAGAAAATTTCTTGAGGAAATTTGTATAAGTTTGTTTGTGTCTTAAATTTATGGGTTGCTCCTCAGGTAAGCTTAATTTTACCTTATTCGATGAGTTAATTTTAATTAATCTCACTAAATTGTTTTTTTTGAATACTATGCTGAACTAATTATAAATTTTAAATTATTATAATTCCAAATATAGAATCCATTTTTTTATATTATAGTCATAGATGTGAATGAAAAATATTAAAAATTAATCCCATTAAAAGGACGATACTTCTAGTTTTAAAATTAAAATTACAAAAAGTTTTCAATGTTTTTTATATCTAGTTTCAATGTAAAATTTGTTAAAAATAAATAAATTTTAATATTTTTATAATATTATTATCTATTTAAAATTTGAATCCAATTTTAAATATAATATATACATAAAACCAAATTAGAGGAAAAAAGGCTTTTTGTATTAAAATTTAGTATTTGTCACCAATCATCCATAAAGGACGTTTCTCCGAAATATTTAAAAAATTATCCCTGAGATAATTTCAACAGTATGAAAACGAAGTGATGTTTACTTTATTTAATAATATTGATAATTGTGTCTAAAATTAATATAATTATTGTTCAAAAAAGTACATTAAGAGAAGCTCATTTTAGAAAATCGTATTTATAAATAGAATAATATTTTGAAAAAAATTATATCATTTATTCTAAATAGTTTATATATATATTTAATTTTTTTTAATTTTTTTATTAAAATTCATATTACTACATATAATTTTTAATTTATAATTATATCATTTAAATAATTATAATCATAAATTGATGTTCTACAGAAACATCGATGTTGCATGTAACGTACCTTAAGTCAGTGTTGTGCATCACATACACCAAGTCAATTTTATATGTAATTTATGATGATTTGGATCTATGTTAAAGTAATTTATTATTTTTTTTAATTTTATTGGATAAATATAGAATTAATTTATTCAATAAAAAATTACATAATATCTAGAGGTGAAACATTCTATTTCCATTAAAATGTATTTCATGCTAGAAATTTGTTACTCAGCTAAAAATGACCATTTAATGCTTCATAAAGTAAATAATTTTTCAATTAGTATCCCCTTACAAGTAATTTTTCCACAAAACATAGACCATTTTAGTGGCCTTGCATCATATAAGATTCTATTATCCATCAATAATTTACATTGGTTGTACATTATAAGAATGATCATACTCTAGGGGTGTGGCCTCTAAGTTTAGTACATGTGAAGTGTTTGGTTTATACATTCTTAGGAGAGATACAAGTAACACATCATGGACTAGAGGGATATTTGGAGGAAGATCCAAGTTATAAGCTACAATATTGAAACAACTAAGAATCTTTATAGGATTGTTATACAGATGTATTTTTTTCCACTTCTTGTCGAACCTAATAACATTTGACCAGGGTGAGATTTGTATAAATTCATTTTCACCAACATCATATTCTAGTTAATGTAGTTGTTTATTATAATAACTTTTTTTCCAACATTGATCTTTCTTGATTTTATGTTGAATGGTTATAACCTTTTCATCCATTTCTCTAGAAATATCATATACCAATACCTTTATCTCTCCAACCTCATCCCAATATATTGGAGCTCTAAATGTATTCTCATATGGGGGTTCAAATGATTCCATCTGAATGATTGAATGAAATTCATTGTTGAATGAAAACTAAACTAGATAATGTTATTGATCACAACCACATTTGAAATCAGGTGAACTAGATCTCATCATATACTCAATGGATTGAAATGATCTAGTAGATTGACTGACTATCTTAGGATGATGTGTTTTGATGAATCTCAATTCTATATCAAGAGATTTTTGGATTTATTGCCATATCATTGATGTAAGTCTCATATCACAATCTAATACAATAGAATGTGTTACTCTATGAAACCTTAACATTTCATTAATTTATATTCAAGAAATTTTATCTAGAGATATGTCTTATATGATATATAGGATGTGTACTAATATAGAAAGGATATAGATTACCACTGATATAGAATCAAACACTTTAGTGGATTTAGGTATTCCAATAAAAAGTCTATATTGTTATTCTCCAATTTTCAGTCTGGCATGGTTAATGGATGCAACATCCATTTATATTTCTTTCTTTTAGCTTTATCCAATTGGAATACTAAGCAAAGTGATACAAACTCAGTGATATCTATCTTTATTACATCCAATTATATGTATTATTTTAAGTCCATATACATCAATATACTTCAAGGTTGAATAAATAATGATGAACTACAAGCCTCCTATAATATTTCCTTGTTAAATATTAGTATGAGTGTAACACAATAAAGGTTTCTAACCTTATAATTCTATCATAAATAATGTTTGTTAATATAATGATTGTTCCAAACAGTCATTTCCATCTCCACATCTTCCTTCCATTCCTCCATTATCGTTACTTGGATAGAGGGTTGAACATTCATTTTAGAATGATAAGGTTTTCTCCCATCCATCAGGGTATCTAGATACATCCATTACAATTATAGAAATAATGGATCTTTGTGATCATCGTCATGAACAAGCTATCATGACCTTTTATGCTCAATGCATCATCCACCATGTTCGCTTTCTCAGGGTGATAATGTAACTAGAAGTCATAATCATTTATCGACTCTAACCATCATCACTGGTACAAGTTAAACTACTTCATCTGATTATATATTTCAAAATTTTATTAACAATATGTATATTACACTTTTCCCCATAATGATAATTCATCAATATCATAATGCATAAATTATCACCAATAACTACGAATCATGAGTGTGCTAATTTTACTCATTAACAATCAGATACATCAAAAAATAAGAGATAACCATATTATTAAACATAATAACATATCCAAAACCCTCCATAGATGTATCTCTATAGATTACAATACATTATTCACAATATATTATTGTGAAAATTTGTTTACCTACTACACTTCTCTTAAATTCCTCACAAATTTCCTCACAATGATTTGTCCAGAGGAACTCGACCCTCATCTATGTTTGTATGGTCTTTGGATTGGAAATTCTTGAGAAATTCTCTGTAATCCACACATAATATCCAGATATACAAAGGAATATAAAGATCTAATTACATATTTATAGTCTAGGCGGGCATTCAATAGCCTTTTTATTTGATGTTTCTGTTGGTATACCTTAAGAAACACATTATTGAATCTTTTTTCCACAATAATTCAGACATTGTAAAATGTTCATATAGTTTTTCTTTCTATGGATTTATTAGTTCAATTCTCAAGGGATCTTCATTTTCTTACATACTATTTTATTAGATAAGAATACAGTCTATAAATATAACAACATACTAATCAAGGTGATATTTAGAGACTCTTCTCATTAAAACCATTCATATAGGAGTGGAATTAGTCAGAGAAAAAGTGATCCCTATATATTCTTTGTGTCTTTACACTGTATGGAATTTATCTTTCGGTATGTACACATTAATGACCCTAAATTGATGATATCCACAATGAATATAAATAATTGAAAAGTATTGAGCTCCAAAATATTGATCAATAAAGTCACTAGTAGAGGGAATAATATAGTTGTTCAGGATTGTTATCTTGGTCAAACCTTGATAATCAATGAAGTGTTGCTTTGATCCATATATCTTTTTCACATAGAAAAATAGGTGATCCCCAAGGTAAAAAATATGGACACATGAATCCCTTAACAAATCCTTCTTGTAGTACATTATTCATTTCTAGTAACTCATTTGGGGATATTCTATAAGAAGTCTTTAAAATTTGATTAGGACAATGTATGAGTTCTATTCTAAACTCAACATATGTGTTTTGTGGTAGTCTTTCAAACTATTCAATAAAGACATTCACAAATTTTTGAATAATTTTCATATCATTAATATCGATTTTAAATCCAACCATTTGAGATAAAAAACCATTTCAAATTCGAATTATGACCCATTAAATAGGTGTAATCTCTAAAAGAAGTTCATTTTTCATAACACATTGATGTGTGGTCATAGGAGGTTCGAAAATATAAAACATAACATTCCTTCCTTGAAAATGGATGTGTTATTTATGTAGAGAAAGTATATCAATTCATACAATTAGATTAAATTCAACCAAAAGAATAATTAAATGATTTATAAGAAGCACATTCACAAAAACCTCAACCAGAGTATAATCAAATAATTGGGATTCATTCCTCATACCATTAAGGGGTTTCTCTAATATTTCACTATATAATTGTTTTTATGTAATCCTAACACTCATTGAAAATTAATTAGAAAATAAATAGAGTGTAGATATATAATAAAATAAGACATTATATGTTTTATAATTGTTGGTAAGTGTACCTTTAAGAACGTCTTTATCACACCCCACATTAAAAATATCGATTTCATGATATTTCCCCATAACATTCATCTTAAGAGGATTTTTAAATCCATTATCTTCATCAAACCTTAGTTCGGAAGACTGGTTAGCATAATTTATATTCTCTTGACACTTTTCACACTGAACTGTGTGAGGTGAATCCTGTTCCACATTTTATCCATTCAATGTGCTAGCTAACTTCATCCCCTCTCTATATAAATAAAATATGTAATATCCTTCCCTTTCAAACTTAATTTTTTTACACCCCTTATAAAAATTACCTCCATGATTCATTCCACACATAGATCATAAATTAAATCTTACCTTCTCATCATGGATCCTATATTTTCATTTAAACACAATGTTAATTTTCTTATCAAAACCATGGGATTGATACCTGACTAAACCACTATTTCAACATTGATATGACAGAAAACATCAATTCATAGCTACTAATTTCTCTTACGTCTAGTTATCTATTAACACATGGCTTTAATACACTAATTAACCTACCAATTTTACATTCAGTTTGGATGATAATTTCTAATGTGTACCTCAAAATTCTCATGGAATGAGCCTCATATATTCCAAATGATTCACCATCCATTTTCATTAACTAAAATAAATATTTCTCCATCATGGTATGAATATTTTTAGTAAATTACTTATAAAAAAATATGTTCTTGATCTTGACCTAATCAATGTATTCAATCTCATATTAATGCCTCACATTCTTGATTAGATTCCACCATGAGTTTTATTCACCATATAAATGATAAATATCTATAATGAATTTCTCATGATCTGAATATATGAGAATGGAGAATATATTTTCCGTATTACTGATCAATTTTTCAACAACAATGGATTAGAAGACCCTCTATAAGATGGTGGACATTCCCCCCTGACCGATTAAAAATATTTTTTATCCTAATTTTCTCATTTTGGAGTCCACCATGTTTCATTTGTTTAGAAATATGGGTGAGAGTTCCAATTTTATTTTTCATTACTTCCACAATTTAATTTGGTTTCTTACGAGGAAAATCATTTCATTTTTTTCCATAATCATTACTAATTACATTCTCCTGGTAAAATCCCATGACTAAAAAATCATACATTATGAAATAGTTATCATATTTAGGAAAAACATAATCTATAAAATTTGGTTATATTCTTTCAAAATTATTTTAACATCCATAATATATGGAGGCATATTTTCATCCTAAAATATTCGTAAAAAAATTATACCTAAATCCATCATAATGGTTCATGAGGATTCTGTTAATTGTCAAAGCATATCCTCTCGAAGTGTCAAAGCATGTGTGAAGACAATAACGTTCTTCTGTACAAGATTACAATGAGTGAAGTCTGAATCATCTTTTAAATGTTTTTAATCCTATGTACATCAGTTCCAAAGCTGCAACTACTTCTTGTCTCTTGATATGGATATATTTATAGGAGAAGACATACTCTCCCCATTATCCAAATTCAAGGTCATTTTCCTTTACATTAATTTATTCTTAGACTTATTCTTATTCATTTCCATAGGTCTCTACCAAAGGTGATAGCATCATATCATCCAAATGATTGTAAAAACCTTTATCTATTACCAACAATATAGACCCTCACTTTTAATGCATTAACTATAAATAACCATTTCTAAAAACATAAAATATTTTAAAAATAGTCACCCAAAGACACTACCGATCTAGTGGCATTGGAAACAAGGAAACATAAAAACTAGTACCTATGTGATATAAATAATATCCCAAAGGTTATTCTTGAATAGAAACCTTCTTAGACACATAAATAATAATAAATTTCTTCATAACCATGGAGAGGAACCATTAAATGGGGTGATCTCATATTCCCATTAAAGGTAAAAAAGGGAGACATGTATGTTTAATCAGAAGCATATGAGTATGATGACATGATCATGAAAATAGAAGATCATAACCTATATATCAATGATCATAAACATGAATCAGTGAACAAATATTTATAGTTCCTAATATAATAATCATAAGGAAGTAGAAAACATATTTCATAAAATCATAACATAAGAATAAAACATGGAAGTGTGGCAGATATAGAAGAAAATAATATTATTTCCATAGTATTCAAGGAATCCCTTCTAATACTATCTTAGTAGTATGAGTTCACTGCCCACACTATGATAGTAGTCATGGTATATTCCTATATCGATATTAGTATAACAATTTCATTAATCATACCATCATGGTAATCATAGTTTCCTCCCATGGTCATCTTAGTCGTAAAGGTTCTCTCACAATTCCATCATAATCTATCTAATGAGATATAAATATTCACCCAATTAATTTGAGGGAGATATAGGTCCCAAAAATGCCATAGTTAAATATTAAATAAATTTACAATAAGATCATTAAAAATATGATCATATCCCATGAAATAAAATATTTATCACAAACATGTAATATTATCTTAACCGGTGGAAAAAGATACTTGATTCAAAATAATTTCCTCAATGAATAACCCAACGAAGAATCTTTGTTTTGTAAGATTATAACCCATGAAAGGAATAAGTTTTCATAAACATGTAACCCAACAAATGAAGTGGGTTATATAAACACATAACACATTCAAGAGAAATATGTTTCAAAACCATCATGCCATTAGAACATAAAAAATTTAGAGAAATAATATGAATTGATTTATTGAATAATTTTCAAAAAAATGGAATTAGAAACACCGAAATATGTTGTATTAGATGGGTAATAAAATGGAAATACTTTTTTTGATACATTTCTAATAGAAAATATTTTTTCGTCATTGAAAAATGTGTTTTAAAATATAAAATCTTTTGAAAAATATTTTATTTCATAATATTTTTTGAAAGCTCAAAAAAATAATTGAATACAATAAAATAATTATAAATTCCTTTTAATGTAATTTTAATCTTAAAATATAATTTTAAATCATTTCATAAAACATTTTTTTCAAATAAAAATTTTTTCTGACAGAAGAGAGATATGTAGTCAAATTTTTCATAAAAATATTTTCTAAAATATATTGTCTTCCAAATAGTGGAAAGTGGAAATAATACATGGATATGTATTGAATAAAAATATTATATAGATAATAATGAGTTGTATTGAGATATATATCATAATACTTCATCAATGGAAGCATAAACATAAAAAATCATGAAAATTAGAGAGGTTGTTCCAATAAACTTTTACCACTGGGTCACTTGGGATCATACTCTCCATGTAAGAAAATGATATTAAATGAAATAAAAATTTCATTAAAATAATTATATTCATTATATAACATATTAAATGGATTTACATACACTGTGAAAAATAATTCAGTTGTATAGAAAAACATGAGCCTCAATGAAAAAACATGAGACAAAACTATCTTATAGATTTGGTAACATTTAAAAAATTAACACCCATGAATGACTGATTATTGAATAGATATGTAAATTAAATGAAATTTAATAATAATAAAAACTAAATAAATTAATGTGGAATATATACACCATGAAAAATAAAAGGGTGGTGAACATGAAAAGTATCTCACAGATATAAAAAGTGAGATGTAATCCCATTACCTTGTGTCTTGACTCTGGTCGTACTTGTTCAAACAACATGAATAATAAATATAAAATTATTATAAATATTTTATATAACCATATTCTTATATATAATACCATATATGGTTTAATTATGACCTTATATTACCCACTTGTTAACCATCCTATAATAACGATTTACATCAGATAATATTCACTATGTCCTTCGCATGTGTATTATGTAGTTATATTTTTTTGACCATATACATATACAATGATTTCCAAAATTTAGATCTTGAAATAAATATCATGTATAATCAGTATATATTTTTTATAATAATATATATAATATATAACTATGAAATGAAATACACCGTTCAAGGAGATGGTAAGTCATGTGTACACATCAATGTGGTTTCTGTTTTTATTGTTTTAATGAAAGAGTGAATTTAAATGATACATTTTTAATATATTTGTAAATATATATCATTACTCCAGAAGAATCGTTATAATATATATATTATATAATATCACTAAACTCTTCCTCAGTACATTCAATGTAGTGTGTTAATTAATCACTTCTCTTTGAGGGGGTGGTTTTCTACACTTCTCAAAAACAATTATCATATCTTAACAAAAAGGAAAATACAAAGATATTTGTTTTGAATGGAATTTATAATATTAAATAAAAAATAAATATAATAGATTAATATTTTAAAAATAATTTCCTTCATATTTTTTATTCTGAGAGGAGGTACGAAAAATATGAACAATCGTCATTTTGTGAGGATGTAGTTCTCTGTACACATAAATCGTATGGTCCATACCAATCAGATATAGGCATGTGTATGCGTAGTTAAAAACCTGAACCTAAAAAAATATAATATATTGAAGATACTGGGTTTTTTCATATGTCATTAAATAATAAGAGTGTAGTGGGGGGAGAAGGAAAATAAATGAATGGATCTTGAGAGAAGATGTAACCTCATAATCAGGTAAGTCCTTTTGGTTTTTTAAAAAGGCTTCCTTGAATTGATTTAAAACCTATGAAAGGATTCTAGATGGAAGGGAAATATTATTGGTGATTATTTGAGTAAATATTTTTTGTTCTAAGGGTATTTAGTGGTTTTAGGAAATGGGAAGAGAGGATGCCTTTTGTAGTGGAGGAGGAGTGACACTCTTGAAATATTTTAAAAAAGAAATTCCATATTGATTATTTATGTTACATGTATATACAATAATGGAGGAAATTGAAGAAGAAATATGATATGGTCAAAATATGTTTTTAAAATGGATATTGGAATATTTTTTATGTGATTTTTTTCATAAGTATAAGGGTTAGTTCATAGTTACACTTAATTTTACTTCAATCGATGTAAATAAATTTAATTACATCCCTAATATATTTTTTCAAAATAAACTAATTTTAATTTTTTGGGAAATATAGATTATATTTATAACAATTATGGAATCCATTTTTCAAAATTGTAATAAAATAATTGATAAAAATTAATTTAAAAATAATTCCACTAATGAGAGGACAATAATGGGTTTAAAACTAAAGTAACGAAATGTTTTCTATGTATTTATGTCCAATTTCAATGTGAAATTTGTTAGAATGAAAAAATTGGATTAATTGATAAAAATTTTATATTATTAATATATTAAACCAATTTAAAATATAATTTATCCTTGGAAATAAATTATATAAAAAAGAATTTTTGAATTAAAATTCAGTATTTTCACTATTTATCCAAATTTCATTTTTTTCTGAATATTCCAAAAAAATCAAAAAAAAGATAATTTAAAAATTCCAAATCCAAAAATGAATATTATTTTATCAAATGAAATATAAATATGTGTCTAAAATAAACTTTATTATTTTTAATATAAGAACATTTACCTCTGTTTGTTTAAGAAAATAATATTATAAAACATATAATGAAATTTCCAAAAATTACATCATTCATTATTAACATTTGATTAATATATAAATATTTTAAAAGTATTTAATTCTATTAATATAATCATTTTTATTTCATATCATATAATTATATCATTTAAATAATTATCGTAGTAAAATAATGTTTTGTATAAGCATCATTGTTGCGTGTAATGTTTTCGAAGTCAATGTTATGTGTAACATATGTCAAGTCATATTTCCATATAATGTAAGATACATGATTTTGTGTGGAATTAATACTTTACTTATTTCATTAAAAGACATAAAAAAAATTTAATTTATTCTAGAAACAAAAAGGTTCCACAAAAACACAGGGGGTGAAAATTCTTCAACTGATGGTCTTGGAAGATAACATTGACATATAAAATTATTTTCAATAGTTAATTTGTTTCCCTAAATACATTTACGACATGAGCTGATGGTTCACGGTTGAATTTTATTCATTTTTCATTATTATGATTTTTGTATTTTTAAATGATAATATTTAGTCTATTACTCATGTTTATGATATATTAAATATTTGTTATGAACATTGTATGTTGTAGTCATCATCCTATACCCTTATAATTATATTATGATTTTATATGATCATCGATTGAAATCTACCATGCATACCCTACTTTAGCATCCATCCACACCATTTATTTTAGGTTTCCTTTTCCTATGTTTATGAAGAATAGTTTTCAATTATTTTGGTATGGAAAGTTTTCATATTTGAATAATTTTAGGGGATATTTTTAATACTTACCATTTAATATTAAAATTTGGGTATTTTGGGAGATTGTTAATGTATTTATGAATGAAATTATTATAAACCCATGTAGTTAAAAGTTATTCCAATTTCTCTAAAACAAAATCCTAAACGTATCTATAGTATTTCTGTGATCCAATATTTAATTATGATGTTGTATTTTTCTGATGAAAAACACATGTGGGTAAAATTTATCTATATCATACCATGAAATATAAGGTTTTTGGTGTCAGCACAAGATCCAAGAGTAACTTTCACAAGCTATTTTAATTAGTGTCACTATATGGTTTAGATAAAATTTATGTAAAGACCCGGAAATTTCAAGGGAATTTTTTTTCTCTAATTTTTATTTGGGATTTTACAAAAACGCAGTTTCTGACGGCGCCTGATTCCGAGGCCCGGTGTGCCCAGAATCATTTTTCCGAAGATTAGCTCGGGTACGTTCATTGAACGAACGATCGGGTTTTTCTAACTTCTGAACTGGTGCTCGGAATCGAATTCCAAGGGCACCGATGGAATCACATCGCTGGTATTTGCTTAGAAACGCCTTTTCCGGAGTTGCGTTTGCTCGGGTGTGGTTTTTAATTTTGGGGGGTTAAGTGAAGAAAATAAAATAAAGTTGTGCGACAGCTTTATTTTATTTCACTTAAAGCCACTTAAATCTACTTAAGCTGAGTTGAAGTGGATAGGGTGCAATCCAAAATATCCTACCCTCTTGGTAGGATATTTGTGAGGTGGGGCCCGCACGAGCCCCACCGTTTCTTTTCCTCTAAGTAACGCACCCGCAAAAACCCCAATTTATTGAAAGTCAACCGTGTGTTTTTCTGGATTAGAAACACCTCATTAATTGGGCTGTTAAATTGTTACAATTAACTCATTGAATTAATTATTCGTTTATTTTCTTTGAAATTCAAACGTGTCATGTGCCTTAATAAAATAAGATAACTCTTATTTTATTTCTGTTGGAACTTGTGGCGTGGAGAGGATTCGGAGGAAAGGGTTCTTCTTCGATGAAGAATGCGAAGAATGCGAAAAACGCGAAGAACGCTCCGACCTCCGACGAAGAACGCCAAACCCTCGGAGATCAACGATGCGACGCCGTGTACCGCGACGTCAACGACGCTTCTTCCACGACGTTTCTTCTGCGACTATCCTTCTCTTCCGCGACGACCCTCTTCTTCCGCGACGGTTAATTCCGTGACGAACTCGCGTTCGATGACAACGCTTGAGGTATGGATTTATGTTATAAGAATGATTTTATTCCCTTGTTTCTTTCTTTCTAAAGAAAACAAAGAACATGGATCAACTTATTACCTAGTTGATCCGCGAACATAATCCTTGCGGGTTGGGAATAGTATGTTGTGGGGAAAAACTGTTTGGGTTGTTTCTCTTTTCTTCGTTAAATTTCCTTGTTGTTCTTCGTCTTTTGGGCTGCTTGTTACCAACTTAACGGGAGGAGGTTGGACCGCACGAACATGGCCGACTCTCATCCCTCTTTGTTGTTTGATTTGTTGCGGCACGAACAAAGGCGGCACAGTGCAACGACACCGTGCAGACAAGAGAAAGAACGCGGCGATGAAGCCCTGCGCCGACTCGCCGCGCCGTTGAGGCCGAACGAAACCGCGGGCGGAGTCGGGGCCGTGGAGGCGATTTGAAGACCCCGCATTTTGTTGTTGAAGTGCAGATCGACAAACGATGGTGAGGCAGGCCGTGAAGGCGTTTTGAAGGATCTGCAGCAAAGTTCGGGTCCTGGGACGATCACTGGCAAAGACCGCAGGCGAATCGGAACACAGGAGCACGCCCGGTGGTCCGTGGAAGCCCCCGCTGGCGCGCTGCGCCGGCGGTCGGGGGCGGCGGCGCCCGGAACGCCGCCAGAATAATCCTCTGTGGCTGAAGCCGCGGTGGCAAAGCACGGTCCCGCGACCGCGTAGGACCAGAGGGGGGCGGCGGGACGCGGCCGGCTGCCGCGTCCACTGGCACGGGCGGCCCCAACCGCAGGGCCGCAGTTCTTCACGCGGGGGCAGCGCCCCGCTCCGCTCCGGTCGGCCATAACTGGCCAAGCCGACCCACCGGATGGGCCGGGTCGCACCCAGGCCGGGCCGGGCCACCTCAGCCGGGCCGGGTCGCGCCATCCGGGTCGGACCAGGACCCGGGTCGGGTTGACCCGGTTCGGGCCGACCCCAGGGGGGTTGGGCCGGGTCGGTCCGGGCCCAGACCCCCCGTTTTCGGATCACATTCGTTCAAAAGCCCATATCATGGGCTACGCATCTCCGATCGAAGCACCGTCAGCGGAGATGCAATCCTTGGACGGAGATGGTCGTTTTGACATATTACACTCAAGGTTTTGGAATACTTCGGGTTTGGCCGGGTTGGTTCGTGCACGAAACCAATCAGGCCCTCGGAGCGGAAACACTCATATCTTGTGCTCCGGATGTCAGATTGATGTACCGTCGACTTTGATTAAATCCTCTAAGTGAGATGGCTCTTTTGGCTTACTCCGCTCAAGTTTTGGATGCCGTCGGAGTGTGGTCAGGTTGGTTCGCTCACGAAACCAACCGGGCCCATGGAATGAAAAAGCCAATAACTCACAGACCGGGTGTCCGATTGATGCGCTGTATGTCTCGTTGAATTCCTCTTGATGAGTCGGAACTTTTGGCATGCTTAGAATATGTTTTGGTTGCAGTTGGATAGTGGCTGGGTTGGATTGCACCCGAAATCCAACCGGGCCCCTGGAACGGAAAAGCTGATATCTTTCAGACCGGACATCCGTTTGACGAACCATCAGCGACGTTGGTGATCACGTTGAGAAACGGTCCCTTTGAATATACCCTATTAGAGTTCGGGGGCAGTTTAGATACGGCCGGATCGGTTCGCACATGAAACCAACTGGGCCCCGGGGACGAAAAGGCTAATAACTCACAGACCAGGCGTCCGATTGACGTGTCGACTGTTGCGTTGAGACCCCTATGATGAGGCAGTCCTTTGAGATACTTCTTCGTAGAACTTTGTGATACATGGAGTATTGAACAGTAGCTTGTGGAGCGGTCCCTCCCGTAGATGAGCATACGGAGTACGAAGACCGTGTAGACGACTGAGACCTGATGACTGCTTGACCGACTCGACTTAGAGTGAGTCGACTAGCCCAGTGGACGGAGCGCCTGGTATTTGGCCGAAGACCCACAGTGGAAAGAGTGCCTGGTAGTTGGCAGCAGACCCGCGATACTCGACCGGAGGAGTACCTCTGTAGGCTATTAGGGGGAGCGCCTGGTATTTAGCGGCAGACCCATAGCGGACGGAGCGCCCAGTATTTGGCAGCAGACCTACGGTACTTGACAGGAGGAGTATCTCACAGATTTGGATTAGTGAGTAGTACCTCGGAGTCGTGACAGGACCACAATATACTCCAGAGACGGGGCTCTTCAGCAGTTACGGTTTCGATAATGAAAATCCTGGTTTGAGATGAGACTCTTGACCTTGTGTTTACCTCATGATTGAGATGGGTCACTTGATAACTTAGGTATATGTATGGGCATATACCTGTTTAGCGGTTATCCGTTGATTTCATGATCTTGGATTTTTCCTCAAGATTGAGATGGGATACTTGATAACTTTGGTATATGAAAGGGCATATACCTAAGTAGAGGTTATCTGTTGAGATATTCTTTGTGGTTATCCATGTTGTTTTTAGTGAGACCTTGAGGGTCTCTGGGTCCCTACTGAGTATCGTTATACTCACCCCTGCACGGGCTATGCCCGCACCTCGTTGTGTTGGTAGCAGATGATGGGCAATGCTGACGGAGGCCGAGTGTTCGAGGACTGGACGGTACCCAGAGGTGGACTACACGATGAGTCTGTATCCGGAGGTGGACTGAACAACGAGAGGACACTTGGAGGAGGTTGATGGGCAAGATCGTTGTGGGGGATATCTGTACCTACCTTCAGGTAGGATCCGTGGTGGACGATCCAGGAGTTGCACCATCTGTACCTACCCTTCAGGAAGGATCCGAGGAGGACGACCCAGGAGCCGCTTCTGTTCTTCCTGCTGTTGTCTTTTTTTCTGTTGTAATTTGTTCATTTGTAGTTGTACTTCTATTTGGGTTTATATTCTGGCCCATTTACCTTTCATCACTTCTCTTTGTACTTAGTTTTTTACTTCTGCTTGTACTCTGTGGTGTGTTGTTTACTTTTATAAGGCAATTCCTTTCCATTTATCAGGATTTACGCCTTTGGTGCTAGTCGCCAGCCCCTGGCCTATGGAAGTCGAGCTTCGGGTTGTCACGGCACGGGCCCCGAGGACGGGTCATGAAAAATTGGTATCAGAGGAGTCTGTTCTACCGCATAACTTATAACTCTGATATTTTCTTTCTATGAGCCAATAGTGATAAGGGTACCGAGTGTGGTCTTCAGTTCAGGGAGTCATGTGTTGGTGCGTGCGGCCGACGTATCCATACCTCGGGACCCTGACAACTGATTTTCGACTTGGTGCACGAAAACACTGATTATGTGTGTATGTTTCCAGAAGTTTTTAAATGTCAGCTCAAACCAGGTCATCTCACCAGGTATAATCATTTGACTATGTCACGTTGTTTCTTTCATGATGCCTTTTCTCAGACGACCAGCTAGAGCCTAGAGGGATGTGCGTACTGACAGCCTGCCGAGCGACGAGGCTTCGGTACAGGGCCCTCTTGCAGTTGAGGCACTAGAGGAGGCACCAGCGGTACTACCATACATTGGTACACTGATTCCACCAGCCCCAACAGTAGGTGATGCACGCCACTTGAGCGCGATGCAAGAGTTCTAGCACCAGAGGCCACCCAGGTTCCGGGGAGAGACGAACCCGCAGGCGGCTGAGGATTGGCTGGAGGCTGTGGTGAGAGTCTTCAGGCTAGTGGGGACGCCGGCAGACTTCATGGTGATCTTTGCTGCTAGCCCTCTTCAGGAAGCAACAGGTAGGTGGTGGAGCCACATGTTCCAGTTTTGCGACGGGATGACCTTCGCATGGGAAGACTTCGAGGACTTCTTCAGGGTGGAGTTTGTGCCAGCAGCTCTACACCCCGAGCGTGTACAGGAGATTCTGCCTTTGCTACAGGGTTTTCGATCAGTATCCAAGTCATCTGTGGGTAGTATACATATTATGAAAAGGTCCAAGAGGACTAGAGCCAGTCGTACGAGGAGTAGGAAGTTTTATGAATGCGGCAGGAATGGTCACCTGACACGTGACTGTCCGACCCCCCGCACAGTTGATCCGCAGGCTTTGGAGGAGCCACTGAGGAAGAAGCAGTTGCGGGTGCTTGAGCAATAGCCGAGTAGTGGACAAGGAAGTATAGCTCTGGGAGCAGGTGGACAGGAGCAGAACTAGTGGATACGTCCCTTGTACTTCTAGTTCCATGTTGCTATTGTATTCGTGTCTTTGTACTATGAGCTGAAATAATAAAAAGACACTTATCTTGTGATTTTTTATTTCCTGTCCTTTTGTTTGGTTGATACTGAGTGGTCCTGGATAAAACTATTGACTTGAACCTCACTTTCAAGATTTCTACTAGAGGAGACCCAGTGACTTCACACTGATGCCGACAGTGTGACTCGACCCTTGGAGGCGAGAGTGATAGTTGGATCTCTTGGTAGTTACGTCGAGGCCTTACGACGCCATCCACGGCATGAATACATCATTCATGTCAGGATTGACTATAGTAGGCAATGGGTGTGGTTCATCCAGGGGATGAGAACGAGTTTCTCTTTTCGGAAAAGGAGAAATTTTAGCAGCTCTTTCAGATCGTAAGCAAGGAAGGTGCAGATCATCCAGGAGGGGATGAAGACTGCACAGTGCAGTAAGAAACAGGAAACTGGCACCAATATTAGAGACTCATGCATGTTAAATGTTTCCATAAGAGGAATCTTAATGGAGAGATGAGTCTACAAAGCATCAGACGTAGAGGCAGAGCTAGGAGAGCAGCATGAGGTGGTGTACATCTTAACATGCTACAACCACCCGCCTTAGTTATCCCCACCATGCTCAGGGAGATGGAGGGAGGAGGAAGAGATTAGCTGCATGCGGTCAGGGAGAGTGACCCAATGGCTCTAAATATGATTCAATGGACAGTCTGTGTCTACTACTAACTTCTGTAGTAAAAGACGTCGATATGAATCATTCCTTTCTTTCACAAATCTTTTCCCAGACCTAGAGTTTCCGGTAAGTCGTGGACTTGACCCCCACGTCTAGAGATACCTTGGGAAGAGACTCGACAGTCACACTTACGCCGACATTGTGGTCAAACCCTCGGGGCGAGAGTTTCGGTTGGAATCTCTTGGTGGCAGCGTCGAGGCCTTACGACGTTGGTTTGAGTATGGACTGGGCAATCATAGTTAATACACAAAATGACCGTATTAGGCAAAAAGGTTGTGGTTTAACTACGACGTCGGAATGGTTTTTCCTTGGTCGGTGAAAAAGGAAACCCCACGCAGCACAAGATAACTCTTGCACAAGAGGGTGCGACCGATCACTCTTGATTCGGTCAACCTTACCCTCGTGGCAGCAGTCGTTTGAGTTCCAGTTCTAACAGGAATTGGAGACCTATGGAGTTCGAGGATGACAGTCACATCCTTATACGGGTCTCACCTCGACGAGGTTCACAAAGATGTGGCCAAGGCGGAATGTTATCTCCGAGGTTCAACGGACCTTTCTAGGTCCTTAGTTGGGTAGGCGAGGTGGTTTACCGCTTGACCCATCCACCTCAGTTTCACCAGGTGCACGAAGACTTCCACATATCTCAACAAAGGAGATATGTGGTCAACCCTTCGCATATCATCAACCATGGGGAGCTGGATGATGGAGATGGGGTGTCTTTGACGGAGGTTCTTGTGGGGATCGAGGATCGACAGGGGTGGATCCTACGAGAACGGTCTATTCCTCGGGTGCACTTTCACTGGGAGTATAGGAACCTCTAGGTGAGCACATGAGAGAGGGAGGCTCAGATGCATGCTCTGTACCGCTTTTGTGACCCTAGTTTATGTTAAATATTTACGAGGACGTAAAGCCCTGAGGTGGGAGTAATGTAAAGACCTGGAAATTTCAAGTGAAATTTTTTTTTCTCTAAATTTTCTTTGGGATTTTACAAGAACGCAGTTTCTGACGGTGCCTGATTCTGAGTCCCGGTGTGCCCGGAATCAATTTTCTGATGTTTAGCTCGGGTACGTTCAGTGAACGAACGAGCGGGTTTTTCTAACTTCTGAACCAGTTCTCGGAATCGAATTCTGAGGGCACCGATGGAATCGCAGTGCCGGTATTTTCTTAGAAACACCTTTTCTGGAGTTGCGTTTTCTTGGGTGTGGTTTTTAATTTTTGGGGATTAAGTGAAGAAAATAAAATAATGTGGTGCGAAAACATTATTTTATTTCACTTAAAGACACTTAAAACTACTTAAGATGAGTTGATGTGGATAGGGTGCAATCCAAAATATCCTACCCTCTTGGTAGGATATTTGTGAGGTGGGGCCCGCACGAGCCCCACCATTTCTTTTCCTCTAAGTAACGCACCCGCGAAAACCCCTATTTAATGAAAGTCAACCGTGTGTTTTTCTGGATAAGAAATGACTCATTAATTGGGCAGTTAAATCGTTACAATTAATTCATTGAATTTATTGTTCGTTTATTTTCTTTGAAATTCAAATGTGTCATGTGCGTTAATAACATAAGATAACTCTTATTTTATTTCTGTTGGAACTTGTGGCGTGGAGATGATTTGGAGGAAAGGGTTCTTCTTCTAAAAAGAACGCAAAGAACGCGAAGAATGCTCCGACCTCTGACGAAGAACTCCAAACCCTCTGAGATCGACGACGCGACGCCATGTACCACGACGTCAATGACGCTTCTTACGCGACGTTTCTTCTGTGAAGATCCTTCTCTTCTACGACGATCCTCTTCTTCCGCGATGGTTGATTCCGCGACGAACTCGCATTCGACGACAATGCTTGAGGTAGGGATTTATCTTTTAAGAATGATTTTATTCCCTTGTTTCTTTCTTTCTAAAGAAAACAAAGAACATGGAACAACTTATTACCTATTTGATCCGCGAACGTTTTCCTTGCGGGTTGGGAATAGTCTGTTGTGGGGAAAAACATTTTGGGTTGTTTCTCTTTTGTTTGAGAAATTTCATTGTTGTTCTTCGTCTTTTGGGACTCTTGTTACCAACTTAACGGGAGGAGGTCGGACCGCATGAACACGGCTGACTCTCCTCCCTCTTTGTTGTTTGATTCGTTGCGGCACGAACAAAGGCGGCACAATGCAACGACATTGTGCGGACACGAGAAATAACGCGGCGAGGAAGCGCGGCGCCATCACGTCGCGCCGTTGAGGCCGAACGAAACCACGGGTGGAGTCAGGGCCGCGGAGGTGATTTGAAGACCCCGTGTTTTGTTGTCAAAGTGTGGATCGACGGACGATGGTGAGGCTGGCCGTGAAGGCGTTTTGAAGGATTTGCAGCGAACGTTGGGTCCTGGGACGATCACTGGCGAAGACCGCAGGCGAATCGGACCACGGGAGCGCATCCGGTGGTCCTTGGAAGCCCCCACCGATGCGCCACGCCGGGGCGGCGGCGCCCGGACCGCCGCCGGAAGAAACCGCTGCGGCTGATGCCACGACGGCAGAGCGCAGTCCCGCGACCGCACGGGACAAGAGGGGGGTGGCGGGACGCGGCTGGCTGCCGCGTCCACCGGCACGGGCGGCCCCAACCGAAGGGCCGCAGTTCTTCACATGGGGGCAGCGCCCCGCTCCGCTCCGCTCGACCATAACCAGCTGAGCCGACCCACCGGCCGGGCCGGGTCGCGCAAACCGGGTCGGGTCGAACCGGTTCGGGCCGACCCAGGAGGGGTTGGGCCGGGTCGGTCCGGGCCCAGACACCCCATTTTCGGATCAATATCGGTCAAAAGCTCATATCTTGGGCTACAGACCTCCATTCGACGCACCGTTAGCGGAAATGCTATCCTTGTACCGAGACGATCGTTTTTACATATTACACTCATGTTTTCGGAATACTTTGGGTACGGCCGGGTTGGTTCGTACACGGAACCAACCGGGCCCTCGGAGTGGAAACACTCATATCTTGAGCTCTGGACGTCTGATTGACGTACCGTCGACTTTTATGGGTTCCTCTAAGTGAGACGGATCTTTTGGCTTACTCCGCTCGATGTTTGGATGTCGTCGGAGTGCGGTCGAGTTGGTTCGCTCACGAAACCAACCGGGCCCATGGAATGAAAAATCCAATAACTCATAGACCGAGCGTCCGATTGATGCGCCGTCTGTCTCGTTGAATTCCTCTTGATGAGATGGAACTTTTGTAATGCTTCGACCGAGTTTTGGTTCAATTTGAATAGTGTCCGGGATGGATTGCACCTGAAATCCAACAGAGCCCCTGGAACGGAAAAACTGATATCTTTCTGACCGGACATCCGTTTGACGAACCGTCAGTGGCGTTGGTGATCACGTTGAGAAATGGTCCCTTTGAGTATACCCTATGAGAGTTCGGGGTACAGTTGAGATACAGCCGGATTGTTTCGCACACGAAACCAACCGGGCCCTGGGGACGAAAAGGCTAATAACTCACAGACCGGGCGTCCGATTGACGTGCCGTCTATTGCGTTGAGACCTCTATGATGAGGTGGTCATTTGAGATTCTTATTCGTGAAACTTTGAGATACTTGGAGTATTGAACAGTAGCTCGTGGAGCGGTCCCTCCCGGGGAGGATCATACGGAGTATGAAGACCATGTAGACGACTGAGACCTGACGACTGCTTGACTGACTCAACATGGAGTGAGTCGACTAGCCCAGTGGATGGAGTGCCTGGTATTTGGCAGGAGACCCACAGCGGACGGAGCGCCTGGTAGTTGGCAGCAGACTCGCGATACTCGACCGGAGGAGTACCTCTGTAGGCTATTAGGGGGAGCGCCCGGTATTTGGCGGTAGACCCACAGTGGATGGAGCACCCATTATTTAGCAGCAGACTCGCGGTACTCGACAGGAGGAGTACCTCAGATACTTGGATTAGTGAGCAGTACCTCGGAGTCGTGACAGGACCACTGTACACTCCAGAGATGGGGCTCTTCAGCAGTTATGGTTTCGATAATGAAAATCCTGGTTTGAGCTGAGACTTTTGACCTTGTGTTTATCTCATGATTGAGACGGGTCACTTGATAACTTAGGCATATGTATGGGAATATACCTCGGTAGTGGTTATCTATTGATTTCATGATCTTGTTGTTTTCCTCATGATTGAGATACGTTACATGATAACTTAGGTATATGAAAGGGCATATAACTAAGTAGAGGTTATCTGTTGGGATCTTCTTTGTGGTTATCCATGTTGGTTTTTAGTGAGACCTTGAGGGTCTCAGAGTCCCTACTGAGTATCGTTATACTCACCCCTGCATGGGCTATGCCCGCACCCCGTTGTGTTTTATTCAGACGATGAAAAGTGCTGACAGAGTTGGAGTGTTCAAGGACTGGACGGTACCCGGAGGTGGACTACACGACGAGTCAGTATCCAGAGGTGGACTTCACGACGAGATGAAATTCGGAGGAGGTTGACGGGCGAGAGCGTTGTGGAGGCTATCTGTACGTAATCTTCAGTTAGGATCTGTGGTGGACGATCCAGGAGCTGCACCATCTATACCTACCCTTCAAGAAGGATCCAAGGAGGACCACCCAGGAGCCGCTTCCGTTCTTCCAGCTGTTGTCTTTTTTTTTTCTACTGAACTCTGTTCAGTTGTAGTTGTCCTTCCATTTGGTTTTGTATTCTGGCCCATTTACCTTTCAGCACTTCTCTTTGTACTTAGTGTTTTAATTCTTCTTGTACTTTGTGGTGTTTTGTTTACTTTTATAAGGAAATTCCTTCCCAGTTATCAGGATTTATGCCTTTGGTGCTAGTCACCAGCCCCTGGCCTATGGAAGGCGGGCTTGGGGTTTTTCACGACACGGGCCCCGAGGACGGGTCGTGACAATTTATGTCTAATATTTCTCATGTGAGATAATCATAGGATTGATGGATCCCATCACGGTTTTATAATTTTAATGTTGATCACTATTTCAATGTCTTGGACATCATTTTTGAGGATTTAATGGATGGAAATTTAATCATATTAAAGTTATTTTTTTAGATATCTATTTTTGAGGTATATGTGAGGTTTAAACATAACATGTAATATGAATGTTTTTATATGAATTATCTTTTAATTTTGAATAAAATACATTAATGAAGTGGATAATCCTAGGTTTTTATATAATATTTTATTTTGATGTCATTATGTGTTGTTACATTTTTGCATATAAAAATTGAAAGGCAAGAGACAACCATTGTGGATAAAACACATTATTATTGTTGAAAATATTATAAATGTTATTAAGTGTTTTTCTAACCTTTCTAGTAATATCATAATTATTATATTAATATATATCTAGAAAAATGCAATCCCATGGGCAGAGTGATAACCTGTCATAACTAGTATGGCCCCAAACCATGAACCCGTAACTTACAAGTGAAATGTTCTCATCACCTAACATTGGAAGAAATTATCTCTGAGTTAGTATGAATTATTATTTTTATTTGAATAGTGTAACATATAATTTTTTTATATATTTATATCATATGATCAATTGTATATATAATTAGGATTTTCAATATGATTTAGTTATTAAGTTATTAATGAAATTTTGGGAACCTTAGGTGAGTAATATAAAAAAGAATATTACCTAATTTTATTTGAGGAATAAATTATTGAATTATATTTTAGAATAAAAAATTATTTTAATGTGGATTTATTTTTATTCAGGTTATATACAACAAATATAATCATATCATAAACATTGTCTTATTAGGGAAATTATAATTTCTTAATGAGGAATTTAGAGTGATTGATATTATTTGATGATAAGTGAAAGAAAAATATGGATACTATGTTATAAAATAATTTTTTTTTGTTTTAATGAAATATTCCAATATTTTGATGGTTTTTTTGGAATTTATTTAATGAGTTATCAATGTTGTCTTTTGTTTATAGTGTGTAATAATGAGTATTAAGGTTGGTTTTCTTCAAATAATGGTTTACTCAATATGGGAATTATCTTATCATTTTTAAGTAATTTATTTTTGTTAATGTATTAATATAGTATGAATATCATAATATCTTTTTTGGATTATGTGATCCCATAAAATTTTATTCTTGTGATTTCAGAATTAATAATAAACTTTTGAACTCATGATTCTGATCAAAAAGATAATTTTTTATAGAAATTGAATAAAAGATGGAATTTTTTGGGACAAGTAAGTATATTTAATTATTCATTAAATATATATGATAAAGTACTTCCTCAACTCCTATAATAGGATCACAAAATATTAATATTATATGTATATATTTTTAAATGAAATATCAATTGAATTTTATCCAATTACAGATTTATAGTTTTTTGATAGTTAACAGTCACTTGACCATTCAATATGATATTTTCTATCTATCCATATATTCTTGTTCTTTTCTACCATGTAAATTTATTCACATATAACCAATTTTTTTCTTTATAAAATAATTTTTATGTTATATTACAAGGGACATTCTTACATCTCATTATCTCCTTTCATGTGGAAGTATTATTAACACTTTTCTTGATTTGGTATTTTATCAATGGAATTTTGAAAAGAATGATCCATTTTTATTGAGTCCAAGTAAAAATTTTGTGGGGAAATATATTAAACTAGATAGAGTGTAACATCACATTATTAAAAAACCACAACAATGTTTGTTATAACACAAAATATGAAACTCTTATCATAATCGTATTATATAATATTATTATACAGCCCTTATAACTGAACTGTTATATTGGAAAGTATGAATAGTATTATATACATATTTATATTTATATATAATGGCTATAGTAAAAATGTATATATTTATTTATTTAAAGGAAACAATCACTCATTTAACAATAACATCATTTTATTCAATAATGTATGTTTTTAAAGAGGTTAATTTTATATGTTTTCATAATTAAATATTATAATTAATTATTTAAAATTTTTGAAATATTATTTTGTCAAATAATAATAATTTTAATGTATTTATATCAAAATTACATTAAGGTGAAATTTAGGTATTTTCCTGAAAAATAAAATTTAAATTTTCATTGAATAGTTAGAATAAAAAAAATTATACTGAAATAGTATTTCCATTGTAAATATTTTTAAATATTAAATTACTTTTGATTTAGTTTAAAATTTTTATTAGTTAGTTTTGATTTAAAATAATAATATCTTGGTTTTAAAGGATTTTTTTTTATTTTTTTATAAAAATATTTTTTTAGAAAGTACAATTTTCTAGAAAACCATTTTCTTCACATGTTTCATGTTCGATTTTATATTAAATTATGAAATTTTATGTGGTTAATTTTTAAAATATTATTCGTTATTTATAATCAGTGGGTAAATATTTGTTAAATAGTTCCCCTTCTTCTATAGTCATTATCAAATGTGTCCTAATTTTTTTTATTATAATAGTAAATGGTAAAAAAGTTATATAATGTTAAATAATTAAAATTAAAAGGTTTATAAAGTGACAAAAATAGTTCACTTAATATAAATATATGATTCCATTTAATATAATCTCATTCAATATTTGGTTATATGGGAATATTTTTCTATTTGGATGTAATTTTGACCCATATAAGATTTTATTTTATGAAATGTCCAAAATATCACAATATTGTTTTCAATAAATAAAATATTTTTAACAGGTAGATAAAGAAATGACATGTTATTGTATAACTCTTATTTTAATAAAAAAAATTATCATTCTGGTAGTAATATATTTTTTAGTGATTATATTATTACATTAAATGATTACACAATACTTGTGTGGAATATTATTAATTAAAGGGAAAATCAAATAAACAAATTTAAAAAATAAAAAGAAATAAATAATAGAAAATTTAATAATATAATTTTATTAATACGAACACACAATGTTAGTGGAATAATATGTAAAATAAAATAGTTCTTTTCATCTCAATGATATTAAAGTCGAAGTAGTGATTAATTCTAAAGATAATGAGTGATGTTATTTTATAATAAAATCTATTTTTTAAATCATATTAAATTAAATAAACACTAATAATTGTATTTTCATTATTAATTTACATATAATATCATCCATTATCTATTTATTGAAATTTTCACATTTGTAATAACTATCCTGACAATTAATGAGCAAAAAACACTATATTCCAAGTATGTTTGAAAAGGGTTAAAAATGGTTAAATTAAAATGATATGGGTAAAAATTTATTTAAAATATGTACAATTTTTATTGGATAAATTTGACTATACCATTATAGTAATATATTCGAGGATGAATTTTATAATATAATTATTTTTATATAAAGGATTATATATTTGTTAATTCAAAGAATGTTACAAAATATCAATTTCTATGATTTTTATTTCTATTATGTTTATAAAGAGGTGAAAAATGATGTACAGAATTAAAATATGTATCAATTTTGAGCTAAAAATATTAATGATAAATATATATTAAATATTTTTTGTTATTAAATAATGGCCAAAATTTCATATGCAACCCCATTGTAGAATTTCTTCAATGAATAATTAATATAATAAAATATTATAAACCTCATAAAATTAACATAATTTCACTGAGTTAAACTTTACGATGAACATTATATGTTAATATAAAATATTATTATTTTTTAGATGATGAAATTCCAATTGAAACTTTATAGTTTTGTATTTTATGACATATTAAATTAATATTGTCTAAATTAACAATAATAAAATTTTATGGAACAATAAATCATTAAATTTCATTTAAATATTACAATTTTAATAAAATGAAAAATTGGTTATTATATTATTTTAAATTTCATCCCATCTACATTTTTATTCCTTTTGGAACCAATTGTACCAATAATATTTTTAGAATAATTAAATATTTTTTGAAATCATAAATGTTCTCGTCAGCTTAATTATAAAGGGTACATCCTCCCTCACTCTATTAAACTTCATTAAGCCTTATATCTAGACTAAACTCTCATAATTTACCTTCTCAAACTCACTATTCGCATACTATTGGTTTTGGTATTATAGAAAGGCCTACCCTGGAGCACATTAGAGAAGATATACAGGTGTTTCTGTGAAGAAGTGGTAATCTCCATAACCGATAATTTTATTTTTATAATATTATTTTCTTCCTATAAATCAATTGTATTTATCATAAAATAACAAATTCATCATATAAAAAATGAATAAATGTTTTTATAATTATGATATTAACATTTTACAACATCTTTTTCTTGAAATGAGATGTGAATGTATTACCCTTGATTACTTAGGGCTTACCCTCTACACATAGAGACACAATTAATTCATCCTAACCACATATAATAGATGTAAATAACAATTGGTTAAATGTTTATAAATTTCATTCATGAAAAATTTACACTTTTTAAACAAAATGTTAGGTCTACCTTCACACTATTAAAATTTCTTGAAAACTATAACATCATTTATGAATATGTGTGGAATATAACCTCTCTGAAATGATATGATTCATTTTGAATTTTTATTTTAATTGGATGGAACTGGGGAAAAATTTTATTAATTTATTTTATATTAATGATATTAAAATTATACTATAATGGTGAATTAATATTAACCATTCTTTCATTACATCCATTAAAAAATGAAAAAGGCATTAATGTGTACGTACGTTCTATCGTCTCCGTGAATCATATAATTCACTTTTATGTCTCAAAAATTTATTGATGACTATATATTTTTATATAATGATGATATATTACATTAATATTATTATTAATATTAGGTATATAATCTAATTACGATAAGTTTACATGGAGGAGAAAAACTAATAAAAAATACTCACGATGAAGGAAACAATTAACACTCAGAAACGACAATTTTTATATAGAATTATTGATAAAAGGTATTTCTGAAAAAAATATATATTTTATAATATTTTACTCATTAAAATTAACCATTAATATATATGTAATAAATATAAATATACTATACATGATTCTAGATTAATTTCAAATCTTAGTGAACATTAGGTATGGAATTTTCATCTAATTTTAATTTAGGTGGGACACATGCTTCATATAACACATATCTCTAATTGGTGTTGTAAATATATATCATCTGAATGAATAGTATGGCACATATCATGACAATTATTTTGTTTATATGTTAATATATAATTTTTTATATCATCGGACTAATGATTCAATATATTTCAAATTGGTAATGGTTTTCTTTTACAATATCATAAATATTCTGAATTTTCAATGTTTAAGACTCTATTTGGAGAATTATTTTGAATTTATATCCAATATAAATATTTTATAAATAAATTTAATAAATGTATTAATAATTATTCTATTATTTTATAATGTCATTTTTACCCATTTTAATAATTTTTAGAAAATGTTTTGAAATGAATAATTTATTCCCATAAGATGTATATTGTGTATTTTTAGAAAAATAATATTGAAGGAATGTTGTTATCTTATATATAGAAAATAATATTCCAAAAAATATGACTACTTTTTTATTTTATACATCATTTACATTTTTTCTTATTAATTTTCAATGAAGGTTTTTTACTAAATAATTTTTTAGTTATTTATTAAAGGATGAGATCTCAAAATGGAAAATTTTCCCTCAAGAATTATTCCATTTGATCTTTCAAAATTATTTTTCCTTATAACATGACATCCATTGATGATACATAAAATTTAATAGGATATGATAGATTGATAACATCCTTATTATTTCATTTGATAGATATTTTTACACTGAAAATATGAAATGTTTATAGAAGCCAATATATTTTATTGATTATGATACGAAGAATCATTTAGGTTCTTATGGCATGTATAAATTTCATTATTGGTTGGTGGGACCTATACCTCCCTATAATGAATTATGTATAATAATATATCTCATGATATATTTATAGGAGGAAAAATAATAAGGATTATTCATTATTGTAAATATGTCGAAGTGCTTCATACATTATGTGGATCAAGTATGGGTATCTAATCCAATATAGCAAATAATTTCTGATTCATGAATTGATTATCATGGTATTTAACCATTATATATGACATTGATTATATACTTATTATGATTGCACATACACATTTAAAAAATGAATTTAATTCTAATTATTGACTTAGGATGGTTCCTCATTATTTTTTTTATGCCTTTTTAAATTCATATGTCTTATGTCATAATTATAAATTATGATCAATTACAGAATGGGTATGAACATTATATGTTGTGGTCATTATATTAAACGATTTTGATTATGATATTATTTCATAGTATCATTGATTGATATCTCTCATTATTTCCTTTATTGATCTTATTATACAACCCTTTTTCATCTTTTCCCTCATTTACAAAGAATTGTTCAAAATTATTTTTTCAAATTGGATTTATATATATTTAATTTTTTGGGACATATTAAATATATAACATTTCATATAAAAACTGTGAAAAGTGGGTGATGATTTTGAAAATTATGAACCAGTTTTTTATGAATATAAGATATTATTATTCGTTAATTATTCTCTATAATGTTAAACCCATAATTTCATTTGGAATATCTGTGATACAATATTTTATTTTTATCCTATTAGTATTTCATCAATTGAAAAATTGGGTATCATTTTTCAATAAAACTGACCAAAATAAAAATCTGATTCTTTAGACGCCATATCTAGAGTGCAGGTAATTGGATTTTACATTTTTTCAGGTCCATATGATGGATGTTCCATAAGTGTATACTATTGGAGTGATTTATAAAATAGGTATTTGGTCAAAGACCAGTATAGTAGGGTCGGATAACGAAAAGACAAGTATTCCATGATTCATATGTAAAAATTCATGTCGGCGGGCAAGTCTATTCTTCTAAATTAGATTTTATTATTATAGATATTGGTTAATTATTAGAATATATTTGAGTTATTTTATTAATCAATTATATTTTTTAATTTTTTTTGATAACAATGTATCTCATTTTTTAAATATTTTCTTAATTTTATTCATGAATTGAATTACTTGTAATTGTTACTTCATTATTTCATTACATTGTTAAACTATTGTTGAAATTGTTGATATACATATTCAATCCCCATGATCCTATAGAGACTAATGGTTATGAACATATGCCTGATTTCATGATATTATAAATGATTATAATCAATTTCATTATTGATATGGATGTATTGGTTAGTTTCTATTTACCAATAGATTTCATTAGGAGAATGATATTTTTTTAATCACTTACATAAATAAATTATGTGATATTCAGACAATTGGAGTTAATTTTATATAGCATGGATCCACAGATTTAAAAATATCAGATGATAATGGATTAATGTTAACTTGTATCATTCAGATGAATTATTTGAGATAGATCCCATATAGGTTCATAGTCCCTTTCTATATCCCTTAATTATACAGTGTTGATCGAGTTGAATGTTCTAAAATTATAAAACAAGGACACTGTGAAAAGGGATTTAGCAAGTCGATTACATTACTACATGGTGCACTTTTTATGATTGAAAATATTAGTTGGTTAATCTTTTATGATGCATAGATTTTTTTATGGTTAATTAGATGAATGTGAAGAATTGATATAATTTTTCTATGATCAATGATCTAATTGATCTCTTGATGGGATCTTAGTGGTTCCCCATGATTTATCTCTAATATGTTAATTACCAATTGTGTGGTTCAAGACATGGGAATGAAAAAGGGATATATTATGAGATGCTATTGAATATACAAGTAGATGTTGGAACAATGTATAGTAATAACCACACTAATAGTATTCACAGATAATAAGTACAAGGTAATCCACCCACATCAGAATAGTTTCTTCACATTTTTCATTGAGGGAATAAACATATATTCGCCAAAACCAAGGTAGAAAGTTAGAAATATCTGGACTATATAGATTACACATTGTTTAAATAAGAGGTATTCTAAGTTATTGATATATACCATTTGGATTATGGAGGTTAGGTTCTCCGATCATGTATATTTTGAGAAAAATATTTCACTAGACTAAGAAAATGATGATGTAATGACAAACTAGACCCATGCCATTAACTTGTTTGACGCAATGATACTTATCGATAAAACATGATACTATTACTTATTTGTTATGGACATATTGTTCTTAACATCACCAATGATCGCACTGATAAATAAGATACAATGATAAATTGGTCATACTAGTGTGAATGGGCATTTCTTTAGCGGATAAAGAATGTAAATTCATATGAATTATTGATACTTTCCAATAAAGTGATTGGATATGATTTTTTAATATGATTTATCATCAATTGGTTCTGGGTTAGTGCTGATGAATTGGGAGAGGGTTGTAGCTACTGGGTCATGGATGTTATGACTCTATAAAGGGAACTAT
The DNA here is from genome assembly GCA_963277665.1 of Viscum album. Classification (NCBI taxonomy): domain Eukaryota; kingdom Viridiplantae; phylum Streptophyta; class Magnoliopsida; order Santalales; family Viscaceae; genus Viscum; species Viscum album. Next base: position 1,974,574,521 of record OY728127.1, read on the forward strand.
AATACCCATGGTTGGATGCTAGCATCTATGATCAATGAATTTATGTGTTGGGTAAAAACTCATTTGTCAAAGGATTATTATCCATAGTGATGCCAATATCCTCTACTACATCATCAAATAGTAAGAACTTGAGTAGAGGAAAAATCAATGGGTATAGTTTCTAAATTAGATCATCTTTGAGGTTTACATTACACTATTAAAAGGAAATATCATTTTATTCATTTTTGTGTCATAATGTTGGTATTACTAGATCATGGTTAATGAACTATAGAGGATTTGACTAAAAAATTTCATTCTAATTTATTTTAAATTTATTTCTTGTGTAGATTTATTTTCCCATCGCTTTCCTTTTTCTATTTATAGAAAAGTGGAAATGATTTATGTAGATAGCTGGGGGCGCATGGTTGGCACATGATTTGGAAAACCAAGCACATTTTCCAAGTTAACAATGAGACCTAGTTGGATTTTTGAATAGAGTCTTATTTCATGGTTAGCGCACTTCTTGTAAACCATTTGAGGAAACTATGTGGTAGGTCCTACATGGATAGTAAGGGGTAAATGTTTACTACATGGGTTAGAAAACTATGTGGAATACTTAGTTCATTAAAAAATTGATGATGTAGTTTCATTTATCCCTAGATTTTTAACAATAATAAGACACTATCCTCCAACTCATAATTTTCAACCATAACTTCTTATCCCTCCCAATTTTCTACGATTTACGAATCATTTAAGTGGTGTATTTTGTGTTATTTTTCCTTGAAATATCAAATTCAATGATTCTCCTCTTCGATTTCTACTACATTTTAAATTTTCTATTTGTATTTATATGGGTTTTGTTCTCTAGTAGGTTTTGTAACTTTTTTCGATTTTATATTAGTTATAGTGTTTGATATTTATTTTTATGGTTTAATCATTCCATTATATGGTTCTCTTGAGGTACAATTATGATTTTTCATCAATCCCCAAAAATGGTTTCACTTGAGGAAGGTTATTCCTTGTTTTATCATTGTTGGTTGAATTTAATATGAATTATTTAGTATTTAAATATATTCTATATAATTTTTCTGTGGTGGGAAATGAGTTTTCAGAGATATTTGTGGTGCGTATATTTGAAAAATGATATTTAAATAATAAATGGGTTGTGTTTCATCTTTAAACACATGTTGTGGTCTATATTTGTTTTTTATAACTTATGAATGTTGTTTAATAAATTGTATAATTAGTGAAAAGAATGTTTTAATATTTTTTTAGAATGCATGGGAATTTAGAAGGGTTTTTTTCATTATAAAAGGTGGTTTCTTATTTGTATTCATATTTAATGTGCGGGTATTGGAATACGTTGACATATGTGACAAGTCAACTGAAAATTTTGAGTGAAGGTAATCGATGATATTTAGGTGTCAAGACTATGACAAGTATGATAGATGATTCATATTTGGCTAGGCCAAAATTCATCAAGGGGGTTTGATGATAACAAAACTAAATTAATACTTGTTGATGTTTGGAATCTAGAAGAATTTTGTATGTTTCCCTTCTCTACTAGATTAAGGACATGAAACCAATTTGTGTGAATAATATACCATGTTTCATCATGATATGATGTAACTTGTGTAACACTAGATCTAGATCCTCTCGGTATTTCCTTGATTTAGTGTTCACATGTTATGTGGTACCATGTGTTGGCATATTTTTAACCATGAGTATATTTTGTCTTTAACAAATGAAATTTTAGAAAAGTGTATTACATTAAATTTTTACCCTTTAAAAGTTATTTCATTTAAAAAATATTTCAATAAAAAAAATTACCAAAAATTATTGAAATTTTTTAATGAAATTGTTCATGTTAATTTTTCCTCTAATGATATGGTATTGATTTTTTTTATAGTGGCATCCAACAAGGAATTTGATCACAACCTAGATACACCAATGGTTGTATGAAAACTGGGTTATATTTGATTAAGGCAATGGAATGGTGTACCATGTTGTTTGTTTTGAGTTTCTAGTGGTTGTATCTTGATTTATTATTGGTGATGGCTTAATGAGGATGATTCTATTGTTATTGTGGGTTTTTAGGAATATAAAATATAGATAAATTTTTTCAAATAAATTTTTTCGATACCCGAGAACTAGTTTCTAACCCATGGGGATCAAGAATGCACTTAGACTCATGCCATAGACTATTTCCGAAGTCGGTTCAAATGGAAATACATCTTGGTTCATGACTAAATTGTATTAGATAAGGTTACTCTCTTTAAGTACATGATATTTGGGTTGTTTATAGATACAATAAATAAATGATTATTGAGGTCTCAGGTTCTAGTTGTGATTAGTGTGCCTAGCCATCACACCTCTTGATGGAACATGAGTCAACATGAGAAGTTTGGATTTTGTTTTAATTCTCATCTAGTTGAGGAAAAAATTTTATAGAATATATATGGACACTATATTAAGGTGGATTGGTTTTTCCATTTGGATTGTTATTGTGAAGGATTGGGTTATGTACAAATTATTGGTTCTGTCTGACATTTTTTTCATCAATGGTGAATGTTTTCAGAAAGGTGGAATTCATGGATTTTCTTATGGACATTGCTTCTTGTAGAAAAAAGCCTCTATGAAGATCTCATACATGACTACTTGAAGAGGTTGGAGAGAGTTACCCCTCATCAATTGATCATAAATTCGTGGAATCATAAATTCAGGATATCCATGATTTGCGAAAAGGTGTCGGATTTTGTACTACATTGGTTTGAGATGATGAACAATGTCCTGTAAATGGAAAACCTAATGAGTTTCTCAAGAAAATGAATGCTTCTTTCTCAGGTATCATCGATCCTCAAAAAAAAAAGGAGAATGGATTGAAAAAATAGAGAATATATTTGTGTTATTTGACACTCGTGAGGTATATATGGTGATATGTGATTCATTTTTGTTAAAAGATACATATCATAAGTAGCGGGACATAGTGGTACATGCGGGTAAGAAGAATTATATGAGATGGAAGGACTCCATGGATATTTCTTATGAGGATAATTTTCATTAATTCTTGGATGACTCTAATCCTGAATGTTAATGTGTCTTTTCCATTGATATTGGCCCATGATGGGGAACGCTAACCACTTTACTATGATATGTCAATAAACACATGAATTCAATTCCAATGATAAAATGAAGGCTTAGAGGTTTGAGATGGGTATGCAGATATAGATATATTCTAAATTCATTCTGATTAAGCTACACACATATACAGAAGTGGTTGACCATGCTTAGAGGATATAGATTAATCTAAAGGAAATTTATGGTTCCTTCAAGGTTTTCAATACTGCGGGAAGTCGATGCTCATTAGAGAAATAGAGGATGAATGATGAGTAGGGTAATAATGGATGTGGTAATTTATTCTAATATTCCATGCAGTCTTTTTTTGTTTATATTTTTGTAGGTTCTAATGCTTGAAACTAGTATGGAAGGGTATGGTACGTATGAACCATGTGAACATGTCCTACCAAACCATGTCACTGATGTAGAGCGATGGTTCACTTGTATCCATTCTATAGAGCCACACCTTCTTATTATAGTGGATAATGATTTGTGGCTTCGAGGGGGATGTTAACACTGTCAAAACCTTCCGGGATAGATGGATATCAACACATAGGTCATCGAATAAGGGTATGATCATTTATACAGTAGATTTATTTTAGTGTAAAGATTTAGGCTAGTGGTCTTTCTTATGCTTAGGATGAGACTAAGAAACATCATGTGGTGTATCAAGCACATATAGAATCATTTGTAGGGCCTGTGATAGTTAGTGGTAAAATTCCCATATCATCATCTTTCCATGGGAGTTTTCTTTTATATTTGTGCATTAGATTCTTTTATTTCTTCCATCATGGTTGATGTGCTATATTTTCAAATTTATCTTATGATTTATTTGATGTAGTTGGTAATGATTCTTGTATGTAATTGAGAGAATAGATTCATGTGTCCTTCTTTTTCACTCACCATGTAAGGGGTCATGATGGAATGTGAAATATGGGTCTTGGATATGGTATTTTCTAATGTAATCAGGGGTATGGATTGAATGGTTCAATTTTAGGAACATATTGTCTACCAATGGTGGATAGGGACTTTTTTAGAACATGATGCTACTACCCTAGGTTTTCATGGAGAATTGGATCCTCAGCCGAGTTGTTATAGCACTTTGCTACTGGAATTAAGTAATATCATTTTTCAGTTATCATAATTAACATTGGAAGCGAATGGTTGGACTATTATGGTTTAATATCATTCTATTTTGTATTATTTCTTAGAGGTATTTCCAAATGATTTTTTTTGGTTTTACTCAAGAGTTGGATGAGGATGTCACAAACCAACCCGATTTTTTCTTGAACGGGTCACCTGTACTAATCCGTGACAAATATTGAAAGCTTTTCCAAATGCCCACAGACTGTAAACATGTGTTGGCAATCAGTTATGTGATCAATGGAATTGATTTATCCAAAAAATAATTAATTCAAACAGTAGAAATAAACAAATTTTCCAACTATATATAATAATATCAAAGTGAAAATCTTTTACCCAATGCTATAAAATTCAAAAAACTATAAAATAAATCCCCAACATAAAATCTAACAGTGAAAAATCTCTTTTTGATGTTGAGGTTCACTCTCAGATACCGAGATCCACTATCAACCACGATGATCATGATCAATATTAGTCCTTCACCACCAGTTAAAAATTGAATATCATATTTGGAATGAGAATTCAAATTCAGTAGGCTAGACTGATAATCAATTCCCCATGCACATACATTAAAATAAAAGAATTATCAATGTCATGTTTCAAACACAACATATAAATGAATGTTATTGTACAAATTTTACATGAAACCCAACTATACTCTATATCCCTACATCATTTAAAAACCATGTTCATGTCTAATAGTGAGGCATTAACATTTCTAGGGGAAGTGATTCACTCATTTAAAAACGATAGAAGAGAGTATAAAAACAATATATATTTTTTGAAAAATCATAATATTTAGGAATCCAATGCACCAATGATCTAGAAAAACACATTATATGATGGTACAATAATAATCACATAATAACAGAAATCTAAATAAACACACAAGAGAATCCTTGTATCTCAATAATCCCTGTATGAAACTAGGTTCAAATAAACATGGGTTAACCAATGATATTGTGAAAAATCAAAAACAAACTTATAAATGAGGCCATCTTCAGAAAGAATGCCTCACATGATGAATATCAAATAGCCCAAAATAATCCTATCCACCATAACTCAGGACAGACTGAAGGGGAAAATACCATTTTAGTAAACATAAAATATCCACCTATTATGGGTAGTCAGCTAGTGTATAATCTAGCCATTATAGTATCATCCCAAAAAACATATCCCACTCATCCATGTTCCTATGTCTCACTTATAAAGAGGATTATCCAAAAGATACCAATTGTCCATCAATTTACATTAATATACTCTAATAATTCAAAAACATGCCATACCTCGATTCAACGCAAGATCGATTCACATGACATAAAAATAATAGAACACATGAAATCTATATCAAGGACATATAATTATCATAATGGATCACAATTATTCAATATATAGGACATACCATCCATTAAAAACTAATATTTCTTGAGAAAAACCCAATGGGGATTTTCATAATAAAAAGATTCACTATTTTCACAATGGTTCCAAAGGGTCTTTATGAAATATCCACATAACATCACTTCCAAAGAACAATGTTCATTTCCTCAGAAGGGTGAAAACATTGTTTTTCCATTTCACAACTATTTAGATAACATACATTAAATTAATAACATTTCTATTTGAAAACTAAACCATTTAAATCAAAATCTCAAAGAGTTCACTAATCCACAACACCTACAAATCCACATTTCAAAAAAAATACATGTACATTTTAAATATAAAAATATATTGAAATACTGTTAAAGGAACCAAAATCATCATTTTTATTATCCAAAATATTTTAAGAAGTCCTAACAATGCATAAGATGACAGAAAACACAGGAAAACCCAAATGGTCAACTTATCAAACTCTTTGTGTGAATCATTTAACAGAATAATTCGATTTAACATTTAACAAAGAAAAAAAATCCACTTTTCATAAAAAAATTATTTCAAGGATCACATATCACAAACTAACAATAAATTGAGGATCATCTGAAATGAATTCAATGATTGTTAAATTTAAAGAAAGGAAAGTGCATGGGAATCCTACCTCAAATCCATGGACTATCAAAGACACACTCAAAAAAATTCACCACTAGAGTTCTGATAGCCAAACTCTATCGAGTGGAACCCTAAAATAAAAGAAACACAATTATACACCACCCACGGTATGCATATTTTAGTAAAATTACAACAAGGGTTATAAGTAAAAAATGGAATAAATTCATTAGAGAAGGATAATGGAGTAATAACCATTTGATATTGTTGAATAATCACCAAGAAAACACATCAAAATAAAAATGTAGTGGGTTGGAAGAGACAACAACCACTAATGGAGGATTCCAAGTTATACAGTATGAATAGGGTAGGATCTAAGAATAAATAAAAATTAAAATGATGGATAAATCCCAAAATACCACTCTACTGAGTGGGTTGCATAGTTAGCTTGCACGGTTTAACAAACAGTGTGAAAACCATGTGATTTCCCACTATCTAGTGCGGCTCCTGCGACACACCTAGGCTGCATGGTTTTTTCAACTATGAAAAAACCATGCGACCCCATTAAAACATACCTATATGATTTTAATAATCCATTGCTTTAATCGTACAACACAGTAAATGTCTAAAAATCTCTATTTTCATCCCAAAACACATCTAACTCAACATGATTAGGCATCCAAAAAACGTACCCTATAGAAAGGATCCACTATGAGTGTTAAAAACTCATTTTCCAAGACACCACCTCATTATACCTTTCATGGTAACCAATAATAGGTACTAAAACCACCCACAAAACCTCCATGACAAAAATTTTAAATCTAGATGAAAGAGAACTCAGGGGGGAAACATGATCTAAAAAGTACTCCATAACACAATTTCGAAACAAAAATCTAGGATTCCAAATTCCACCCACAATTACATATTCCACTCCTAGAAAAGATAAAACATGTTCTAGTTTTTTATCAATGACTAATGATACTAAAATTCATGAGATCCAACCCATCGATCTAAAAACATCCAAATACTGTAAAATCGTACTTATTCCTCCTTCCAAAATCAAACTAACAAACTGGAAGCAATAACCAAGAATAGAGAGAAAATTAGAACCAGAACCAGCACAACAATACTTCTAATAGATCCATTATTCTTGCTCAAGAAAATAAAGTCATGTTGCAAAAAAAGGTATCATAGAAATACAACAACTTTATATTTAGGAAAAATTATAAATTCTAACACTAAAACCAAATGAAATCCAATCACCAATAGTGGGAGGCTCAATTGGACTCGAAAAAAATTCAAGAAACCTAGTAGTAATTCCTCCTAGAATAATTTTAAATGATTCATATTGTGGGACTCCACACCATTAAGAACTAATGAGATTAGACAATCATTAAAATATACCATCATATACCAAATATCCCAACCACACGGGGAGGGTGTGAAGGGGAAAAATGATTGGAACACTGAAACCACAAATGAAACCTACCCATGACTCATCACCTCTAGATGGCCATAATCCAAATACCCAACTAATTCACCTGGGTCGGCAAGGTAATGACACTAATAGAGAAGTTGCATCCATGAAGGAAGAATCACATTAAAATAGTGAGGTATATGTAAATCACACTCCTTAAAACGAGATGAATTTTAAGTGATAGAGATACAAAAATATTCATTAAATGCCTCATCTAAAAAGTTGATGAGTGGGATTAGCTAAACTTCCCACAAAACTAGGATTACTTACTACGTTCCCAGTTCCCTCTAAGGTCATCGACTAGATCACTGATGTTTGAAGCATCAAATTCCTTATAGTAATAAGATACTAAACACTACCCATAACTCATTCCAATGTGTACACATTTGGGATCATGGAACTCCCAGAAAAAAATAAATGATCATGGCACATCAAGCAACTAACTTCCTCAAACAGTACAAATTTACCCAAGTAGGGATTTGGAATTTGAACACTTCATTATTACTTACTCTAGATAAGGAGAAGGATTAGTAAAGAACCTGATGAAACAAACCAACCACCATATATAAGAAAAGTTATAATCGAGATAATCACCATTACTGGAAGGCATGTTATGTCAAGCCCAAGCAACTGTCTACTACATCAAATGGTAGGGGTGTCCTTAAGAGTGTTTGATTTGACTATTTATACTTGAAAACTCAATAATTTTGGTTGATCAAATAGAAGGATTTATATTGGGGAACCACCCAAATCCACAACAGTAACATCAATCAATTATATATGTGGGAGAAAACAAGGAAACAAGGATACCATGTGATCTATCAAAACCAGGTCATGAACTATGAATAAAATATAATTGAACCATATTAGATGGAAACTAGTACAATGATTCCCTAAAACCATTATAGAATTTTTCGAAGTCACTTCTTCAAGACAAATCCACCAACATGATTTTTTCATAGAACACAACTTGATAATCGCTTCCAAATCACGATAATCTATATAAAAAAACACATCCAAAACCATGGAAAATAATCCATACAACCATTGGATATAAAAAACCGACAATTTATAGCCAAAATACGTATGAAAAACAAAACAACCATGGTGGAATTTTCACAATCACTAATGGTGTTATGTATAAATTCATTCACATGAACATTTAGGTTCCATAACAACCACATATCGTTACAAGCCACACTAGGAACACATCAACCATGAAAATCACAAGTACTCTCCACCCACAACATCATCTAACAATGTCCTGAATATATTAATACATTAGAACACTCATGGAGAACACCAAAAGTTCAAAAAATCATTATCATAAAAAAGTCATATATCCTAATTGAAAAAAACATTAATCCTTCAAAAGGAACATTAACAACCAAGACAAAAATGATTTTCAGATTCTATGTTTTAGTATATTCCTCCATGCAATAAAAAATCCCATGAATTTAAATCCATAATTTTAATTCTTTTTATTCAAAATTTTTTACAGAATACCAAAAAATCACATTCGATCAAAAAAACGTTTGATTAGAAACACACTCATTTTATGTTTTATCAAATTTCAAAAATATAACCTATTTTAAATTACATTTATCCCTAAACTGGATGTTTGTGTTATAAAATAAAAATATCATTAAATCATTTCCATTTTCCCATGTATTCATTTTATAGAAACTATGTTTTTCTAATGTCTTCCAAAATTAAAATTATGAAAATTATATTTATAGATCTAAAAAATTCCATCAATTAACACTAAGACTAATTTTACACAATTACAACAAAGGGGTTTTAAATATAGTCTTTAGGATCAATTAATACTGAATGAAAACTCATATAGGGTAATCTAGTATTGATGGTTGAAATATCAATTTTTTTGGAGGATGTATGACAGATAAACCATCATAACATAGAAACTTCTAGGACCATTACCATGACTCCACATGGATTTCAACTCCTTGTTGGTTCATGGATACCACTACACTAACTCCCTATTTTTATCCCAAACAATAAAAAATTTACAAGGCCAAAAGAAACCAACTAAAACGAACATCCCATTGAATCTCGAGTATTTGAATGAGAATAGGTACATGGAGTCCTCCATGTTACTGCCTCTATAGTCTTAATAATCCAACTCCATCAACATTAACATCCCAATGTAACACACAAATCTCTTAGATGAAAGGTCCTCTAGAGATCTGACCTCCTCTAATAATTTTTTTACAAACCAAATGGGGTCAACCCTGAACTAGTCACCCATGTTGAGCCACGAAATGGTATGAAGGGCATTTTAGATCCCCGTGGGCTAGTAACTAATGTTTGGAATCAACAGAGTGAAAAAAGAGAGTGATTTATCACAATAATAAATAAACACAATAAAATAAATAAAAATGCATCAATATATATATATAAAAACATTAAAAATTTTACCTAGTTATGGAAAATACAAAAAAATGTATAATAAAATCCAAACAGATATATATCAAAAAACATCTCCATGTGACCCTTAGGGTCACTCTCTTATACCAAGAACAACTATCACCCATGATAGGAACTTTTGGAATCATTTTTGAGTTGTGTAGGTATATGGTTTTGATTTTTATATTTTCAATACCAAAGGTATAAGTATTATTGTGTTAGATGCATTTTTAAGAAATGTTCATGGGTAATATTTGAGTAAGTCTAGTGATGACTGTATGTTGATGAGCCTTTTTGATGATATGCAGTAGGAGACCAAGGAGAATAGTGGAGGTGGTTCTTGGGATAATCATCCACTTAATACTTCTATCATGAGGCTGATTCAGTATGATCATCCTAATGATTAGGTCTTATTGAACTCATTGATGTTCGATCATGGTGGTGGGATGCCTTGTGATTACTCCTTGTCTCCTGAGGGGGTTTTATGCATCAAGGTTTATGTGTGGTGTTGTTTTCTATGAAGAAGGTGGTGATGCATGATAACCATCGGTAAATAAATTATGAATCCTAGTCATTCTAAGATGTACTATGACTTATAATGTAAATTTTTATGTCCATGTATTAGGAAGTATATTGATAAATTTTGTATCACAATTTCATTCATGTCCGAATGTGCAAGAAGAGCACTAGAGGCCCTCCAGTTTTCTCCAACCACTAATTATTCCTACCTTGAAGAGGATCAAGATATCCATGGACATCATTATTTGTTTCACTCACACACCCCATAAGAGGAATGATATTTGTATAGTGATCGTTCATCTTACCTAATAATCACACTTCATTATGATCAACGATTCAGTGAAAGAGACGAGTTGGGTCTTTTTTACATTCAAGAGGTCGTGAGGCTTCATGGTGTGCCATTAACAATTGATTCAAATAAGGGGACCTATTTTACCACATATTATTGGGAAGGACATTAGAATGAAATGGGGTTATAAGTCATGTTAATCATTAAATACCACCCCCAATCAGATTGTCCTGGAGAATGGGAAAATAAAATTATAGAAGACATGATCTGGGTAGTTGTGTTGGAATTAAGTTGTTTGTGGGATAGACATTTGTGATTTATCATGTTTTTGTATAACAACCGTTACCAATAATTGATTCAAATTTCTAATATTTAGATTCCTTATGTTCAAATGGGTCATTCTCCGTTAGGTTGGGCTAGGGTGGGTGAGACCTCATTATTGGTTACAAGCATAGTGTAAGAAACATATGAGAAGATAAAAATGATCATTAAATATTTTTTGATTTCACAGAGTCACCGAAAATATTGTGTTGGTCAGATATGACGAGTTCTTGATATTACTGTGGGTTACCAGGTTCACGTTAAAGTGGAACATTATATGGTTTAGCATTTATTGGGTAGAAAAGTGATTCTAACACTCTTGTATGTCAGACCTTTTGAGGTCACTGAGTGTGTTGATATAGTGGCATACAAGTCATCATTTCCTTCATAGGGTTCATCAATTCATAATGAATTTCATGATTCGATGTTTAATTCGTATAACACAAATCCATCTCATGCATTGAATTGGGAATTTTTTCATTTGGATATCAATTTATTTGTTTATGAGTTAATGAAATTGATAATGTATTCATAGAAGAAACTGATTCTTTAGAAGTGTATTCTCTTTATTTTTATTTAAAAAACACATTAGATGGATGGTATATATTTATATTCGACGAAATAACATGGCATATATGACATTATGATCATTCTCGAAATATGAAAGGATACATAACTTCTTTATTTAATGATCATTGAAAATGGAAATCATTAAACATTTGTAAGTATGACTTACCATCTCAATGATTGATATGTTATTCATATTTCATAACCATATTTAATGGAAATATTTAATTTTATATCATATGTATACAATATATATTTATTTTACAAATAATATTATGTAGATGTTTTAATGATGACCTAATTGACCATATTTGACATTCATAATTAATTTTTGACTAATATAGCAAATATCGTTTAAATGTTCGATCTAAACATAAATATTTAATTCATTTTAGACAAATATAACATGTGGTATATAAAATTAACAAACATGAAATATTCTCTAAATAATTTATATTATTAACATGATTTTGTTATATAGAAATATAAATAATGTATGAGATGAATCAGTATCGAGGAAAGGGACACTTTAACTAAAATATTGTTTTTAATGCTTTAACGATTTATTCTTCCAAATAAATCTATATAATTTCCATATTCCCAAAATGGTTTTTATGAGTTCATATACATGTAAATAAAGTATTTAACATTTAAATTATAAAATTTTTCAAAATTGATTTAAAAAAGGAATCATTTTTCTATTTTATTTGTGGGAAATTAATTTAAAACCACTATTTTAAATATAATCTTACAACTGTTTTAAAAAAGAAATAAAAAATGTTTTCTTAACACAAATGGCCTGAATTTTTTTTCCCAATTTCAGGAAGCCTTATTGTTTTGAAGATTATTTTAAATTTTTTATTATATTTTAAAATAATTTTTTCTATTTATGAGTGCATGGATTTTGGAAAAAAAATGTAATTTCAATATACAGAATATAATTTCCCAATGAATATTGTTTTATGAATTTTTTATGTGTTATTATTGTGTTTTGGTTTTTGGTAATTAATTATTAGTATGATTGGTTCTATTATATACCAAGTGTGGGTGACCCCTTTATACCTCTTCAATGAAACATTTAATGGGATAGAGTGAACCTAGAGGGTTTATCTTAAGAGATTGTAGGGATATATATTGGTTGTTATTGCCAATGTAACAAAGATTGTTACTACCTGTGTTTCTAAGAGAGATACAGAATAATTATGAGTGAAATAAAAATCAATTCAGAAGATATATTTTTTATTAATGATTTCGGTATATTTTTTTCTTTGATAATTAATTATTCATGGGTTTTTAAATGAAATTGAATTTTTTATTCACTCAATATAAATTAAATGGATATTCATGATTTTAACTGGACAAACAATTTTTTTATTTATGACCCTATCTAAATTTAATATGCTCATTTATGTTTTAATTTTTTTTTCTTAGTTATTAATTATTGGTATGGTCAATGATGATTTCATGATGAATTTATTTAATCTGTTTCATAAAAATAAATATTGTTTTAATTTAGTAGAATATATAATCTTATTTTTTCATTTTTTCATAGTTTGCTTATTTTTTTAAATGGTTATCATATCATGAATATTTGTATAGAAATTACTTTTTTGATATGACACATATATTATAATTAATTTTATTTTAAGATAACTATTAATATTTATCTTTTAAGACTATGTGATAAAGTCCTTCTTATTATTGGGCGTTAATCTTAAATTATAAAATTTTTAAATGAAATTTATTTAAAATTATTTTCATTTTTGGAATTTGGGTTTCACTATAAATTTTGGAGGATTGAATAATTTTTTCATCATATAAGGGTTTATTCACTTTGGGGAATTACTTAATCTTATACAACCTATTTTGTATTGGTTATTGTAAAATGATATGAATAATATATTTTTTATTACTTTATTCCTTAAAAGATGATTCTAGTTCTTGAGGAATGAAAAAATCTTCTTGAATATTATTATTTTTTGTGAAAACATATATTTCTGGTGGAAATAGATTAAATGAAAGAATTGTATTTTTAATTCAAGAATAATTTCTTATGATCAGATTCTATGTAGTAATATAGCTCCTCTACTATATGAAAGGGATATTAAAACAACAAAATTAACTATTTACATTTCATACTTTAAAAACAAATGCCTTTTAACTCTTCATGTACATATGGTATCATATTGGATTAATTTTCCACAATTAGATGCTCTATAAGTATCTAGAATAAATTGGTAGTTAGTTTTCTCTTCCTTGTCTATTTTTTACTATATCTATTCCTGTAATGAGTTATCTCAATTGACATTTATACATTATTTTCTCACTTATTATGTTGATATTTTGTTAATTTATTTTTCTGATATGGTATTTTAAAAAAGATATTTCAAAAATTATAACCTTTAGTTATCAATTCAAAGTTAAAATTATGAGGATTAAATTTAATAAATATGGGGATAATTTAACATATGATTTTGTTAAAATTAAAAAATATATTATACATAGTAAACAATATTTTCCACATCATGATTAAACATACAACTAAATATTATTACTCAAATATGATAATTATTTCATAGATATTATCTTTTTGTCTTATAATAATAATATCTTTACTATTATTACACTTATATATAATTTTTTATACATTCATCCCATAGATGTGGTTGGCATAATATTATAGTAAATCCAATTTTACCCATAAAAATATTATTTTTTTAAAAAAAATTAACATCATATTATGGAACAATAATTTTAAAAATATATATTTAAAACCATATAAATTTTATTTATAAAAATAAACTTCATTTTTTAAAGATTAAAATGAAACTTTTATTTTTCTGAATTTTTGTATTTTATCAAAGAAGTTACATTTTTTAGGAATACTAGATAAAAAGAATTTTAATTGAAAACTAAATTTTGTTCACATTTACTTTTATAGTTAAATTATATTTTAAATTGGTTATAATGTATAATTATTTAAAATATAAATCACTTATACTAATTTAGTTAAATGTATTAATTTTTATAGAGTATATATATAAAAGCATCGTAATCATTTGAAAATATTCACATTAAAACCTTACTTTCTGACCTAATTTTTGTGATTAATTTAAAGTTAACATTTTCTACTCAATTATTTATATTTTTGAAAAATGATTCCCATATTTATAATAAAAATGTTAAATTTTTTTTAAATATTTCCTTTTGATTTGGATTCCATATAAACTATAAATTTATAAATTTTTATTACCTATCTTAAGGATAAATTGTGTAATTAAGCATAGAAAATTAAAGTAAACATTATAAAAGTACCCTAAAACTTATAAATATATTACAATATGATTTTTTTTCGACGAATATCATACATGGTCAAACATTATGACCGCATATACCCAAATGGATCACATTATGCAACTTATAATAATTTTTTAATAATAGTCAAACTCATCACACTAATTGGATTAATAAGTTTAAATTTTTTAATAAGTTATCATCTAAAAGATATACTCAACAATAATGATTATTTATCAATTTAATATATTTATCATCATGATGGTAAATTTTTTAATATTTTTTGGAAATAAATAATTACCATTATTTGATGCATAATAATGATTCAATAATTATTAAATTAGTGTGAAAATAAAATAAGTGATATTAAAAATATAATAAAAACATATAAAATTGATATTATAATTATATTACATGAATTTTATATTTGAAAATGACATTTTAGGGGTGTAATAAAGGTTTTTTTTCAAATTTATAACTACTTTTGGAAATTTTAAATGTCAAATTAATAAATAGTTTGAAAATTTCCATTATTTATATTTATAAAAAAATTCATAAATGATCAACGTTTTCTAAAACTAAAATATTCATCCAATTAAATGGAATATTGATTAAAATTCCATCCATGATCTATTTATGTGTTTTCGGGTATTTTATATTATCAATAAAAACCTTCAATGATTAATAACTCATGTTGTCTCGGTTATAGTTGAAGATGTTTAATATGGGTTCAAACATAAGGATAAGGGAATAAATATAGTCAAAATAAATATAATTTATATTTTACTAGAGGGTTTGTTATCAAAATTATATTATATTCTATTTTAATATGTCTGTATATATATGGAATTGAATATTAATTTATAATATTTTAAAATTTTTGAGAAATTCTAAAGCTGTGCCTCTCCACTTTAATAAAAGGGATCCTCTTCTTCTAATTTTTTCTTAATGAAAGGAACTTTTATTTTGGGAAATAACTGAAACATACATTCATATAATCCATATTAACATTCTACATGTCCAATTTTACATTGAAAACCTCTCTTATACGTCTTATGGGATTAAGAAATAGTGTATTTTTAAAAAAGATGTATGGTTGTTAATTAATATTTTCGGTATTGTTTCTTCTTCCATATTCATAAAACCATTTACAACCATGATAAAATTATATAATTGGTATAATACAACAATTTATGTCATTATTTTAGATTAAAAAACAATATCCATCTTGAAATCTATTAAATGGTAAATAAAGTAATTGGTTTATGTGTGGTACATTACGACCTCGTGAACTGATGAAATTCATTTTCCATAACCACCTCTAAAGGCCATTCATAATGATGTGATTTCATTTTTAAATGAAATTAATGAAATATTTTTTCTTTTTAATTGATAATATTTAATTTATTTTTTTACAATTCCTTTCATAATAAATTGATAATGTCATTCATTTATATGTGTGAATTATCTTGTCCATGAAGTGATGTGATTCATTTTTCTTCCCCAAAACACATCCATGATATATATAGGTATATATCAAGAAATAATATATAAGAATTTATTATCATTATGTGAAGATAAAATTATAACTATCATTATTCCATATTTTTCATTAAAAATTTATTACGTTAATAATCTATTTGCATGACTTACTATCTCCGTGATTGTAACATTTTTAAATTTTCATGACCATATTTAATGGAAGTATATAAAATTATATTATATGTATAAAATGATATTTATTTCATGAATGTTATTCATGATATGATTCTATAATGACTTCATTAGCCAAATTGGACATACCAAACTCATTTTGGACTAAATTCCAAAATATCATGAAAACATCTAACATAAACATTGATAAATAATTAATTATTATAACATGGTTATAAGTGGCATTAAAATAAAAATTAAAATTAAAAAGTTTATAAAAATTTAAATATTTAACATAATATGTTTTCGAGATGATATATAATATACTTGACAATTCATACTCATAGTAAGTGATGGTTTAATAAAAACATCATTCTGAATGTTTTAATGATTTAGTATTATAAATAATTCTGTTTCATGTATATGTCATCAATATTTTTAATATGATTTTATTTATATGTGAATGATGGTTTTATAATGGAAATTTTCAAATCATTCCCAATGTTTTTCAAAAATTGTAATCTTCCATGTTTAATGTAAGGGGAATTATTTTAAAACATATTCTTTTAATGTTACTCTTATGTCTATTATTAAGAAATTTAGATGGAATTTTTTTCTAACTTATAGAACATTAAATAAATTGACCTCTTTCAGGATAAATTACAGTTTTTATTCATCAATTAAATTTTTGTAATATTATTTTCATGTAAAGTGTATTGATTTATGTGTGGAGGTATTTGAAAAATGAAAATTGATTTTAAAATGGGAATTTATTTCCAAAAAAAATGTTTCTTTTATGCATCTTTTATGTTGTAAGATTATGGTATGGTTCTTCATAATTAATTATTTTTATTTCTGGTTTCATTATAAACATTGGGATGTTGATCCTATTATAGCTATCCAGTGCATCGGGTAATGGGATAGATTTTACCAATTTGGTTTGTCATGAGAGATTATAGGAATATATTATGGTGGCTATTCCAAATGTGATTTTGATGGATAATCACTATGTAGTTGAGAGAGATACAATATATATAATATTTATATTAAAATGATGCAAGATGCTACATTTATAATTAACATTTTTAATGGATTTTATTGATTTCCATTGATCATAATGTGATGTGTTTTTATGTGAGAATGATTTGTCTTATTTTCTTAAAGAACATTGAATGAGTTTTCATGTTTTTTACAATACTAATTATTTTATTTCATTGTGTCCATCATTGTGAATTTTTTTGTCATTCCATGTTTTAAAATTATTCATATGTGTTAAATATATTTAAATTAAAAGAAGTTGTAATGAAGAAATAATTGAATATGTGTCCTGAAAAAAATAATTTTTTTTTTGTTTTAAGAGAATTAACTTTGGTTGAATAGTGTGGATTCAATGTAATGGTGTTAATTTTATATTTATTGATTTACTGTTTAGTTTCTCTTCTTATTTCTCAAAAACTCTAACACTAAATGAACATTTTAAAAGAATTAATGTCATTACAATTCAAAATTCAACAGAATATAAGATGTTGAAGGCTATGTCCTTACATTTATGTAATGTTCAATAACATTATTTATTATGTAGGAATATTCAATGTTTTTTTAGACTCCATGGGAATTCACTAAAAATATCTTTTTCCCATGATTTGTTATTGTGAATCCAAAATGTTCAATGATATGTTGTTGAGTTATGTTTTGTTAGAACATCCATTCACTCGGTGACCTTTAGGATCACACTAATTTAACTTGAGATGAATCATTTAACCAACATTTTGAAAACATATATATGTTTTATAATTAATGATAATGATGAACTATTAAACCAATTTATGATAGATGGTGGATTTATAATTTTAATAAAATATCATTTGATTAGAGATATATTCCTCTAGTGTTGTGGATGATTCCATGAATGATAAAAAAAATTATCATATAGAGACATTTATTTTGTTGAATTTCATCTCCAAAATAAAATATATTGATTTATTAATGGTGTATAAATAATATTTTTATAGCCCAAAACATATATTCTAATATTTTTAAAGAATATAAGATCATTCCTAAAATAAAAATGGATCCACATAATTGGAAAAATCCCCTAAAATAACATACAATTGGTTTTTTCAATGAAATATTTACAGTAAAAGATTCTTGAACCATATTTCATGATGTTGAACCATCTATATTTTCATTTATAAACCACTTTCATTATTAAAAAACCAGATGTATACATTCTTTGTAGGATAGCATAAACACATTTGTAGCGAATTGTGGTTCAAGAATAAACAATTCATCGATCAATGGATTATCTGACAAAAATTGTTGAATTATTATGTTCCATTCAATTTGAGGCCCATGAATACTGTTTCTGACCTAATTTCAATTATAATTATATGTTATTATTATTAAATATTTTTATTGTTTTCTTGTGGATGTTGTTGTAGCATGTGATACCAAAATACAACCCTTGTTTCTATATGTATTATTATAGTATGTTATTTCATATATTGACAGTTATAACATGTTTGTTATATGATACTACTAAATTATCATGATGAAATATTATGATTGACTTACGTTTCTCTACAATATTGTCCATGTAACCATTATGTTGGAGGTTTTATTATATGAATTTTTAATAAGCGGATTATAAGGGTACGTTTAACCATTATAAGGATATCATATAAGACATTTGATGATATCAATAGTGGACCCATGCATACAGTAAGAGAATAAAATCCATGCGTCTAAGGACATAACTAAACGCCTTGTGGAAACTAATTACTTGTTCAATAGTTGAACATATGTAATAACAATATAAATTATACCTTAAGATAATCGAGTAAAATGTCTCCATAAATTTGGATCATTATTGATCACTTATGAATTATTTTTTCCTTTATTTCTAGTATAGATAAAATGTTAATGTGTTTGAGCCATATATTGGATTGGGTAAAAAATAGGTTTTCAAAATTTGATTGTTTTTCTTATATGGGAATATATTTTTGTTATGTAATACAACTATTAAAAACTTTCACTCTTGTTAAGGATAAATAGGTGGTTCTCTATTTAGATTTATTTCCCACACTCAGCATATGAATCTCAATGAATATGAAAAAATCTGTTATAGCGATCTAATCACGAGATAGGGTCCCATGATTGATAGTTGGGTCTAGGATCATAGATATTGGGAAGATAATAAAATAAACATTAGAGGATTTTTATATTGTTTATTATTTAACTTTATACACATTCATTTTATTTTGGGTTTTCACAATGTGAGCTTATTCATGTTATATGTTATTTATTATGTTCTACTATATTATTTCATGTTAAACTATATGATTTTATATAATATTATATATTTTGGTTAGATGAAAGGATATTTTAATAATATTATTCCACTAATGGAATTCTAATCCTTGCTACTAGTCATTAGGTCCTTACATATGGGGAGATGGATATGGGTCCACTTCACTCTCAAACTCGGACCAACTGTATTTAGACAAGGATTTACATGGAAAATTAATAATCGATACATAGATATTCTTGGTGTATCTATATGTGGTTGTATAGTTTCATGGATGGATATAGAATCTCCCTACATAAATACAATTATACAATATGCAATGAATGATCTTGAACCTAATAGTTTTATAAAAATCCGGAAATCATTATCATAGAATCGAAGGCTATTGAACCGCATTAGAGTTTTGAATAATTTTTCCTATACCTTCATGATAATTATTTATTGATAGTTAAAATAAAATAATATATTACTGACCATTATAGTAATTTTCATATTCATCATCTTATAAAATGTTCATAATGTTATATATATATAATTCATGTTTACTTTTTTCCTTACAGCACTAAAGATAATGAAAAAATATCCCTATTATCATTTTTAAAAGTAGATAAATATTTTTAATGATTTAATGTGTTTCCAAAATTTCATAATGTATATCATGTATTTAAAAATGTACAATATAATTCTATAGAAATATGATGTTATATGAAAATGTAATGTTATATTTATAAATTGAAATTACATTATAAATAAAATAGGTTGTGATTTGGCTTGATGTTGTATGATGTATTAAATTAATATCAATGTGTCCCTAAATATATTACTATACTATAATATATATTATACATTCTCTGGAAATTGCCTTATATAGTAAAAATAATTTTTAGGGGAAGCTGTATCATACATTGTCTTGAAAACGTATATTTGTTCCATATCATGAAATAGCAGTAGAATTTTCCCCTATATAACATTATTTTAAGTGTGATTGTATTATGTAGGGGTCAATCTATATTATATGATGTTCCAAAATAATATGCGGGAGTGGGAAACTAATTGATATTCAGTTTTTATGTACAATGTGTTTCTTATTTTATAATTTCCCTCATATTTGTGATACTTTATTAAAAATTATTCTCTATGACATTTCCTTGATTTACATTCCATCTTAACGATTGTATTATAAATATCCACCATTCATCCTTAATAAGGTAGATATTCCATACAGCAGAACCATTGTGAATGTACATTAGTGTATTTATACAGGTCTTATTTTTCACTTTTTTCACTTGGTAGTGAGCATTTTTGATGACCAGTATAATGGATTGTTATAGGGTAAGGCTAGATAGAGTATAATAATTTTAACAGAAAATAAATATTATTTTTATATTTGTTTTTTATAATCATGATTATAATTTATTTTTTATCATTATTCATTAATGTATATAAAAAATTAATATTGAAAAAATACTTTTGAGATAAGGCCATATATTACATTATATGTCATAATTCTTATGATATTATATTCATTTAGTTATATATTTAAAAAATATATATGTGATCTTTAGAATAATTTTATTTTATAGTGTGTTATAATTAGGAGTTACAGATATATTGAATTGATTTATATATAGTGTACTTCTACCCAGGATATAATTAGTTAGGGATAGACTACCTCATAGTCCAGTGGATTATGTATTTACTAAATATTTTTAGGGGTTTATGATTTTACACATAGTGATTGATCATTAATAAATTATTAATATCATGTTCCCTTATCTTTTTATATGAAATGTTCATGAGTCGTATAATTCAGACACACCCATATCTAAATGAATATTTTGGGATTCCATGTTTAGGTAACAAAATTTTGGGGGATTTGTAAAGACATTAACATTAATGTGGCATGCACGCATTAATTTAGTGGATGATAAATTATTTATTAATTATTTATTTTCTGTATCTATTCACAATTAAATAAATCATTTGTAAATAGAATTTAGTGATATTCAATATTTATGTATTTAATTTAAATATGATATATATTTATTTGGTGAAACTTTTATATATAAAAACTCATATAGTATGGGTGGGATTCCTTCCAAAGCATCACATATCTTATCCACATCAAATATACATTGTAGTGTCATTCCTATCATATTGGGAACATATTTTTCATGTTTATGGAATAATGGAACATTATAATGATAAATATTATATAACAAAATTATATTTTCTGTTTTGGGTAACACAAACTAAGAAAACCTAAATGAATTGATAACAGTGGAATATAGTATCTTTTATACATATAAAGGATATGGGTTATGAGATTCCATATTTAATATAAAATAATAATATTTCTTATAGTTAGGATTATTTCCTACCTAAAACCCATGTGCTAACATGAACATAGTGATAAAACCTCCCATAGAAAAATATGTTCTAACCTAATTATTCGGATATATGGTCAAAAAAATTCAATGGGATATATTCATTAAAATCGATTTATGAAATATTAAATATGTGATACAAAAAAATCAATATTCCCATGTAAGGTAATATGGATTAATTCATTTTTATTATATTGTGATACTTTTAAGTAATGAATAATAGATCAATTTGGAATTTATAAATATGGGTGATAATTTTTAAACAATTGAAGCATCTACTATATCTGAAATTGAATACTATACCGGTTTAATTCACCAACATCACCTCATGAGTAATGGATATGAGTCGATCATTACACATTTTTATTGAAAATACTAGGCTCAGATATAGGAATGAAATTATAAAGGGTTACATGGATATTAATATTGTTATTGTTAAAAGAGTTCCATCTTTTAGAAATTGAAAATTTTGAAATCAGTAAAACTATTAAATAGTTACATTCTATTAATATATTTTATCCTTAAATAGAAATTTAATTTCTATATCCTATTTTTACAATAAGGATTTTTAATTCTGTATTATGAAAAGGTGGTAGTTTTTATATTTAAATTTGTTATTTTTAGGGATTGGTAATATAGTATATGGTTTATATTTGATTTATATAAATAATAATATTAATAACACTTTGTGAGAGAATTTATGGTTATATTATAATCTTTCCTAGAATTTCAATAGACACATGTAGATTTATATTTTAATATTTTCCAAAGAGATTTTAATTATCGATTATTAGAATAATTAAATTATGAATCATTTGATAATTTAAAACATTTATCATTTATAATGATGAAAGATCCATTGAATAGTGGATCTAGTGAAAGAGATGGTTCTATATAAGATCCCATAAATTGTGATGTATATAGACTAATGAGACCTCAAGGATGTAGTGATTTCTGGTACATTATTACTTTTATCAGTGATTTTAGTCAATATTCATTTGTGCATCTAATGTGAAATGACTATGAATTTATTTATTTATTTTCAATTGATCTATATCAATGTATTTTATCATCTATGTGATGGTATTATGATTGTCCCGGCAGATTGTGTTGGTAAATACTCGAGCCAATATTTCACAAATCATCAAAGAGGTCATGGAATTTTTTGAAAACTAACTGATCTTGAAATTACATAATGGGATAATATGTCATAGTAGAGAAATAATAACTCATTATAATTAGTTAGATTATTCATGACCTAATGTGAAATTATTTTTTACAATATGGGATTATGTTTGTGAGACTAATTCATTTATACTAATCCACATTCTATACAAATTAGTCAAACTGAATCCATTTGAAATATTTACTAGTTATAAATATATTATTTATTTAATAAATATTTATGGATGCAAGAAATTATAAAAAAATTATATTTTGGAAATATGGAATTTAAATCATACAAAAAACTATGTGATTAATAACCATATGAATATATGTTGAATAATTTCAATAATTACAATGATCACAATGTGTATGTGGATAGATTTATTAAATTCCATGTGAATGAAATTTTTTATGATATGATCATTGGGTAAAATATTGAACCTTGGGAATTTCGAAAACAAAAAATCAGGGTTCTTTAGATAGAGGTTAATCTGATTCTATAAATAATTATGGATGAATAACTTACTCCAGCCTTACAAAAACATTATTGTTCATGTAGTATTTAGAACATTTTCATGAAACATAGATTTTTCATATAAATTTTTGAATATTTAATGACAATATTAAGTAAAATAACATCCTATATATAGGGTATAAAGATTTAAGAGTCTATGAAATAGATAAAAGAAATATTATTTGGGGTAAGAATATATCTACCCTAACCATGTATGGATGATGGTATATTTATCTAAATGGGTCAGAACAATAATAATAAAAAGAGTAGTTTTTATAAGATATAAAGCATATATTATAGAGTGTATACCTATGAAATAAGTAGTATATAAAACTATTTCCTATAAATAAATTTTATTTACAATAAAGAAACTTTTTTACCTCTTCAATTGAACATTTATATTTAAATTTTTTATTCCAAAATTGTAAAATTTCATTATTAAATAAATATAATACATTTTCAAAATGAATTTATAGAACATTAATTTATTTTGTGGTGTGAAAATGATAAAAACTGAATTGTTTTATATTCAAAATGAGACAATCCTGGAATGCACGTTCAATATATTAATTCAGGTATTGTTACAATATTCAAGATGTTATAATATTTTCGTTGACAATGTAATTAAATTTTATTATTTCATAAAAAATAATGAACATTATAGTATATACTTGAATATTTGTTTATTTTTTATATTTAATAATATTATATGTTGTTGAAATACTATTAATTAAATAATATATCATATCTCTTTTTCTACACGTATAAGTGGTTGGGTAAATGAATTACAATGGATGAAATGTGTAATGCAGCAGATTGACAAGATATTCTTGTCTACAAATATGGATCTCATAGGGTCCATTTACCTTGTTAAGAATCATATAAAGGTAAAGGATATATGGTTTTATCATGGATAAAACAAAGAAGTGGTTGTTACCAATAATTCAAGGAAAAAATATTTGTATGAATGAATATTATTAATTTGTTTTAGGAAGAGTGTATATAATTCCCTATGTGAATTATATTGGTATAAAGAAGTATTACATCTTGTATATATGAAATAATGTCAACTATATTCTTATAAAACGATTAAAAACAATAAATGACTTGAAATATATACCATATTTTGAAGATGAAATTTTTATATCACTTGGGAATGACTAAGGACGTATTTTTTATCTTCGGGGAGATAATTATCAATGTTTGATTTATTATATAGTTTAATGTTTCCATGAATGAAGATGTTCTATGAAATTAACATCATGATTTTTGTGATACATAAATGATAAATCTATTTGATTTATTTTTTCATACAATCCTTTAATGAAGATCAATAAATAGTTGAAGTGTGATTTTTTTTGAGACTATAATAATGAAACTAATTTAATTAATAATTTTATACGAATTGTGATTTTTTATGTAATGAGTTCACTTGAAAAACAATTATTGTGAAAAAAATGATGTAGTTTAATAGCCTAATGAAACATAGTCCCATGAAATAAACAAAAATATCATTTAAAAACACTCCATGATATGTGATATCAAAGAGAGAGGAAATGTTATGATATTTTTTATGATATTAGATGAATATTTAACAAATCCATTAATGAAAAAATATGTGATGAAACAATATTAGGGAAATATAGAGTCTCAATAAAACATTTTGAATCATTATTATTCAATACATTAGAATTTTAGTGTGTTTAGTGGATCAATATCTATTTAATAAAATTTTGATTTAAATTTAAAATGACTTTGAAACATATAATGTGGTTTTAAAATGGTTTTAATTTTTTCAATGTAATTACATTACATGGAAATTTAATTTGGATATTCATTATAATGTTTTTTAATTTAATTTAATTATAAAAAGAGGTGTTTTGGATGATTTGAAATGGTAATTAATCCTAATATTAATGATTTATATGTTATAATAAATTTAAATTAAATATTTTAATTATTATTATTAACCATAAACATGAGCATAATTCTGTGTACGGGTATATTTTTTTAAAACTATGTATAAGGGTAATGGTTGTTTTCTAATGGTTTCATAAATGTAGTTTAGGTTATATATTTGTCTGTAAGGCTAAAATAATTGTTGTATGGGAAAAAACATTCAGTTAAGGGTATCTCCACCATTAAGTAATGATATCCTTTAATTTTCTGTCAATATAATCGGGTAATATGTTTGTTGTAGAAGGGAATTAATTTGGATTTTTAGTTGAGTAAATGTACTCCTTTTCTACCAATGTGTAAGAATAAATATGTGTAAGCTTATTTTTGAATTTTTGTGGCTACATAAGCATCAAAAAATAGTATCTATTTTTACAATAGGGTAATAGATAATTAACTATACCTGTATAAGGGTATACAACCTTGTAATGTTAATATCATATTACCCTTACAAATAATGTATGAGTTTCATAGCGGTGATGGAATTCACTTAAAAAATAGTAGATTTATCTCTACATTGACTGAAAATATTAATTTAATGTACTTAATCTAAATAAATATCAAATACATGAATTTTTAATATATTTTTGAGTAGATAAAAATTACAACCAAACACCCTTTATTTTAGGAGTCAGAAATTGATAATTTTAGGGGAAATAAATGGAAATGTTTTCTGTATATATTTAGTGTTAATTGTTTTTTACATGGAGACCATATCTTTTTATTCTAAACTAAAATATCTTTCCAATTGGACTTTATATAAACTTATTGAATCATAGAGATTAATAACCTATCTAGTTGTGTTTTGATAGTCTTCATACAATAATTAACGGAATTTTTAATAAAATCTATCCAATATAAAACTACACAATTTATTATATATTTGGATTCAATGTAAATGATTAATTTTTATTGTCAGGAGATCCCTGACTTGTCCAATATTTTATGTGCAAATAAGGATCAACCATTCTATGAATTTTTTTTAAATGTATGACATTAATCACATTTAGATAATAATATTAAAGGAATAAGGTTGATGGATGAGTATAGGATAGTAATGAAATTTTAATGGACAAGGTTAAATTTCATGTGTTATATTATTATTAATTAATATTTATTATTTTTATTTATAATATATAAGTAGATTATTTGTCCATGTATTAAATTATTAATTATGGGTTCGAAATAAAATAAATGATTATTATATATATTATGTTTATCTTGTAAATGGTGTTACTTCCAATAATAAATTTTCATTATTATAAATGTGATAGTTAATTATGATTATAATAGAATAATGAATTCACATGTGGAAATAAATATATATTTAATTTTTAGGTAGATATTAAAACAGGTTTTTGGCATGTTATCGCACGCATAAGTATTTGTTAACCTTTATTTCAATTTTTTTAAAATATATTACCAAGAAATTAAATTTAAATTAGGAATTTATTTTCACATGAAGATATATACTATTATTTATATTTCCCAAAAAATATAGCTTCATTTTACTGTTTTTATTTGATGTTCATGATAATTTGGAATTGATGAATGATTATTTTTTTGTGTAAAAAAATAATATATTTCATTAAGATAATTTTTTTCACATGTTATAAAATTTAGTAATTTAAAAATAAGAAATTTAGGTTATAATGATTTCATGATTAATTTATATTGTTCTTTATAAATGATGTTATTAATCCATGAAATGGTTTATTATATTTATGTAATACTCTCTAAGAGAGTTATATTTCATAAGAACATTTTTAGTGAAAATATTATGTATAAATATAGAATTGAAATTTTGAAATAATTGAGTAATTGATGTCGAAATCAAGGATTTAGAGAACTTATAAAGGAAAATTAGTGCATGATTAGGTATCTATGTTGTTATTATAGAAATAAAATGATTACAATATGAATTTCAAGTAATTTATTTTGATATAAAAATTGAATACTACTAAATTTCATTCAATTCCATTATCAGTTGTTATAGATTAATAATGATTATTATGAAAAATATTCATCGTAGAGGAAAATATTAATTGCATGATGTGATAATAATCTACATGATTTGTTTTTATCATATCTATTTATTTATTTTGAAAATGATTAAATTTTAAATAGTAATTGTTTAATATTTTTATTGTAAAATGTTGAGATTAAATTATTGGTTATTGATTTATTATAAAATTTGATGTATGTTTCCTCTTTATATTTATTATATAGTCAGATAGCTTATCATTAATATTTTTCATGATATTTTTGATAAATATTATGCATTGAAATAAAAAAAAATATAGTTTTTTATATTATTAATGATATAGAAGATACTTGAGTAGTGTAACTAATTCACATCCTATAATTTAGTAAAATGTATTAATGTTTCTTAAATAAATCTACAATGAATATCGCTTCTTGTAGATATGTATATTGGTTTCATAATTTTAATAAAAACGAAATAATAATCTATTTGATTCAAGATAAAATAAGAATGATTTTTTTCAATGAAATGTAGTTTAGGTAAAAAAGAGCATGAAATTTTCTTATAATGTTTATACTACCTTATTTAACATGTCCAATTATTCCATTGAAATTATGTGTTTTATAATAAATTTAATATTCAATAATATTATACCAATTTATGTTATTTATGTGATTCATTTATAATATTTAGTGGTTTGAATATTTTTTGACTAATAGGTGTGGATGCCTTAGGCTTTGACGGTGGAATGGGGTTTTATTATGATTATGGTGGTAGCGCAAGGTATATGTTTTCGTGATGATGTTGGATATAGATGTTTAATGTGATATTGTTGAAATTTATGTTGGACATCTACTAGTTTAGGATGATTTTAGACATGGTATTTCTCATCATTTATTACATCATTATTGATTCATATTAGATGGCTCAATCATCTAGTGTCATTTATTTGTCCAATTACATTTTACAAGATCCAATTTGATGTTGCGAGCATTTAATTCATTTTTATATTTGTATCAATAAAATATTCAAGTATTAAAAATATTAATATAAAATTATAAATGATTGATTGAAATAATAGGGTTGGATCATGATGCTCACTAATGCTAATGAAATATGTGATAATATGTGAAAATATATAGTATAACTTCTAGAACCTGTCAAAAAATATTAAAATGTTATACATTGAAACGATATTAGAATAATAATAAATACTTTTTAAAAAATTAAATACTATAGAATTTAAATCTATTATGACAGGTTTATATCTAGGCCTTTGTTGGGGTGGTATAATTTCTTGTGTGATGATAAAGTTAGACGAGTCGAATGAAATATTGTTCCCAATAGTGTGGTTTTCAAATATATATACATTGAATATTTTTTATTTTATACATACCCAATTTATATTGGATGGGAAACAAAAAACTATATATTATGGTTATGTTTTTTCCACATTATGGTTGATAAGGGTAATTATGTTTTATTACCCCATCTCCCATACTCTCTCTTTAGTAATATTATTTCATACAGTTATGCACAAGGGAAATTTCTAATACAAATGTGATGTGGGTTGTGATGGATGGATGTTACAACGGATTCTTTTTTCTGGTTATTATGGATCCTAAATCCCAAGGGAGTAGATGCATTGGATGAAATGGAATTTGATGTTAGGTATTGGTTTGTGTTGTTGTTTCCTAGGGACATACATATGGTTATGAATGGGATTATGGTTATTATTAGATGTAATGGTGAACAGATTCCCAAATTTCATTTTGGTCACTTTCGAACACTTTTTAGTTTGGTCAATGGCTTAACTCACAAAATGTAATAAGTAATTATTATGCAAGTGTTGAGTGTTCATGATGAGTGATTTTTGAGTCTTAGAGTTGAAATATAATCCCGAAATTGTATTGGGGGAACCATTTAAATATATATATTATAAATATTATGAAAATTATTTTTCCAATTTCTTGGTGGGTGATCCGTTGAGATGATTATAAATAAATAATAAATAAATTTAAGATTTTATTTCATGTTCTTTTATTTATTAAATTATAAATAGTAATAATATTTCACAATTATAACATGTTTTATTTTAATTGATCATTCATAGTTTTAATTTTATTATAACCCTAGATACATATAAAATATTCTAATTTTAGTAGGACTTTGTTGGTGATTAACATTGACATTTCTAGTTTGAGGATTTGTTCATGATTTGTTGAGGATTCATGGTTTCTACCAATGATTTTTTTAAAATTATTATTATTTTAGTTTTATGTCATTGTATACTTGTAATTACATTAATTATTCATATATTATGAATATGATTTCGTTTTATCATATTCTTATCTTATTTATTACTCCCTAAATCACTATCAAGGAAATTCCTCCCACATGTATGATTATATACCCTCTGTTATTATGGCCAACCCATATACTATTTTTAATAGGCTTATTGCTTAATTATTCTTCCTTTATCACTATCATCTAGTGAGGTGTATCATTGATTTAAGGGATTATTGAGGATTAGTATCAGATGATATGGTTCAAAGATAGGTTGATAAATAAAGATATTCACTATTGAGGATTCATTGGTTAATAGAGAACCAATATTATCATGGAATTCTATTTGTTGTAAATAAGTGATGATCACCCTAAATAAAACCCTCTTAGTTTATCAATATGATAAGCTATATTTTCACTACCTATGTATTTCCTATTATAGGCCCCAATTGGGTGACTCTCCAGAAGCATGTATTTTTATTTATTTTAATATAGAAATTACATCGACAACATAAGAGACATGGAAAAATGAAAAACAAGAGTTCCTGGGGGTTTGATGTAATGATGACCATGGAAGCCCACTCAAGAAATATTTTCTCCCTAAGAAGGGAAGTACCCAATAATAATAATATTATGAGATATTTTAACCATGGGTCACCCTTGATGTGAAAAAAATAAGAGAGTGCAATCCCTTCACAACACATAGGAAAAAAATTTCATTTTGCTCCCAAGAACTATGTACCACTGAATGATATATTTAATAGACCAATAGGGTTTCTCAAATACTACAAAAAGATTTTTCTATTGTGAGAGATTCAATATAAAAGAAGACACGATGAATATAACACTGACTACAAAGTGGGAGACTGATGATAATTGATTGTCTTTCGACTTGAATGGAATCAAATCTTATAAAGAAATCATAAAATCTAAGAAGAAATATCCCCTTCTATTCGGATCAACACCAACACCACGTATAAATACCACATATAATGACTCATCTTTTTTAACCTAGATACTTGAGGAGTGAGGGTAATAAAAAAACCATATCACCTACAAATCAATTGGATTTTTTTGGGAGCAGAAGTTCAAGAACTGATATGTCTCAGAGAAGGGGGTCCAAAATAATTTTAATATAGCTGAACCATGTTTACAAAAGTAAACATGGTTTTGACTATAAGTCCCATTCATGAACCTGTAAATCCCTTATTTCTAGATTTTTTCCTCTATTTCTAGATGAACCATAACCCACTACAATGATCCTAGATCTCCTCTTGTATTCTAAGACGATTTTCCCCGCCCCCTGAACAAGCGATTGGGGAAGGTAACACTCAACTTATACTGGGATTAGAAACCCATAAATCTTTAAACTTCATTCCATTATTTGTTATCAGATTCTAGTTATAAGAATATATTCTTTGAATCATTGACCCGCAATTTTATGCATTATAGAAACCATGAATCCATACTCACACATTAATGATTGATGTTTCCCTTAGTTGTAAATGTCTGATTCTTTAACCACCACAATAAAAAGATTAATTCCATTGGGATATATTTATGAAAAATAACATCAACCCATTAATCATGGTAAATTTCCACTATATTAATTCTATGAATGTCTTTTGATTAGAATGTTATGGAGGAGGATCCAGTGATGAAACACATGTTTGGCTCTATATTTAACACTTTTCTATCATAAAAAGTTTTATTCTCCAAGACGATAATATCATGGGTGAATCTTAAATGTAATGATGGTAATGTTCATATCAGGGAATTTAGGACTTCCATACCTCATTCCCACCAATTATGATGGAATTTATTGATGTCTCAACTCACCACAATCTAGCTAGCATGATTTTGTAAATTATATAAGTGAGTATTTATCAGGAGTTATATTGTAGATGCAATACATTTTTCCCAAACCTTTGAAATTCATAACTATAACATGTTATCTGTCCCTATATAATCTTCCGTTCAAGGATATTCCATGAAATAGTTTCATGCATTCTCTAAATCATGGAAGGGAGACAATTTTAACAGTGATACCACCCTCAGAAAGAGGACATTTCATCATGAATCCATCGACACAGTGATGATTCCCTTAAAATTTTAATCCCATAAAACAAAGTAATTATCATTCTTGATTGTAAATATGACCCAATTTAGATGCGGAATAATATAAAATATGTTCATGGTAATCAATGTGATCACACTATTTATTACTGTATCTCTTCATATGAATGATAGTAAAATATATTTTTAATTCTTGAGTCACCCTGTTATTCTGACAACCACCTTATCAATGTGGTGGATGTGAATCCCTCTAAGTTATAATGGGGACCCCAAATTTTGAATTTTAATCTTCCCTCTTAGAATTTCTTGATTTTTATCCAATGATCTAGCTATATTTTTTAAACAGCATTTCAAAATGTAAATTCTACTGTTGTCCATGTTCACCAATAACCTGATCCATTTACAGTATTTATCCAATATATAATTGAACCCCTTAATGTATCTATTAATACCATTGAAAAACACAATTATATCATATTCACACATAGGGTGATATATATAATATGATTTATACCTATAACATTAAGGAAAACACGTCTTGGCATAAGGATTTTTGTTAACTGGGATGGTGACTATCACCGAAGGTATATGAAAAATAAAAATGGGAGGAAATACCATCTATATAAACATGAGAATATTAGATATACGACCAAATATATAACAAAAACCTTGTAAAATAGTTGAAACCAAACACAATAGAAAAGATGAAATATCATACAATAATAGAGAAACCAGAAAGAAACTATAGGTTATTGGGATATGGTAAACTTTGTAGTGGACATGATGTCCAAACGACTCCTACAATACCTCAAGACAATAACATCCAGAACATTCTCAAAAATTCTATTTATGACCTATTTTATTTTATAAATACATGGGTTGGTCTTAGTAATTTACTAAATTGGATCTTTATTGTATCATCTTGTTAAAAGGTCAATGAATGAGTACTGCAACATAGTAAAAACATGTTAAAATAACTCATCACCTAATCACATATAGAATTATCTCAACCTATCTCAAAATATAAATCACCAAATAATTCATATAATACAGATAATATATAATCTTTATAAAAAATCATGTTTACCCAACTACCACTTCCCCCTAGTTTGTTGTTTTGCCCAAAATCTAACATCTTGATCCATATAATTCCAAAACTAAGTCTCCAAAAAATCTCTGAGTATAAATATTATTAAATTCAACATTTTAATAACATCACTCCCACATAACATATCATATATAAATATAATAGAACATGTAGTTTTTTCAACCCCAACGAGCACGTATGATCAATATCATACATCAGGTATAAGACCTCATTCCATCACGACCAATACACAAAATGTGTTTCCTTAAGATATTATAGCTTATAAATGTCATACCTATAATGAATATTTGTATGCATTATCTAGGTATATATTTCTGGGAAATAACAAAATTCCATTATAGTCCTCTAAAAACGTAAATTCATAAAATGACCACCTTGCATACCAACAGATAATACTACTTTGAGAAAAGAACATAGCCAGATGGTGTAGTCATCCACCCATCCATCCACCAGGATGTTGGGGGAAAACATCCTCTCATTTTCACTAGGATTTAGTCACAAAAACATACATTAGAGGACTTTAATATGAAATCAGAATAATATAAATGATATAATATATATCACAATCAAACTACGATCATTGCCTATTTCTATTTTCAACAACACCCACCATCCCTCACACACCCAGCAACCACAAATAGGGACTAGATATCCTATAATCACACAATAATTTTAAAGAGTTACATTATGTTAAATATATTTTTAAATTTAATATCTTGTAATACTATTCCTTATCTTTTACTTTCCATTATTTCTAGAAATATTTTATTAGAAAATAAAGTGATGTCCATGTCGTCGAGGAATAAGTAAACAGAGTACATGGTTTTCTAGATCATCTCATTTGTATTCAACTTATTCCAACCCTATGAGATATGATACATAATAACATATACTATAGATTACATAATTTATGCTACTCTTGGAAAATATATTAGTCAACCGCAAATATAGATGAATCCAATCACATAATGCTACAGTATGAAGTGGATTAAAGAACATATATAAATAATAAAAACAATTAATATGTTATTTAATTGATTCATATTATGAAATCATCCATGAAATAAAATATCAATAGGTTGTCTCATCTTCATAACTTCTATCATATATGGTTTTATCCCAAAAACACATGTCCATACCACCATTCATCTCACCATCACTGGAATCAACTATTAAAAAAACTATATGGGGATAACATCCAATATCTCATCATTCATTCTAGGATCAGAAATCCAAGGATCATATGAAATCTCATGGATTGAATAAAATATTCAGAGAATGAAATAAATAATCATGAATAATTAATTGGTCAATTATTCCCTAAA
Organism: Viscum album; assembly: GCA_963277665.1. Classification (NCBI taxonomy): domain Eukaryota; kingdom Viridiplantae; phylum Streptophyta; class Magnoliopsida; order Santalales; family Viscaceae; genus Viscum; species Viscum album. The sequence goes on from OY728127.1 coordinate 1,974,609,397, forward strand.
ATAATGAATTTATCCATCAAAAGGAATTGAGATATTATTTTCCCCAACAATAGAATAAAACCATTATAAACAATAGGAACACCCATCCTATGAATTTTCATTCTTAAAATACCTATTTTTTATTCAAAATCGAGTATAAGGAGTCCTTACTCACTGGTTCTAACTACATTCATCATATATAATTACCTATAACATGATTTCAAATAAAATAAAATTCCCTATATTGGAAAATAGTTTCATAAAACAATTATAAGAACATTTTCCAATTGTAATTTTTCATTATTTTCATAAAGATTATTCCGAACTTCATTTAATTAATAAATTAAATTAACTCAAGGATTAACATGATCAATTAACGATGAATTATAATCAATTGGATTTAACTTAATTATCAAAAATCATCATATCCATTACCATGACTAACCATAAATTCTGTATTACTATAAATTTATATTATTTTATTTAAATTCTATACCAATTTCGATATGCTTGGTGATGAATAAAAACATGCCACATGATAATACAATAAAGGAAAACTATATAGGAATTTAAGAGTAATCCCATTTTCATGGTATAATGCAACAATGAATGATTTTATACAATTTTTTATTTATTTTTGTCAATATTAATTATGTTAATATCAATATAGTCTAATTGGAAAAACCATTCCCTTTTTATTATTTATCTATACTAAAATTTATGTAATGAATCCACTAAATCAAACAAAAAATATTTTTGAAATTGAAATGGAATTCCAAGAGGGTTTTTTGATCAGATTTCTTTTCTAGATTCTACAATCAACCATTTATTTTTTCCCATATCACAACAATCAATTTAATGAAAAACTACACTAGAATTAAGTAGATTAATCCATATGTCATGAAATTAGGGATGGGAGTAAAACATGTTAAAATGGAGACACTCTACTATAAATGTGATTTATAACTAACTTTGGATCATAATGGATTTATCAATAGATGTCCAGGATTTATCCATATTGAAAGGGATTCACATAATTCAAATCATACTCTATGTTTCCCAAGGGTTGAGAGGTATAATCCAATGAAATTATTAAATGGGTGGTCTCATTTTATTTTCAAAAATTTAAAATTTTAGTACACCATGGGTCATCCCCTAGGATCCCATCAGTACCCTCCCTCATATAAGGAATTCAATGTTAGAGAACATGGGACTACAAAAACGACCCCACGGTAAAAGAATCATATGAGTTCCCTAGGAATATCTAATGAATGGGGATTTGGGGCTATGGATTGTCTCTAATAACCACACCATATGAACACATTTTGAATAAGGATTCAATGTTGTACCCAAACCACCATGGTCTAAATACACCATGATTTGAATTATCACCCAAATGATCTATGAGGGATTGACATCAAATTTTTTATCCATTATGACTATACCTTAATTATTATGATGTGGCACACTCCTTTAGGTGGAAACCATTCCTTTTTATAATTTTGGACACCTATCCTTATAAACTCCCTCCTAACAACATGTAACCACATTATTGTTACTCAAAAAACTAGAATTCACAAGGAGAGGCCATCTAGGGTCTAGTCCCTTTCATTAGATACATTTCAAAATATTATCATCCTTGATAATACAGAACGAAGATTGGATAGAAGTATATACACTAAAAAAGTACATTATAGGGGTTATTCAGAGGGGGTTAGAAACAAACACTCTGTAATAATTTTATGTAAGATTAGAGGGGGTTATCCAAAAACCCAACGAATCAAATAATTTAGATGGGTTATGAACCCCCTCTAAATTCATTTTCTATAGAAATTTGAGATAGATTATGTACAAAATTCACTAATCATCAAATTTAGTTGGGTTTATATATAGATCCCCTTAATTTATTACATTAGAGGGGGTTTGAAACCCATATAATATTTTAAACATTATTTTTTTAATATCTAGTTGGATTTTAGAGGGGGTTGAAAAACCCCTATAATATTATAAATTAGAGGGGGTTCAAAACCCCCGCTAATTTATTAAATTTGATGGTGTTGAAAAAAAGTTTCATGATTTTTAGTAGGGTTAGTGAAAAACCCCCCATAATGTCTATAAGTTTGAGGTGGTTCAAAACCCCCTATAATGTCATTAATTTAGTATGGGTTCAAAACCCCCCTATATTGTAATTAATTTAGAATGGGTTCCAAACCCCCAATAATGTCTTCAATTCAGAGGGGGTTCAGAACCCCCTATAATTTAAAATATTAAAAGGGTTATGAACCTCCATTTTTTAAAAAAAACTTCCATTATATATATATATACATAACAAAATATATAAATGTATTTATATACATTATATGAACATATTATATAAATAATTTATATGATTTTATTTAATTTTATTTATATGTATTCATAAATATAATTGTATATTAATACGTAAATTAATATACATTTATCTATATAAATTCTATTTTATATAATATTAATTATATATAATATAAATGGAAAAAAATAATATATAAATATATTCATAAAAATATTTTATCTATAAAATATACCATATAAAAACCCAATCTTATAGTTTTTATTAATTATATTCTAACAATGATAAATATGTTTTTATATAATAGGTTTATACCTTTATATTAATTATAAATAATATTATATGAAAAAGAATTGGTACAAATAAATTTATTTTAATGTATATTTATTGAAATAATAAAATATATTATTGAATATAATAATAAATGTATGTATTGAAATACATTATAAAAATATTATTATAAATTTTATTTCATATAATAATAATTTTATATAACATGAAAATTTATTTCATATAATATTTAGTATATTTTTTTATGAATTGTGTTTCATTTAATATTGATTATATATAATATATATATTAAATATATATAATATACAATTTCATTTCATATAATATTGATCATATATAATATTCATATTAATTATATGTAATTTAATATTAATTATATATAACATAATATTAAATACATATAATATTAATATTTGTATAAATTTTATTTCATATACTAATAATAATCTATTAATTTAATTTAATATTATACATTTTTTACAAATAAATATATTTATTAATAAAAATAATAATAAATATATGTGTTGAATTAAATTATATAAATATATTTTTAAAGATCATAGATAAATATAATAGGTAAATAATTACATATATATATATATTCTTTCAAAAAATACAATTTATATATATTTATATAATATAAATATGTATTTAGTAAAATAAAAAACATACATAAATATATAATACAAATATATTTAATATAATATATATTTGATATAAATCAAAATCTAAATGTATAATATTTAGAAACCAACATATAATTATTGTAGATTAAAATATAGATTTAATAAGAATAATAATAATTAATAATATTATTGTTATCCCACACACACATTTATAAGTACAACCCTTTCTTTAACCCCGGTTGTCACGTCTGTACCTTTTTTTTATTTAATAAATATTCAGAAGCATTGATTTCGGCTGAGCTTGATGGGTAAAAATATATATATATAGATTATATAAATATTAATTGTGCAAAACATTTAAGTGATATAGGGTTATTTTATATAAAATATATATAATTTCACATACATATAAATATAGTAAATAATATATATTAATATTTAATATATATGTAACTATATTATGCTAATAATATTTAGTATAATAACTAGTGAGGTATATTTAAATAGAAGAATTGGAATTTTATACACCAACATGTGTTTTCCATAGTGGTTGCAGGGGGTTACCGGTGCTGTTGGAGTTGAGAGGTTGCAGGTTCGATTCCCAGGAAAAACATTTTCCTATGAGCAGGGAAGGAATTCTTGGAGTGTAGCAGTGGGTAGGAAGGAGATGCATGAACTAGATAGCGCTGGGAGGGAGTGGGGTGTTGTCTTGGAGTGAGTTGGACCTGTGGATTGATGTGGGAATTAGAGGGGCACTGGGTGGGGAGGGATATGTAGGAGTCAAGGGCACTGGGAGTGGGACTATAGGGTAGGATGGAACCGAGGATGGTGATAGGGAGGATAGGGATGTGAAGAGGGATCTGATAACTAGAGGGGTACTGGGAATATGGGAAGTGGAGGGTGCATGGGAAGTAGGGCCAGAGGGAGGGAGGGTATGGATAGGAAGGGTGAACTCCCTAAAAAAGGAGAAAACCATTAGGGGTGGTAGTGAAAACAACCCCTAAAGTAACACCATTATTAGGGGTAGTTTGAACAGTCCCTATAGCCATAGAACTAGGGGCGGTTGTAGTTTTTGTGGATCTGTGCCATCATTAGAGGGGGTTTGGATCCCATCTAATGTTACTACCACTAAAGTCACCATGAAATTATCATCACTTGTTCAAAACTACCCCTAAAGTAAGTAGGCATCCACATTAGCGGCGGTTCGTCACAACATCCAATAATGCCTTTATCGAGGTTTATAACCCCTTCTAATGTCAAAAATAACATCCTTTAATGTAAATTTTTTTGTAGAGATATAAGGGTGTTGTTAAAACATTTATGTCATGAGACACATATCTTGAATCAATCCATCACATGATCCCAACCACCTCACTCAGATTAACATGGAACAAAACCATTAAACAAAAAAACAACTCCAAAACACTATAGAGGCATACACCTCTAAAATTATTGTGTGGTAACAATATAATACAATATAAAACCATCTCATAACCAAAAAAATTGTTCAACACATTAAAAATTAACAACATTATAATACCTGATCTAAATAAAAAATGATCTCGACACTATGTGTGTATTTGAGGCTCATGATCTGAAGTACTATCCTCAATGGCATACAACTACTACCAGATATGAACAATGTTAATAAAATTCCCACACATTAACTTCTCTAATATATGATATGGAATAACCATATAAATTATCATAATATGACTATAACGAACACATAGAATTGTTCCCTATTTGTTTCTGAACATGAAGAACTCCAAGAAAGTTAGATACTATTCGCGAACGTCCAATTATATAGAGTACATCATGATGTTTTCAATTAAAACCATCATGAAACAATCAAGATACGATATGGAAAATACATTTAGTAAACACATGAACACATATTGAGCATTAATCACACCAAAATACATCACATAGTACTGCTAATAGAGTTTTATAATTCATAAATAAGTTTTTTAAATATAATCATATTTCATGAGTATATGATTATATCCTCATTGGTGAAATAATTCTATGAACTAAAATTATTCTTTTAGCTAAGAAAATATGCTATCTTATAATGAAATACTACATCATCACTTCCATAACTCATATATATATTTATGTAATGCATAAAAATAACAAAAAAAATCATCAAACAAAATCATGAACAAGACTGGTGCACCCATTGTGATACACTCAGTCCAAAAAATACCCACAAAAATATGTTATTTTTTTGTACTCAAAATCTATCTATTGAAATATGGGACCTTATATTATTTTATATCATGATTGGTGAAATTTATGTTCTTAATTAGATCCCAATATTAGACTACCATTAAGGTTTTAGAGTCACCTCCTCCTCTAGTCATAGAAATTTATACTCTTCTATAGCCATGGGAAACAACTTGACATGAACCTTCGATAAACTCACCATCACCTCAGCCATCATGGATGGTATGGATGGAAAATTCTTTTAACCAATATAATGTTTTTTTCTCTCTAATTAAAACAACTATATATCTATATTCATCAGAGAAACCAAAATATATATTTAATAAATCCACAAAAAATACTATATACTTCTTGTCCATGTCAAGGATGAGGGTTTTTGGATATATTTGCAAAAAAAATGATATCTCCCAAAAATATTTTATAAAGTAGTACCATATCTATGATTATAAAATCATCATTCAAATAAGCTTGGACACTAAAAAATGTTGTGAATGCAAAGGGAATCAGAAGCCTCTTTTACTCATCTCTCAATTCATGGTTGTAATTAGGTGATATGAAGGATTTAATTTAACTTCCATCAAAAAAAGAATTCACCCATGTTGAAAACAAGAATAAATTACCTTGAATGATGTCTAGAATTCCAATTGGTTAGAATGATATGGAAATAATTTTACCAAAAAATTTTAGAAAGCCTCTCCAACCGTACAAAAAACTGCCACCATGGTTATGCTCTACTCTTTTTGGAAGAGGAGTGTGTATGAGTTGTACTCTTCCCACTAAATCTTCATTATACTAATCCCTATATGAAATAAACATTTCATACTGCATTTAAAATAATTACATAAATATAAGAACATTATGTGGGACACCTTGGACAATAAAACAATTCAAAATGTTTGGGTACTATCATTGCGGATAAAGATTTCCTCTTTCATAAAAACACATGTATTTTCCCTTGGTATAGATCGTTGATCCTTGACCCCTATAGAAATAATATTTTCAGGGTTGAGACCTATCTTAAGTTGATCGAGAAGTCTTTTTTTCATGAAATTGTAAACCTGAAAATATAGATCTTCAATGTGAGGAATCCATATAAATCCCATACTATGATGATTCAGATCATTCCAGCTAACTCACAACAACCTATGATATTTACAATGTCAAAAGATATGTATTTAATATGAATTATTTGACTATGTTCTAAATTTATGTATTAAATTATTTTCAAAATGCCATTCCATAACTTACACATATGGAAATAGGTCTAAATCATATCATAGAATGTTCATGAAACAAATACTAAAATATAGCACCATTGAACTCCCATGTTGAAGGGTAAGTAATTTTGGATCACTATTCTCCATTTCCCCTAAATAATTACACTCTTCTTGGAAGATGACTCATTGATTGTCCCATATGTCTTGTTTATTTCTCACAATCCATAAGGAAGAAGATTCACCACATCCCGGATTCTTCACAATACATCGTTCCAACTATCAAATCCCAGTAATAATTCCATGAATAGATCAAACTAAATGGTATCTCCATGTCATATAAACAGTCCTCTATCACTATGTTAGATACTTTTCCCTCATTCATACATAGACTATTGTTCCATAACTCTCATAGTTTCTTCCTCTACATGTCATCATCATCAACATATACTCTATTAAAATATTTTGTAAAATATTTCTAAAAATATTTAGCATATACCTAATGAAGACATTATCCTAGAGAAATAAATTATATAATAATAATTTTTTATACCTTTAAAACTATAATATGGAATATTTAACATAAATTAATAAATTATTTAATTTTTCCCTTACTACATAACATATCCTTAGGTCTATCCTTCTCAAACATTTGTGAAAACAAGAATGATTCATGATCCTTTCCTAGGTATCCACACCATAAAAATTATCAAATTAAATAATAGGAGTAGAATTATTATGGAAACATATATCATATAAAATTTATACCATGATACTGATTTCTAACTAATTATACCATGATTACGTAAATACTAAGTAGAGCTGACATTGATTTACTACCAACACATTAAATATCACCTCTTTCTAAATTAATCCTTATTTATATCACTCAATGTGAATCTCTTAATACCATTCTATCACGACCCCTTCTCCCCAATGATAACCCCTCATGGGCTATAAATGTTAGAAGGGAGGTGGTAACCGTATGAGTCATGCCTCCATAAGGTTGTATGTTGAATGGAGAACTCTGGATGTGTTATTAATACAAATGTGATGAATCTCTCTGTAATAAAACAAATCAGAGAGATAGATAATTTATGAAATAAAATAAAAACTATATAATATATAATAATTATAACCCAAGATAAATCATAAACGTCATATAATACTCAAACATCAGTAATTTAACTATAGGAATGAATGAGAAAGTAATTTTCACAGTGACCATGGACCCTAAACTACTCATGAAAAACTAAAAGAAAGTATTATTTATAATGAAATTTTACAATAAATTTTTTATCATAAAAAATTTATATATATGTGGTGTAATCACCATAGTATACTCAATGGGATGATCTTCGGATGATCCCATGGAAAATATAATGAAAATATAAAAACTCCTAGTGAAAAAGAATTGAAACTAACTTTTCACCAAAATTGGTTAATTATGTTTCTATCCCCACCATGGATATCAATCACTATGTTATGAATACAATAGATATCATATATTATAATAATTAATCAATAAGATTACCCTAATACCACTTCCTTGAATTTTTTCAGCACTACACCAACATCTCTTGTCTAGAGCCAACTCTCTCCAAATATAAGCAAACCCAAAACCAAACTCTATGTATAAACATGTGAACCTCATATATCATATCATCACTACATCCAATATCAAACATCTATATAGAAAAGAAATATTTTTTGGGATTCCCACATCCTGTATGATTTTTTTCATATTTTTGGTTATATATCAATTGACATTACAATCCAAACATAGAGTATGGTTCCTTAAGACATCTGTACATATAAAAATAATAAATACATCTAAAATTTGGATATTATATAAATATATATTGGATTGTGAAGTAAATACAATCCACTACATTAAAAAAACTCATATATGTGGAAACCGAAAACAATGCATAACAAGACATTATACCACTACGAGATGGGTGTGGAGCTATAGGGGTTAGTTAACCATCCATCCTTACTCAGGATGTTGTGAAAAAATCTCACATATCATCCACTAGGTATTAGTCTCCCAAACCAACATGGTTAGTGGTTTATATTAATTACGAAAAACATAGAGGATATACTATAACTCAAAATACATAAACGAGAATAACCTAATCCAATGACTGACGGTAGATAACATCACATGGACACTTTACTAACACTCTTATGGATAATATATTCTATAAAAAATTACCATTATTAAAAAATTTATTTTTATCATTTTATTATTTTATTAATTCCAATCCATTTTAACTAATTAATTAACCATTACATTAAATTATTCTATGATATATTTCATTAGACATAACATGAAGTCCATACCCTCCATCCATAAGTCAACAATGTCCATTATTCTTGTGATTTTATTATTGAAATTTTATTAATAGTAACAAGGGATTATTTACTTCATAAAAATTTCAAATTTTCATAGATTCATGTTTCTGTAGAAAATCATCTTAACATACTTACATGTGAGATTCAACAATGACAATCTAGTTTCCTCATACAGGGGAAATAAATATTGATATGGAATGGAACCCTTCAATAAAATATTTAATAGATTAATGTTCATAATGAATCCTCTCATTAACATATCAGTTGTTAATTCCATTTTACCCCATTCCATCATCTCTAGTTCCATTATTAACACCCATGTGTACATCCCTTTAAATCATTCCCTCATAGAAATTAACTACTTTCACAATTATATGAGCCTACATACACATTTCTCAATATCAATCCCAAGATCATCCACCCCAAGATCATATAACACTCTATGGAACTTTTCATGTAGACACTAACGTATGGAGACAAAAATGAAATAAACAAAGAAATTTTACATAAAAGCAAGGAATTTACCCCTCATAATCTAATTGTCTCTGATGGACCTAAACACAAGGCATAACGAAATTATAAAAAATTGGAATAATCATCCTTAAGAATTTTTACTCCTCCAAATACATGTTTTAATTCCATATTATGTTATCTGATTCATCATTCAAAGGATGAAACTATAGAGAACATATGAAATTAGCTATAACAAAATATCAAATTACTTAACAATTATCACAATTAAAACAATTTTAATAAAACCGTGAGAAAAATTGTTCCTCTTGATCTTAAGATGTTTGGATTTTCTCAGAAATAGTATTCTTTTCTTCATTTAATTATCCAATTCTATGAGAAAGGGAATAACTAGTTTAATTAGATATCTATAAGAAGGTATTTAATTTCCACTAAATTATATGAATCACTATATTCCATAACATGTCTCCACTTTTATTTTCAAATACTAAAAATTTAATTTACTAGAAATATGTTCTTAAATATTTTCAACATCCTTATCCAATTCTAACAACAAGATATAGAAAATTAAATACCGATGTCACATTTTTTTAGAAAATCACATATAAAATAGTTGTTATAGTATGAAATAATAAGAAATGAAATCTTATTAATTATTTATAAATATATATCAATATTTATTAGGATAACCCAACATCAATTCAATGATCTGAAACATGATCTTTTTAAAATATCTAATGACTAAAATTAAATCAATCAATACACGACCTCAGACTTCTAACAATCTTTATGGGGATTTAGAATTCCAAAATATTTCTACAATTACATATGTTTTTATAAAAATATGATCCTATAAATAAATCATCCATAAAAACCTTATAAATTGAAAATAATAAAATAATTAAAATAGTGGAATTTTAAATCTATGTCATGGAAAGTGGAATTATTGGAAAATATGATGAAATGGATATAATGGTCAAAAATTGGTGGTAAAACTCATAAAAAATCAGAATAGCTCTATCATGGGATTCTGCTGATTGATCCCTATAAAATGTGTCTTCAATGACATCATAGAATACATATATGTTCCTATGGATTTAGATTAAATAATAATGGGAATGGATAGGATTGGGGGTATATATGTTTTTATAGACACAATGAATTTTATAAGACAATTACAGAACCCCTATGACCATTTTGTATCCCTCAGTGACAGATTTCTTTTAATGGAACATTCTATTGGATCACATTATATCCGAACTCAGTTGTTGTCACATCTAATAACCACTATATGATCTTATAAATATCAATATAACGGGAATGAAAAATCCCTAATCACCATACCATGGGACAACTTCATCAATAGGGATGTTACGATGCAACTGAACTACCATGGTGCAACAATACAGAAATATATAAATAGCACTATAATCCACCATCAACAACCCTATTCTACATCTTTGATCCACTATTCAGGAATTTGATAATGATTATTATGTGAATTACTCCTCTATTCATGAATCATTACTTTTTTATGTGGATTCCCCTTACTTCTAAACACCATCCAATCAAAATGCACCACCTCTAGGTTCTCCAATAAATATAAATTACTTGGAAATACCATTTTAAAAGTGGGACATTAAAATATCGAATTGGTGCCTTTTTCAAGATCACTAGTATATTTTTCATTCTTCCACAATACCATTGAGTCATTTTTCACTACTGGTTGATGTGGGTGGTTGTTTTTTATTTCCATCATTACCATAGATCTTTCAAACTCTCTAGAAACTTCATAACATATATGTTTTGGATTTTTTTAGAAGGTGGTGTCTTGGCCAAAGACATGTATGTTTCAGCATTGTATTCATGTATTAGTTTGATGTTGATCAATATATATTATTTAATTATTTATAAATTATGATCTATCCTCCGAATCTATGGGTTTTTTTCTCTTCCACAATAATTTTTATACAATGTGGAAATTTTTTTGGTAATACAACCATGATAAGTGAATTGTGAGTCTTTGTTGAAATTGTAAATCTAATACGGGAATCACATCAAATATTTCTAAAACCCAAACATTGATTTCAATTATAATAAACATACATTTAAAAATATATCAATTATGAACCAAGAAGTTTTATTTGATAAATGATTCATCAATCTAGTAAACATATTAAACAATCGACTCCTCATAGAATTCATAGAATAATGTTAACCTATTTGCAATTATAATGTGGTTGATTTAGTAACACCAATACTCCATATCATATTTAATTAAATAGGATAAATAATTTTATAATCTATTTGGTGGTTGTTCACATATATCATTCATATTAACTATCTATTTATGAAACTTACTAGGGTAATGTATATGTTTTCCATTTTTTTCATTGATCTATTGTTGATTCATTTGGATTACCTCTTTCATATCCTATTTTGATATCCAAACTCATTATATTATTATAATTTTATGATTCATGATAACCCCATTTATGAGTTCTATAGTGTTTTCCAACACATATATGAATCATTCCATGCCCTCTCATCCCAAATTTTTACATATAACAGGTTGAATAACAATTATTTCATCATATTCATTGTCTAAAATTTTATAATCCTCCATCATTTTCTTTTATGGTGGAAACATGATTTAAAATATTTTTTTAATATCATTTTTATATTTTTGGTTTTACATAATCCATATATTTTTCATACCATATAAAATTATAATGGGTTAATCATTAATGTATTCAACACATTTTCCATCACAGAAATGGTTAAATTGGAAGCTTCTGAATCCATCTACCTATAAAATCAAAATGTTTATTATGAGTTCTTAAAATATAATATCATATGGTGTGATTATAATCTATAATATATAATAAATTCCAACATTACACATTTTAACCATTTACATAATTACATTACTCTGTAATTAGTTTGTTTCTTCTTATATAAATATTATCATAACCTTGGTTATATTATATGGTTTTGACATACAAGTTTCAAAATATTCCGAACAAAGTAAATAGATAATAAATCCTATATAAGTGTTCCTACAGAACATATGGTTAAAAAAATTATATCCCAAATTATTTTTGTCCTGGTTCATTATTAGGAATTTTTTTCCTAGATAATTTCAGAGTTGAGTTAATATAAAATGTTCTCTCATCAGGGATATTAACCCTAAAGAAAACTATTTTAAAGCCTATATCCACGTGTCAGTATATTGAAAGGGATGAAATAATATGTATTACCACAAAATCTCAACAATACAAAATTTTAATATTTTCTCTAATACTAAGAGTATCTCTTAGAAATCATTCATGGGTATATACTAAGGATATTCAATCATATTCTATAGTGATATATATACTATAAATTATTACCAAATATAGATACCCAATCATTAATAAAAATTTCAAATTTGATAAAATGAATTTTCAAACCTAATTTACTCTATCGGTACCCTATCGGAGGACAATACAGATTGAAAAGATATAAAAAACCTCAAGTCCAAAATCATGTAGACCGTTGGTCAGAGAAAAAAATTGTTGGTGTAAAGGTATCACAAATTAAATAAATTTCCCATTATAATAATATAATATCTATACATGGGGTAAAAAACCACAAATCAACTGAAGAACATAATATTAATGATATCCCAAAAATATCCTACACTGAATGAAGAAAATTTAAAAAATTATAAATAAAATTATCAATTTAAATAACAAAATACAAGCCATATGATACAGAAATAAAATCATATCCAATATCTACACTAGTAAAATTGGGACTATTCCCTAAATACATACTAGTTTCGAAGAACAAATTTCAAATATGAAGGTTGATAATAACATGTATAATAATTATGATCAACCCCAAGATCTCAAGTTCACACATTAAAATATAATACTAATGTTCTAGTGAAAAAATAGAACCAACATGCCCCTAAAATGGCCAATTAACCTATTGCATCATCACAATGAGATGAACCCAAAATTAATCATATAATATTGTGACATATTATTTAAATAATACATTGAAAATGTAATCAACTTCCAATTCTCCATTAATTTGACTAGATCAACACCCAATTACAAAAATCTTATACTCCCATCCCTTATGTAAATAACACATTACATAAACAACCATATCTTATGTGTGATGGGATGCATCCCAGCTGATTAAAGCATGTAGAATGGTGTACTATCTATTTGTTGAGATATTTAATATTTACTCACAACCACAACATATATCGAAACTTAATCATATATTAAGGGATGCAAGGTATGATCGATATGAAGGATATAAACCTCATGTTTTTCTCCCACTATTATGGACCCCTTCCAAACATCACATCCTCAATAACACTAGTTAATATATAAAAAATATATAATATCATCACTGATAATGGAAGAGTGTGGAAGAGGTTATACCCATCCTTTTATATCTACAACAACCTGAATTTTTTGGAAAACACCTGGAAAAAAACAATTGGGTGTTGGTAGGGAAATCCAACTAAGGTGATGTATTTATAGATATAACAGAACACACATGACAGATAAATAGAACCCAATACCCCACATATGGGTTCAAATAAAATACACTAAACTACTCCCAAAACTAACCGATGAACCTAACAAATTCAACCATAACTTATAAAACCACTAAATTAAACACACCATTCAACCATTGTATATAGTCCTACAACTCCACATTCAACTAATGATCCGACATTTTTCTAGATTTTATGACTTCCCACTAACTCCAATCTATTACAGAATTTCAACAACATTTATGAAGCATATATATTTAAAATTAAATTATTTTATTCTTATAACCACAAATAAATCCCATCCCATTATTATTCATTTTAAATACAATGTCATTTAATTTACCACAATAAAAATTATTCCCTTGATGAAAATGAAATTAAAATAACACACCAATGAATAACTCACCCATCAATCATAAATCATCACCACAACACCAAATCATCCAATAAATATCACCACAAGAACCAAACATATCAACTACATCACATCACAACCACTTCACAACATGAGCACCGAACATCAACAAAATCTCACAACAATATCAATCGCATCTCATGCCAATATTTCATCGCATCACATCCCCAAACATTTCCCAATGAATTAAACTAACTCCATCATCAAAAAAATTTCCATCGTTATTCTAGGATACACAAAAATAAAAATAAAATTTATCATCAAATACGATATTCTATAATTTTTGTAATTGGGATTACATTACATTAATTCATTATTTATCATCGATAATCACATATGGAACCATATGTCCAAAGAATCCAATTACTAGGTAGATATATTATTATCATTTATTCAATTTTTGGTCAAAAAACAAACATAAAAATGTTATTAGATATATATCTACAAAAAACATGAATTACTCCTAATTGATTTAATTCATATATATGGAAGCAATACTGAAAAATATAATTAAAAATACAGTCAAACTAAAAAAAAATGTATTTTCCTCATTCAAATTAATTTTAGATTCATCTATTTCAGTATAATTATTAATATAACCCTTACTATTTACTAAATAGAGCCTAAAACATGTAATCCCCACATATGTGGGGAATGTTGACCTCAAACGTAAAATAAATATTTTGGATTCACTATGGCCAAAAATTCTTATAGGAAATTACCAGATAGGACAACAACATATTTAATCATCTAAAAAGGTAGTTTATATTAGAGGATCATTAATATAAGTACCCAAAGTCATCCGGATAAAAACAACAGCTCCACTACGAATCCTCAAAAGAAGGATCATATAAAATACTAATGAAAAGGATATTTACTCACAATATATTTTTTTGGTATTTCCACCAAAAGATAAGGGTCAAATATGTGATGATATTGATAAAAGGTATAAAAAATACACCTATTTTTTATGAAAAATAAAGAGGGACAAATGTATTTAGATGAGCCCTAATATTTAATAAAATATAGTGCTTTGAACATTAACATTATGAATTACCAGTTTAGCCCATGAAATTTAGTGTGCCCCTCCAAATCATGTTGCTAATAATATTTTGGTTGTGAACTATTCATATATAAAACTCGACACACATTAAAAAACTTCATGCCTCCTTAATATAGAATTAATTGGAATCACTAATAATTAATCAAAATTGTAGATTAATATAACATAGAACTCTGATTTGATTCTTGAAATTTGAATAAAAATCGTAAATTCAGTGAATCAAACTCTAAAATTTTGAAAACATATTCACATTGTCAACAACCCACTCATTCATAATTACAACTCAAACTCCACAAAACCATTATCAAGTATCCTATGAAGACCTATAACTCAAGAAAAACCATGTAAATGGATATGATGGAATGGATAGTTATATAAAATATCGATCATATGAATCGAATCCATTATAATAATATGAAATACAAAATAGTGGGTTGGTATAAGGAACAACCTCATTAAAAAACTCTCATGGATCTCATTAGCCTTCACAAAATACCACCATCCAAACCAGTCGAGCTAATAAAATATGTTTGGTAAAAACCCCAAAAAACCATGTCACCATACCCCATATATATTACCTCCAATATATCATAAAAGTCACTACCCGTGACTCTTATACATAAACACCACCACTATGATTTTATTGTTAAGGGTGAAACATTTAAAAGGAAATTTTATCATAACGAAATGTGCATTATATTACATTATATATGTATTATATGTATAGGGTACATATAAAAAACAAAAAACATTAATTAAATAATAAATATAATTGAATTATTCATTAATTAACCTAAATAATATTCAAAAACATTATAATTGGACAAAAAATATAATATATAAAATTGAAAATTTGAAATTTTGGATCGCCCCATTCTGCTTTAATCATATCCCCTGCAACCAAAATTTTTAAAAAGATAAGAAAAATTATTAAACCAATGAAAATAATATGAATTTATAATAAATAACCTTGTGTGGACTTTTATTAAATATTGAATGATATAATGTAGTGGTATTTATTGGTTAAAATGTGATTGTTTAAAAGGTAATTCCACTGTTGAAATGTTAACCTAACTATTAAAAATAGTAATATGTCCATCAAAAATTATAATTTGACCTAAAAATAATACTTTTTGTATAAAATACAATATATATAATGATTAATATATTAATATATAAATAATATAAATCTGAAATAAAATTATCTTTAATAAAAAGTGTATAGAAAATATAACCATGTTTTGAATGAAAATCATTTTGAAGTATATTGTAAATATAATAATTTTTATAAGAAGAAATAAAAACACCAATTCTTTATAATTATTAGGAAAATATTAATATCATTTTTGTAATTAGATCCTATAAATTTTTTAGGGGTTCTTTTTTGTAATTTTCAGAAATACCTTAATATTTAGGTGAATAGTAAAACTACAGCTTTTCACATAACTAATGTATCATAAATTACATCATTAATGATGTCATGATGACTAAATAATTTATATAACATGAATTTCACGAAAAATAGTATATTGTCATATATTCTTATTTAAAATAAAATTAACATAATTTTTAACATTAAAAACATATTCCAAATTTTAAGTCAATAGTAATCAATTTAAATCATATAGATTTCTTTTTCAATATAAATTGTTAATAAACATTGGGAAATATGATTATAAATGGGTTTACTCTCCAAATATTATTCTATTATATTGATATATTATTCATATTGTAAAAAAATATATTATAAATTTTACCATTGAAAAAATGTCTTAATTTATATTTTTATTATAAAATACACATCTCTGCCATGTATAAATAATCCCTTTATCTACATAGGGAAAACCAATATTCCCTCACATAAAAATTACAAATTTAGTCCAAAATAATCTTTTATATTCCATTATAAAAAGTTGGGTTTTTTTAATTAAACCAAATCTATTCATTATGGAATTTTTGTGTCATAAAAGAGAAGCTACACTTCAAAAAGAGCCTGTTATTTTTCAAACTATTCTTTCATTTTATTCTTCATTCCTATACTTTCCCAATTTACATATAAATAAAATCGTATAAGATATAATTATGTTCAAATACGAAATTATATTAATTATTCTAACCTAACATTATAATTATAATTTGTTATGAATTTATATTTTATACCTCATTCTCTGCATATTTTGACAATGTTTCTATTAACATTTTATTAAACATCAATTGTAAAATATACAAATTATTTCTTTATAACCAACTTAAGACTACATGAAATAAATTATTTTTTCTTAAAAATATATTTACATTAATATATTATAATTTAATAAACATTTGTAAAATTCACATTTAACTAGATAGGAAAATCGAAGTGAAACACATACTTTTTAATGAAAATATGATATCACAATTATTAAACATCAAGAATAGAATAAAATAAAGATAATAAAATGATTATAATTTACAAAAATTTAGATGAGTAAATATAATTAATTTTTTTTTAACGATTATTTAATATATTTTTATTATTTAGGAGGAACAAATGTGGTGAAATAAAGTGGTATTTAAGTGAAACAGATTCCCAATCCCAACTCCTGTTTCTTTTGGTTATCCTTATTTCAAAAAATATTCAATATTTATATTCCTAAAATAAGTTTTAAATATAAATTACCTATTATTCAATGTTATTTATTAGGTATATATATGTTTCAAAAATTATTTATAATAAAAATAAAATTATTTTCCAAAATTTTTTTTCTTTCAACAACACATATATTACCCCACATGAGTTGTTTCTTTTTCACCCATCAATTTTTATATTTATGACAAATATATATTCTATTTTCTTTTTTAAAAACCTTATATTATTAATTAAATCATTATTTATGATATAGTTATGAGACTTATTTAATTTATTGGTTATTTTATGTCTATGATTGTTATGTTTTCTTTTTGAAATGCATGATTATATAAATATTATAATTTTATTGGTTGTACATGAGTTATATGTCCCCCAATGCATTTTATAACGAAATATATTTCATGATATAATGTGTATTATTAATTAAAAAAATATTCTATCATTATTTTCTATTATGATCATTGATGATTCATATATATTATTCATGAAAACCATGATAGCTTTATTGACAACAATTGGTGGTATTTGACAATAAAGTCATGATATTCCATTGTTATGAATTGAAAAAATCCATTCCATTATCAAACATTTTTCATCATAATAGTGATGAATAACCAATTATAATAATATAATTATTATTATAGTTCTCTCCTAAGTGATTTTGATGCATGTTTCCTAATTGATCTATTTTATCTTTCAATTTACTCATCTTTTAGATCAACCAATTATTTGATTTATTTCTTTAAGAAAATACATTTTCTATAGAAAACTTGAAATATTTTATGTGGATAATGATGTATGATTTTAATAAAATTTTGTTTTATTATTTAAAATTGATTTATATTCCTAAATTTCCCATGAATCAAAACCATTCAATCCTTGTATGTGTTAATTTTATGATTTTCTCCTTAAAAATTAAGTAATTGACTTTCAAAAATTGATGGGTCACTGGATTTTCTATTAGAGTAATGGTTTAGTAAATATTGGAATTATAAAAACATAGTAAAAAAACCTTACATTAAATTATATATATTTTACCATCCAATACTCATTTATGTAGAAATAATAGAAATATATTGATATTATAAGAATCTCCATTTTATTATTTATGAAAATAAAAAAAATCATAATTTATATACTGTTTTGATTAATCATTTTCTATTCTATAGAACTGTGTGAACTAGTAAAAACTACAAAAAAATTGTGAGGGATTATTCAAGGATTTTATGAATGAAATCTATAACTCCATGGATAGTCGATTTCAAACATTATAAGAATTATTACCCAACTCTCTTAGGATCTGAATAATAATCTGAACCACATGGAATGTACTCCTTCACCAAAGAAGGGAAAGGTGTCTATTATGTCTTTATTATAGTAATTACCACCAACATTTAGTGGATCATGTAATCAACTTTTATATTAATAATTGTTATACTCAATTGAGAAGGTCATTTTTTGATCCACTATTTGTAGAATATAAAGGTTACACTTGCTATCAATATTTTAAAAGGAGAGTCTAACTAATGCTGGTAATTGATAAAGAACATAAATATGAAGGATGAAACAGTATAGAAGGAATGGTAAGAGAAAAAATATATATATTTCAATGAATGTTTCCCATAAATATATTTTCTACTGTTTTTAAATAACATTTTAGAATGTCTCTAGATATTTGATTCATCTTTAATTTAGAAGAATTTTTTTGATGTGCTCTCAATGTGGATATTGAGTTTAGAAATTGGACCTTTGGACATGGGGATAAGAAGAGAATAATGGAATTTAATGATGTTTGGTTAAATGAATAATAATTAAAGAGGATCCAATCACCCATATTTCTAAAATCTGGGGATATATATCATGGGAATTTCATGAATGGAATGGGTAAATCCTTAATGTGTGGGTAAAAAAGGCCACCAAATTCATAAATTTAGAAGAGTCGTGAAGAGGACACCTAGTGTGAGGGAGTGAATTATGGAACCTCTTAATTCACTATCCATGGTTCATTTCATACACTATATTTTATATGGGGACTTTATTGGCTATTGAACTAAACTGTGGGTCCTTAAGTGTAATAAGGATCAAAATCCACAAATGAAAATGGATAATGTAAAATATTATGTCATGGTGACACCTAGAGTGATTCATGAAGACAATTCCTTACATCGTATACATTCTAATTAGTAAATAATAGAAATAATTTTATTTGATTCTAGTTTCTCCAATTTATTTATATCTTCTATGAATCTTAGAACTATTTTACCAATACTAATATCTATAATAGTACCTAGTGCCGTGATCATTAAAACACAACTGTTTGAATCATCTCTTATTTGTGTATGTGGGATGATTCTTCTATTGATTATAGAAATCCTTACCTTTATTGGAATTCGACACTATACTAGGCATGGATTAGATCTCATTATATAGACCACAAATAATATATCGTTAAAATTAACTGTATTTTAATATTCAAAAATATTATATTGTATAATATAATTTAAAGTACTGACATTAATTTCCATTTTAAAATCCATCAATTTTGTGGACAATGATACCCAATAAATATGAATTACAAGACAAAATCATGGATTCATAGGATGGTATCAACATTTAGGATACTCCCACTATGATGTAATATAATGATTCATTTCCCAATGAATTTACTAGATATCCTACTGGTTGTGATGTAGGGTTTTCAATAGAACATGGTCATGGATCCAATCACGTCTCTATGAAATCCAACAATATGGCCCTAATCGAACTGGAGGTCTTAAATAAGTAGCTATAACTATATTCGGAAAAAGGGTCTACCCACCCTAGTGAATCACATTGTGGTGAACTGTATGTCATTATAAAGAGAAAATATGGATCAATTATATTCTTTATCAAATGGATGAGCTAGAAATCCATTCAATGGAATAAAAATAGAATCAAATCATATCCCATGGGTTATAAATCATAACATTATGACATAAAAAGGAATGGAAATTGAATAAACATATGTAATCATAACCTATAGATCATGGGATCACATAATAATCATATTATCATTGTTTGTAAGAAACATAAAACAAGACATAAACATGTGTCCTTAACGACTTCGAAGACTATAGCGCATGGTGGAAAATGTCTCCTAATGGAATCATGTTGACTCCCAATACCAACATGATGTTGCATGAGACTTAATATTACCCAGTTCATTAGATAAAAATTTTGTTGATCCCATAATAACATGTTCTAGAACATGTGTTCCAAATTAATAATCAAACATCTTAGGAAAACAAAGTGTAACCCCTAAAAATAAATGTGTATCATAATCCTATCATAAATCATAATCATGTGGTGTATCATAATAGTGTACTGTAATAAATAGATTTAACTCACACATGGTAATTAATAATGTAAAATATGATTATATCATGATAAATAATGTCCATCTAATGAGAAAATAACTAAAAATCATTTTATGATACCTTGGAAATGAGCCACTATGGTGTAAGTTATAGAAAAACATAAAATATGATTTAAAGGGAATAAAGGAGAAATTGATTTCATAAAACACTAAATGAACTAAGATAGTTTTTTCATGATATAAATAGAAATTTTAGAAAAGTATTTGTTTCTGAAAACATATTTTATAGGTTACATTAAAATGGGTATGAAATTTGGAAGTCTTATTTATTCATGTTTTCTAACTTGGTAGAATTGAAATGGGGACCTCATAAAACATGTATTTACCCATTTAATGAAATGATAAATTAGCTAGGTACCTATTTTTTATTATGAAAAACTAATTATGAATATGTAAATAATAATAATTAGTAATACATTGGGGTACATTGAGATAATGTGTAACCCGATGGAAAAAATGGTGGTTCTAAGAGAATCCCTTACCTTATGTATAAATGTGTTCTGAACATGCACATAATGTACAAAAAATAACATTTTATCCAATTATTAATTAATTCCTACCCTATTATTCATGTATCAACATTATTTTAATTGTATAAATTAAATGTATGGTTGTCTGATGATTTTTGAGATGAAATTTCATCGTTCTGGGGGTATTCATTTCATGATTTTATAATTCGATCCCTTCAGTTTAATTATTAGAGTTCATTTCAAATTCAATAAAAACTCCTAATGTGAAAAAATATTTTATTGGTGCACCTAAAATTTTTTAAATAGACCCACATATATATTTTTTATATATGCTAATGATTAATTAAACAATATGATAATGATGAATGATAGTTTATTTAGGTGATGTTTTTATTATCAGAAACATGTTTTATTTCATTATTTTATATTATGTATATTTAGATTAGATCAAGAACATAAATGAAGTCTTAATATACATTTTAAAATATTTCTGAAACATTATCAGTTTTTTGTCCATACATAAAAGAGTTAATTGAAAATGGGAAATAATCATCTGTGAAGGGGGTTAATAGAGAAATCATGGATGATGATTTTTAAGAAAAACTTTTAGAGAAGAGATTTGATTTTGGGTGTCCCATTAACATAATAAAATTACAGTATATATATAATTATTCAGTAATCATGTAACTTTGTATGATGCATGTGAGGGAATTATAAGAAGATAAAAGAAAATTAATGAGAAAGGGGGAGGGGTTTACCACTTCAGTGTCATCTCTTTTTGTTCTTTAATGCACTTGGTAAACTAACTTTTGTGATACCAGCTAGACCATAATGTGGGGAAGTGGTTTGGGAGAGTAATAGATATGAATATAATCAAGATCCTGGTTTTAGAAGGTATGAAGAGAAGAGGTGTTGAGGGGTGGAATATATTGAAGGGGAAGATATACCTAAAAGTAAACATTAAATTATTCCAAAAAAAATTTAACCTAATCCATTGGATTTATCCATATGAATATTATAATTCTAACCTTATCCTTTACATACCATCGATGACTGACTGCATAGTTCATCTATAAACATTGGGATGGACGGAAATCTTTTAGAATGGTTTTCACCTTTTAAACAATCTCTTCAACAATTTTAGTTACTAGAAGTATCTATTAACCTACATCATTATAGACTTATGGTATTCTACTTATTTCACAATAAATGTAATTATATAAAACCATTTTTATGGTTTAGTCAAAACTATTTTGTTATGAAAAGATAGCGAGAGAAAGATGTTGGCCCCATCAATTTTCGAAGTCCAGTGTAAATTATCAAAAAATGTCTTCTAGTGTCTTAAATTTCCACCAATATTGTCCATTAAATTTAGCATGATAGGATGTACTAACATTCATATCCATCACTAGATATTGATGGAGACATTTTCCATACAAGGAGGTAAATCTGAGATTTCGATCAGATACAATTGATAGTGGTACTCCATATAGTCTCTCCACTTCTCTAATGTATATCTCTGAAAGATGATATAGTGAGATGTGCTCTAAAATTTCTAAATTTTTTTTTATTTATAGGATGATCCACAATGACCCATGTATCCTTGATTACTTTTTATCTCTTTGAATATTCTTTGCCAACGTCATTGTTAATTTTTAATTATATATATGTTGGTATGGAAATGGTTTCTTCACCACCATAGAATTTTCCATTTAGCCATCAAATTTTCATATACAATGCACATGGTGGAATATTAATGGATCTCTTTTTTCCTATTGTCCCACCAATAGTCTTCTTTAAGATCTTGATACATCTTTGTACTCTATTGGTGAATAGTAAGGATTGTGCTACCAGTGACATTCATATGAACTTTATATATCACTGTATTATTTAGTGCACAAAATCATGACCCCAATCCTAAAACACATTCCTCAAGAATTTTTAATGTTAGGTATTTACAATTTCTGATAGCATCAAACTTTTTTGGAATTTCAACATAATATCATTGTGAATACATTATTTTATCCGGGATGGATTGTTGAAAAATCGTATAAGAAATGATTGTTGGAAATACATCCTTAATAATTCCCATGTAAATCCTTCAAAAAAAATTTAATAATTGATCCTACTCAACTATCATCATTGATAATACCACATGATAAGTTCTACTAATAGCATCTAACACTATATTTTCCATGAAAAGATGTTAGTTGAATGAGAATTCATCATCATTTATGAGATCTAACCATCATAAATGGGGAATGTTATTATTTTCCTGTGTGAATATATATTTTATGATCTTAATACCAGTATATATCACACACTCTTACACATAGATATAATGATACAAAAAGTATGATACATATATCACAGCCACCAACTGCATATCATTTCAGTGATATTGATGATCAAGGATCTTCAAATACCATTAGGTGTTGCCTATCATTTAATTATTTTGCATAAGTACACAACCTAATACCTTATTTTAAGAATCATTGTATACCACAATGATTTACACACATGTTGGTAGTGTGATTACTAGTGTAGTGATATGCCTTTTTTTCAACTATATATAGGATTCTTCACATTAAGTGGACTAAAACAACCTTACACCCTTCTGATTCAACATGTTTTTTGGATTTATAAATCAAGAGAAGTTCTATAAAAATAACTAGTAATACACATCTAGACTATGGAAACTACAGATATCTAATACATATGTATATGTGGTCCACTATTAAGTTACCATTGTCATTAAACGGGTGATAAATATTTCTTTTTTGGTGATAACATGAACGAAGTTTAATAGTTCCTCCATCTCAAACTCACATTCTATATGACCTTTATAATGTTTCTCTGGTTGCAAATTCATTAGCATGTTATTAAAATACTCCACATTCACCTCCTTTATTTTGGTTTATATAATAATATCATCGACCAATACTACTACAAATTTTTCAAGGTAATCTCTAGATAATATATTAAAAATATCCTTGATTTTATTGAAAATTAGTGATTATAAATAGCATCATTATAGAATCATAGAGACTATAACCCATTCGAATGTTAATATTGGTAATATCATCCTTTGATACTTTTAATTAGCAAATCCATGTCCATGGGTCCACTGTCGAGAAACATGTGTCCCTATAAATATTTTCAAACAAGTCATTTATAAATGGTAGGGGATACTTGTTATTTATCATCATTTTTGTAAATACCCTGAAATTTCAAGGAAATTGTTTTCTGAAATACATTGGAATTTAACGAGTCTGCAGTTTCTTACGGCACTTCATTCTGAGGCCTGGTGTTCCCGGAATAAATTTTTGAAGTTTTGTTCAGGTACATTCTGTAAACGTACGAGCATGTATTTCTATCATTTGAACCGGTTCATGGAATTAAAATCCGAGGACACCGATGAAATCACATTTTCGATATTCGGTTAAGGGGACCTTCACTGCAGTTGCGTTTTATGCGGGATGAATGTAAATTATTGGGGATTTAGAATAAATTAAATAAAATAGTTGTAGACAATTTTAATTATTTTTCATATTTATGACCTACAAGAGGAAGTTATGGGTGTGAGCACACCCCACATAACCTCCCCTAAGAGGATTTAGTGTGGTGGGACCCACACGAACCTGCACATTTCCACCTCCCCTCACCTCCCCATTAATTCCCTACTTTTTTTCTTGGAAACTCCTCATATTTATTATGGTAGAGCCTCTGCAACTTCCTCCCATTAAATGTGCCAACCCATCTAAATAATATCAGTGTTAATTAATTGATGAATGTTTGGAATTAATATTAATTGCAACACAATTCTGTTAATTTGAGAGCCTTATTTCTTTTTGCATTGGAAAATATCTTTTAGGGAAAGGCTCTGGAGAATTAAAAGAGAGGTGATCCTTCTTCGACGAAGAACACTGTTCTTCAACAAAGAACATCCCCGACAAAGAACACGAAGGGCTTCATCCTATGACGCCTCTTCCTCAGACTCACCTCAATGTCAAGGATTCTATGTCTCCTATGACAACAACTCTTCTGCCATCGTTGATGGGAAAAAACCGTTCTACCATGACACTCATCGTATGCGGCTCGACGACGTACGACGACTTCTGAGAGGTAGGGGTTTTGTATAGTCTTTGAGTGAATAAATTGTAACCCATTATTTGTTGATTTTCAGAATTGACATAGGCCGATTGTTACCTCCTAAAGTGGAGGGAAAATGCCAAATAAACACTTCCCGATGACCCTCTGTTGTTTCTTGTTTTATTTGAAATCGGTAATCCAGGACGATCAAAGGTGGCGGCCGCGCGTGGCCGCGTGTGGAGGAACCGCGACCCCAACTATGGGTCGCTTGGCCGAAGGAGGACTGTGGAGTCAAAAGGTTCTCCGCACTGCGGAAGACTGCGGCCCGCGTTCCGCGGGCCGCTCAGCGGGAGAACGAGTCGGGAGGCGGCTGGCCGAGCTGAGAAGAACCATGGTGCTAGGAGGGTGACGTGCTGGAGGTACTGCATCCGGCCCGAGCGAGCCGCTTGCGCCGGGAAGGCCGACCGGCTTCGGCCTACCGGTTTGGGAGGGCAGCGCCGCTGGTTTAGGAATGTGGTCTCCCCACCCCCACCTCCTCGGATCGCTGGGTCCTCGGGCCGAGCCGCTCGGTAATCCGGCCGAGCCGCGGCCGGCTGGGCTACACCACACCGGGCTGGGCCGGTCCGCGCCGTGTCGTGCTGGGTTGCGCCTCCTCGTGACGGGCCGGGCTATGCCCCGATAGACCAAGCCGCGCGATTCATCAGGCTGGTCCGACCCTCTAATGGGTCAGACCATCCAAGACCAGGTTTACCCGACCCGTCGACCTACTGGGTATAGAGGGCGGGGCCCGTTTCTAATTAATTGTGAATATCCTGAAGTCCGCACATCCGATCGACGCGCCGTATGTGGCACTGGGACCCTTGCAATGAGCTTGTCCTTTTTCGATACTCTATGTATGTTTTGGACGACTTTGGAAAATGGTCGGGGTTGTAGCGTGCTTATTTCCAACCGGGACCCTGGAATGGAAAAGCCAATATCTTTCAGACCAAGCATTTGATTGACGCGCTGTCTGTCGCATCAGGTTCCTGCTGACGAGACGGATCTTCGGGATACATCAAATCTGGACTTCATGATAGTTGATGTATCAACCCCTTGACTCGAGGAGCGGACCCTCCTAGAACCGAGGGTGCTTCATGCGGAAACACTAGAGCTGGTTGCGTCTGCGTTTACTACTGTACTAGAATCCTCCGTGGGTTCAAAAACAACGACTACCATACTAGAATCCTTTGTGGGCTCGACAGCGACGACTACCATACTAGAATCCTCTGTGGGTTTGGCGGCGATTACTACTATTCTTGTATCCTTTTTGGGTTGGGATTTTTGACATCTGTACTTGTATCCTGTGTGGGTCCGACAGAGTAGCTGGTCTAGTATCTTGTGTGGGTCGGATAGCTTAGCTGGTCTTTTATCCTATGTGGGTCTGACAGCTTAGATGAATCAGTGACTACATCTGATCATCTCTATCGCTATAAGAAAGATGTATACCTGTGTGGGCTGAGTCTTGACTTTCAATCATTAACATCGATGTGATTGAATTCTTTCATGTGTGGAATGTGTTATGCTTAGGCTCGAGAGTTGAGCCGAACTGAGATTGACGACTTTGGTATATGTATGGGCATATAATTAAGTAGAGTTTCTTTATACTTCTTGATAGTATCTTTTCATTGTCGTTTATCCTTCGTGTATTCTGGGAGACTTCCGGGGGTCTCAGGGTCCCTTCTGAGTATCATTATACTCACCGCTGCATGGGAAATGCACGCACTACATCGTGTTGGATGTAGACTACAGACAACACTGATCGTGGTAGAGTCTTGTAGAGCTGGACGGTACCCAGAGGTGGACCACTTGGGGAGACGTACAACGTGCAAAAAGATAGAACCGTGTCGCTAGGGAAACTATCTGTACCCAACCATCAGGTGGGATTCCTGGAAGATGACTCGATGGTTGCTGCATTACCTTACTATTATTGTACTACACTTTCAGTTGTATTATTCATTCAGTTGGGTTTGTATTTTGGCCCTTTTACCATTCAGCACTTACTTTTGTAATCAGTTTAATTAGTGTGTACTCCAATTGTGTACTCTGTTGTGTTGTTTACTTTTATAAATGCAATTCATTCCCTTTTATCAGTATTAACGCCTTTGGTGCTTGTTTCCATCCCCTGGCCTATGGAAGGCGGGCTTGGGGTAGTCAAAGCATGGGCCCCGAGGGCGGGTTGGGACAAATTGGTATCAGAATAGTCAGTTCTACCATAGAACACATGACTCTGATAATTCCATTCTGTGAATTAATATTGTTAAGAGTATTGAGTGTGGTTTTATGTCCAGGGAGTCCAGTGTTGGTACAGCAGTTGACGTATCCATACACCAGGACCCAGACCTCTGATTTCTAACATAGTGCATGAAAACACTAATTGCATGTGTGTTTTACGTGAAAATATTTATGTGTGATTACTTTCTGTCAGCTCACCAGGTATACTATTATGACCGTGACACACCTAATTCTTATCAGTATGGCCCCATGAAGGTTGATAACTAGGGTTCCATGTTACGTTCGAGATGGTAGCGCACCGAGCGATGAGGCCTCGGTGCAGGGCCCCATCAAAGCGGAGGTAGTAGCGGTACCACTACCCACTAAGCCACTTATACTACCAGCCCCTACAATAGTGAGATCATGCCGCCTGATTGAATTTAATGAGTTTTAGCGACAGAGGCCGCCCAGGTTCCGTGGAGAGATGGACCCTCAGGCAGCCAAGGATTGGCTGGAGGCTATCATTAGAGTCTTCAGATTGGTAGGGACACCATCCGACCTTATGGTCATCCTTACCTCGAGTCTCTTTCACACAGCAATTGGTAGATGGTGGAGCATGCTTCTCCAAGTGCACAAAGACGCATCCCTACTTTGGACAAACTTTTAGAGTCTCTTCCGCTCGGAGTTTGTTCCAGCCACCCTTCATGCGGTGCTGATCAGGAGTTACTAAATCTACATCAGGGAAGCATGATAGTAGATTAGTACTCAGCGAGGTTTACTGACCTCTCACGCTACTCCATGGATATGGTACATGACCCATTCTTCCAGTCCTGGACCCTTGAATATGGAATGAGGGACGAGATCGGGGCTCCAATGATTCCCCTCAGGATCCTGACGCTGGCAGTGGGGTTGGAGCGGGCCCTTCTAGTGGAGAGCATTCTCGCTGAGCAGTCACCAACGGCGAGACCCACCACAGGGAGACACGTAGCAGTGTCTTCTACAACATTTTGTAGACAGATGTCGCAGAGGTCCAAGCGGACCAGTCCATCAGGAGAGCAAACTCAAGATACAGGTTTGGTTGTGAGGGGCACCCCAAATAGAGCCATCATTACGAGGAGTAGGAAGTTCTATGCATGCGGTGGGCTGACTTCCCGACCCGCCATGTAGAAAAGAAGCATACAGTAGAGGGAACTCCCAAGAAAAGGTAGAAGTTTTACCATGGTGGTCCGTCGGGAGTGGGAGGACGAGGCAGAGGAGCTGGTCGGGCAACGGGTGGTGGTCGACGTTTCAAGGCTCTACCACCACCACCACCACTAGGTCCACCCCGTCCACAGGGAGGAGGTGGATAGAGGTAGGCACAACTCCAGACAGTCGAGGTCTATGACCACGGAACACCTGAGATGATTCGGGGTACTATCTAGGTCTACTCCACCATTGCTCCAGTTCTTATAGACACTGGTTCAAGTCATTCTTTTATTGTCACTGCCCTTTTTCGGAGCTCATAGAATCCGACGGAGTCGTTGGCTTCATCCTTACCGCTAGAGACTCCTATAGGAGTAGACTCGACAATTACACACTACTGCCGGTAGTGTGAGCTTACTATAGGAGGCGAGAACTTCAGCTGGGATTTTCTTGTAGCGGCATCAAGGCCTTACGACGTCATCATGGGTATGGACTGGTTATCTACCATCCATTCTCAGATTGACTGTATTAGGTGCAAATAGAGGTGTGTCCACACAAATGGGACTAGTTTCACCTTAACCGATGATAATGGATCCTTTACAATGCAAGATGGACTTACGCAGAGTAGAGGGCAGCCGATCACACATCATTTGGCTGGCCTCATCCTCAAAGTGGTTGATGTGCGGAGTCCGAGATTTCATATTAGGGTGGATCATTATGCAGATGTTTTTCCTGATGACATTCTAGGACTACCTCCTCACAGAGAGGTACCAATGTACGTTGACCTATACCCCGATACATCTTCAATATCTACTCCAGCATATCGGATGGCTCCTACCGAGTTTCGTGAGCTGCAGGTACAACTGGAGGACTTGTAGGGGAAGAGATTAATCAGACCCAGTCTTTCACCCTGGGATTCTCCAATTTTGTTCTCCAAAAAGGCAGATGGGAGCATGTGAATGTGTGTTGACTACATCACCTGAATCGGGTGATTGTAAGGAACATGTACCCACTTCCGATGATTAACGACCTCTTCGATTAGCTCAAGTGGGAACGATGGTTCACGAAGATAGATCTCAGGTCAGGCTA
The DNA here is from genome assembly GCA_963277665.1 of Viscum album. Lineage (NCBI taxonomy): Eukaryota > Viridiplantae > Streptophyta > Magnoliopsida > Santalales > Viscaceae > Viscum > Viscum album. The sequence continues at coordinate 1,974,640,060 of OY728127.1, forward strand.
TCTCTAATGTAGAGTTTGAGAAGAGGTTGTGTAGAAGACAGAGTTTAGGTGTTAGTATGGCCACTACGAGTTCTTGGATATTACATTCGGCGTAACCAATACTCCATCAGTGTAAATGAGTCTCATGAACAAGATCATGTATCCTTACCTAGATCGTTTAGTCTTAGTCTTCATCGATGACATACATATTTACTCGACTACTAAGGAGGATCATGCCTACCACATGAGGGTTATACTGGAAACACTCTGAGAGCACCAGATTTATGGTAAGCTATTGCTGTGCGAGTTCGAGATTCAAGAGGTTCACTTCCCGGGACACGTCCTCTCTGAGGTGGGGGTAGCAGTGGATCCAGAAAAGATCGAGGTAGTTCTTTCTTTGGAGCCCCCCAAGAGTGTGACAGAGTTCTGGAGTTTCCTGGGCCAGGCTGGTTACTATTGGAGGTTTGTGCAAGACGTCTCTAGCGTTTCAGCACTGATTTCAGCTTTAACAATGAAGGGTAAACCTTTTTTTTGGTCAGATTTAGGCTAGTAGAAATTTCAAGAACTTAGATGAAGATTGACCTGTGCGCCCATCTTGAGGCTACCAGAGGAGGGCGTTGGGTACGTAGATTAATGCGACGCATCAGGGACTGGACTCAACTGTGTCCTGATGCAGGAGTGAGAGGTGGTCTCTTATGGTTCGCAGTAGTTGAGACAGCACAATTAGAACTATGCTACCCGTGCCCTGGAGTTAGAAACAGTGGTATTCGCCTTGATGATGTGGTGGCACTATCTGATGGGCGAGCACTTTATAGTGTACTCATACAGCCAGCATATCAGGTACATCTTCTCATAGAAGGACCTGAACTTGAGACATCGGAAATGACTCTGATTCCTCCAAGACTATGACTTTGAGATATTCTATACTCCTGGGAAGGAGAACGTTGTACCTGATGCTCAAAACATGAGATCGGGCATTGAACTGCTAAGAGAGGAAATACAGTAGCTAGTCGCGTTGCAGATATCCTTTGTGGATACAAATGGAGCTGCCTTTCTTTAGTCTCTCACAGTCACTACTCCACTTCTTCAGCTACTTAGAGCGGCAGAGCGAGGAGACACTGACTGCGAGACACGACTTGCTCAGATATCCTCAGGGATGGAACGTGATAGATTTTCTAAAGGAGTGGATCACATAATCCTTTTCAGGGGATGTAAAATGGTACTAGTTTCACTACAGGAGGAGGTGCTGAGAGTGTTCCACACATCCCCTCTAGTAGTAAATCCAGGAGTGGCGAAGTTGTATCAGGACCTCAGACGACGACACTGGTGGCCGGGTATGAAGAAGTTTGTAGTACAGTTCGTTTCATGATGCCTCAGTTTTCAGAAAATGAAGGCGGATTATCTGGTACCATCAGGATTCGTACAACCCTTCGAGGTCCCATAGTGGAAGTGGGAAGGGATCTCCATGGATTTAATGACAGGGCTTCCACGTACATCTAGAAGACACGACTCAATCTGGGTGATCGTAGAATGACTCACCATGTCGTCCTACTTCATACTGATTAGAGACCAGGACTCAGTAGAGAGCTTGGGAAGCCTCTACATACAAGAGATCGTACGACTTCATGGTGTGCCATCGACGATCGTCTCCGATCGGAACGCACGCTTTACTTACCGGCTTTGGAAGGGGTTGCGGGAGGCATGTGGGATGCAACTACATCCGAGAACCTCCTTCCATCCTCCAATTAATGGCCATATTTAGATGAAAATTTAGACTCTCGAGGAAATTCCCTATGCATGAGTCCTTGAATTGGGTCGTAGCTAGGAGGATCAATTACCCTTGGTGGAGTTTGCGTAAAACAACAGCTAAAACTCCACCATCGGGGTGGTACCATACGAGGCATCGTACGGATGACCTTGCTGATCACCTCTGTGCTGGACTGACCCTGGGGAGTCAGCACTCATAGGAAGAAAGATGGTTCATGCTACGATGGAGAAGGTGTAGATCATCCAGGAGTGGATGAAGAGTGCACAGAGCAGTCAGAAGTCCTATTAACAAAGGAGGCGGAGACCAATGGAGTTCGAGGTTTGTGACCATGTTTTCCTATGGGTCTTTCCTCGATGATGTCTGCAAAGATTTGACTAGGGTGGAAAGTTATCTCCACGATTCATCGGACCTTTCCATGTCCTCAGCATAGTAGGCGAGGTAGCTTACCGTCTGACCCTTCTACCTCAGTTGCATCGGGTGCACGGCGTCTTCCACATATCTCAGGTGAGGAGATACGTGCACAACTCAACCCACATCATCTATCACGGGGAGCTGGACATTGATGAAGGGGCGAAATTCATAAAGTTCCAGGTGAAGATTGAGGATCGACAGGATCGGGTCTTATATGGAGGGTCGATTCCTCTAGTTTGCATTCGCTGGCAGCATGGGAACCTCCAGGAGAGAACTTGGGAGTGTGAGACTTAGATGCGTGATCAGTACCCCCATTTGTTCCCCTAGTGTGTGTTTTATCTTTATAGGGATGAATGCCCTGGGGTGGAGGTAATGTAAAGACCCATAAATTTCAATGAATTTTTTTCTTAAATACTTTGGAATTTTACGAGTCTACAGTTTCTAACGGCACATGATTCTGAGGCCCAATGTGCTCGGAATAAAATTTTGATGTTTTTTTGGGTACGTTCAGTAAACGTACTGGTGGGTTTTTCTATATTTTGAACCGGTGATCGAAATTGAAATCTAAGGACACCGATAAACTCACAGCGCTAGTATTCACTTAAGGTGACCGTCACCACAGTAGTGTTTTATGCGGGTTGAAATTTAATTATTGGCGATCTAGAATATATTAAATAAAATTGGTGTACACAATTGTATTTATTTTTGGAAGTTATAACCTACAAGAGGATGTTAAGAGTGGGCCCACACCTCACATAACCTCCCCTGAGAGGATTTAGTGTGGTTGGACCCACACGAACCCGCACCCTTCCACCAACCCTCAACTCCCCATTAATTCTCTTCTCTTTATCTTGACTACTCATCATATTTATTATGGTGGAGCCTCTGTACCTCCATCCCATTAAATTTGCGATCCCATCTAATTAATATCAGCGTTATTTAAATGATGCCTCTTTTGACATAATATGAATTTCATGGAAATTCTCTTAATTTGAGAGCATTATTTCATTTTATGTTGGAATATCACTTTTAGGGAAAGGCTCTAGAGTATTAAAAGAGTTGTGATCCTTCTTAGACAAAGAACATCGTTCTTCAATAAAGAAAATTCCTGACGAAGAACGCGAAGGGCTTCTTCCAACGCTGCTTCTTCCTCGGACACACCTCGACGTCAAGGAGTCTATGTCGCCTATGTCAAAGACTCTTCCACCATCGTTGACGGTACGACACCATTCTAACATGACGCTCATCTTCCGTGGCTCAACAACATACACCGTCTTTTTTAAGGCAGTGGTTTTGTATATTCTTTGAGTGAATAAATTGTACCCCATTATTTGTAAATTTTTTGAATTGACAATGGCCGATTTTTACCGCCTAACGCAGAAGGCGTGGGCCAAAAAAACATAGCCCGATGAAAATCCTTTATTTCTTATTTAATTTTCAATCAGTAATTGGTGACAATCGAAGGTTGCGGCCGCGTGCAGGCCACATGTGGAGGAATCGCGGGCCGCTCGGCCAACGGAGAACCGGCCGGCTAATGCCGACCGGGCCGATGGGGGACCGTGGCGCCACAAGGGGCACTGTGTGGCGGATGATCCTGGCCCATCTTCCGCGGGATGCTCGTTGGGTGAGCCAGCTGATAGGAAGATATCCTGGATGAGAAGAACCACAACGCTAGGAGGGAGCCGCATTGGAGGAACCGCAACCCGCTCGAGCGGGTTGCTTGCGCCGAGAAGGCCGGACGGCTTCAGCTGACTGGTTTGGGAGGGCGGTTCAGCATCGACCCTCTGGGCCAGGCCACGCCCCCTCGGGCCGGTCTAGGCCGCGCTCCCTCGGGCTGGGCCGCGTGATTCATCGGGCCGGTCTGACCCTTGGCCTGGTCAGACCCGCCACGGATGGGTTGACCCGACCCGTCGGCCTACTGGACGTAATGGTTCGGGCCAGTTTCCACTTAAAGATGAATATCTTGAAAATCGTGCATCATATCGATGCACCGTCTATTCAACTGGGACCCTTGAAATGAGGTGGTCCTTTTGCATTATTCTATGTGAGTTTTGGATAAATTTGGAAAACTGCCGGGTTTTGAGCGTGCTTATTTTCAACTGGTCCCCTGGAACGGAAAATCCAATATCTTTCAGACTGGGCGTCCGATTGACACAACGTCTGTCGCGTCTGGTTCCTTTTGACGAGACAAAATTTCAGGATTCATCAACTATGTACATTGTGACAGTTGACGTATCAAACCCTTGGCTTGAGGATCGAACCCTCCCAGAATTGAGCGTGCTGTGTGCGGGAACGCATGAGCTAGCTGCGTCTGTGTCGACTACTTTACTGGAATCCTTCGTGGGTTGGCCAACAACTACTATTTTACTGGAATCCTCTATGGATTTGAAAGTGATGAATACCATACTAGAATCCTCCATGGGTTCGACAACAATGACTACAGTTCTTATAACCCGTGTGGGTAAAGGAGTTTGACCTCTGTACTTGTATCATGTGTGGGTCTGGTTGAGTAGCTGGTCTTGTATCGTGTGTGGGTCTGACAACTTAGCTGGTCTTCTTTCTTGTGTGGGTCTTATAGCTTATATGATTTAGTGACTACATCTGATCATCTCTATCGCTATACCAAAGATGTATACCTGTGTGAGATGAGTCTTGAATTTCAATCATTATCATCGATGTGATTGAATTCATTCCTATGTAGACTAGGTTGTGCTTGGGCTCGAGAGTTGGAGATGAACTGAGATTTATGAGTTAGGTATATGTATGGGAATATACCTAAGTAGAGTTGGTTGATACTTTGTCATTGTATCTTTTCATTGTGGTTTATCCATTGTGTATTTTGGGAGACATTCGGGGGTCTCGGGGTCCCTACTGAGTATCGTTATACTCACCCCTGCACGGGCAATGCCCGCACTACATTGTGTTGGATATAGACGACAGACATCGTTAATCATGGTGGAGGCTTGTAAAGAAGGATGGTACCCTGAGGTGGAACACTTGGTGAGACGTACACGGAGCTGACGGACGGACCCGTGGCACTTGGGAGACTATCTGTACCCACCATTCAGGTGGGATTCCTGGAGGACGACTTGGTGGTTACTAATTTACATTACTGCTGTTGTACTAGACTTTTAGTTGTACTATACTTTCATTTGGGATTGTATTCTGGCAATTTACCATTTAGCACTTACTTCTGTACTCAGTTTAATTAGTTCTTACTCTAGTTGTGTACTCTGTTGTGTTGTTTACTTTTATAAATTCAATCCCTTTCCTTTTATCGGGATTTATGCATTTGGTGCTAGTCGCTAGCCCCATGCCTATGGAAGGCGGGCTAGGGGTAGTCATGGTACAAGCCATGGGGACTGGTCATGAAAATTTTTGAGCACATGATAATCAATACAGATGTCCATATATCCATACTTCTTGTTGATGAAGAGGACTTGAAAAGATCATTTTGAAATACTCTGGCATATTGATCCCTTTTCGGGATTCTCTTGTAAATAATTATTTAGTTCATTAAATTTAATGTTTTATATTATATATTATTTATCTAATATAGTTATATATATATGAATAAGTTCAAATGAGTATGGAACATATCTGCTAGGAGCAAGACCTGGAAAATTTTCAGCAAACACAACTGTGTAATCTCTCAGAATGGACATGTCATTGAGATAGAGTATATGATGGGTACCAATAGTTTTATATAGGTATTGTTTCTCATTAGGAAATAGTATGCACACTTGAGATAACAATTCTTAATGGAGACTCATCCACATCAATATAGTTATAAAAATTTTGAGGATTCCAATGCATTTGATGAGTGATCTATCAATCCCATTAGTTGATTTTAGAAATGTATTATGATTTCTATTACATGATCAAAATAGACTCAAACTCCACCAATGTCTGTAGTAATAGTTTCACAAGGAATCTTGATCCAAAAACTGTAATTTGGAAGGTGTTTTTTTTATTAATTTGGAAGCCATAATTTACCCATATATTACACTCATAGATGATCAAACTATCTATTTTTATGTAGTGATTGAATAGTTATACTAATCAGAAAATATAACAATGGGTTTATAGAGGCAAAATCAAATATTATGTTTTCTATTCTATGATGAAAATATAGAATAATCGTTTAATCATCATTATTGGGTTCCACCTTAGTAGTAGTGATATCTATTTATCTTACATGTGGAATTAGGGTTTTTTATTGATTTCCTCCAACAACCATTTGATTATGAAAATGGATCACATAATTCCCATTTTCATCTTATTGAAAAAAATACACTATAGGTTATGGATTTATCTAAAGCATCCATTATTCCTCGACATTTATGGGATTCCTCATATCCCTTTAGTAATTTGTTTCCACATTCCACTGTCTTCCACATTTTAAGCACCTATTTTTCCCCTTATACCATTTCATGGATGTTTTTCCAATGTTTTGATATTTTGTATTTTTGGTTTTCATTCCATATTGTGATTTATATTTTCATCCTCGAATATTAAACTCAATAATCATTTTTTATCTCTGCGCTCACAAGACCCCTTTGAATTTATGATATCGATTTCAACCATATAGAAAAAATGTAAAATATCTTTATAGATTTCAATGTCTTGAATAACCAATACTTTTCATTGAATCATGTTTACTACACTAAATAATAGTTCCACATTGATTATGGTGTTCATGAAAAGGATGAATTAATATCATTCAAGACGTTTAAAATTTCCCTCATACAACCCAATATACCCATCTTCTGTTTCATTCCTTATGAGGAAATCCCATTCAACATTAAGATGTAGAGTTTAGGGAAACGATTTCATGCCATATATTTTAATTAATGTATCTAAATCCATGGAATGAAACAAATCATTGGACTTTGTGTTTTTGTTCAATTTCCACCACTTCTCATCTTCCCACTTCAACCTGATATACCAATAACATGAATTTCTCATCTTCTGAGCACTAGAGGATAGAGAATATCTACTCAATATAGTTAATCCATTCTTATGTGGTAAGAGGATCAGATGATCTGATATATTGATGAGTACATTGTCACAATATGTTTTTGACCTCAATTTTATATTAATTAGGATAAAAATGGTGCTCCTCACGATTCATGTTTTTATTTATATCATATGATTGTTTATCAATATCTGTCTTGATGTTCTGATTTCCTATTCTAATTTTATTTTTTATTTCATTTTGGATTTCTATCACAACTCCTATCACATTGATTCTTGTCATGGGTTCTTCTATTTCCTTCCATTAACTGGGAAAAAGAACATAAAATTAGGGTGCATTAATACTTGTATAATAACATTAATAAAAAGGAATTTTCTAAAATAGAATTATAAAATTATTGTTGGAATGTATATATTATCATGTGATTCTTTAAGATTAAATCACAATTTCAAAAGATTATATAATTATTCCTAGGTTTCGTAGTAATGTTTTGTAGACCAAATCACCAAAAATAACTATATTGTGCGATGATACAAACTATAACAACCAAATCACTTTAACAATATTATTACAATATTTTAAGCATAATTAACAATAAAATACCAAACAAGGATCATAATATTTATTATAATTGGAATATTAGGTTAATAAATTGAAATAATGAATCCAATATAATAAATATATATTATTTAATCACCATAATGAGATCTAGGGAATCATTGATAGCTTATATCTTCATAGGATAATATAACGACCTATACTTTATATACATTGTTATTACTTCAAAATTGATGCACGCTTATTACAACATATAACAAAACCATGAAGGGACCGTATAGGTATAATGTCTTTAGAAACTGGAAAGCATAAACAACTGTTCCATAAAGCATCTACTTTTCCACCCATTTATTTCATCATATCTAGAGATTATTTTTGGCATATTCTACATAATAACCTTCATCCTGACCTGGGGAAATAAACCATACAAAAGGGTGAGCTCAAATGCTCAGTAGGGGTAATCAAAAGAAATATCAATCACTTCTTATACATAAGCGCATAACTTTTGGAAATCTTAACCTGTAAAAAAGATCATAAATTCATAACATGGGATAAATGATAGTAGTGAAATGTAATCCCAATAATCATAACATAAAACATGAAACTTTGTGGCATACACACATAATCATAGAGAATCATTTCTTATTAGTCAAGACTCATTGACAAGACTATCTTAGTGGACAAAGTCCATTTCTGAACCGAGTTCACTCCCCATTTCATTCCTGTTTTACTAAACCGGTATAACCTACCGTTCCAGCCATGTCTATCTCATGAGATATAAAATCTTTAACCAATGCATTGGAGGGAGATATAGGTCCCACCCATCTCATAATGATACCATTCTTATGTGTGCCACAAAATCATAAATCATACATCATTGCATAACCCATGTAGTAAAAATGGGATTCTTAAACAACATGACATCATAAAACAATTCATATAAGATAAAGGAATTCATTAAAATATTTCCATCACAACATAATCAAATCCATGTAACAATAGGGATAGAACCAAAACCCTATATTATCTTATATGGAAAATAATTTTGATAAAACACTTGAACTCCATTCTTGAGGAAAATATCCTTTCTACATTAAAAAACTTTTTCCTTTCTTAACATGTCATACAATTTTAATCTAAAAGAAGTTGATTAAAAATAAACTTGAAAACTTGTAATGGAATCTTCTTGGAAATAATGTATTAAAAATCCATTCTTGCCGTATAAGTAAAAAAACATTCTTCATACTTTTGTCGGAAAAGTCAAAAAGTTCCTCATACGAAAAACGACAAAAGATTCCTTTCATATCCTTCACTAAAAACTCACCAAAGGGTAAAATTCGATTTAAACAATTTTAGGTGGATATAAATAATACTACATATTGAGTAAACATTGATGTGGATGATAAAATACACCCCAGTAAATACTAAACTATAAACAATCTCGGATAAAAATGAGATTGTGATATTTCCCTTACCTTAGGTCCGATTTGCTTCGTAAGTGTCTGAACATCCTGTATAATGATTTAAATAATGTCATTGAATTATTCCAGAATCATAATCATTGGTATGATATCATATATTGTCATATTCTTAGCTTCTTATTAGTAATATTTCATTACTACTTGTTATTCAGGTGTTTATTACTTTTTGTTCTTATGCGTGTTTTGTCGAATAAATTCTTATTCATCTCTTTAGGTTATAGATGCCTCATTTCCAAAATGTTCTTAGTGTAATGTATATCATATTAATTCATTCAATTTATTTATATAATCATTATCAAATGAATATCATGTAGAACGAGTCGCATCACATTGTGGAGGCGGTATTCCGTATGTACACACGAGTGATGATATCATTCCTATGATCGTGGAATTGTATTGGAGTGTATGTATACTATTTAAGAATCAATATCACTTTATAATAGTCATATATAGTCAATATTTACACCATTATACCCATCCAAGTAAGGTGGTGGTGGAAAATAGATTACACCACAGCGTGGAGACGGTATTCCGTACGTACGCACGCTCGGTGATTTATTTTTCCGTAGGATGGATAGATGGTGAAATAGGGTTGTTTAATAATTATAATAACATATCAGTATATGAGTGATACTGATGTTATTACTTCATAATGAAACAACTAAAGAAGAAAAAGTGTAATAAGAAATAAAGATGAAAGAATCGGTAACGGACATTACCTCTTCTTTGAAGTGCTTCTTTGAGACCTCCTTTTAGGGCACTAAAATAGGTCTTTGAAGAAGACCAGAAACTCTAGGATGTTTCTAGGGAAGTGGAGAGAATAAAATTTCATGTGTTGTCCGATCATGAAGGCTCAATGTGGTGTGAGGAAGTGGGGGATGAGGTGCCCTTTTATAGGGGAGGAGAGGGGCTCCTTTGGAAAAACAAAAAATATTATTTTATTATAAAGTCATGTTCGGTTTTAAATAGATCCAAATTGATTTATTTGGAAGATAAGGTGGGGAGAGGTCGAAATCCTCTCATCCAATAGAGTTTAGACAAGTTTAGGTTCCTATTTTAACTTTATCATTTATATTTAACATTAAGTTAAAGAATTTTACTTTTTCTGTGTCTTCTTGTGTTCTTATACTATAAGGTTAATAAACATACTATATCTAGCCAAAAGAACCCCAAGTTGTTTATTATTAATATATATAACCTTATCTAAGTCATTTTGCCTAGCCTTAGATTTTTAGGAATAAAATAACAATTAATAATATAATATTTGTTTTCAGATCAATTTTATGTCAATTTTGACACTATTTAGTAATTGATTTTTGTGAAAATCATAACAGAATGATTAGTTCGAACCAAGTTAATACAATCAATAATAACATGTCATATTAACCTAGAAAATTAGTTTAATTCATAAAAAGGCTCAAATTACATTTATTTGGGTATTAATAACATCAATTATGTAAATATTTCATTAATAAGATAATTACTACATCATCGTTGTGTCATAAATAAATTAAATTATTTAAAGTCTAAAAATTACAAATAAAATACCCTTATGTAGGAAATATTTTTATATTTCTAATTAATATTTATAGTCGAATTTATCTTATGTATAACCCCTTATTAAAAATGATTTACTTAATAAACTTTGATTTTAACTATTTTAACCCTTCTTTAAATAAATTAATAATAAATGTCCTAATCTAATCCAAGGGGGCATAAATGGTCATATTTTATTCCTAAGGTTGTTTTTTGTCGAATTACACTTTTCAAATAGAATTAGGACATGTGTTAGGGAAATAATAATATCATTTCTATCCTTAATTACCCTATTTACTTTTAACCGTGGTAAAAAAAAGTAAAAAGTTACTATTCACCAAAACATTATTTTCATCTCATTGAACCACATTTTACTTAATGACATCAATCGTGTCACTCGTATTTTCAAAATTCCACTCACAGAAGCGGTAAAATAAAGTTTTATGAAAATTTCAATTTTTTAACTACCACTTAGTTGTTTCACTATTCATCAAAAATTGAAAGTTTTCAGAAAAATTCCAAAAATTAACCCTAGGCTAATTTCGATATTCTGAATCCAAAAATGAAGTCCATTTTGAAAAATAAAATTTATAAAATTTCAAAAAGTGGTGGTTACTATTCATAACGGCTAGTTTTAATAATATTTTAATAGCATATCACTATTTAGTGAAACTCGGTATTGCGTACGATGCAAGCTATCGAGGAAGGACGCGGTTGTGTATAAAGCAAGCCAATCTAGTGTTGTGTGTAGTGAAAGATTCCTTTGATTATTTACATAACATAAAAACAAAATATTTCACATTAAAGTCTCGGTTGTTACATTCTACCCCCCTTAAAATGAATTTCTCACTCGAAATTCGTCACTTTGTAACAAAAAGATGAGGATACCCCTCCCTCATCATATCCTCAAGCACCCATGTAGCTTATTCTAATTGGTGGTTCCTCCATAATACTTTCACCAATCGAGTGGTCTTGTTTCTTAGTACTTTTTCGCTACGATCCAGAATCTCTATCGGTTGTTCTTCATAAGAAAGATCCTGCTCCAGCGGTACAACTTCTGACCTGAGTACATGTGAAGGATCAGGTATGTACTTTCTCAGGAGAGATACATGGAACACATCATGAACTTGAGAGATATTCGGTGGAAGAACCAATCGGTAAGCTACCTTCCCAACACGATCCATTATTTCGAAAGGACCGATATATCTAGGGCCCAACTTCCCCTTCATTCCAAATCTCATTACCCTCTTCCAGGGAGATATTCGTAAGAACACTTTATCACCCACTTCAAACTCTAGGTCTTTTCTTCGGTTGTCGGCATAACTTTTCTGTCGACCCTGAGCTGCTCTTATGTGTTGTTGAATAGATCTGACCTTTTCTACCATTTCATCAACGAGATCAGGCCCTAATAGCTTTCTTTCCCCAACTTCATCCCAGCAAGTTGGAGTCCTGCATTTCATTCCATAGAGAGCTTCATAAGGTTCCATCTGAATACTGGAGTGAAAGCTATTATTATAAGAAAATTCCACCAAAGGTAGGTGTTGATCCCAACCACCTTTGAAATCCATAGAGCAAGCTCTCAACAAATCTTCTAGATTTTGAATTGTTCTCTCGGACTGACCATCTGTTTGAGGATGATAAGCAGTGTTGAAACTCAACTCTATATCCATAGTATGCTGAAGACTTCGCCAGAACTTCGAGGTAAATTTCGGATCCCGACCAGATATAATAGAAAGTGGTTTTCCATGCAATCTTTCCACTTCCTTTACATATATCCTGGAAAGCTGATCTAGAGAGAAATCCTCTCTAATAGCAATGAAGTGTGCTTACTTTATAAGACGATCAACTATGACCCATATAGCATTATTGCCTTTGGATGTTTTAGGAAGTCATGTGACAATGTCCATAGTGATGTTTTCCCATTTCCATTTGGGTATGGGTAATGGTTGTAACATCCCCTTAGACTTCTGTCTCTCAGCTTTAACTTGCTGACAAACCAAGCATCGAGAGACATATTTAGCAACATCTCTTTTCATGCCATCCCACCAGAAGTACTCTTTCTGGTCCCTATACATCTTCATGCTTCCAGGATGAATAGAGAATGAAGAACTATGAGCCTCATCCAGCAACTCCTTCTTTAATCCGGGGATGGGAGGAACACAAACCCAATTCCTGAACTTTATTATCCCATCACAATTAAGGTTGAATTCAGGAACATTTCTCATCTTCTTTTGTAACTCGACATCTTCTTTTTGTGCCTCTTTAATCTTCACATGTATATAAGGTTGAACATTCATTTGAGAAAGATATGATTTTCCCCCTTCTATTATAATTCAAAGATCCATCCTTTGTAAATCCATAAATATTGGATCTTTTGTGATCCTCATCATGGATAAACTGGCATGGTCTTGTCGACTTAATGCATCTGCCACCTTGTTTGCTTTCCCAGGGTGGTAATGGATTGAGAAGTCGTAATCCTTAATCAGCTCCAACCATCTTCTTTGGCGCATATTCAGCTCCTTTTGTGTGAAAATATACTTTAAACTTTTATGATCAGTATAAATGTCACACCTTTCTCCATAATGATAATGCCTCCAAATCATTAATGCAAAGATTACCGCAGCTAACTCCAAATCATGAGTTGGGAAATTTTGCTCATGGATTTTCAAATGTCGTGAGGCATAAGATATCACCATATCATTTTGCACAAGAACACACCCCAATCCCTTCTTGGATGCATCACTATAGATCACAAACCTTTCTCTACTACAAGGCAGTGTGAGCACAGGTGCACTGGATAACCTTCTTTTCAACTCCTTGAAATTCTTTTCAAATTCTTCCGTCCAATCAAACTTAACTCATTTCGGAGTCAACTTGGTGAGTGGATTAGATAATCGTGAAAAATCTTTCACAAAACGTCGATAATATCCAGCCAAACCTAGAAAACTTCAGATCTTAGTTACTGTTGTTGGTCTCGACCATCTTTCGATAACCTCTGTTTTTGCTGGATCCACAGATATCCCCTCTTTTCAGATTATATGACCCAAAAATGAAACTTTTTGATTCCAAAATTCACACTTGGTAAATTTGGCATAAATATTCTCCTTTCTCAGGCTCTTCAATATAATTTCCAAGTGATCTTCATGTTCTTCCGTGCTCTTTGAATAGACAAGAAATCGTCTATAAAGACCACCACAAAATGATCAATATAGTCTCTAAGGACTCTATTCATCATATCCATGAAGATAGCAGGGGAATTAGTAAGACCAAATGGCATCACTATAAATTCATAGTGTCCATACCTTGTACGGAAAGCCGTCTTTGGTATATCCTCCCTTTTGACCCTTAATTGATGATACCCTGAACGAAGATCAATCTTGGAAAAGTATTGAGCTCCGCGTAGTTGGTCAAATAAGTCATCAATGCGTGGGAGAGGATATTTGTTCTTGTTAGTGATCTTGTTAAGTTCTCGATAATCAATGCAGAGTCTCATTGATCCATCTTAATTCTTAACAAATAGAACATGTGCTCCCCATGGTGACACACTAGGGTGTATGAATCCCTTATCAAGATTCTCTTGGAGTTTCTTTTTCAATTAATGTAACTCAATTTGGGCCATTCTATAAGGTGTATTTGAAATAGGTAAAGCACCCGGTACGAGTTCTATTGAAAACTCAACTTTACGATTTGGTGGAAGACCCGGTAATTCCTCCGGAAAGACATCATCAAATTCTCGTAAAATGGGAATATTCTTAATCATGAGTTTCTCACCAACCATTTGAGATAAATAACCTTCATTTAGTGGAATCAAGACCCATAAGATGGAAGGAATTTCCACTGGAAGGTTATGTTCATCCTTGCATTGATAGACGATCATAGATTGATCTGGAATATGAAATGCGACTTCCCTTATTTGGCAATTGATATGAGCTCCATGTAGAGAAAGCCAATCCATGCCAATAATCACATAAAATTCCACTATAGGAAGGATCACAAGATTTTCAACAAGCACATTCCCACAAACATCGATAGGAGAAGAATTATAAACTTTTGATGCGACTGTTGTGCCATTAGGTGTTGTCACGGCTAACTCAACATCTAATTTTTGATGTAATACGGTGATACCCTTAGAAAATTCTTCAGAAATAAAAGAGTGGGTGGATCCAGAATCAAATAAAACATTTTCTAATTTAGAGTGGATGGTAAGTGTACCTTTCAGCACATCGTTATCGTACTCCACATCACTGATAGAAATTGCATGTGACTTTCCTTTGTCTTTATCCTCAAGAGTTTGTTGACGTCGACCATCATTATCAACCATTGGATTATGGAATTTAATGGCATAATGTCCCATCTCCTTGCACTTGAAACATTAAAGTGTAGTAGGTTCATTCTGGGTATCCCTTCCTTTGTTTGCATCATTAGACATCTTCTTCCCATCATCGCGGCATTCAAATGCCCGATTACCTTCCTTTCCACATATGAAACATTTACTTGTCCCTTTAAGAAAACTACCTCCATGTTTCTTTCCACACTTTGAGCATAAGGGAATGCTCATCTTCTTTTCATTGTGTTATTTAGATTTTCCTTTGAATTCCATTTTCCTCTTCTTATCAAACCCATATGACTGATGGGTTACTCCAATCTCCATCTCAACTTTGAGAGCACATCGAACGATTTCCTCATAGCTATTGAAGTCCCTTATGGCTAAGGCCCTTTGAAGACTTTGTTTTAAGACACTAAAGACTCGATCGATCTTACTCTTAGGTTGGATAATAATACCAAAAGCGTACCTTGCATGTCTTGTAAAATTTGCTTCATAGGTACCAAAAGATTCATCATCCTTTTTCTTCAGTTCAAGAAACTCTTTCTCCATCTTTGTTCGGAGAATACGAGGGAAGTACTTTTTGAAAAATAAGTTATTGAACTCGTCCCATTCCATGGACTCGATTTCATCCCTTTACCTTGTATTCATAATAAGATTCCACCATTGATCAGCATCTCCTTCCAAACGATACACTTCTAGGATGACTTTATCATGTTCATAACATTGATGAACTGAAAATATATTTTCAGTAGTACTAATCCATTGTTCAGAAACTAATGAATCAATAGACCCTCTGAATAAAGGTGGACGATGCCTCATGAAGGATTCAACAGAATGTTGCTCCTTCCTTTGCTCGTTTGGAAGTCCTGCATGATTCATAGCCTTAGAAAGTTGTGTGAGCATGGATACAAGATTTTTCATTCCAGCTCCCATAACGTTTGGTTGCTCAGGGGGACAATCATTGCATTGCCCGTCGCATTCCGCATTAACACGGTTCCTTCGGGTTCTAGCCATTGACTAAAACCAAGAAGAATAGTGTGAGAAACACTAATTATTATAGGAAAACCACATAATCAAGAATAAAATTTCACAGTTAAGGTCTTATCCAAGGTTATTCATGGCCATTTCTAAAACACTAAGATTGGGTTCTATGCTTAGACTTATCCTTAGGGTTCTTACTAAGGCTTTCACATCCTAGTTTCCAAAGGTTGACTATAACATTCCTCTGATACCAACTATAACGAACCCCACATTACATATGTTGTTATTACTTCAAAATTGAAGAACACTTATTACAACAGATAACAAAACCATGAAAGGACCGTATAGGTATAGTGTCTTTAGAAACTGGAAAGCATAAACAACTGGTCCATAAAGCATCTATATTGCCTCCCATTTATTTCATCATATCGAGAGACCCTTTTTGGCATATTCTACTTAATAACCTTCTTCCTGACCTGGGTAAATAAAACATACAAAAGGGTGATCTCAAATGCTCAGTAGGGGTAAACAAAAGAAATATCAATCACGTCTTATACATAGGCACATAACTTTTGGAAATCTTAACCTGGAAAAGAGATCGTAATTTCATAACATGGGATAAATCATAGTAGTGAAATGTAATCCCAATAATCATAACTTAAAACATGAAACTTTGTGGCATACACACAATATCATAGAGAATCATTTCTTATTAGTCAAGACTCATTGACAAGCCTATCTTAGTGGACAAAGTCCATTTCTGAACCGAGTTCACTCCCTGTTTCAGTCCTGTTTCACTGAACTGGTATAACCTACCGTTCCAGCCATGTCTATCTCATGAGATATAAAATCATTACCCAATGCATTGGAGGGATATATAGGTCTCACCCATATCATAATGATACCATTCTTATGTGTTCCACAAAATCATAAATCATACATCATTGCATAACCCATGTAGTAAAAATGGGATTCTTAAACAACATGACATCATAAAACAATTCATATAAGATAAAGGGACTCATAAAAATATTTCCATCACAACATAATCAATTCCATGTAATAATAGGGATAGAAATAGAACCCTATATTATCTTAGATGGAAAATAATTTTGATAAAACACATGAACTCCATTCTTGATGAAAATATCCTTTCTACTTTAAAAACCTTTTTCCTTTCTTAACATGTCATACAATTTCAAACTAAAAGAAGTTGATTAAAAATAAACATGAAAACTTGTAAAGTAAGCTTCTTGGAAATAATGTTTTAAAAATCCATTCATGCCGTATAAGTTAAAAAAAATATTCTTCGTACTTTTTTCGGATAAGTCAAAAAGTACCTCGTACGAAAAATGACAAAAGATTCCTTTCATATCCTTTACTAAAAACTCACTGAATGGTAAAATTGGATTTAAAAAATTTTAGGTGGATAGAAATAATACTACATATTGAGGAAACATGGATGTGGATGATAAAATACACCCCAGTAAATACTAAAGTATAAACAATCTCGGATAAAAATGAGATTGTGATATTTCCCTTACCTTAGGTCCGATTTGCTTCGTAAGTGCCTGAACCTCCAGTATAATGATGTAATAATGTCATTGACTTATTACAGAATCATACTCATTGTTATGATATCATATATGGTCATATTCTTAGCTTCTTATTTGTAATATTTCATTACTACTTGTTATTTGGGTGTTTATTACTTTTTGTTCTTATGCGTGTTTTGTCGAATAAATTCTTATTCTTCTATTTAGGTTATAGATACCTAATTTCCAGAATGTTATTAGTGTAATATATATCATATTAATTCATTCAATTCATTTATATAATCATTATGAAATGAATATCATGTAGAACGAGTCGCATCACATCATGGAGACGGTATTCCGTACGTACGCACGAGTGATGATATCGTTCCTATGATCGTGGAATTGTATTGAAATGTATGTATAATATTTCAGAATCAATATCACTTTATAATAGTCATATATAGTCATTATTTACACCATTATACCCATCCATGTATGGTGGTGGTGGAAAATAGATTACACCACGGTGTGGAGACGGTATTCCGTACGTACGCACGTGCGGTGATTTCTTTTTCCGTAGGATGGATTGATTGTGAAATAGGGTTGTTTCATATTTATAATAACATATCAGTATATTAGTGATAATGATGTTATTACTTCATAATGTAACAACTAAAGAAGAATAAGTGGAGGAAGAAATAAAGATGAATGAATCGGTAACGAACATTACCTCTTCTTTGAAGTGCTTCTTTCAGACCTCCTTTTAGGGAACTAAAATAGGTATTTGAAGAAGACCAGAACCTCTAGGATGTTTCTAGGGAAGTGTAGAGAAGAAATTTTCAGGGTTTTTCCGATATTTAATGCTCAAAGTGGTGTGAGGAATAGGGGGAGGAGGTGCCCTTTTATAAGGGAGGAGAGGGGCTCCTTTGGAAAAACAAAAAATATTATTTTATGATAAAGTCATGTTCGGTTTTAAATAGCTCAAAATTAATTTATTTCGCAGCTAAGGTGGGTATGGGTCGAAATAATTTCATCCAATAGAATTTAGACAAGTTTAGGTTCCTATTTTAACCTTATCATTTAGATTTAACATTAAGTTAAATAATTTTACTTTTACCGTGTCTTCTTGTGTTCTTATACTATAAGGTTATTAAACATACTATATCAAGCCAAACGAACCCCAAGTTGTTTATTATTAATATATATAACCTTATATATGTCATTTGGCCGAACCGTAGTTTTTTTGGAAAAAAATTACAATTAATAATATAATATTTATTTTAAAAACTATTTTTTGTCAATTTTGAAACTATTTAGTAATTTATTTTTGTGAAAATCATAACAGAATGATTAGTTCGAATACAGTTAATTAAATAAATACTAACATGTCATATTAACCTAAAAAATTAGTTTAATTCATAAAAAGTCTCAAATTACATTTATTTGGGTATTTATTACATCAATTATGTCAATATTTCATTAATAAGATAATTACTCCATCATTGTTGTGTCATAAATAAATTAAATTATTTAATGTATAAAAATTACAAATAAAATTCCATTATGTAGGAAATATTTTTAGATTTCTAATTAAAATTTATAGTCGAATTTATCTTATTTATAACCCCATATTAAAAATGATTTACTTATTAAACTTTGATTTTAACTATTTTAACCCTTCTTTAAATAAATTAATAATAAATGTCCTAATCTATTCCAAGTGGGCCTAAATGGTCATATTTTATTCATAAGGTTGTTTTTCGTCGAATTAAACATGTCCAATAGAATTAAGACATGTGTTAGGATAATAATAATATCATTTTTACCCTTAATTACCCTATTTACTTTTAACCGTGGTAAAAAAAAGTGAAAACTTATTATTCACCAAGAAATTATTTTCATCTCATTGAACAAGATTTTCCATACTGACATCAACCGTGTCTCTCAGATTTCCGAAATTCCACTCACAGAAGCGGTAAAATTAGTTCTTATGAAAAATTTAGTTTTTTAACTACCACTTAGTGGTTTCACTATTCATCAAAAATTGAAAGTTTTCAGAAAAATACCAAAATTTCACCCTAGGATAATTTCGATATTCCGAATCCAAAAATGAAGTCCATTTTGAAAAAAAAAATTATAAAATTTCAAAAACTGGTTATTACTATTCATAACGGCTAGTTTTAATAATATTTTAATTGCATATCACTGTTTAGTGAAACTCGGTATTGCGTACGACGCAAGCTATCGAGGAAGGCCGCGGTTGCATGTAAAGCAAGACAAGATAGTGTTGTGTGTATTGAATGATTCCTTTGATGATTTACATAACATAAAAAAATATATTTCACATAAAAGTCTCGGGTGTTACAAATAAACTAGTGTATACAGAAATAATGAGATGTGCAAAAAATCATTATAAAGGAATAAAAATTGGAATAAATCATAGTACATGGATTATAAGGCATAAATTGATGTCATAAAATGACATGGATCATGAATAAACATAGAGAATCATATCATGTATGTAATGGGATGTTTTAATAATGAAATCATATGAATGTGGTAGCAATACACCACATGATATAAATATTACTCAAGGGTAACTATAAATACTATATCGAATTGTGGAAAAATACCCATAAATGATTCGGGTTTTCTCTATCTAGTCATGATGTGTCATGAGAGAAAACATTACTTAAGTAATTATATCACTATCTAGGAGAACACATTATACCATTTTCTTGAATATGTGTTCCACATGATGAATAAAATAGACGGAATTAATATAAGGGATTCCCATTAAAATAAAAGGGTATCAATATCACACTACAAAACATGACCAAGGGGTGTGTCATAATGTTTTATAAGAAATAACATAATTAAATCTTACACTTATATTTGTCTGTGATGATAAGAAAAGATAACGCTAAATTATATCTAAATAATTTGAAAACAAGTAAAATTTTTTCTTATTAAACATTCCAAATTACAAAATTAAATGAGGTTAAAGGTAAAACATAAATGATTCTTTGATGTGGATAAAATGAATAATTTTTTCATCAAATCATAAGTTAAATAAAATGGTTATACATGATAAAAAGTGTATATTTTGAAAAATATTGGTGTCTTAAAATAGAATATGTAGTATATTAGAAAATGGAAAATTACGTGGGAATATCCATTCATTCTGGCTTGACTATCATGAGGAATATAAAATGGAACCATATAAAACTTCATTACCCATCAATTAATAATGAATCTATCTAGGTAAAATTATTGGATCAAAAATAAAATATTTTATGAGAATTAAATATGATTATTTATAAATTTCATTGGGATAAAGAAATATAATGTGTAACACGAATGAAAAATGGGGCTTCAGAGAGAATCCCTTACCTTATATTTCAAAAAGAAGCATTTATGTACTTAATGTTTGGAATAATCAAACTAGATCCATCAATTAATTATATAATAACCTATTTTCATTTTACTTGATATGTGATAATTTTATTAAGGTCATTTATGATATTTATATGAGCTATAATATTTAATATTGTCTTTCAGAGAGAATTTGTAAAAATATTTAAAAATTAATTCACTTGAGTTTTATTGTGGAAATCATTTAAAATTGATTAATAAACCTATAAAATAAATTATATGAGATAATAAACATCCATAATTTGAAATTTTCCCATATATAATTTTTTTTTCAGATATGACAATTATTCATTAGATAAAATGTGAATGATGAATGTCAGATTATTTTAGTGAATTTTTTGTTATCACAAACTAATTTGTTTTGTAATTAATATTATATATATATATTAATTCAATAACATAAAACAGGATTAAATATATATTTTAAATCAATTTAACCATTATAATGTTTTAAAAAAAATCTATAATGGTGGTAATAGAAAACAAAAAATCGTCATCTAAAACGGTGGTGAATCAACAAATCACATAGGATATTTTTTTTTTTAATGAAAAAATTTATGAGAATATATTTTATGATGGATATCAGAATAAAATAATAATATTAAAGTATGTATATGAAAATATAGTTATTATGTTACTTATGATAGTGGATGTGATTTTTGTATAAGAAATTAAAGGAAATTAAATAATAAAGAAGGATGGTTTTCCCACTTGAGTCTTGTCTCCATTAGAACCTCCAAAAGGATGATTGGAATGGTATTTTGGTGAGAATAGAATGACTAGATCATGGGGATGTTGTTTGGGAGATTAATTTTTTAGACTATGAGTAATATACAAGGCTTAAAAGGTGTGATGGGAAGAGGTGATGAGGTTAGTACTTATAGTGGGAGGAGGGGTGTTTTTTTATTATTTAAGTTATTTGATTTTTATTTTCCCTCAAGACAATCAATTATGACTATAATTGGGAATAAGAATAGTAAATAATACATGTTAGTAAAATATATTGGAACCATATATCCTCCTTGAATCAACCATGAATCAAATATTAATTTATTTACTTTTCAATTTAAATACCATAAATTATCTTATTTTACTATTCACTGAAAATTAAACTATATGAAAAAATCCGGAAAATCCACCCTTACAATATTTTAGTGTTTAGAAATAAAAAATTGAGCCCATTGGTTTAAAATAATTTGGTATATATGATAAATTTAATTTGTAATTAAAATAAGTATTTATTTGAAATTTATTTATTTTGATATTATCTATAATTCTATTAAACTTTGAAATATTAATTAATGTCCCATAAAATTATATTATAATAATAATGAAAAAAATATAAATTTATAAATATATTTTATGAAAATTATTTGTTTTTAAATAATTATATTAATTATAAAATTATTGACAAACATTTATATTTTTTAAAAATATCAACTGTCAATTTATCATCTTGAAAACATTTATTACATATATTTTGAAATAAATATATAGTATTTTCACATATAAGATACCTATTTGTTATGTTTTTATAGGATAGTTAAATATTATATTGGCTATATTACTATTCCTAATGGTCATGTTTCTATTCTAATGGTTAAGTTACATTTCCATTTGTATAGGTTCTTTAATTTTAAAGATAAAATCCAAGGATATTGCAACTACAAAGAAGATTTATATCATAAAGAGGATTAATAACATGTTTGATCAACTATGAGGATCTTAGTACATCTAAAAGG
Organism: Viscum album; assembly: GCA_963277665.1. NCBI lineage: Eukaryota > Viridiplantae > Streptophyta > Magnoliopsida > Santalales > Viscaceae > Viscum > Viscum album. The sequence continues at coordinate 1,974,662,794 of OY728127.1, forward strand.
TTGATATTAATTATTGATATCATCATCAGAAGATAAAGGATATAATTCACATATTTATATTATGTATAATGTATGGATACTATTAATTCTTAGTGATACACTTTATACATAATAATTCCTCAACAGTATTACTAGATTTGATTAATAGAGTATTTTTGTACTACATTGGGATATTCACAGATTTTATATCATTGAATTTATCCTTTATTAACAGAGAGTTTAAGAACATGAAATTAATAAATGAATTATGATGGTGATATTTTGTAAGGAGAAAAGATTATGTATGTTTTGAAATTGTTACTTTTGGAACCATCAAGTCACAATCATGGTGAATGTGATCACATCTGACACGTGAACCATGAAATATAAATTATTTTGATTATTAAATTACTGTCAACCAAATTTTTTTTTCAATTATTGGATGTCGAATATTTAATTTTTTGATGTGTTTTAGATGTATCACGATCAGAACATATGGTTAGTAGTAACTTTTTTGTGCATGTGCGGGTGCACAGGTGGGTATGTGTTGTGGGGTACAGATTGTGCATAGTTTATTAAACCATAATACTAGTTGGTGTTTAGAATATCTGATATGATGGTTCTATGAGGCTTGGTTTGGTTATTGTTTTCAGAAATATGTGTCTTATTTGGAGTAACCCTGGTAGAGAGCCTTTCCTAGGCATTGCCCAACACATGGTTAACACACAGTTTGTTAAACCATAGTCAACTCATGTGGGTTTCCCTACTTTTAATACACTTTTATTGTTTCATTTTTCATTTTGTATTCATATTTTTTTCATTATTCATTGTTATTACTTTTACCCTATGAATCATATGATATCCCCCCTCCAATCTAGCTATGTGCCAACCCAATCTCAAGACCCCTCCCCCCTAATGGTTAACCAATTTTTATAAATTTTTTCATTCTCAAATTGTGTAGTGGGTCTCTGAAGATGGTTTTTAGGGTGTATCAGAAACATCCACTGAAGGTGAATCATTTTGGACCTTTTAGGTCGAAATTCCTCCATTTGGATGTATGATTTTCTCAACATCCATCATTAGAAAAATTGTAGTTATAGTTATTGTTATTATTGGATTCTAAATTTTGATTTAGAATTTCATGGTCCTAGTTGGGGTAGTATGAAGGATTCATTTTTAATACATATAGGTGTAGGTGTGGGTAGGAAGGTGTATGTGTGTATTGTCCCTTTATATATATATATATATATTCACCAATTGAATGATGTGTTTTTATAAATATAAGGGGGATCAATGTGATTACAAATATATCTAAAAGTGAATCTATATGTAGGTTTAGTGGGGTATATTGACATATTACCATACATGTAATGATCTATTATTGATATTTTTCCATGAAAAAATGTACATATGGTCTATGATTCTTTACATATAAGTGAATATTCAAATGCATGCATGTGGAATGGGAAGATTCATGTTTAACACATCAAATGATTTCCACCTTTAGTATGTGTCTGGTTCCCCATGCTCGAGCCTTTACATGAATTCTATAGTGGGTTGATTTTCTTAAAATAATACATTATTATTTAAAAGTACATATTTTATATAAATAATATTGTATAACTTCTAGAAATGGTATTCACATTTTTCTTCATTAATTTATCTACGTTTCTATAATCATTTTTCTTATTTAAACAGGTTTTCATTCTTATTAGATAATTTATTTTACTTTAAACAATCAACCAGTATTCTAAATGATATTTAACTCGAATGGTATTAATTCCCTGGTAGTGTTTTCAAATTTTATGAGTCTTAGTTGAAACATTAAATTGTTTTATGAAATTGAAAAACCCATCTTTAAGAACCCCTTTGAAATGGAAATGATAATCTTTTCTATTAATTGTGTGGTAGGAGATGTGTCCCCAGTGATTGGATAGTTCCTTGTTTTTGAATATTGGGAAGGGGATTCACTTAAATAGATAGGTATTAGTTGTGAAATTTAATGGTATATTTTTTTTGAATATTATATTATATTCATGTATAAAATATATAGAAAAAAATCTCCTCCTATAAAATTTTCATGGGAATCATTGAGTATTTATGTGGGAACCTAAGGTACATATTCCCCACTAGTTAAGATTATTATGAGGGTAGATACCCTAATTAGGTACTATGACCTCCAATGATATGTTCCATCTATCGAGATAGTAGGGGTTTTTCATAGAGATATGGAACTTCTTTGGGATAAACCACACTATTAGGGATTGATGAGTGAGACATGTTATAAATATATCCATGGACGTATCGACTAGCACTTTAGAACCCATGATTCCATTTTTTCCAGAACATTGATTCTATATTTTCATAGTTTCTTGATAAAATATAATTATTTTTTTTATTATATTAAGGACATTGTTTTTCCACTGATTCCATTTTTCAGGAAATGTATTTCAATTGTAAAAAATGTTTATTTTAGAAATGTTATGGAAACTAATTTATCATGAAAAGTAATATTGTTTCATGATTTTATAAATGTTTAGGAAAACCTATATTAAATTATATTATTCATTAAATTAGAATGTTTTTTTTTCATTTTTATTAGTAAGGCATAAGGAATATTTTATTTAGGCACACCTACTGAGTTTTATTACTCAAAATTATTGTTAGATTTTTGTTTTTATCATTTGTGTTTCTTCCACCTTGAACTAGGAAACATTAGGAAGAAATTGGTTTATATTTCGGTGGTGACTCACATGTTCACAGGAATGTATATTCTGTTTTATATTCTTTCTACTATTAATGTTGATTTTTTTAGTTTATGTTTATTCTATTCATTTTTAATTAGCCAAATCATTCCCAATATCATTACTTTGTATACCTTAAACTAGTTTTCTACCTAGGGGGATGGGGAAAACCCTTTTTATCCTTATTATGGGCCAGATAATGTGATCGATTCAGAGTCAAATTTCATAGGTTTGTGAAAAAATGATATCAAATCAGTGACTTTGTTATTTGGGACAATAGGTAGATCCGAAGTATGATTTTTGGGGATCTGACCCAAGGTCACGAGTGTGTGTCTAATCACCACCACACATGATGATACCTATGTCTCCAGGGGTAGTTAGGTTTCAAATAATTACTTTTTGTTTTTAGGTTATGTTGTTATAGTGTTTTAAGTAAGATTAGTTTTTTTATGTTGGGGGATTACAGTGTAAGTTATCTTGTGTAATAAAATGAACATACATTGAATAGAAAATCTTATAGATCTCACATGCATGATTCAATAGGAATCCAGTGGTTGGTGTACGATCACTTATTAGTCTTCTAAACCATATAGTTGGAGTATTATTGACAACTATATCACATTTCATGTTAAATAATTATTGATGATTCTTTAGAATTGTTTTGTGTTTTCTATGTTAGAAATTGTTTTTGGGTTCTTCCATTGAGTTAGAATTGAGTAACAACATTATAAATATGTTTTATTCCCTTGAAACCCATGGATGGTTTTGGAAATAGAAGTGGAAGATATTTTGAATTTAAAGTTCTTTTAAAAAAAATCATGAGTATTAAAAAGTTAATTCATGGTTTTGAAAGAGAAATGGTATGTGTGTCACTAGGTATTCAGTAAAGAAATTCAGTTCTGTGTGTGTTTGTCTGTCTGGAAAGATAAGGTTTTTATATCTGAATGGATGATATAAGAGAGATTATTATTGAAACAAATGTGATGTATCATTGGAAACCATGGGTGGGAATTTAAAATCAATGTTTTGTCACGTATTATACTATGATGTTCTCGAAATGGGTGAATTATTTTCATTAAAAATGGATAATTAAATATAGAAATGAATAAATTTATTAAATAGTGGCTTTTAAAAGATACTTTTTCCATGTTTTTGTTGTGTTTTTTAGATTTGTTTTTGTTCATATTTGATCTATATTTGATATGGTTTTGTGATATGGTGGTTTATAAGATCTGAATTTGGTTGTGTGATTTACATTGTATGGAGTATACCTCCCAAAAAGTCCAATTATATTTCTATGTATTCTCATTAATTTATATTACATTCCTAGAATCCTAATATAGTTTAGTATTTGAGATATTCTCAATTATTTCTTTTTTAGTAGTTGATGTATTCGGGAAGTTTTTTAGTTGATTAGGAATGATTATTCTCTTTTTTGGAAACTCTATTTTCTATGACAGTGAGAGTTGTCCAAGGTATATTTGAAGGACTAGGACTGAACTGGTTGAATGTGAAAATTCCTTCCTTGTAACAGGTTGGGTTTTATTGTGAAATTTTAATGAAAACATTTGTCACATAGATTATTATTGAGAAAGTGAAGAAGAAGAATGTTATAGTGATCAGAAACTCAATAAAATGGTAAATACCATTGAAGGGGTTATTTGAATATCTTGATGAACTGTTTTACTTACATCATGAGATTATTTTGAGAGATCAGTTAGAATCTCCTATTTTCATGTGGTTTCTTTGTCTAGGACTGATGTACCGTTTCATCATGTCTCTTGTGGAGGATCCCTATATGGTGAGGAGTGTGAATTAGAGGATCCTATTTCAGGAAATCCACATTGCTTGTTACTTCCATTCATTCATCAGACCACTGGATTGTTCATTTAAAATTTGTTATGTTTTGCAATTATATACCATCATGTCGTAATTCCCCATGGGATTGTTGACCATGTGGTTGTTTGGTTCACCTAGAAAAGTTCTACATGTTTCATCATCAATATAGGAACTTTTCAATGGTGGATTCTAGATATTGGTTGTGAGTAAGGGGATACATCAAAGAAGCATGTCTCCAACCATAGTCCCTCAAGTGAATATTGCACATATTCAAGAATATACCAGGGGTGGAGGTCCTTGATCTTTGATTTTTCGTTGATGTCGTAGAAAAATCGGTTCTTATTTCCTTGTTGTGGGATACATTTTTTTAATGTCTCCCAAATTTGTAAAGGTTTATATGTTATTCCTTGTGTTTTGAATCATGTGTGGTTATCCCGCATATGAATTTATATGTGTTTTCAGTTTTCCCATTTTGTAGATCATCATGTATTTGGAAAATGATCAATTCAATATCAATGTTTTATTCAGGTAAGTTTCTGTGGTACACCTTGTATTAGTGGTCATTACATGTTTATTGGTTCATGATTGGAGGTTCAATACTAGTTTTTTGGACAGATATAGGAGTTCCCATGTGGGATCCATCAAGTTAGTAGGTTCCATCCTGGTAGGGAGACATCTACCTTTCCTAATGTGTTTCCTTTTCATTTTCTCTAGATTCAATCAGGTTTTTCATATAGGGTTCAATTTTAACAATAGGTTTTGATGTTTTGATTGGTCATGATTAATTTTGAGTACTAGTTTTGTTCCTTGTTTGTCTGAGAGATATTCATGGGGTGGAAATTGATAATGGTTGTTGAATTCACAGACCCTAACCTTGAAATATTAATAATTTAATATATTTAATTTTTTTATTTATTTGGTAGTTCTATTAGTTAGGGAGAAATATTTTAAATTTTTGAGGCTTTTTAAGTGTTACAAGGTTTCATGTACGGTCTATAGTAACCTTGCGGTTACTATGTGAGTACCGAGGTGCAACAATTTTTTGGTAAACATATTGTGCATAGTTTCTTAAACTATGTGGAATGTTTTTGGTTCGGCTTTGTGACTTGATTGTGTCGAGTTTCATCGTTTTATCAAAGTTTTCTCAGACATGTTCATGTCTAGGGATAACCATGTGAGGGTGATTAGCGTAAGAAGTGGCTACCACAATTCTGGACTATATTTTGTTAAACTGCGCTCAATGAGTGTGGGATTCATGGTTTTCTAAAAAATTATTTTATTCTCCATTTTTTTCTCATCATGTTTTCATTCCTCCCTAATTTTCATATTACAATGTATGTCAGGTGATACCCTATATCCCATCTATTAACACCCCTACCCTCTCTCAATAAACATTATATAATCACTGTTTCTCCAATGATAGATATGACACCACATGTTATAGTCTATATATCCATCATCCCTGTATTTTTCTACGTATTTCTCTTCCATTTCACTCAGTCTTTCATGGGAAAAACCTAGGTCATGGGTTAACTAATTATTTTAGTTTTTTTCATTTTCAGTGTGTGTGTAAATTCATTTGGTTTATATTAAATGGTATCCCTCAATACATTGTTTAAGGATAAGCATTTCAATCCATTTTTCTCCTCCCTCAACTATTTTGAGGTAGTGTGTAGGGACCTCGATTCCTGGGTGCCCATGGGGCATGATGTACTAAAAATTTGTTACAATTAGTTACGAAAATACATCATGTCTCATACTATAGATGATCGTGAGGCTTAAGATTCTGTGAAACCAGCTGGTTTTGAAAAAGTTCTTTAGTACAAATCCATTCCTGAAAATTTTTTTGCAAAAACGTAGGGTGAGCAAAATATGCCCAGTAAGGGTGTTTTAAAATGTTTAATGAAAACACTTTCTCAAGGAAGTAGTTTTGAAAATGATAAAACATTACATTAAACACAAGGAATCTTCTTTTTCTTAGAACATGACAATCATACATTCTTGAAACCACTTAAATAGAAAATAGGTACTTTTTTAAAATAAACATCAAGGAAGAAATAAATCAGAGAGTGGAAGCATGGGATGAATAGATGATGCATAATTCACAACCAGATTTCATTAGTTCTAAAAGACTATGTGTAAGTAGGGATAACCTTCTTTTCATGACTCATTGGCACATAATGTTCATAAAAAAACATACCACATGTGTTAAAGTTCATATATCATAATCTCATTCTCATAGTCAAAGGGAGTTTACAACTAGGGGATGTTTTATTAGTTGAACTATCCACTGGTTGACCATTTATCATCACATGTGGAGGGAATGTATAATGTCAAACTTTGTCAAGACCTTGCGTCAAGGCCATAAAACATTATTAATACGGGTCAAGGCTAACTGCCCATCCTGTTTCTATGGTAGCACAAGCCAAGGCTAACTGCCAAGACCGTCACACATAACGTCTCATGAGACTCTTCCTTTACCCAATGCATTGGAGTGATGTATAATTCCGAGCACACCCATCCATAATCATTTAAGTAAAATACATCCCTCACATATTTTTATGTGGTTTTACATTCATAGGTTCTCATTCTTACATTCATTACACATAATCCCTTTTCACATGTGTTTCCATAGTCAGGGAAGAACAGTGAAAACATTAATAAAAACTGAGTCATAAATACTAACATAAAAATCCATACACATTAGATAATGACATAACAATTTAAAGAAGGGGCTTAATGGAAACCTTAAAATAAACATAAAAACTTTAACACATAAAACACCATAATCACAAGTTAAAAAAATGAGGCCGTTCATATTTAATACACATGATGATAAATGTGCGTGGTGGAAGTTTATTTAAAACTGTGCGAATGAACATATATTTACATGGGAAATAGTACATAAAAGGATGGATGATTAGGGTTGCCACATGAGGTGATAAATGATGACTTCCTTAAAACTAATATATCACGGAAATGAAATACTTAAGGAAACACATGTGGCATTAAATATTCTGATTAACATGTCATCGAACTAAATAAATTTTCGTTATCTTTTAACATTCATGTAGCAGGATTAACATTGAATAATAAATAACAGGATAATATAAACCCATAAATTCATAGTTCGTCTCTTACAAACATGCCGAAACTCATTCTTAAAAAGTATAAATTACATTGAGGGTACATGATAGAATAACTTTTCACATTATGCCAGTCCACTGGTGCAACATACATATCGGCTTAGCATCCATTAAAATTATTAGAATATTATATATTTCAAAATATAAACTATGTTCTAATAATAATTAGCTGAAATAGGGTTTTGGATAACTGGTCTTATAAATACACATTCACTTGACCACATGTAAATGTTTAAGGATTTCACGCCACACATTTTCACAAAAAATGAATCAATTGTCAAAGACGCAGATAAATGAAATTTTTAGTTGGAAGAACAAGTATTATATCAAACATATCCTTAAAATCCATCATATACATAAACATGTATATAAATAATTTTGGTATTATTATTGAAATAATAATCATTATGGGTAAATATAATTTTAATAAATCATCATGTTATATTGTGATAAATTTTAACTCAAATAGTCAAGATCTTCCCTTATTCTCGCACATAGATGTATATATACATCTATATAATCACATGTACATATATATCTATATTCTCCATATACTTGTATAATATCACATGTTCATAAAATATCCCGAAATCTCCATGTATCATAAGGCAGAGTAAAGAAAAGGTTGTATACATATAAAAGAGATGTGTATAGGTGCATATATTTTATTATATATATTAATATACATATATATATACACGAATGGTATACATGTAGAGACCCAAATCTTGACGTACATGGACATTACATTACTTTTTCGGAATACTTAATATATAACAAAAACAGACACACAAGGATCGTAATAGTTTAGTGTCTTTGGAAATATGGAACATAATCTTCTAATCTTGGTGATAGATCCTCGACATCTCCCATAATGATCTTACCATTTTTTTCTTACATAAAACCTTTCCTTATATCCTGGGGAAAAGAAAACATAAAAAGGGTGAGCTCAAATGCTCAGTAAGGGCAAACATAGTGAACAAAAAACAATCCATAAACATTTGAAAGAAAAAACATGAACATTAAATTTAAATATCAAAATCATGAGCAAATGCATAAATCGTGGAAGTACAAAAGGAATATAACATAATGGAACATCAACCATGATAAAATATAAAGGGAATAAAACATGTAATTGTGGAATCCATTCAGCACATGTAATGATTTCCATAGTAGCCAAAGCATTGCTGCCAAGACCATCTTAGTGGAGAAAGTCCCTTTCTGAATCGAATTCACTCCTCGTTTCAGTCCTGTACCACCAAACTAGATTAACTTACCGTTCTAGACATGTCTATCTCATAAGATATAAATCTTTACCCAATTCATTGTAGGGATATATAGGTCCCACCCATCTCATAATGAAATCAATTTTACTTGTGCCACAAAAAAAACATAAAACATTCATCACAACCCAATGAATAAAATGGGTTTCATAAACATCATCCCATCATCACATAATCCATATAAAACAAATGGATATTTCATCATAAGAAAATAGAAACCATTTAAATCATAGAGAATTTATACCTGAACCATACACCTATGAAATAATGTCATCTTATATGGAAAATGGTTTTGATAAAACACATGAAATGAATTCTTGAGAAAAACATCATTTCTTCATCAAAATCAATTTATTTTCACAAAACGTCATGAAATTTTAAAAGAAAATGATTTTGTTTAAAACAGTCACGAAATATTTTGGAGTAATCTTAATGAAAATAATGCTTTATAAAACAGAAAAAATCCGTTCATGCGGTATATGTTAAAAAAACATTCTCCTCGTACTTTTGTCGGAAAAGTTAGAAAGTACCTCGTAACGTAAACAAAAGATAGATTACTTACATACCATGTAGTAAAAGGAAAAATGGGTAAAAAGGACATTAAACATATATAAAAACACTTTTATAAAACATGGAATTGGATGATAACAATAATCCCATCAAATACTTACGAATAAACAATCTCGGATAAGAACGAGATTGGAAAGGTTATCCCTTACCTTAGGTCCGATATGCTCCGTATGTATCTGAACCTCCTATATAATGATTTAAATAATGTCATTGACTTATTATAGAATCATATTCACTGTTATTATATCATATATGGTTGACTTAGGACTTTATATAACCCGTTCTTTTGTCAATCGCATGTTAAAGCAACGTTTTGGGTAAAATCATCTTATTTATCGTACGTGTTTGGACTTGTTGTTCTTGATGTTATTATTAATTATATCATGATTTAATTAATTATGTAATGTAAATAATGATTTATATATCATATATATTCATTATATATCCATCATATACATGTATTTATAATAGTACATAATATATGGAGGTAAGAAATGAAATTCACCGTTCATGGGGATAGTAAAACGTACGTACGCGTGAACACTACTTTCATTTCTATTTATTATTTTAATGGTATATGTATATTATAATTCCAGTATATTATAATATATAATATCATTAACTCCATCCTTTATACATCCCACATAAGGTATTAACGAATAACATTACTTTGAGAGGATAGTAGTCCGCACTTTCTCAAATGAGATTATCGTATTTACCAACTATGGAAACCATAAAGGATTGATATAATTGGGAACTAAATAAGTATAATGAAATCATAAAAATAATATATACCATATATAAATACAGTTCCATCATAATTTCCACCATGATATTTGGTAGGAGAAAATCGAACAATCATCGTTTCGTGAGGCTTTAGTTTTCCATCACAAAAACAATATGTTTTTCATCCATTAGATGGAGGTGTGTGTAAGTGTAGTTATAATCCTTCTTATAACAACATCATAGTATTTTGAGAATATTGGTGTTTTCACAAAAGAAATGATTAAAAATATTTTAGGGGTTGGAGATGTATAATAAAAGAAAACAACTTAAGAGAAACTATTACCTTTAATTTGGATAACTTCCTTTGGATTGAACCAAAAGGACTTCTTGGAGTGTCTTCTGACTAATGTAAGGCTTCCCGGGGGTGTAGAGGGAAGTTGGTAGCTTAGTTGGGTAGAGTTTGGACGATCCAAAGGGCTTGAGAGGTGTGAGTAATTTCATAGAAGTGGTCTCATTTTATAAGGGAGAGGAGGGGCTCTTTAGGAAAGTGTGAAAACATTATTTTATTATAAACTTATCTTCGGTTTCAAGAGGTCCAAAACACATTAATGTCTAAGATAAGATGACTCATATTCTAAATAAAATCATCCAATAGGAATTGGGCAGGTTTTGGATTATATTTTAGTCACTATAATCTTATTTATTTAAATCATTTATTAATAAGGTAAATAATGCATCATTATTGTATCATAAATAATTTAATTTATATGATGTATCGAAATTATAAAAAAAATACCAACATGTGGGAAATATTTTTATATTACCAATTAATATTTATAATCGAAAATATAATTTATATAGCCCCTTCTAAAAATTAATTACTAAAATATTTGTGTTAATGCCAATTTTGTCTTTGCATTAAATTAATTAATCTAATGTGTAATTGTGTTTCATAAGTGGCTCCATTGGGTCCCAAAATCGACCCAAGGATGTCCATGGTCAGACATTACTCATACAATAAGGTTTGGACAAGTTTTAAGGTAATTTTGAATTATTAAAATATTCTTTTAACCTTGAATTACCCTATTTACTTATCACCGTGGTAAATAAAAATAAAAAGATACTATTCACCAAAAACTTTTTTTATCTAATTGAACCACATTTTCATCCTTGATATTAACCATGTCTCTCGTATTTTTGAAATTCAACTCACAGAAGAGGTAAAATTATGTTTTATGAACAATTGCAAAAGCTCCTAGGAGGTGGGTAAAAGACGGTGAAAAGTTCAATACAATTTTCATAAATCTAAAATTACTATAAAATGATCCCAATGATTTTAATTGAACTTATATAAGTATTATGTATCTATTTTTACATAAAATAAATTTAAATCAAATAAATTATTATTTAAATAAAATCTTAGTTTTAACCAAAAACTTAGTGTTTTCACTATTCTTCAAAAAATGAAGTTCTTCAGAAAAATACCACAAATTCATCCTAAGCTATATTTGATATTCCGAATTCAAAAATGATGTATATTTTTCCAAATTAAAAACATAGAAGTGGAATTAATTAATTTTAAAAGTAATTCCCGTTATCAAAACAAATAGCATGTTTTTTAAAAATAATAACTATTAAAAGATCATCACTTGTTTATGTCCAATTTCAAAGTGAAATTAATTCCAATGAACAAAATTTGATTAAATGGTAAAAATATATTCTAATTACAATTTTAAACCAATTAAAAAGATAATCTAGCCAAATAAATTATTGCGATGAAAAAAGATTTATTTAATTAAAATATGGCGCGTTTTTACTATTCATCAAAATATGAAAGTTATCAGAATAATATGAAAAATTTATCCAAATTAAATTTATATTTCCGAAATCTAAGGAAGAATTTTATTTTTTCAAATTGAAGTTATAAAAAAGTAAAAAACTAGTTTTAATGTGTGTGCGCCATCAAAAGGCGGCAAAACTACATTTTGTAAAAAATATTTATTTGACCTGAAAAATTATTTTGTTCTCGTACCAAGTTCTAGAAAAGATGTAATATGAATAATAATGTTATAAAATTCAAAATATAGTTAATACTATTCATAATGGCTAGTCCATAATAATATTATAATAATATATCGTTGTTTAGTGAAACCTGATATTGTGTAGAACACATGCTATCAAAGAAGGTCGCGACTGCGTGTATTGAAAGCCATGTTACGGATGTGTGTAGTGAAAGACTCCATTATTGTTGCGTATAACAAAATCCAACAATATTTTATTTATACATTGAATATATATATATACACACTCAATGTTGTGTAGAATAACTTCTATCAAATGAACTTGAAATTGTGTGTAACACGATCCAAGAATAGTGTTGTGTATACTGCAAGCTAATATGGTGTTGCGTATAGTACATGCTAACTTGGTGTGGTGTATAATAGAATACATCAATGAAATTAAAAGAATATTTTTCATAAAATCTCAGGGTGTCACATTCTATCCCCCTTAAAATAAATTTCTCCCTCGAAATTCGTCGGGGTTATACATGATTTTATACTTGAAAGTTTCAATAATTGAAACCCACATCGTAAAATGGAATACCAAATCACAACATTAAAAACTAAAGTATGAAACGTAACGGTTACCCAAATAAAGTAATCACTAGGTTTCCACATAGGATTACATTGGTGAAAATATGGATATTGAAGAGAAATCCAACCATCATGTTCTGATAGAGAGTGGTAGAGAAAATGGCTATGAAAAATACAACAATCATAAAGCCATAGATTTGTGAAGATCTAAGGTACAATCTGATTCATCAGATATAATGGCCCTAGGACAACATTTTTGGTTTTCAATATAATTTCCCTAAAGTAGATGAATTAAAAGAAATACTTACATGATTTTGGTACAATCTCACTGTTGTTCGTGAATTGAACAATTTCTACTTCATATCATAAAGAAATGAAGTTGAATTTGTTATTCGTGAAGCGTTAGCAGATCATGTGATAGAATGATGGGTCATTGCATCTATTTCAAAAAAATGTTAGCAAAAGTTACAAGTCCATGTTATGGTGAGATTAATCATATATGGTTCCAAAAATGGACTTATACTTTATTTTTCATACCGCTTAATAAAATAAAACTACTTTCCACTATCCCGGGTCTTCCTGTTGGCTAATGGTAGGCGATAAAGGCATGTCGCACTTCAGTTGTGGGTTCGATTCCCATATCCTTGTCCGACGCGATGGGTTGTCATCCGTCTTTTAGGTTGTCCCTATTTCTAAAACTACATTATAATAACATTCTTGCAATAATATAGAAAAAAATTCCTATCCTTAAACAATACTATCTGATGTCTGACATAACCCTTTACAATCTTTAGTCTTATCCAAAATACATATGTCCAAGCTCATAGTATAAAGAAAACAATTACTGGAAAGGTTACATAACAAGAACGTGAATAACATCATTTATCATACGATATGTCTTGTTGGTCACATTCCAAACATGTGAATTCCTTATTCATTTATTTTATTTCAACATTTATTACCATAGAACCTTATTTGAAAACATGAATGCTGTCAAAAGTTGTCTCTTTCCACATTCCAAAACCCCAAAAATTCTACATAATCAAACCATGATAACACTTAGTCCTTATATCAATCATGAGAGCATGAATACTTTCAAACATATTATTTTCTCTTTATCTCTTCATTATATGCATATCATCTACTTTCCAATAATATTTCAATCACTTTTCATTGTTACCGATGCCATATTCTTATGGAAAACCAAAATGGACAAATACATAGATATTCCAATATACCATAAAAGTACCTCAATAACATTATTCTTGAATACCAAAACATAAACACTTCAAACCATCATCTTCAATGATTGTCATGGAATAATTCCTTCCTTGATTTAGAAGTAACCTCTTAGGTCAGGGCATTGAGATGGGTAATGCCCATGTTCTCCATAGATAAGACATTGAACTCCATAATAGTTTGTCACTCTATGACCCTTCTCTCCAAAAAAGATAACAGCTTCCCCTCCATTTGAGGTATTCCTCAAGGTTCTTCTTCCCTTATATGGAAATCTCTATCTTCGTTTCATTATGCTCCTCAACATGAGAACATGCATACAAGTCTATCTTCCTCTTATTTGATGAATCAGGAATAACACTAAATTTCACCTTGTTAATCATATATCGCAATGACAGATTTGGCATAATCACTATATCATTCTCTCTAGGCGTTACGCAATTTCGTTGCTCATAGTCACCAATTTTTCCATTCAATTCTATGTTAACTGAATTCCTTCTGGTTCCATCCATTGACTAAAACACAAAAAGAATTCTGTGAGAGGAAAAAATCATGATAGGTAAAACAACATAAAAAAGGGGGTTTAACTTCAGTATCTAACATCTTAGGTTTAATTATAAGATCGTTACCGAAATTTTAGGACTATAACCAATACTTATATTTAACCTTAGAGACATCTCTAGACATACCTTAGAAATATCTCTAGGGATCTCACTAAAGTTCTCGCATACTAGTTTCCAAAGGTTGATCAAACCTTTCTTCTGATACCAACTATCAAGACCCAAAGCTTGACATACATGGACATTACATTACTTTTGTGGAATACATAATACAAAAAAAAAACAGAAACACAAGGATCGTAATATTTTATTGTCTTTGGAAACATGGAACATAATATTCTAATCTTGGTGAAAGATCCTCAACATATACCATAAAGATCTTCCCTTTTTTCATACCTAAATATTTTCCTTATATCCTGGGAAAAAGAAAACATAAAAAGGGTGAGCTCAAATTCTCAGAAAGGGAAAACATAGTGAACATAAAACAATCCATAAACATTTGAAAGCAAAAACTTGAACATGAAATTTAAACATCAAAATCTTGAGCAAAGACATAAATCATGGAAGTATGTAAGGCATATATCATAATGGAACATCAACCATGATAAAATATAATTGGAATAAAACATTTTATTGTGGAAACCATTCAGAACATGTTATGATTTCCATAGTAGCCAAGGCATTGCTGCCAAGACCATCTTAGTGGACAAAGTCCCTTTCTGAATCGAGTTCACTCCTCGTTTTAGTCCTGTAACACTGAACCAGATTAACTTACCATTCCATCCATGTCTATCTCATGAGATATAAATCATTACCCAATTAATTGGAGGGAGATATAGGTCCCACCCATCTCATAATGAAATCATTCTTACTTGTGCCACAAAATAAACTTAAAACATTCAACATAACCCAAAGAATAAAATGGGTTTCATAAACATCATCCCATCATCACATAATCCATAAAAAACAAGTGGATATTTCATCATAAGAAAATTGAAACCATGTAAATCATAGAGACATTATACTAGAACCATACACAAATAAAATAATTTCATCTTATATGGAAAATGGTTTTTATAAAACACTTGAAATGAATTCTTGAGGAAAACAACCTTTCTTCATCAAAATCAATTTCTTTTCACAAAACGTCATGGAATTTTAAAAGAAAAAGATTATGTTTAAAATAGTCATGAAATAATTTGGAGGAATCTTAATGAAAATAAGGCTTTATAAAACTGTGAAAACCCTTTCATGCCGTATAATTTAAAAAAACATTCTCCTCGTACTTTTGTTAGAAAAGTTAAAAAGTACATCGTAACGTAAACAAAAGAAAGATTCCTTACATACCATGTAGTAAAAGAAAAAATGGGTAAAAACGACCTTAAACATACATAAAAACACTTTTATAAAACATGGACTTGGATGATAACAATAATCCCAACAAATACTTACGAATAAACAATCTCAGATAAGAATGATATTGGAAAGGTTATCCCTTACCTTAGGTCTGATATGCTTCGTACGTATCTGAACCTCCTGTATAATGATTTAAATAATCTCACTGACTTATTATAGAATCATATTCATTGTTATTATATCATATATGGTTCACTTATGACTTCATATAACCCATTCTTTTGTAAATCCCATGTTAAAGAAAAGTTTTGGGTAAAATCATCTTATTTATCGTACGTGTTTGTACTTGTTGTTCTTGATTTTATTATTACTTATATCATGATTTAATTACTTCCATAATGTAAATAATTATTTATATATCATATAAATGTTTTTATAATAGTACATAACATATGGAGGTAAGAAATGAAATGCACTGTTCATGGAGACGGTAAACCGTACGAATGCATGAACACTAAATTCATTTCTATTTATTATTTTAATGGAATAGGTATATTATAATTCCATTATAATATCATATATAATATCATTAACTCCATCCTTTATACATCCCACATAAGGTATTAACGAATAACATCACTTTGAGGGGGCGGTAGTCCGCACTTCCATAAAGGAGATTATCGTATTTACCAACTATAAAAACCATAAAGGCGTGATATAATTGGGAAGTAAATAAGAATAATGAAATAATAAAAATAATATATATCATATATAAATATACTACCATCATAATGGAAACCATGAGATGCGGTAGGAGAAAATCGAACAATCATCGTTTTTTGAGGCGTTAGTTTGCCATCACAGAAACATTATGTTCATCATCCATTCGATGGATGTGTGTGTAAGTGTAGTTCTAATACTTCTCATAACAACATCCTAGTATTTTTAGGATACTGGTTTTGACACAAAATAATTGATTAAAAAGATTTATGGGTTGGAGAAGTAGAATAAAAGGAAACAACTTAAGAGAAACTATACCCTTAATTTGGGTAACTTACTTTGGATTGAACCAAAATGACTTCTTGTAGTGTCTTCTTCCTAATGTAAGGCTTCAAGGGGGAGGATAAGGATATTGGGAGCTTAGTTGGGAAGTGTTTGGACGAGCCGAAAGGCTTGAGAGGTGTGGGTAATTGAATAGAAGTGGTCTCCTTTTATAAGGGAGAGGTGGAGCTCTTTAGGAAAGTGTGAAAACATTATTTTATTATAAACTTATATTCGGTTTCAAGAGGTCCAAAACACATTACTGTCGAATAAAGGATGACTCATATTCGAAATAAAATCATCCAATAGGAATTGATAGGTTTTGGATAATATTTTAATTATTATAATCTTGTTTATTTAAATCATTTATTAATGAGTTAAATACTGTATCATTATTGTATCACAAATAATTTATTTTATATGATGTCTAAAAATTATAAAAAAACTACCAAAATTTAGGAAATATTTTTAGCTTTCCAATTAACATTTATAGTCGAAATGATAATTTACATAGCCCCTAATAAAAATTAATTACTAAAATATTTTTGTTAATGCCAATTTTGTCTTTACATTAAATTAATTAATATAATGTGTCATTGTGTTTAATAAGTAGCTCCATGGGGTCCCAAAAGCGTCCCAAGGATTCCCATGGTCGGTCATTACTCATCCAATAAGGTTTGGACATGTTTTAAGGTAATTTTGAATTATTATAATATTATTTTAACCTTGAATTACCCTATTTACTTTTAACCATGGTAAATAAAAGTAAAAAAGTTACTATTCACAAAAAAATTATTTTTAAATTATTGAACCACATTTTCCTCTTTGATATTAACCATGTCTCTTGGATTTTAGAAATTCAACTCATATAAGTGGTAAAATTATGTTTTATGAACAATTTCAAAAGCTCCTAGGAGGTTGGTAAAAGACCGTGAAATGTTCAATACAATTTTTATAAATCTAAAATTACTATAAAATGATTGCAATGAATTTAATTGAACATATATAAGTATTATGTATCTATTTTGACATAAAATAAATTTAAATCAAATAAGTGATTATTTTAATAAAAAGTTGGCTTTAACAAAAAACATAGTGTTTTCACTATTCATCAAAAATTGAAGTTTTTCAGAAAAAATACCAAAAATTCAGCCTAATCTATATTTGATATTCCGAATTCAAAAATTATGTCTATTTTTCCAAATTCAAAACATAGAAATGGCATTAATTAATTTTAAAATTAATTCCCATTATCAAAACAAATAGCGTGTTTTTAAAAAACAATAACTTTCAAAAGATCAACACTTGTTTATGACCAATTTTGAAGTGAAATTATTTCCAATGAACAATATTGGATTAAATGGTAAATATTTATTCTAACTACACTTTAGAACAAATTAAAAATATAGTATAACCATATAAATTAATTCTAAGACTCCATTGTTGTTGCGTATAACAGAATCCAACCATATTTTATTTATACTTTGAATATATTTATATATACACTCAATGTTGCGTAGAACAACTTTTATCAAACAAACTTGAAATTGTGTGTAACACGAGCCAAGAATAGTGTTGTGTATACTGCAAGCTAATACAACGTTTTGTGTAGTACAAGATAAACTTAGTGTGGTGTATAATAGAAGACATCAATGAAATTAAAATAATATTTTTAATTAAATCTCGGGGTTTTACAATACATGTATATTCAAACACCAAAATCTATGTAAAACAAAGTCCAAGAGTTTCCTTTACCCCAGTTTGGTTCTCCAGGCCGGAAGTGGGAAGCTGATATGAACGGTTCTTAAGTCCTTATATAATTATATATACACAAATGCATGAAGTATATATATATAACCATGTATAATCACCGAAAAAAATGAAATTAAAACCAGAAGATCTCCCTTACTCTAGTTCGATTCTCCGTATAGGAAGGGGAAAATGGATATGAATCGGTTCATATGGTCTTGTATATATATCCATATATATTTATATAAAAATTTTATATAAATATGTATAACCATTGAAAATGAAGGAAAACGAGATGAAGGAGTTTACCTTACCTTTTCTTGGAGAGGAGAAGAAGATGAATGAGAAGACGTCGAGTTGGCGGCCGAAGGTCCAAGAAAGCTCGAAGAAACCCTCCCCTATCCTCGGTGAAATCCGGAGCTCAAAAATAGGGAATCTCCTTGAGTGAAGACGTCGACAGGGGGTATCCGAGGCCGAGGCGGTGCCTAACCCGTGGAAATAAGAGGCAGAAACTGGGACTACCACCGACCTAGATGATAAAAAAAAATGGCCTACAATGCTAGTTGGTGTGCATGAAGATGAATAAGAAGACGCAGGAGACATAGATCCGGAAAAAGAAAGAAATGGCCCGGATCAATATGGGATTCTGATCGAACGGACAAGGCACAGTGTGGAATTAAAAGGAACAGACGACCACGATGGAAGGGGGAGGATCATAAGGAAAAGACCCGACATAGTGATTTTAAAAATGCGGGTCTCACCCTCCATGCGTTTTCTTCTTATTATTTTTCTAAAAAAACATCAATACTTTTAATTTTTTTTATTACACTTATTATAATATTAATAATAAAGAGTTTTATTATTATTAAATACAATTATTAATCAAATTTTTATAAATTTAAGGTGAGTCAATGGTCATTTAATACACATTAAATTATTTACCCCCATCTATGACATATTATTATTTTCCCAATATTGACTTGTATCAACCTATTTATCTTAATCTCTAAATAAAATTAAATATCCACATACATTAATGTTGTTAATATACATAATATCATTAATAATTATTTTAAAATTCCACAGTTAAGAGTGCATTGATGTAATATAATCATTATGAAACAAATTTCGTAAATGAAATCGCAGTTTTACATCATTTCAAAACAGTTAATATAAAAAGGTCAAATAAACATTTTAATTTTTATTATTACTTATTTTATATTTATAGGTAAGTATAATATATTTAACTTGAAGTTTGATGTAGCACACACACACACACACATATATATATATATCCCAAGAGGTTGCACACATATTTTCATAGACTAAAAAAAATAACTCCCACCAGATTCAATATAATCATTCCTAAAATAAATATTTACTTTCTCAAGTTAAAACGTGTATAATAAATAGTGGAAAATAATAATATTAATTCCCACTGTTTCTCATTATATAAATAAAAGCATTCTCATATGATTCACATTTTGGGAATACAAACAATTAAATTAGCTACATTATCATTATTATTATTGTTGTTTAATATAACATTAAATTAAATAACATAATTAATCATTTTGAAGCATTCGTGGGTATTAAACTCTTAGCTTCAATGGTCCAATTGAAAATTTAAACATTAGAGGATAAGTGGATTATGGGGGAGCCAACGACAATATTTATATCCATTAGTGTCTAAAGGTCGGATATGTGTTCTATAAAAAGCCTGGTCTCGGGGTATCCCACACTCAAGGAAACTGAAGGAGAAATAGGAGGAGATGGTTCGTGTTATTCCTTTGGGGTTCAGTATGGCTGTGGTGGCATAGACCATCCTTTTGTTCGTTTTGATGGATGCTAAAGACCCTTACCACCTTCTCGGGGTTCTTGTGGTTCTGAGCAGTTTTCCTATAATTTTAATCAGGTTTTTAGTTGGAATCTTTTGTTAGCTAAGCTTCTTGTTTGATCACTGTGATTTTGTAGTTACCGAAGTGTTCCTCATTTGAATAAAAGATCATTTCATTCATTTTGATGCATTTTCTCTATTTATTATTATTATTATTATTTTATAAGATGATTGTTTGTTCGATTAATGGATAAACTTTCCATTATTCAAAACACAGTTTCATGGGTCGTGACATTATTTCCCCCTTAAAAGAATTGTGTCCTCAAAATTATATTCTTAAAATGAAAATAGAAACCCTAGTCGTACTACATTACCAAAATAGGAGGTACGACATGGTTAACAGAATACAACAGTTGTTACATAGTTCTTCCATTTCTCTATCCCATATGCATTTTGAGTAGTATGTCTTTAAATCCTGCTCGTGTGTACTGAACACAGGCTTCCAAAGGGAGGCTCGTGTGGTGAAAATCTCGGAAACGTCCGACTGTAAAAATCCCCTAATAACCCCTTGAAATACATCATGTTCGAGGTATTAGAGAGGGATGATGCAGTTGAGGAGACTAAGATTTAAGACCTATAACATAATGGCTACACTAAGGTGGCTATCTTGAGAAGCTATGAGGAAGCACGCTCTGGTAGAAAAGTTTTTTTCCAGAGTAAAACACTAAAAGTGGCCTTTGTAGAATCTTCCCCTTCGCCTATAGCAGGGGAGTTGTGAAGTGGCGATGAAATGAAAAACACCATAATCCCCTGACATGAACAAAGAATCTCTGGACTGTTCACTAAATCAAGTAGGCATTGGAATGACCCTCGTAGGTGGATAAAAGATGGATAATCCACCGTGCATGTCCTGATCATAATAACTTCTACTAACTCATCAGGTAGTGATGAGATGCTCGTATGACCAGCCATCTGAAAAAAAAACATTCGAAAGAAAACACTTAACAACACTGATAAGGTAGAGGAAGGAAAGGAAACATGAAACTTTCATTTACAAAATGGTTTAAATAACAAATCCCGATTTTACTAGACGAACACCACAAAGAGGGGAAACACTCCTTAACTCCTCAAACCACACACAGGTTGAACAAACGGGGTTAAACTCATGGAAACATCTATGACGCGTCCTGAGTTTAGCATGAGGGGTATGGAGTTGAGAAACGTCATTATACACTTGTTTCCTATAAAACAAATGGGTAGATTCATCTTCTAACATCCTAAAGTCCATCAAATGGACCCAGAAGACGTAGTGTAAAACCTGACATAGGTAGGCCGCTCGGAGGTCTCTGGTGGCAGCAGCTTCCTGGAAGGGGTTATCGAGCATCGTGCCAAATTCATTTCCAGTCGTGAACACTTGGAAGAGTCCCTCGTGGTACCTTCCCCGACATGCATAATAGGGGAATTGGGTAATCATCATTAAGAGATAATCCGTTCCTAATCCCCGGAGAGGACTAAGCACCCTAGGTGAGTTTGACACATCAAACAGGTGCTTCCCTGACAAGCGGATATGGGCGTAATTAAGATAGTTCTCATGGAAAGCTAGAGATAAAATGTCCTCTAGAGCATCAGTGGGAATTGACATTAAATTGGTAGATACATTTCATTCAGCCATCTGAATGTTAGAACATAATTATTTAGATAAACATTGTTGTATATTCATACTACCAGGGTTTCCAGAGTTGCCTGAACCCATCCTCTGATACCAAACTATAGGGACCCCGATTCCCGGTTTCCCATGGGGCATGATGTACTAAAAATTTATTTCAATTTTTTACAATTATACTTCATATCCCATACTACAGAAGATTGTGAGGCTCAGGATTATTGGAAAGCAGCTTCTTCTGAAAAACATCTTTAGTAAAAATCCATGCGTAAAAATATTAAAACAAAAACATTGGGTGAGAAAAATATGCTCAGTAAGGGGTTTTTAAAATGTTTTAAGAAAACTCTTTCTCAAGGCAGTCGTTTTGAAAATGATAAAACACTACATTAAAAACAAGGAATCATCTTTTTCTTAGAACATTTCAATATTACATTCTTGAAACCACATACACAGAAAAGAGGTACTTTCTTAAAATAAACATCAAGGAAGACATAAATCAGAGAGCGCAAGCATTGTAAGAATAGATGATGCATAATTCACAATAAGATTTCTTTAGTTCTAAAAGACAGTGTGTAAGTAGGGATAACATTCATATCATGACCCATTGGAACATAAAGTTCTTATAACAACATACCACATGTGTTAATGTTCATATACCATAATCTCATTCTCATAGTCAGAGGGAGTTTACTACTAGGATATTTTATGTTAGTAGAACTATCCCCTGGTTGACCATTTATCACCACATGCGGAGGGAATGTGTAATGCCGGGTTTTGTCGAGACCTTGCTTCATGACCATAAAACATACTTAATATGGGTCACGGCTAACTGTCCACCCCGTTTCCATGGTAGCACAAGCCAAGGCTAACCGCCAAGACCGTCGCACATAATGTCTCATGAGACTCTTCCTTTACCCAATGCATTGGAGTGCTGTATAATTATGGGCGCACCCATCCTTAATCATTTAAGTCCAATACATCCATCACATATTTTGTCGTGGTCTTACATTCATAGTGCCTCATATTTAAATTCATAACTCATAATCCCTTTTCACATGCATTTCAATAGTTAGGGAAGAACAGTGCAAGCATTAATAAAAACTGAGTCATAAGTACTAACATAAAAATCCTTACACATTAGATAATAACTTAACAATTGATATAAGGGGATTAATGGTAACCATAAAATGGTTATAAACACTTTAATACTTAAAACACCATAATCCCATGTTAAAAAAACATGATCATTCATATTTTAATACACATGCTGATAAATGGGCATGGTGGATGTTTATTTAAAACATTACGAACACACATATATTTACACGGGAAATATTACATAAAATGATAGATGATTAGGGTTTCCAGATGAGGTGATAAATGATGACATCCTTAAAACTATTATATCATGGAAATGAAATAATTAAGGATACAAATTTGCCATTAAATATTGTGATTAACATTTCATTGAACTAAATAAATTTTCATTAACTACTAACATTCATGCAGCAAGATTAACATTGAATAATAAATAACCTGATAATATAAACCCATAAATTCATAGATATTCTCTTTGAAACATGCCGAAACTCATTATTTAAAAGTATAAATTACATCGAGGGTACATGCTAGAATAACTTTGCGGATTAAGCCAGTCCACTGGTGCAACATACATATCAGCTTAGAATCCATTAAAATTATTAACATCTTATATGTTTCAAAATATAAACTAAGTCCTGATAATTATTAATTGAAACATGGTTTTGGAAAAATGAACTTATAAATACACATTCACCTGACCACATGTAAATATTTAAGGGGTTCACGCCACACATTTTCACAGAAAATGCATAAATTATCAAAGACGATGATAAATGAAATTTTCATTTGGAATAACTATTTTTATATCAAACTTATCATTAAACTCCATCATATACATAAACATGTATATAAGTGATTTTGGTATTATTCTTGAAATAATAATCTTTATGGGTAAATATAATTTTAATAAATCATTATGTTATATTGTGATAAATTTTAAAAATGAATGAAGCTCATCCCTTATTCTCACACATATATGTGCATATACATCTATATAATCACATATACATATATATCTATATGCTGCATATACATTTATAATCTCAGATGTTCATAAAATTACACGTAATCTCCATTTTTCATAAGGCAGAGTAAAGAAAAGGTTTTATACATATAAAAGAGATGTGTATAGGGGAATATATATTCATATATATATGAAAATACAAATATATATATATATACACGATGTGTATACATGTATATGCAAAAACGAGAACTGAAATAAAAAAAGTCCAAGAGTTTCCCTTACCCCAGTTTGGTTGTCCAAGAAGGAAGTGGGAAGCTGATATGAACGGTTCTTAAGTCCTTATATAATTATATATAAAAATATGAATGAAATATATATATATATATATATATATAACCATTTATAATCACTAAAAAATGAAATTAAAACAAGAAGATCTCCCTTACTCTGGTTCAACTTTCCGTACAGGTAGAGGAAAACAAGTTTGAATCGGTTCATATGGTCTTGTATATATATCCATATATATTTATATAAAAACTGTATATAAATATGTATAACCATCGAAACTGAAGGAAAACGATACCAAGGAGTTTCCCTTACATTTTCTTGAAGAGGAGAAGAAGATGAAAGAGATGATGTCGAGTTGGCGGTCGAAGGTCCAAGAAATCTCAAAGAACCCCCCCCTCTCCTCGGTGAAATCCAGAGCTCAAATGTAGGGCATCTCCTTGAGTGAAGAAATCGATGGGGGGTATCCGAGGCAGAGGCGGTGCCTAACCCGTGGGAAGAAGAGGCAGAAAACGGGTCTACCACCGACCTAGATGAAGAAAAAAATGGCCTACATTGCTGGTTGGTGTGCGCGATTTAGAAGAAGAAGATGTGTGGGACAGAGATATGAAAACAGAAAGAAACAGCCCAGATCAATCCAGGATTCTGATCGAACGGCCCCGGCACAGTGCGACATTAAAAGGATCATACGACTGTGATGGAAGGGGGAGGATTAGACGTCCAAGATGTGACACAATGACTTTAAAAATGTTGGTCTCACCCTCCCTGTGTTTTCTTATTATTTTTTTAAAAAAATCAATACTTTTAATTTTTTTATTACAATTATAATAATAATAATAATAACGTTTTTATTATTATTACATATAATTATTAATCAACTTTTTATTAATTTTATGTGAGTCAATGGTCATTTAATACACATTAAAATATTTACCCCCATCTATAACATATTATTATTTTTCCTTTATTGACTAGTATCATCCTATTTATCTTAATCTCTACTTCATATTAAATATCCACATACATTAATGATGTTAATAGACATAATATCATTAATAATTATTTTAAATTCCACAATTAAGAGTGCATTGATGTAATATTAACATTATGAAACAAATTTCATAAATGAAATCATAGTTTGAAATCATTTCAAAACTGTTAATATAAAAAGGTCAAATAAACATTTGCATTATTATTATTACTTATATTAAATTTAGGAGTATGTATAATATATTTAAATTGATGTTTTACATAGAATATTTATATATATATATATAACCCAAGAGTTTTCACACATATTTTCTTAAACTAAAAAAATAACTCCCACTAGATTCAATATAATCATTCATAAAATAAATATTTACTTGCTCAAGTTAAAACATGTATAATAAATAGTGGAAAATAATAATATTAATTCCCACTGTTTTTCATTATATAAAAAAAATCATTCTCATATGATTCACATTTTGGAAAAAAACAATTAAATTAGCTATATTATCATTATTATTGTTGTTGTTTAATAAATCATTAAATTAAATACCATAATTAATCGTTTTGAACCTTTCAGGGGTATTCAACTCTTAGATTCAATGGTCCAATTAAAAATTAAAACATTAGAGGATAAGTGGGTCATGGGGGAGCCAACAACTATATTTATAGCCGTTAGTGTCTAATAGTCAGAAAGGTGTTCTATAAAAAGCATGGTCTCGGGGTATCCCACACTCAAGGAAACTGAAGGGGAAAGAAGAGGAGATGGGTCGAGTTATTCCTTTGGTGCTCAGTACAGCTGCGGTGGATTCGGCCATCCTTATGTTCGTTTTTATGGATTCCAAAGACCCTTACCTCCTTCTCAGGGTTCTTGTGGTTCTGAGCGGTTTTCCTGTAATTTTAATCAGGTTTTAAGTTGGAATATTTGGTTAGCTAAGCTTCTTTTTTGATCAATGTTCGTTGTAGTTACCAAAGTGTTACTCATTTGAATAAAAGAGCCTTTCATTCATTTTGATGCATTTTCTCTATTTTATTTTTATTTTTATTATTAATATTTATTATAAGATCATTGTTTGTTTGATTAGTGGATAAAAGTTCCATTATTCAAAACACAGTTTCATGGGTCGTTACATAGATTTTCTTCTTCCATTTTTTTCCAAAAATTTAATTATGGTTTTTGTAATTATTGGTTTTCGAATATTCTTGTAGTGTTACATGGCCTACGTTGGGGTGTATTAGTTCCTCTATTGATAAATAATTTTACATGTACGGATAGGTAAAAACATGTATATTTACGTTACCCATTTATATATATTCACTTATGATTGGATGAATATCTATATAGGGGAAATGTGGTCATTCGTGTCTATATATGAAAATTCATACATTTGTAAGTGTATATATAAGGACCCATCCTCAATACATTAATTAATCTTGCAATAAAATAACAATTAACATTGAGGTTCTTTTTAGGTTTAGAGTTTTAATGAATTAATACATTACTATTAAATATCATCATAAAAATTATATTTAGACGCTACTACTAATTAAGCATTTTTACATAAAAAACTCTTAAAAAGAAACATGTCTTGTTATATGTTTTAGACAGCATGAAATTTCCTTGATCCCATCCTTGAAACTATTCATCATTAAGTCATATGGAAAACATTTATATAATATGGGATGAGAATAAAAATCTCAATAAGGGTTATTAAATAAGGAAAGAAAACATTAGCCCATCAAATAAATAAAAATTCATGAAACCATTCTTTTCAATAATAACATACCCCATGAAATCATATTATTTATGAATAACACGTTTAAGTCATAAATCATAAATGTAACTTGTGGAATAAATAACATACTTACATTGTATGTATCACAAATACATTTGGAGTTACATTGGAATACCCATCACAATATATTCCATAAATCTCTTAGGAGATACATTAATGTTTACCTCCATCACGTTACCCAATGAGTTGGAGAGCTATCTCGAGCTCACCCACCCATAATTTTTCAATGAATCACCTGTATAGGTAAAAAATTACAAATAAACATATCATATTAATAACATATAAATCAAGCATAAAGGAAATATAACATTTCCACATTGCAGTCACAATATTTCATTTCAAGATATTGATATAATAAATGCTTTTTCTAATAATTTTCAAAACCATTGAAAACATTTAATAATGTGATTTTGGAATCAATGTGTCCCCTATCAATTAGAATATTTTAAAGGTATTAAAATTTTAAAAAAATAATTTATATATAAATAAACCATTAAAAAGATTTTTAAAATATACACATTAATGAGAAGCATTTTGAAGAATGAATCCTTAAAACAATGTTTTAGTTAAGGAGTTCTTTACCAAATGAGAGATGCTTCAATAAAAATAAACGAGGATTAAAATTTAATGAAAACATTATAATATCATTAGAATAAAGGTATTCATTATATAATATGAAATATAATAATATATATGAAATATAAAAGTGAATTGTTTCATAACAACAATGAAGTCTCAAAAGAATGTACATTGAGACGAAATCCTTTATAAAGATGGTATTATTAGATTAAAGATAAATAAATTATATGATTTTTTGTGACAAATATAAATACAGTTAATATGATTTGATATTAAGTGGAAAAAAATCATTGGTCATTATCACATATTCATAAGACGACATAATCAACAAGTATAAGTTTAACCTAGAGAATTGAAATTTAGTAAAGAAGTACCCATACAGAAATTCCATAGCCTAATGACGTCACATTAAAATTGAGAAAATGATTTGATGAGAGAAATGGGGTATCTAATAACATGGACATAAAATTTATAACATTAATTATATATAATAACACATCCAAACATATGAATATGTCAATTAAAAGAGATTACAAAAGTATCCTTTTAAAAAAAGGAGGGAGAATGGTTCCCTTACTGATTTGGTATCTTACGAAACATACACCACATGAAAGAAGGATAATTAAATGAAGATGTAAACACCCATAAATTAAATAATATTAATCAAATAATACAATTATAGGCAGTACATCTACCATAAAATGTAAACAGTGGAAAATATTGCATGAATCTCATGAGAATAAAAAAGTGAGACGAAAACCCCTTACCACATTGAAATCAATCAAGTCATATGAGAAAAATTTAATAACCACCAATGTAATAAAAAAATACATTAATTATAAAGATAATAATGGTAATATATATCAAATGGATGTATAAAATATAGAAAATGCAATAAATAAGTGGCAAACAATTGAAATCTCATAGAATTAAAAGTGAGATAAGAAACCCCTATCTTGTGTCTGACTTGACTAGATCACTATTTAATCTACTGAATAATAAACTAAATCTAATTTTAACTATAATAAGAACCTTTAAAAAAGTTTATTATTTCTTTTAGATAGATTTTTACTTTACTATAACAATTAGCTGATAATTTCAGTTCATATGAGACATTTTGTCGATGTTTGGATCCTGATTTAAAAATGTACTTGTTATAATTATAAATTGTCCGTGTGATCAAAAAAAATTATCTCCATAATTATATTCATGATTTAGATATCATATAATTCATGTATAATATCATATATAATTTACTTATCTCCATCTTTTATACATTACACGTTTGGCATGAACGAGTCATATCACATTGAGGAGGCAGCAGTGCACACTTCCTCAAATGAAATTATTGAGTTTACACAATATTGGAACCATAAAGGTATACTATAATGGAAAAATACTGAAAAAATAAAAAAATATAAATAAAAAATATATCTCATATAAATATAGTTCCATATTAATTGTCAATATAAAAGATGGCAGTAGAAGATAGAACAATCATTATTTTGGGAGGCAGTAGTTCACTGTCCATAGAAACAGAATGTTCTATAAACATTAGATGGAGGTGTGGGTAAATGTAGTTTAAATCATCCTCATAAATAACCTCGTATATTGAGGATATGTTTTCTTTTATAAAATAAAGGATTAAAAATATTATAGGGGTGGAGATGTAAAATAAAAGAAAAGAACATAAGAGAAGATGTTACCTTTAAATGGGTTATATCCCATTGGTTTGAACCCAAAGGGTTACTTGTAGTTCATTATTCCAAATTTAATGCTTCTAGAAGAAAGATAGGGATGTAGGGAGCTTAATTGGTTATTGATTGGATAGGAAATGGGGCTTGAGATGTGTGAGGAATGTGTAATAAGTGAGGGCTTTTTGTAAGGGGGGAGGGGAACATAAAGACTGTTTTAAAATATTATTTTATTATATAATGATTTTCGGTTTTTATATATCCAAAATTCATTAAATATGAAGACAAGATGACAAATGTTCGAAATAAAATCTCCAATAATAATTGGACAGGTTTTGGATATTATTTAATCTTTATTATCTTATTTATTTAAATCATTCATTAATGTGGTAAATACTACATCATTGTTATGTCATAAGTAATTTTATTTTTCTGGTGTCCAAAAATAATACAAAGATATTATCATGTAGGAAAATTTTTTACTTTAATATTGATATATATAGTTGAAGATATAACTTATATAACCCCATTTAATAATTGATTTAATAAAAGATATATGTTTGTGTCAGTTTTATCTTTACTTTAAATTAATTAATATAAAGTGTCATTATCACTCCCAAGTGGCTTCATTGGGTCCCAAAATAGACCAAAAGATGACCATGGTTAGAAATGTATCATTCAATTGGATTAAGAGACATGTTAGGGTATTTAATATTATTATAATAATATTTTGTTACCCTTATTTACCATATTAACAATATAACCATTGTGAATAAAATTTTTACTGAAGTAATATTCATAATGCCTCTAACACCCCAAGTTTCCATGGTATGCTTCCCATTGAATAATGCAATAGTGTGTGTTGTACGCAACATCGAGTCCAAACACACCACAACCAATCAAACTAGCCGTTATGAATAGTAATACCCACTTTTAGAAATATTTTACATTTTATCATTCAAAATGGACTTCATTTTTGGATTCAGAATATTGAAATTATCCTAGGGTGAAATTTGGGTACTTTTCGTATAACTTTCATATTTTGATGAATAGTGAAAATTACTATATTTTAATTAAAAACAACTTTATAAATCAAAATAATTATTTGTGATAAATTATGAATTTGAGTGGTTTTAAAATATATTTAGAATATATTTATACTATTTAATACAACTGTGGTCATTGGAAATAATTTCACATTTAAACCGAACATAAACAAGTATCAATCTTTTGATAGTTACTATATCTTAAAAACACGCTGTTTGTTTTGACAGCGGGAATTAATTTTAAATTAATTTCTAACACTTCTGTGTTTTGAATTTGAAAAAATGGATTCCATATTTTCAATCAGGATGTCCAAATTGTGTAAATAGGTAACTCTTATTTTTAGGCATTTTGAATAATTACTTGGTAAATATTTTATTTACCATGGTTAAAGGGTAAATCCGGTAAATAAGGGTTAAAAAAATAATATTATAATAATACTAAATTACCCTAAAACGTATCCTAAACTTATTGGTGGATACATTTCCGACCACGGGCATATTTGGGTCGATTTTGGGACCCCATGGAGCCACTTGTAGGTGATAGGGACACTTTATATTAATTTAGTAAAAGTGAATACAGAAATGACATAAGCTTATATCTTTTAGAAAAACATTTTTTACATAGGGATATATATGTTATATTTTCGATTATAAATATTAATTAGAAATATAAAAATATTTTCTATATAATTATATTTTATTTATAATTTTTAGACATTATATAATATAATTTATTTATGACACAATGATGATGCAGTAATTACCATAATAGTAAATAATTAAAGTAATTGATATTATAAACACCCAAATAAATATAATATGAGACTTTTTATGAATTACAATAATATTATAGGTTACTATGACATGTTATTATTGATTAAATTAACTGTTTTCTAAGTAATAATTCAGTTATGATTTTTACAAAAATCATTTATTGAATAGTGCCAAAATTTATATAAAAGAGTTTTTAAAAAAAATATTTTATTATTAATTGATATTAAATTCCTAAAAATCGAAGGTTCTGCAAAGAGACTTATATCATGATAGGGGTATCCTTAATGGACCACTTTGTGGTCGCTTGGATGTATATAGTATGTTTATTAACCATATAATATAACAATACAAAGAGACATTGTAAAAGTGAAACTAGTTAACTAAGAGTTAATACTTAATGATAAGGTTAATATAGTAACCCAAACTAGTATAAATACTATTGGATGAATGGTTCACGACCTATCCACACCTTAACCTTTAAATAATTCATTTTTTATCCATTATAAAACGAATATGAATTTATTAAAAAATAATATTACTAGATTTTCCTAAAGAGCCCCTCCTCCCCCTTATAAAAGGACATCACTTCTAACCAATTACTCACACCTCTCAAGAATTTTGGATCATCCAAACTCTACCCAATTAAGCTCCCTACATCTCTCTACACCTTTTAGAAGACTTACCTTAGGTGGAAGAAACTTCAAGAGTCCTTTTTGGTTCAAACCAAAGGGAGTTACCCAAATTAAAGGTAACGATTTGTCTTAGCTTCTTTTATTTTATTTTACTTCTCCAGCCCCTAAACTCTTCTTGTTATTTTATTTTGAAACAAAACAAGTATCCTAAATATATTAGGATATTGTTATTAGATGTATTATAACTAAACTTACACACACATCCATCTAATGGGTGAATAACATAATGTTTCTGTGGATGGCAACCAAACGCCTCATGAAGAGATGATTGTTCAATTATCTCCTACCACCTCTCATGGTGGCCATTATAATGGAACTATAAATAAATATGATATTGATCATATTTATTTTATATATAATCTTCTTTAATTCCATTTTATATCATTCTATTGTTCGTTTCATGTTGTATATATATACGATAATTTCATTTGAGGAAGTGCGGACTACCGCCCCTCAAAGTGATATGACTCGTTCATACCATACATGGAACATATACAGGATGATATTAATGAAAATAAGTAACACTTATAAGATATTATATTATACTGGAATAATTATATACCTATTTATCATTTTATTTTTATTCCTTTTAAAATGAAAAATCAAATGTAAGTAGCGTTCGTGCGTACATATGGAATACTGTCTCCACAAAACGATGAGATTCATTCCCCATCATATCCCTTAAAGAATAATTATCATTTTATTATTAAAATTAATGTTTAATGACTTGATATAATTCTAGATATGAATAATATACAACCTATCCATAAAAAACACAACTTACGTAATGAATCATATAAAGGAAAATGGATCAGTTAACACCTGAAACGACGATAATACTAAAATATTATTAACAAAGCAATATTAAAAGATCATATATGTTATCATATTTATGTATATGATTCTTGTATAATTTAATGACAATGATTTAACTATTATACAGGATGTTAACCTACCCTCGACCAAGGAAAAGTACAAGGTAAGGGGTTTTCATCTCACTCCTTATTTCCGTGAGATTCATCCCATATTGCCACTATTACCTTTGTGTGGTGTATGTACTGCCCATAATTGTATTATTTGCGTAATACACTTTAATTTATGTGTATTTACATATTCATTGTATGATACCTCTTTCATGGGTTTTTGTTTAATAAATTACTATATTGGTAAGGGTTATATCACAATCTCTTCATTATCCGAGGTTGTTTATACATAATTATCTACTGGGACCTCTTTATCATCCACATCCATTTTTCTTGAAAGTGTATTTATAAACATTATTACTATTTTATATAATATGGGTTAAAGTCATTTATATCCTTGTTTGACATTTTATAATATTTTTATAAAGGAATCTTTCCATCGTTTTCCAAACAAGGTCCTTTTTAACCTTTTCGACGGAATTAAGGTAAGAATGTTTTTTAACTTATACGTCAGGTGCGGCTATTTTCCGCCGTTATAAAATTTTTGAAGCTTACCTTGCAAGATTATAATGATATTTTCAAAGTAAATTCATTTTTATAATTATGTGACTTTTAAATTATTTCAAAATTAATATTTTATGAATTTCTAAAAGGTACTCTTTATCAAAATCATAATTTTAAATGTATAAAAGATTTATCTTTCTAAATCTTTTTAATAAATTTCAATGTCTTCAAAATGGTTTTTAAAGAATTTATTTATATGGACATGAATGTTTTTAAAATGTTAATTCCTTTCAAAAGTTTCAATGTGGTATGGGACACTTTGATTCAAAAATCTCTTTTAAATTACTCCCTTTATAAATGTCTGAATTTTAAATGATTTTACACAAAGGATATTTCTCTCAAAACGTTTTACTCATCATTTTCATATATATATACATCTTTTGATGGATTTTAAGCTTATTTGAAGTTGATTTATTACAAAATACATCCATTTAAGGTTTTTTGATATGTTTGACTGTGGATGTGTTATTTCTATGCCATTCATGGTTTATGGAGAAAGTATTGACATTTCGTATACTTGTTTTAATACGAATGTTTATGTTATGTTTCAACCTATTCATATGAGGAATGCATAGGACTTAGTATGTGATGGGTGGATCCCGCTATAGCTCCTCGATGCATTGGTAGGTCTCATGAGACAAACTAGTATCTTGGCACAAGTCCTTGAAAAAATCTTATTTGTAGTCTTGGCACGAGGCTTGGCTATGTTGTTCTGATAGTCTGGCATTATGAATTCCATCATTATGAAAGTGGTTAGTGATATTGCATGTGATTATTCGACAAGTAGAATATCCATGTGAATAAGAAAATGTCATTATTTCATTTTATTTTTCCCATATTATGCTGAAGTTCAAGTTTGAAAGACTTTTGTTTTAGTTATACAATGCCATAAAAATGATTATGCTTATTTATGAAAGTTTCCACTGTATTTCTTACCCTTACTGATCATTTGAGCTCACCCCTTTCTATGTTTAATTTTTCCCAGGATTCCAAGAAGGTTATTATGATTGATTTCTAGGGTTAATCCAAGGGAATAATGGCATTCATAAATATTATTTAGGTTGTTTTGTAAGTCATAATGTGAAATGTAACATTTATGTATGTAATCTATTTTCCAAGACTACTAAACTAATCAGTCCTTCGGGACTTGATTCCTTGTAATCATGCCAATGTATAAATATAATGCACCGACTCTGGGTAACTAGGGTCAGGGCGTTATTGTTGGTATCAGAGGATGCTTACCAATAACCTTGGAAACTATATTTAGATAAACTCTGATTAGAGCACATAGCTCTAAGATAGACTTTGAGGATTAGTATATAAGATCGTCCTAGAATTTTGGTATTGTAGAGATTTTGTGAGTTTTCCGAGAAATACATCCCTTTCTGGATACGAGCAAGTAGAGGCGGCTTTTGCACAGTTGTACCTAGGGATAAAACCTGAAAAAACCGCTTTGAGCTAGACTCGAACGAGAATTGGTGCATGAAAAAGGGCCTTGATGCACTCTTGGGTATGAAACTCCCATAGGATATGCTTAGTATAATTCTCATTTTATTTACAAACCATTATGAAGGGATCATGAGTATATACTTATTCAAAGAAAAACAATTTATGACTATGGATTATATCCATAAACTATTCAATTTGGGTTAGGTATTTTAAAGGTTTGGAATTATTCATTGAAATTCATAAACTGAACTAGTTTATGCTATTGTATAGAAATGGCGCCCAGTTGAAGGAATTTGAACTCCCATAATACGTATGATCCAAAGAGTAAGAAGGATCATATCTTTCGTGGTCCTAAACCAGAATATTAAAGTGAAATTGTCTCCCTCATATTATCATCATCTGAATAAATAGTATCATGTGTTGATAAGATATGAAAAGAATTCTCGGAGTCCTATGACTTTGAAGGGAATACAGAGAAGAAAAGGATGGTATAGAGAAGGACAGATAAAGGGAATAAAGTAAAGAACGGTTTTTCCCATATGTGATAACTTTGGAAAGAATCACCTTGGAAAATTCTTGAAGGGAATGGTAGTATGTTATATGTATGGAGAAAAAGGACACCATGTACTTGACTAAAAGTGTAAGAAAAAGGTTTCAAATGTACAATACTTCATCTATAAGGATTTTTGAAACTATGCGAACTAATGTCCTGGTCATTAGACTATACCACAAATTATGCTATTTGATAATAATCATGTTATGGTTCTACCACAGATGAAGAGGAATGACTAGTTTTCATATATTGTTATTTTAGAATTATTTCATTTAAGTGTTGTATCAATGAAGTTCTGAAAATAAATAGAGATTGTACAAAAGTACTATTTCATTAATGATTTGAGATTTTATGGTACTAAGAAAAGTGACTCTACAACGAGTTAAAATTTTTATAAATTACATAGTTGAATGATAGATAAACCTTAATATGGTCCTAAAATTGAGGTAGTGAATTTTGAATAAGAGATGGTTGATTTTGGTAATTCAGGATGTTGCGGCGTTGTAAAAGAATATATGAGGAAGGTGTTCACATGTTAATACCTGAGAAAAAGGATCCTCATTATATTTAACTTCCTTGTAAATTTTGGACTGTGAGTTTGGATAATAGTATTTTGGATAAGTCTAAAGGTTGGAATGGATTATGTTTGAAAGGTTATTTTTGGTTTTTTATAAATGGACAACACGCAGACTGTGTGATGACCTGTCGTGTCAGACAAAGTTGTGGGAATCGAACCCAAAACAAAAGTGTAATTAGGATTGATCACCTACCATTGTGCTTCATGATATTCCTGGATTGTATAATAATGTTTATTTTCATAAAGGGTATGATATTTGAATTATAAATTCATTATATTTGGTACCCTATACGATTAGGATAAATAGAGTATTTTTGAGTTGTATTATGTTTTGGGGTGAAAGATGAGTTTGTGGTAGAAATTTATTAATGGATAAAAACTCTAATTATAAATTAACGATATCTCCTTATGATCTTATCCAATGTCATAAATAAATTCCTCAACATTAAAAAAAGGAACTTAGAACAAAAATGTTGTCCTAGATGGTAGCTTAGATCATCCCAAATTTATGGCTTTGGGATTGTTCGACTTTTCATAACCATGATTTCTACCACTCTCCATCAAATATTTATGGTTAGATTTCCCATACATATCCATATTTTCCTACATGGAACCCTAGTATTTGTTATTTTCAGTATCCTTCATACTTACCACTCTTTATTTTCAATAGAGGCCTAATTAATCCATTTTTCGATTTTGGATTTCAACTAAGATTTTTAGAAAGGACAACCCCAAGTTTCTAATACTGATTATAAATTTTGGGGACGCAATTTATTGAAGGAGTGGAGAATGTAACACCCCATTCTTCCACATTATTCTTCCCTTTGAATAATGCAATAGTGTGTGTTGTACGCAACATCGAGTTCTAACACACCGCAACCAATCAAACTAGCCGTAATGAATAGTAATACCAACTTTTAGAAATTATATACTTTTTTCATTAAAAATAGACTTCATTTTTGGATTCAGAATATTGAAATTAGCCTAGGGTTAAATTTTGGTACTTTTCGGATAACTTTCATATTTTGATGAATAGTGAACATTACTAAATTTTAATTATAAACAAATTTTTTAATCAAAATAATTAATAGTGATTAATTATGAATTTGAGTGGTTTTAAATTATATTAAGAATATATTATTACTATTTAATACAACTTTGGTCATTGGACATAATTTCACATTTAAACCTAACATAAACAAGTATCAT
Organism: Viscum album; assembly: GCA_963277665.1. Taxonomy (NCBI): domain Eukaryota; kingdom Viridiplantae; phylum Streptophyta; class Magnoliopsida; order Santalales; family Viscaceae; genus Viscum; species Viscum album. Next base: position 1,974,700,313 of record OY728127.1, read on the forward strand.
TCTTTTGATAGTTATTATATCTTAAAAACACGCTTTTTGTTTTGACAGCCGGAATTAATTTTAAATTAACTTCTGCCACTTCTGTGTTTTGAATTTGAAAAAATGGATTCCATATTTGGAATCAGGATTTCCAAATTGTGTAAATAATAACTTTTATTTTTATACATTTTGAATAATTCGGTAAATATTTTATTTACCATGGTTAAAGGGTAAATCCAGTAAATAAGGATTAAAAAAATAATATTATAATAATACTAAATTACACTAAAACGTATTCTAACCTTATTGGTGGATACATGTCCGACCATTGACATCTTTTGGTCGATTTTGGGACCCCATGGAGCCACTTGTAGGTGATAGGGACACTTTATATTAATTAAGTTACTGTGAATACAAAAATGACGTAAGCTTATATCTTTTTGAAAAACAATTTTTACATAGGGTTATATATGTTATATTTTTTATTATAAATATTCATTAGAAATATAAAAATATTTAGTACATAATTATATTTTATTTATAATTTTTAGACATTAAATAATATAATTTATTTATGACACAATGATGATGAAGTAATTACCATAATAGTAAAATATTAAAATAATTGACATTATAAACACCAAAATAAATATAATTTTAGACTTTTTATGAATTAAACTAATTTTATAGGTTAGTATTACATGTTAGTATTGATTTAATTAACATTTTTCGAAATAATCATTCTGTTATGAGTTTTAAAAAAATCAATTATTGAATAGTGTAAAATTTGACAAAAAATAGTTTTTAAATCAAATTTTATATTATTAATTGATATTAAATTCCTAAAAATATATGGTTCGGAAAAGAGAATTTTATCATGATAGGGGAATCATTAATGGACCACTTGGGGGTCTCTTGGATGTATATTGTATGTTTATTTACCATATAATATAAAAATACAAAGAGACATTGTAAAAGTGAAACTAATTAACTAAGAGTTAATACTTAAAGATAAGGTTAATATAGTAACCCAAACCGGCCTAAATACTATTGGATGAGTAGTTTTAGACCTATCCCTACCTTAACCATTAAATTAATCATTTTGGATCCATTAGAAACCGAATATGAATATATTATAAAATAATATTTCTAGATTTTCCTAATGAGCCCCTCCTCCCCCTTATAAAAGGTCACCACTTAAAACCAATTCCTCACACATCTAAAGCCTTTTGGATCTTCCAAAATCATCCCAATTAATCTCCATACATCCCTATCCTCCTTTTAGATTCCTTACTTTAGGAAGAATTCACTTCAAGAGTCCCTTTTGGTTCGAACCAAAGGGAGTTACCCAAATTAAAAGTAACGATTTCTCTTAGCTTCTTTTCTTTATTTTACTTCTCCAACCACTAAAATATTATTATTATTTTATTTGGAAACAAAAAAGTATCCTAAATATACAAGTATATTGTTATTATAAGTATTATAACTAAACTTACACACACATCCATCTAATGGGTGAAGAACATAATGTTTCTGTGGATGGCAACCAAACGCCTCACGAAGCGATGATTGTTCAATTATCTACCACCACCTCTCATGGTGGCCATTATGATGGAACTATAATTAAATATGATATTCATGATATTTATTTTATATATAAGCCTCTGTAATTCCATTTTATATCAAAACATTATTCTTTTCATGTTGTATATATATATGTTAATTTCATTTGAGGAAGTGCGGACTACCGCCACCTCAAAGTGATATGACTCGTTCATACCTTACATGGAACATATAAAGGATGGTTTTAATGAACTTAAGTAACGCATATAAGATATTATATTATAATGAATCATTATATACCTTTGTATCATTTTGTTTTTATTCCTTTTAAAATGAAAAATGAAATGGAAGTAGCGTTCGTGCGTACGTACGAATTACTTTCTCCACGAACACGATGAGATACATTTCCCCATCATATCCATTAAAGAATAATTATCGCTTGATTATTAAAAGTAATTTTTAATGACTTGATATCATTCTGGATATGATTAAGATACAACTTATCCATAACAAACACAGCTTACGTAACGAAGCGTATAAAGGAAAACGAATCAGTTAACACCCGAAATGACGATAATACTAAAATATTATTAACAACGAAATATTAAAAGATAATATATGATATCATATTTATTTATATGATTATTGTTTAATTTAATAACAATGATTTAACTATTATACAGGATATTAACCTACCCTCAACCAAGGAAAAGTATAAGGTAAGGGGTTTTAATCTCACTCCTTATTCCCGTGAGATTCATCCCATATTGCCACTATTACCTTTTGTGTGGTGTATGTACTTCCCATAATTTTATTCTTTGTGTAATAATATTTAATTTATGTGTATTTAAATATTCATTGTATGATACCTCCTTCATGGGTTGTTTTTTTTGTAAGATACCAAATTGGTAAGGGTTATTTCAGAATCTCTTCATTATCCGAGGTTGTTTAACCGTAATTATCTACTGGGACCTCGTTATCATCCACATCCATGTTTATTGAAAGTGTATTTCAAAAAATTCTTACCATTTTACAGAATATGGGTTAAATTAAATTATACCCTTGTTTTAGTTTTTAGAAGATTTTTATAAAGTAATCATTCTGTCGTTTTTCAAACAAGGTCTTTTTTAACCTTTTCGACAGAATTAAGGTAAGAAAGTTTTTTTAAGTTATACGGTGGGTGCAGCTATTTTCCGCCGTTATAAAATGTTTGAAGCTTCCCTGGAAATCTTATAAGGATATTTTCAATGTAAATGTTTTATTTTATAATTATGTGACTTTTAAATGATTTCAAAATGAATATTTTAAAAATTTCTAAAAGGTACTCTTTATCAAAATCAGAAATTTAAATGTTTTAAAGATTTATCATTCTAAATCATTTTAATTAATTTCCACGACTTCAAAATGGTTTTGAAGGATTTATTTATATGGATATGAATGTTTTTAAAATGTTAATTCCTTTCAAAAGTTTCAAAGTGGTATGGGACACTTTGATTCAAAAATCACTTTTAAATTACTTTCATTATAAATGTGTGGCTTTTAAATGATTTTACAAAAAGGATATTTCTCTAAAAAAGTTTTACTCATCATTTTCATCTAAGTCAACATCCTTTGATGGATTTTAAGCTTATTTTAAGTTGATTTTTTATAAAAAACTTCTATTTATGGTTTTGTGATATGTTTGACTGTGGATGTGTTATTTTTATACCCTTCATGGTTTATGGAGAAAGTATTGACATTTCGTAAGCTAGTTTTAATATTAATGTTAATTTTATGTTTAAACCTATTCATATGAGGAATGCATTGGACATAGTAAGTGATGGGTGGAGCCCGCTATTGCTCCTCGATGTATCGGTTGGTCTAATGAGACAAACTAGTGTCTTGGCACAAGGCCTTGACAAAATCTTATTTGTAGTCTCGGCACAAGGCCTTGGGTATGTGGTTATGATAGTCTATCATTATGCATTCCATAATTATGAAACTGGTTAGTGATATTTGATATGATTATTCAACTAGTAGAATATCCATGTGAATAAGTAAATGGAATTATTTCATTTTATTTTTTCCATATTATGCTGATGTTCAAGTTTAAAAGACTTTTGATTTAGTTATAAAATTCCTTAAAAATGATTATTCTTATTTATAAAATTTTCCGCTATATTGATTACCCTTAATGAGTGTTTGAGCTCACCCCTTTCTATGTTTTATTTTTCCCAGTATTCCAAGAAGTTTATTCTGATTGATATGCAGGGTTAAGCCAAGGGAATAATGGAGTTCATAAAGATTATTTATGTGGTTTTGTATGTATTATTGTGAAATGTAACATTTATGTATGTAATCTACTTTCCAAGACTGATAAACTGATTGGTCCTTCGGGACATGATTCCTTGTAATCATGCCAATGTATTAAAATAATGCACCGACTCTGGGTAACTAGGGTCAGAGGGTTACAATGCCAAAAAATAAAAGTTACCTATTTACACAACATGGAACTCCAAATTCCCAATATTAAAACTATTTTAAAAAATTCAAAACATTGAAGTGGAAAATATTAATTTAAAATTTATTCCCACAGTCAAAGAAAATGCATGTATTTATGAAATAATAACTTTCAAAAGATTGAAAACTGTTTATGTACAATTTCATAGTGAAATTTCTTCCATTGAACAGCATAAGATTAAATGGTATAAATAAAATCTAATTACACTTTTAAACCTTTTATAATTACAATATATATATATATACACATTAGATTAAAAGGCAGTTTTGAATTAAAATACAATATTTTTCTGTATTCATAAAAAAATGAACTTTATTAAAAAAATACGAAAATTTTATCATAATTAAATATTGATATCCCAATTCTATTTCAGAATATTAGATTATCGAATAGACAATATATAAGTGATTAAAATTAGATTTAAAGATAGTTCTCCATCCAATGGCAGTAAATTGACATTTTAATGAATATTAGATCATTTATGATTAAAATCAGATTCATTATTATTTTAAGCCTATAAATATACTAGATAAATGTAAAAACATATAACTAACAAGTATATTCATATTGAAGTTATATATGTCAATTCCTTCCAATACAATGGTTGGGTGCTAACTACCTTTTCTAATAATATTATATTATAATTTTCCAGTATGACTAAGCATTTTGTGCATCATAAGATTTCAAATAATCCCGTTTATACATATCTAGTATGTCATCGAATATAGCAACCCCTTTAATGTAAAATTAATATTTAATTCACAACTTTTAATAAATATTAAAATATTATATTATTTATATACAAGAAATGATACAGTATAAGGGTATGTTAATGTAAAATAATATTTCTAAGGATCTCCATATATATATATATATATTATGGAAATTAAAATCTAGGGGTTATTTGACTATATAGTTATGCAAAGGATTGTATAAATGAAAATTGAAGGGGAATATTTTTTTCAACATCAATGGTTGCATTCGTTGAGTTAGAGGTAGATTCCATATTATCATGCCTTTAAATTTAATTCAGTAATTTTGTTCATGTTTTTAATGTATTATTTAAAATTAAATGGTGTAAATTTTATATAAAAAATTTAACCAACTCCAATAAATTGATTTGTTATATTTTAACATAACTCAATTAAACATCATACATGGTTTTTATTTTTCAAATGTGTTTTTATCCTTATTTCGTAGGCCATGTTATTTGAAAATATCAATTGGTTTTCGTAATGATTTATATCATGAATGGTATTAGTGTCTAAAATGTGATTTTTTAATATGATGAGGATATGTTGGTAATTAACATTTTTTATGAAATTTTGAAACCCCACTTATGGCATGCCCAATGAAATTAAAGTGTGATGCATGTGTATTAAATTTGTGTTATGATAGGTGTTCCTTTTGATATGACACCATTGTGTTTATGTATGTTGAAATGGACTTTCTCTTGAGGATGGAAGATGGATGAGAAAAATTGAATGGTATATTTTTTTGAAAATTTTATGATATTCACGAATAAAATTGGTGACAAGAAATCACTCTAATTTATTATTTTTCCGAAGACTTGGGTTGTTAGGTAGGATCCTAACATATAAATGTTATACATAATGATATTACAAACTAGCTTGTAGACCTATCTAGATTGTATTAATACACATGGGATGTTCCCCTCCTTCGAGAAAGAGATGGAGTTACTAAGTGTTATGGTATTGGTTGTGGTTAAATGGTACACATAGAGATTTATTACGTGATATTTAATACAGGTTATTCCAAGGCTATCTCATTCATCCACTGATATTACATGATTACTATTTTTCTCGTACAATATTTCTCAATATTTATATTTTCTTAGTAAAATATATTTCTTATATTGTTCTTTGAATTGTGAAAACTATTTTGGAATTGGTTCCATTTTTGATGAATTTATTGAATTTGTTTTCCTTTTTAAAAAATAGTTTATTTATAAAAAGAGATGGAAACTAGTTTTTATATATATAAAAATTTTCTTATATTTATTAGATTGTAGAAAACCCTATCATCATATGCATATTTATTCACACAATACTGGTAAATATTTTATATTAATTCATAGAGAAGAGTTTATTTGGTCATGCCTATAGTGTTTTAAAAATTATGTGTTGATATTTAATTAATATCTTTGGTCCTACTTCTAGAATGGCCTCTATCACTATGGGTTTGTTGATTATGAGCAATATGGTCTAATAGAGGTTTGTGATTGTTTTTTAATTTCCAAAACTAGTGTTATTTTTAATTTTTCACTTTAGATTTACTTATTTATTATTTGTATGGCCCAAATAATTTCTAATTGATTTATTTTTGTTACCCATATCATGTTTCTATCCTTGGAGGATATGGAATGCCTATCAAGGTTTATTACTAACTGACATAGGGGATCAGTTTGGGGTATTCCTAGATTTTTTCAAGACATGAAATTGAAGGGAACTTATTGGTACCCATCAAACATATATTAAATTGAATAATGGCCAATTCCAAATTCTGTCACATATATTCATATTATTCTAAGATAATAATGATAGTTGCGGTGATTTTTGTAAAATTTATCATTATTTTGGATCCCTATAACATTGTTTTAAAAATAGGGGTAAAGTATGTCTAGAAAAATAATATGAAGAATCCATTAAGGATCTCAATTATATTCTAATCACTACACCTTCAATCACAACACTAAAAAGTGGGGAATGGTTTCTAAAAAAATGATTCTTCAAAGATATTCATGGGTGGTATACACATTCATAGCAACAAAGTGAGAGAATATTGCACATGAAAATATATTTTCCATGAGAAAAACAAAATAATGCATGATCTAGAGTTAGATTTTCTGATCATTACAATAATGATTTGGGGGTATAATCTCAATTTTAAGAAGGGTAACATATATACTTATGATAACAGTCAAATTCATATATTCAAACAGAATTACCTCAAAATGAATCATATAAAATTGTTAGATCTAATCACATATTAAGATTTTTCAATTAACAAGAATCTTAGAAATTAATCAAGGTATATGATGCTAATATTTAAAAATAACCTACCACTCTAACCATGATTCGAGTTTAGAAATACCCTCTCCTCATGGATTTTCCATGGATGGATTTGGAAATATTAATTTGAATTAATATATCAAACCTTTCACAAATGATTTTTCAAAAATATATTTATGAGAAAATCATGGATAAAAAAGGAATTATCTCATGCATTCAATGAATGGGAAATTAGTTTTTGGAGGGATGTTTGAGGAATTCTATATTGTTGATGATGATGATGTGATTTATTTTGGAACTCATTGTTTTGATTGTTTTTTAATTGATATAAATAATATTCTATTTGACAGTTCACATGAGTTATCCTTTCGTATCCACCCTATAATCTTTAATATGTATTCATATCATTGAGAGCACATCTTTTGGTACAATATAAAGGTATTGTATTTATAATATCTATGTCTCTATGGTGTGTTGGAAATTTAAATTATGGTGATATAAGACCAAGGAGATGATGAAACCAATTCATATTACCATATTTAAATGAGGGAATGTCACAGTGAAATTTTTAATGTTATCCTAAATACATCTAAATGATATAATGTAATATGTGTTGTATAAGATGAATTCACCAAGACTTCTCACATCAACAATATTCTGGGTTATTTCTTTTTTAAGAAACATTTCAATGAGAGAAGCGATGTGTTTTGTGTGGTTTTATGGGGAAATTTTTTTGATTATTTTTTATCATGCTCTAAGGTTCTCAGATACATTTTGTATAATTATCCAACATTTATTAAGTAATAAATTGTATTTCTTTATACCTAGCACCCCCAAATCGAAGTATGATCTAAACAGACTATTTAGACACATGACGAGATATTGAAAGGCTACCCAATGGAATTAAAATGATGATTTCATAAAAATATCATATTATTTGAGTTCGCATTTTAAAAATGATTCCATAAGATTATTAAAATGGATCCATATGAAGATTTTCATTTAAAGTATTGTAGAACTTATAGATGTTGGGTTGATGTTAGACAATGACACCATCATGGACTTGATCATAAGCATGAGATGATAGAGAAGGTTCATTACAAACAATAGAATATAAAATATACTTTGATTTATAAATGATCTAGTTTAATAAACATTGAATTGAATTATAGATGGATGTTTGAGAAAATATTTTCTTTAGAATATCACCATGGAAGAGATATATGTGTTTTCGATATTAAATGAATCATATCCCAATGTATATTTGCCCCATTAACATTGTTTATCACAATGAATTAATAGCCTATATTATTTCACTTCAACAAAATATATATTAGGTTCATGATGTGTTCCATGTATTTATCCACATAAAGCACATCCCCTACATATCGCTTGTACTAAATCTGAATGTGGGTTAAGAAGAGAATGTAATACCATATGATGAGAAGTTGGCGAAGATCATGGAAGATATATAAAATGTTCAATCCCATAGAAAAATAACATTTTCAATGTTATTTGGTCGAACCATATATATGAGGGTGAAATAGGGGTACTAAAGGAATTAATGAAATAGAATTACCCTCACATATTATAAAATTTGAATAAGATTTGATATTTTAAGGATGAAATTTATAAATGGGGTGTGAATTTAATGACCTATACTATTTAAATTATTATTTTTTCATAATTTTTTATATAATATTATAACAATACTAAATTAAATAGAGTTTATAAAGAAACTGAAAATACATTAATTCATTATTGAACACCGTTACATTAGTCAAAAATGACACCAATGAAATTGACCAACATTAAAATTTGATAAAAATAGAAAATAGAAAAAATAAAATTGGAAAATATGGATTTCCCCAATCTATTAGAATCATCACCTCATGGCCCATAACATATAACTGAAAAAAACTATATTAGTAAACTATCCAAAATCATATATAATGAAAATATATAACATTGGGCTAAATTGAAGTAAATATTGAGTAAAATATTTTTGTGTTATTTATTTGAGCAATTGTGACTGTTGTAGTAGTAATGTGAAAACATGAATCCATTGAGAATAGTAACATAACTATTGGGAATTAATAATTAACCTAAAAAGAATAAATTGTCTTATAATTATTAATTGTCATTGTTAATATAAGTGAATTAAAATATTACATTATCGAAAAATAAATAACTAGATTATAAAAATCAATAAATATATAAGAACATTTGTATTAATATTTATTTTATTTTATTTTTTTTACAAAAATTATGATTGAAATTAAAATTACATAAGAAATAAATCTATTATGATCAAAATAATATAATTTTCCAAACAATAACATTGACATTTTACAAGGGTTTGTTTTTTTATTTTATGAAATAATATGATTTTTAGGTGAATAGAAAAAATATAGTCATTTACGTAACTATTGTATCTTATATTTCATTATTCATGGTGTAATAATTAAAAAAGAATTTATAGAATTTTGTTTTGTAATTAAATATAATTAATTCCACATGTGATTCATTAAAATAAAGTAAACATAATTTCTAGACCAAATTTTTTTTTCCAATACCTAAGGTCAATTGTTATCTTCTAAAAAATAGTTTTTCATTTTTACACATACTGTATTACTAAAATAATAGAATAATATTTATGTCGTGGTTTAAAGTCCTATAAAATAATATATTTCTATGTGTTATATAAGAATAATTTCATTATTAAATGGGTTTTAATTTGATATAATATTTTATTAAATATTTTATTCTAACAAATATCCCACTCGTCATGTAAAATAAACCTCTCTCCCTCCCTTTGAAAAAACACTCCTTCCATAAATTCAAAATAAAAGAATATACCTAAATAATCTATTTTAATACCTTATAGTCCAAAGAGATGTTATGGAATAAACCAAATCCATTCATCAAATAATTCCAATGTCGTATAATAGAATCCATGCCATGGAAATATTATGTTTTATAAAGTCTATTGTGATTTTCTTCTTCTACACTATCTTTTCAAAATTTAGATCAATTTAAAATTTAATAATATTTAATTATGTGGAATATTAAAAATATATAATTGTTTTTATCTGATTTTATTTATTATATTTTTGATGTATTTATATTTCATGCCCCTTTTCCTCCATATATAGATAGTTTTCCCATCGACAATTGGTTAACCACCGATAAGGAAATTTTCTAATTCAATACTTTTAAACAACTATATTAATGGTTGAAATTAATTATTTATTTTTATAGGTATTTTTTTATTATTATATAAGGTATTCTACATATGTATTAATTACTGTGAACAAGTTATCCAAATCAATAAGAAGTGATGAATTCTTTATGATAACATGATATCAAAATGACTCATCATCAACAAAGGAAACAATGAAATATATTACACAGATTATATGTAACAAATATTTGCATAAATTAACACAATTTACTTCAATATCAATGTTTTCATATGTATAACATTATTATTTAGTTGTCATTAAATCGATTAAATAATACATGATTTATGGTATGTGGATTCTCAAAAATTTCATATTTTATTTAGTTTATATATATTTTCTGACTTATTTTGTATATATATTTCACTATAAATCCATAAATAAAATTAAACTCTTATGAAATTGTCTTTTAGGCGATATAATTTTTTCTAACTTGATTTTAAAAAAAGATTTCCCAAAATGAATTTTCATTAAAAATAACTCTTCTTTTACACCACTTGTGTTATTTTTTATTCACTCATGAATGATAATAATTATTCCAAATATGATTCCTTGAATTCATTTTGTATGCCCATGTTTATTCATGAAATCATGATTTTTTAAATCCTTATTAATCCCATTAATTTCCATGGGATATTTCATGAATTCAATCATTATTCATTATATGTGTCATCCTTGATTATGTGAATAATTTTTTTTGTGATGGGTGGACCCATCATTAAATAACCCTTAAACTCGTTGAATAATGTTATGCATCTTGTATAATTACATGTCCATGAACATTAATATATCTTTTTATGTTATGATTATGCACATATTTCATTCATAAAAATGATGTTATAATTATTCAGAACTATGTGAGGTATTTGGAAACTATGACTATAAGGCGACAACATTAAACATTACATAATATTGAGATAACTAATAAATTTGACTTTAATTAAATTTAAGGATATTTTTAGTTGTAGAGATTTACATAATTAGTCCATAACTCATATGTAACAACTTAAATTTTACAAGTAGACACTTATACTCACAATCCAAAGTTTTCAATAAAACAACAACATTCATAAAATGTCCCATGGTTTAATTAATGATTAAATATCATGAATTATACTTGATCTCATCCTTGACTCTGTTATTCTTTATTTATTATCAAAACCATTTTAATACAGGGGATAACCATAAAAAGCTCAGTAAGGGATAAATAATGAATGAAAAATTTTCGTCTTCCGAAAACATGTAAACCACAAATACTTTTCATAAGGTTATAATTCACTCTTTTAATAAGTAGTATATATTTATCACTAAATATAAGCTCATTTATTACCATTTTTAACTAAAATATCACTAAATGAACCATATCATGCAACATATATCATATATAGGTGACATGGGAATAAAAATACTGAAATGGACGAACCATCGGGTCAACTGCCAGACATATCTCTAAATGGAATAGTCATTTGGTTGAATTCGATACCAAATTCATTAGAGGATATAACATAACCAGCCATTCTTGGTTTATTATGAAACCAACCATCTTGGGTTTATCAAATAACCACCCATCCTCATTCTATCATGTAACCACCAGTAAAATTTCCTTGATCCTTTATATAATCATTATACATAAAAGATTTAAATTATCTACATTTCACTTTTAAAATATTTATTTGTAATCTCATGAAATCATTTAAAAATATTAAAGTAGTGAATCCACTTTTAAAACAATTCTCTATACCAAAAACACTCAAAAATGGAATTCAGGATTTTCCTTATTTTTAAAAAGATTTAGGTATGTAGAGGACTCCAAATGTCAAATAATAGTTATGGTGGTAGAGCAGTTTCTATCACCAAATATGTTAAAACATTTTATTTTTTCATTCTGAAATATTATTCGTAGAATAAAATATTCCCATTGAGTTAAATTAATAATTAAATTGGTTAATTGTACACAGTAAAAAATATGGTTGTGTGTAACATCAAAATATTCCTCAATGAATGGATATTGAGATGAAGTCCCTCACAATGATCTTATCATTAGTTCAAGGAAATATCTAGGAGATAATTTTGTGTAAAAAAATATAAATAAAAAAATAAGTGGATATTATGTTAAAAAAATAACATTTCATTCACACATATTCTTGTAAAATCACAACCAATGACATGGACATTTTACTCAATTAAAAGAGATTGAGTTATGATTTCCCTTACCTTGAGTACGATTTATCATGTATAATCTTTATGTTCCTGACAAAAAAACAGTTTAATCTATAATTGAATAAGTATATTTTTTTATTTTTATTATTAATTATATATCACTTATTATCATTTTATAAAAATCACATAAATATTTAATTTCATATCTGACATTTAGTTGATGGTCAGTACATGAGTCAAAACTGAATTTGTTTTGATATAAATTTTCCATGTGGTCATAAGTATATTCTCTATAAAGTGATATTTATGATTTAAACAACATATATATTTCATATATATATATATATACGAATTTTTAATATCTGGAGATAAGAAATTAAATGCATCGTTCAGGGAGATAGTTGGCCATACGTACACATGAATGCTACTTTCATTTCATTTCCATATTAAAAATAATGGATAATATTTGATAGATTGGTATAATAAAATTTCAATATATAATTTGGTTATATATGTTTCTTAGGATCATTATCACCATCATTTATACGTTTCATGTATATCATGAATGAGAAATACCCCTTAGAGAGGGCAGTGGTACACATTATCTCAAATGAAATTATTGTAATTATACAATGTGAAAAGCGTAAAGGTATGTCATAAATGAAAATTACAGAGACATATAGATAAAATTAATATCATATATAAATTCATCACCCTCCAAATGGGTTCCCAGAGGGGTGATAGGGGAAAATTGAACAATCATTATTTTGTGAAGAAATAGTTCACCGTACACTGAAATAATATGTCCTATTTATATTAGATATATGATTATATAAGTCTATTTAAAATAATTTTAAAAAATATATACTAGATTCTTGAAGATAATGGGTTTTTTTATAAAATAATGGACAAAAGTGGGGATAAGCGGTTGGAGAAAAAAATAAATGAATGGATGTTTAGAGAAGATGTTACTTGTAAATCGGGTAACTGCTTATGATTTGAGATAAAAGGATTCATTGATTTTCAATATACTTAAGGTAATAATTATAGATGTATTTATTGGATGATGGGAGAGACAAGGGGATTTATAGGTGTGAGTAAGTAGGTTGAGGTGGGGGTCTTTTATAAGATCGAGGTGGGGTATTTTATGAAATGTCGTGAAATATTATTTTATTATTAGTTAATTTTAGAATTATAATAGATTAAAAGTGATATATTTCAAGGATAATATTGTTATGGTTCTAAATACTCTAAAATTATAGGTTTTATATTTGTTTAGGCCAAAAATGTAAACTTACCTTTTGTCTTTAACCACTAGTTAAATAATCTAACTTTTTCCATTTCTTCTAGAATTTTGACACTGTATGGTTCGTATATTTACAATAAAAGACCAATAAAACTTCAAATGGATCATTTATTATATTTATGACATTATATATGTTTTTTTGGAAGAACCATATATTTTTATGACTATTATATTATTTAATAAAATAGTATTTTATTCACAAAATTATTTATGTCAATTATGAAACGAATTAGTAATTTATTTTCATTAATTCATGAAAACATTATTCATTAAAAAACAATAGAAACTCAAATATAAAATGTAATAAAAATCCATAAATGTTTTTTATTACATAAAAGTATTCTAATTAAATTCATCTTAATATTTATAATATCATTTATTTGAATCATTAATTAATAAGGTAATCACTGAATCATAATTGTGTTGTAAATAAATTTATTTAATTAATGTTAAAAAATTATAAATAAAATAACATGATGTAGGAAAACATTATATATTTAATGTGTTTTTATAGTCAAAGATATCAGCTATATAACCGTATATTAAAATATTTTTATTAAAAAGATACTTGTTAATGATATATTTATGTTTACCTAAACTAATTATTATAACATGTCATTATCACACCCATGTGGCTTCGTGGGGTCCTAAAATTGACACAAAAATGCTTATGGTCAGACTTATCTCAACCAATAAGATTAGGATCCATTTTGGGGTTGTTTTATATTTTAATAATATTAATTTTTAACACATATCTACCTATTTTACCATTTCACCATTTCAAATAAAAATATTAACAGAATATACATTTCATAATGTCAAAAAAGGGAACTATTTATATAATTTGAAATGTTTGATTTCAAATATGGAATCCATTTTTACAATGATAAAACACATATGTTGTAATAATTAATTTAAAATTATTTTCCATTATCAAAATGATTAAATGTGGATTATGTTAGTCCCACAAGGCCCAATACCTTGAGGGGAGTGGGTGAATTAGGGTATAATAGATTCAGACATCAACACCTTTGGATCTTAATTTTCTATTTAGATAAGAACTATTACCTCTCTTTCAAATAGCAATGTATAAACAAAAATTAAATTATGCACAAGACACATAAATTTTAACATGGTTCACCATCACTGAGCTACATCCGAGAGGCATAAATAGGATATGCGCCGTTGTACAAAATCTACTATAACTGCACTTCTATTTACAATGATCTAATTGGATTCACTGTACCTTCTAGTTTACAACCACTCACAATATTAAAGCTCACTTCCCTCTCAACTGATTTGTGCTCAATACTTCTTCATTATATCCAATAATAGTTTAAAGACATGTAGTTCCCTTCATTATTTCAAAGGTATGCATATTTCTTTTTATGTAGATTCTATGTTGTCGTCCAACTGTCACCCACAGATGAATCTCACTTTTCACCAAAGGTAGTGGGAAATTATACAAATTTCGCGTAGCCCTAGAGTGACATGCATGATTATCTGTACTTAACACACTTCTCTAATTCATGGTGTGCTTCTCTATGGATTTGTGTGCTTCTTTAAGACTGGGGAATAAGTCTCACCTAACCACTTTCACAACACTCCCTTTGCCAACTCAGAACATGGGTGAGTCACACACTTATATGATGAAACCAATATTGGTGTGAATCTATAAATTAGCGCACAACATCTGAATAACATTATACATTACTGAAAGTAAAGATTTTATTGATTTGAAAAACCACCCAATACAATGTACACTACAAGATCACAGTTGTCTAAAGTAGTGCATCACCGTAGAATCATTAATAAAAAATTTCAACCCCTCATTAGGAAAAGATCCCAATTTAAAGAAGGAAACCATTCATAGATTCACAGGTTCCATCGATTCTAGAATGTCGGCCACCATATTCCCTTCCCGCCACGTATGAGAGATCTCCATATGAAACCCCTTTAGAATCTTGAATCTCTTGAAAGTATAAAAAATATTCCAAGGAAGACTATCTTGTCCACGAACTGCCTTGTGCAGGATCATAGAGTCTATCTCCACCATCTTTGGAATGATATGCCTTTGTTTTAATACCTCCAGTCCTATAACCAAGGCTAGAGCCTCCTCTTGTAGCACATATCCTCTTCCATAAGATGTCGTGAAAGATGAAAGAACTGTCCCCACCATGTCTCTAACAATGTCACCCCTAAACTACTCCCCAACATGCAACGAACCATCTACATTGAGTTTGAGAACCTGGTTGGGAGCTCACCAGGGCACCCATTAACCATGCCCCAATCTACCAGCCCTGTAGTCACAACACTGGTTCGACATATTAGCACTCACATATGGAGCAGATTAACACTCCAGACTCAGCCTGATCAAATCTAGAAGGATATTTCTCACTTTGAAGTTAATTCTCAACTGTGATCCTCCAATGTTTTTATAGAGAGACTCGTTTCAAGGCTTCAAAATTGTCTAGACCCCCGCTATGAGGATGATCGACCTTGCTTTCCTCTCATCCCCCTGTGTACCAGAATCCTTAAACCATGAAATAAGTATGTTATCAAGCTTTCCATCATACCCATCCCAACTGAAGAAGGTTTCAAATTCTTTTCACACCCCTCTGTCCCACTCACTATCATAGAAGAGGTGTCCCACAGATGCATATTTGAGAGACCTATAGCACCAAAACCTGGAATCCATCCATACTCCCATACTTTACATATTATCATCCATAGGAAGAGAATTATTCCTTACACGCCACATCAGAAAATTAAATATGTAGGGAATATCCTTGCACCATAAAATATACCCCCATGGATCTTCATTCTAATTGTCCCTTGGTGCACGATTAAAATCCTTAGTGGAGAAAATTCTTGACGTAGAAGATGTGAAAATACGTATGTTATGATCTTCACTCATGACAATGTTGCTGAAAATTCCAAGATAACCCTCATTAATAAAAGCCTGTAAAAACATTGGATGACAGCTTCCCTCACAAAATGATAGATCTGGAGTTGGACAGCCAGGGAACCACAGCTTTCGCACCCCAATCCTACTTCTAGAAGATAATATTCTATCTTCCCACAAGCCATAGAGAGTGATGATACTAGGCCTCTAGGTATGTATGAATCAAGTTCCATATCATTGTAGAATGAATTCTATAGTTATTAATACTCATTCCATAAATATCATGAATTGCTCTGCCCCAAAGAGATCAGCCTTCCAATGCCTCCCATTCTAGCTTATCATGATTCCCTCTCATGGTTGTGGAGACACTCCTCAAATTAATTCTCCCATCAGATAAAGGCCTTGCCAGCTGTTTCCCCAAAGCCCAGCGATGTTTTCCCTCCATCTACCATCCCATATAAAGGACATAATAATCCTCTCCTGATTAGAAATCACACTCTTTGGATCTTTCAGTGTACAATGAATGTGCATGGTAATGGAAACCAAGACACTGTTAACACGAGTTATTCAACCTTCAAAGGATACAAAACCTGTTTTTCCAGTTTTTGATATGTCCCGTAATTTTGATTATGATCATGTCCAAATGATGCACCCTGAGGGTGAGAGGACTAACTAGGGCCCTAAGGTACTCCATTAGAAATAATCCTCTACCCATACTCATGATGTTACCCAAGTCTCACTCCCATCTTGCCGAGATCCTACTTGATGTAATGAAAAGACATTTATATTTGTTTACCCCTTTCCCACTCCACTTGTAGTATTATTCTAGGATACCATTCAGACCATGCACATAACATCTACTACCATTGATAAATATAATTGTGTCATCTGCAAAATTAATGTCAGTAATACTCCTTGTTAAATTATTGTTATGATAAGGTATACTTTTCCCTGTGTTGATAACATGATTTATATAGAAGCTGAATGCTTTTTTGGAGATAATGAAAAAGGTGGGGGACAAAGGATTACCTTTCCGAAGAGCTCAACAAGCCCTGAAGAACCCAAACATTATACCCATAAACATCGTTGCAATATACACCAAGCTTATAGAAATAGAAATGAAGGTCCCTAGTCCAATTTGAGAACCCCATTCAAGCCAAGATTCGAAGAAAAAATCCCCATTCCAACATGTCGTAAGGCTTTCTCGTGTATAATTTACCACCAAATTTCCTCCGAAGTACTTGTTCTTCATGACAATTACCATTTAATTGACCATTCCTATCGCTCCCTGCATTGACTTCCATTTAATAAAACCATGATGTTCAGAATTATTCCATGTTTCTCAGGTGAATAGCCATTTGTTGGTTGAGTATACATGCCAGAATCTTATATGTTATATTATAAATACTGATGGGCTGATACTGATCAATGGACTGAGGATTACACACATTGGGGATAAAAACCATCTTCAATGCAGATTCAATGCATGATAGATCCCCACCATGAATGAAATCATGAACAACATGCACCAGATCTCCTTTAAAAATTTCCCAATTCAGCTGGTAAAAGGACCCATGTGAATAACCATCATTTGGTCATGCATGAATAACTTTATACAAGGGCTACCAAACCACCACTTGAGCGACCAATATTATTTGAGCGACCGGAGAAAAAAATTTCTCTAAGTGTGGTACTCCTTTGAAAACATGGAGGTGTGTAGATGTATTTATAGTAATTTTGGGTACCCTTAGCATTGTCACACAAGTCTCCACCAGACACAAAATTCCTTCCACGCTAGTCTCTATCTCCTTGGTCAACATTCAAGCCAAAATTTAATATAAGGGTGTGCCTCTTTCAATTGCCTTATTTTGAATTTTTGATTGGAAAAACATAAGGCACAGAAGTTTCCAATCCTCCAAGACCCCGGTGTGAAAGTACCATTTTTAAAAACACCTTTTCACAATTTTTTGATTTTGTTGCTCAATAATTTTGAAAAAACTGGAAAAGGATGCCACCTTGTATATTATCTTTTTCTACCACCTCTAGATCATCTATTACTTTTTCTAGGTTCATCAATCAATCATGGACAGTTGAAAACATCCCTTGAACTTGAAAACTCACAATGTAATCCCCCTTTGTTAACTACATGGTCTACATAGCCAATAAACAAAACATAGAGGCCCGCTTTGGCAACAAATACAGTCACCTCAAAAATAAATAAATGATACTGTAAGGTATTTTTCCCAATATATCTACAAAGTAATAACCATCAAAATGTACACATTAGTCTATATCTATTTTAAATAAAAAAATTCATAAAAAATATCATCATTGAATTAAATGATAAATTATCATTCTAGTTAATCATTAAAACCAATTCGAAGGATGATCTAAATATTTAAAAAAATTTGACAAAAACGAAGTTTTGAATTAAAATCATGTTTTAACACTATCCATTATAAAATTATTTTTATCAAAAAAATAACAAAAAAACCAATGTAAATTTTTATTCTTGATTCTAAATATGAATATTCATTTGTAAAATATAATATTGAAAACTGAATAAAACATGATAGAAAATGGGTTCTCCCTCAAATGGTGGTAAAACTATATTTTTTTTAAATAACACTTTTACCTAAAACAATTGGATATGTCATTATATAATTTATAGAAAACATATAAGATAAATTTCAAATATAACATTGAATATTTATAATATATAAATCCAATAAATATTATATGATTTTATAAACATAAATTATTCTCTTTCAAAATGGTTTTTCATAAAAACACATCCTTTATATTCATTTGGTTTTAATTTCCATTTCTAATAAATTTTAAATCTAATGAATCATTATTTAAAAATGTGTAAACCATTTTTTCACAATTTAGTTGATAATGCTCATTCCCTCTATTTCGATGACCTGGTTATATTGGTAACAATTAAATAATATTGTTTTTTTGTTCATTTAAGCTCAATATAAGGTATCATGTACTATATTGAACATGTTGTTTCTCTCTAAAAAATCGAGATGTCAAATTCTCCACACGACTAATTAATTGCATCCTCGCTATTTAAATTTGGGGTAGATAACCAGGGTGAATTTTCCAAATACCATTATTACAAACCAAGATTAGATAAAGGGTTAATAAAACATCCATTTTATAATATTGAAAGTGATGTGAAAAATGTCACCTGAGATAACACATACTAGGGTTCCATGTAAGAAAACATGGATTGGGAAAAAAATTAAGTGTCATATTTTGATGGAGAGTGGTAGAAAGCATAATAAAGAGAATTTTAAAAAAAAGAAACTCACAAGCCTGTGATGGATCAATCGGTATTTGATTTTATAATAGGATAATGTAAATGAATAACATTTTTCATTTGTGATCAACATCATAATGTTGTGGAATAATTTTACTAAATTGAATAACATCATAATAAAATATACATGAATGAAATGTAGAGTTTCATATCTCAATAAATTTTTACATTAAAGTCATATTTTTTCCCATGGATGAGTATTTATGATGATGTATTCACTCCTGAAGCACTATAATCAACTTATAAAAATTATTTTCATCCAAAAACTATTAATTATATATATTTCCAACCATTTAACATTATCCAAATCCATAATGGTTAGTACAAGATCATATAATATCCCAAATAAATGTCTTCCAATGTAATCCCACGATCAATAGTGAATTGAAACTTTTGGACATTTAATGATACTAAAATAGACCATAACACTTAAATTCAATATATGGATACTTCTTAATCATTATTCATTGTTCAGATAACAATATAAATGGTTACACATAATAGAAAAAGGCATCCAAATTAATCCCATGATCAAACGAGAAATAATACATTTAAACATTTCATCATAATACAATCGGCCATAACACATGAATTAAAAATATGTAGGATTATTAATCATTCATAATTGTTCAAATATCTAAATAATTAATAACACATACTATAAAACGTCTTCTAATGTAATACTATTATTAAAAGAGAGTAAATAGTTTTAAACATTTCTTCATTCTACAATAGAATATACCACATGGTTTACATATATAGAGACATCTTAATAATTATTTTTTTCATGATACCATAACCATGATTTACATATTATTCCTTAGTAGTTATTTCCATTAATAGGTCTTTTTCATTTTCATCATCTTCAATTGGAATGGAATTTGGTATTTCTAATCATATATTTGTACCGTCCTTTTGATCCCATTATTAAAAACTATTTATATGAATCCTATCTGCATAATTTCTATACTCCCCACATTTGCATCATAAAGTTGTTAATTTGGAATGAAATATTTTCCCCATTCATGGATTCAACTAAATGCTTCCAATTTGTTTTATATGTTATTGATTTATGACATTCATTGCCACATATATAACATCTTCTCATCCCATTAAAAATATTTCCTATGTTTTTCATCTCACATTATTGTCATATATTTCATTGAATATAAATAAATTTATGATTACTACTTGAACATCCATCAGGATTTGTTTCCCGCATATATGATGCCTTAGAAAAATCAGAAAGGTTATGGTTTTCAATGATGTCTCTGGATAAATGGTTTATAATAACCACAAGATTTCTAATTAAAACTCCCATTTCATTCGGTTTATTATTTCAAAAACCACCATAAATTCATTCAACACCATTTTTGTGCCTTCTATATCCATCTAGATGATGTAAACAAAATTGTCAGTGTGATTATATCAATAGAATCCACATATACTATCATATAAGAAAGATAAACACTAATATATACTTATTCATGTTATCTTATACTCATTAAACTTATCTAAACTAACTATGACTTGTTATAATATGCTAACCATTTTGGTCATATGCAACTTGTTACTTATACTTAAATAATACCCCATCCTCTAATAAAATATAATCCTACCTAGATACTAACAATAAGGTCCCATAATTAAACATTACATAATCGTGAGATAAGTGATCATTTTGATTTTAATTAACTTTAAGGATATTTTAATTTTTACATCATTATACAGTTAGGTCATAACTCATACATAACAACTTAAGTATTACAAGTAGATACATCAAATGACTATCCAATTTATTCATGAAAAATAATTAAAAATAATCATAGTCTGATATATGTTTTAACAGAATGAATTTTCAATGATACAATCCTAGACACTATTATTAATAATTTATTATGGAAAAAATTTTAAAAAAATGGATGAGAATAAAAATATTGTTAAGGTAAATAGAATGAATGAAAACTGTTAATATTTCAAAACCATGTAAAACATGAATACTTTATCATAATGTATCTCTTTTATCCTTTAAGTAGTAGTAAATACAATACACAGAATATAAGCACATTTATTACCCTTTTTATAACCATAAGATTACAATAAATCCCTTAGATTGAAATATATAACATTTATCATGGGACATAAAAATACTTAAATGGAATAAATCAACAGTTAACATCCACACATATAACCAAATGGATAATCCAAATGGAAGACTTCCAAACCCAATTCATTTGAGGTTATACTGTAACCACATATCCGTGGATTATCATAGAACCACCATTCATTGTTTTATCATGCAACCACCTATCATTGGTTTATCATTTAATGACATGTCAAATGTTAAATTAGAATTATATAATCATTACACATAAAACATTTAACTGATCAAAATTTCAATCATAAAATTTTCATTTGAAATTACAAGAAATATTTTACAAAAGATGAAATAGTAAATCCACATTCAGAACCATTTTTAGTAATATAACTCCCAAAAAGGGAATAAAGGATTGCTTTTTCTTTTAAAAACATTAATGGTTATAGAGGAATACGAAATTCTAATGAATGTTATGGTGTTGTGGGATTCATTATCTCCTCATACGTTCAAACAATCCAATAATTTTTTTTTAAAAAATGATCCATTGAAAAACGATTATATTTGAATGAAATTAAATGTCAAAGGGGATTAGTATACATTTTTTAAAATAATGCATTGTATAACATCGATATATGCCTCAGTGAAAATATATTAATACAAATCCCCTTAAAAAGATCATATCATTTTATCAAGGATAAATAAATGATATAATTATGTGTGAAATAAAGAAAACACCCAATTTAAGTGGATATTTAGTCTAAAATAATCCTAGGTCATTCAAAAATATTCTAATAAAATGAAATCCAATGACGTTTACGATGAGTCTGATATGTCTTGTACAATTATTATGCTGATGAATAAAAAACATAGGTTAATTTATAATTTCTTGAGGTAATTTTTAATGTTTATTATTCCTTTTTATAACTTATTACCATGTTATAACAATAACTTAATTATTTTAGTTCATATCCGATATTTGTTGATGTTCGACACTTGATTCCAAAATAAAGTGGTTTTGATGTAAATTGTTCATGTAGTCATTAGTAAATTATCTCCAAAGTGTTTTTCATGACTCAAAATACATATATATATATATATATATGTATATATATGTATGTATTTATTTAGAAAAATCCATAATATTTGGGGATATGATATGAAATGCATCGTTCATGGAGATGGTAGGTTGTGCGTACGGATGAACGCTACATTCATTTAATTTTAATATTAAAATAATGAATACTAAATGATTAATTTTTATTTTATAATTACTGTTAAATTTAAATGTTATATATATTACATAGGTTCATCGACACCATAATTTATATGGTCAATGTATAGTTTTAATGATTCAAAATGAATTTATCGTATTTATACAACATGAATAGATTAATGGTATATTTTAAATTAAAATTATATACTAATAAATAACAAATAAATATCATATATATAATATTGAAATACAATTATATCATAATGGCCACCATAAAAGGTGGTATGAGATAATAAAACATTCCTTATTTCATGAGGCAATAGATATTCAAACATAGAAATAGTAATTTGTGTATTTGTTTGATGGATGTGTGTGTAATTATAGGTTGATACATTTTCGTTCCAAAATCCTAGTATAATGAGGATAATTGTTTTCTTATAAATAAATTTAATCAGGAGTGTTTATGGGGTTGAAGAAGGATTCGAAATGAAAGGCGCTTTTGAGAAGACACTACCTTTAAATTCGGAAACTCCTTTTGATTTGATCCTAAAGGCATTATTGAGATTACTTAATCACAAGGTAAGGATTATAAGATGACTATAGGGATGTTGGGAGATTATTTGACGAGAATTTTTGAAATTACAGGGTCTTGAGAGGTGGGAGTATGTTTTGGTAAAAAGTGTGGCCTTTTTTTAGAGGGAGGAGTGGCACTTTTGGAGATCCTTGGAATATTATTATATTCTAAATTTATTTTAGAATTATAATAGATCCAAAGTGATATATTTATAGGATAATATTAATATGGATCAAAATAATCTCAACAAATAGATTTTATAAATGTTTTGGTCCCAAATTTAGAATTATGATTTTTATTTTACCTTTTGTTAAATAAATTAACTCTTTCCATGTCTTCATGTATATTTTCACTATATGGTTAATATTTTAACTATAAAATTCCAATATAACATAAATTGGATAATTAATGACATTTATAACATTATAATATTCATTTTGACGAATACTATAATTTTATGAATTTTAATTAATTTAATAAAATATTATTCCCTTTAAAAACTCATTTATGTCAATTTTGACAGTATTTAGTAATTGATTTTTTGTTAAAGTCATAAAACATTATTCAATAAAAAAAAAGTAAATTAACTCAAAAATAACATGTAATAATAATCCAAAAAATTAATTTATGGCTTCCACATGATTGAATTATATTTATTTTAATATTTATAATATCATTTATTTGAATATTTAATTGATTAGGTATTCATTGATTCATCATTGTGTTATAATTATTTTATTTATTAAATGTCAAAAAATGTTAACAAAATGCCCCGATATAAGAAATATTTTTGAATTTATAATTAATATTTATAGTCATTTTATTAGTTATATATCCCTATATAAAATTTTTTTTGTAAAAAGATACATGTATATGTTTTATTTTTCATTATATTATATTAATTATTAAAACATGTCATTAGCACACCCATGTGGCTCCCTGGGGTCCTAAAATCGACTCGTGGATGCTCATGGTCATCCATATAATGACCAATAATATAAGTACACATGTTATATTAGTTTTATATTAATATAATATTATTATTTTACCCTTATTTACCTGATTTATCATACAAATGTGGTGAATAAAAATAATTAATGATGTTACTATTGATAATGTCCAAAACAAAAAGGGTATATTTACATAATTTGGACCATATGATTATAAATATGTAATCTATTTTAATAAATTCAATACACAGAAGTTATTGTAATTAATTTTAAATTATTTCCTATAGTAAAAATGATGAAACAGGTTTATAAAAGTAATAACCATCATAAGATTGACATGAAATTATATATAATTTCAATTTAAAATTACATCCCATGACCAAAATTGGATTAAAAAAGCATAATAAAATTTAACATTAAATCAAACAAAAATGGAACTATAACTATTTAAAAAATTAAATGAAATGGAGGTTTTGAATTAAAATCCAGTATTTTACACTATTCATTAAAAAAAGAATTTCATCAGAAAAATACCACAATTCATCCAAGGTAAAAGTTGATTAATTATTAAAAATAATAATCTAATAATGTAATATATAATATATATAAGTGATAAGAATCACGATTTAAAAGTGGATTGAAATAAAAAAGGTTTTAAAAAACATATTTAAATACTTTTTTTAGAAAAAATTTGATTTTTCGTTATATCATATCTACAAAACTTATAAGATAAAATTTAAACATTAAATTTAATATTTAACATATAAAAGCCTATAAATAGTGATATGATTATACGAACATAACTTTTATCTTTTAAATAGGTTTTCATAAATACCCATAATTTGTTTTCAATTTGTTTTTATTTACATTTCTAATAAATTTGGTAACCAATGATTTGTTATTTCAACATGTGTAACCCATATTTTCACAATTTTGGTTATAATATTCATTAATTAAATTCTAAAAACTAGGTTATTACTGTATCAAATAAATAATAATATAAATTTGTTCGTTTAATCTCGACATAACGTATCATGAATGCTAGTGAACATAGTGCTTCTTTATTAATGCCAAGCATGTCATAATGACAATATTATTCATTTTAATATATCGTTATAGTCCATTAATATTTAAATTTTTTCCATCATGATTTTGAGGATAATTGGATTCTGATGATTTTATGATTATGATGAATTTGTTTACACAAGGTCTATTTATTCATGTATCCAATTAATAATATGTCATCATTACCCTTACATGGATATTAGATCACAATTTTCATTAATGTATGGGATTAAGAGACTACATGTCATTTGTAGAAGGAAAATTTTTTTAAGGAGATAAGGAATAATGATTTTAATTTTTTTTTATGAATAATTTATGTATGATCCTAATTATTCCCTGACACAAATCCTTTTTATATTGTAATTTAATTCTATTTTTCAGTTAATTTTTAAAATTATTTACATGTAAATTTAAAATTGTATTGTTTATATAGTAGGAATTAGTGTTAGTGATTACATAATTTGGGAAATATGAATCAATAGTGATGAAAATTTAGATAAGTCTAATTATATGTAAAAAAACATTATTTTAGAAAAATTATAATTAAGGATCCCATATGAAATGCATTTATTTTTAATTTTGAAAAAGAGGAAATTATTTATTCATTATTTTAATTCAATTTTTGTTCAAATTTTTAATAATTTAGAAAATGGTGTGATGTAAGATAAACTAGTAAAACATTTCCTTTGAGACACCATGAAATGATTATTTGAATGAAGACCTCAATTCTATGGGATGTGGAGATAAAAACAGTATGGAAATACATACCCAGGTATATAATGCTATTATTAATATCCTCAACCATTATTAACATCCTCATTCACCCAATTAGGAAAATCGTTACTGAATCATTTATGTGTCAGGGACCATAATCATTCGGTTCATCTTCCAATTCACATGTCATGGAATACTTGATTAAATAATTGGTGAATACCTATTCTATCATACATTATCTTGATATGGATATGGGGTCTCTATACATCTATAATTTATATGTATAGGATATTAATAGTGGGAATTGATAAAGAATAAAACGATAATGGATAAAATGGATGAGATGGAGTGGGAATACATTACTAAAAAATTTCATAATAATTATATAGCTGAAAAGTATCGAAAAAACTTATAGAATGAATTCATAGAGCTAAATTAAAATAATTGAGAATATGTCAAAAATTACGAGCTATACAAAATAGGGAATGAAATATATGACACATGCTTTGTTATTAACAAATATATATATATATATATATATTACTGTTTTTAAACCACACCGTGAAAAGGCTATAGCTATGTAAGACAATAATATGTAGAAAGATTTGGTTTCATTTTATCTCAATATGTAGTCAATTATTGTAGATTAGACAATTGAAAATTGGGGTAGAAGAGAATAATTGATTTTTAACTTGTTGGAAAAAATAAGAAATGAGAAAAGGGGATCCAACCTCTAATACATAATAGATGTGAATAAAATCATCATGGGAATTACATCAAATAAATTAGGAAATTTATTTAGCGGGGGAGTGAGGTTCAACAAACTCACGAATGATAATGATTCATAATGAATATTTATTATATGATAGAGTAAAGGTATGAATGTCTTAATTCACAAACCATTGTTCAATGCTTCAGCTATAGTGAGAGAAAAATGATAAAAGCTACTGAATTCAACAGATATTTCATTATGTTAATAAACAAAATAAACCACCAATAAAATTGAAGCAATAGAAACATTATTACATCTAATCCACAATAGTGGATGATTGATTTTTTTATTAAAACACATTTCATAATAACTGAATAATTTAAATGCCTTTATTTGATTCTTATTCTACAAATTCTTTTACATATTATAATATTAAATTCAATGGTAAATCAAATCCTCAATATGATGATATTGAGATACCTACCAAACACCATGTGGTAATATAATTTAAAAAAATGTGTTATAATATTATATTATTAGGTAATTTATGAAGATACTTCCATAGAATATCATAATATTTCCCATGGTGGAATATTATTCTATTCATGGATTCTATTGGGTATCATTATATATATCACACTTAAAATGTTTGGAAAATGAAATATCATTTAATATTTCAAACAATCTCATACTCCACTATAAATTAATAGAAGAACATGAATTTCCAATTTAATATCCTTCAATGGTGTGGGTAATTATATCATATTATAAAGAATAGAATTCCCAAATTTTTAAGTCAAATGAAGTTATCAAAATAGAGGAAATCTCATTGTGAGGGCATACACGCATGTAGTTCATAAATAGTTTACAAGAAATTTCATATATCATGAGGTATATTTCATAATAAAAATATATATAGAGCCACTTCTATATCAAAATACCCTTAATGGATGGAACCAGTTTAATTGAAGGATTTACATATGAAGTTGTAAGAGCATATGAAAAAATGGTCCATACATTCTAGTGCATCACCTTGGGGTGATCCAATGAGCTTTATAATGAAATAATATGGATCAATGAGAATTTTTATTCATTATTATGATCATTAAAAAGAAATTATATGTAAATATATTTCACTAAAATTGAATTATGAGATGTTTGATCAAATATGTGGAGCTCAATACTTATCAAATATAGATCTTTGTTCTAAATATTATTAATTGATTGTGATAAACGAAGATATTTGGAATAAATCATTCCTTGCTGTATATGGACATTATGAGTCATCATGATTCCCTTTTTTCATACAAACATCCCAAAATTATTAATGGAATTGATTAATATAGTCTTTATACAATATCTCAATTTTATTTTTGTAGTTTGTATCAACAATATTTTAATTTACTCCAAGACAATGTAGAAACATAAAATTAATCCTTATACTATTATGGCTGAATTATGGAGTTATAAAATGTATGATATGTTCTGTAATTGTGACTTTTGGATGCATAAAGTAACATTATTGTAAAACTTTATCACAAATAGGGGAATGTTTATGGACTCTTCAAAGACTATGGAAATTGGGAAATGAACCAGAACCACTATAGTCATGAAAATAAAAAAAAACTCTTGTCTTAGAAGGGTATTATAGTATTTTTGTTATATAATTTTCTAAAATACTTATCCAGAAAATTTTTCTTACATGAAAGGGGGGTGACATATGCATGGATAAAATAATTTGATGAAATCATCAATGAGCTCAAGAAGAGGCTAATCACTAGGCTAATACATATACTACCAATAATCAGGGAAGGGATTATTAAATAAAGTGAAGATTAAAATAAATTTATTTTCCTGTAGTCCTGAACAACACCGATGTGACTTCTTATGCTTCGTGATAATTGAATATCCATCAGAAAAAACTACCCAAGGCAAGATCAAATGTTAGAAGTAGTTATATTCTCCATGAATATTTTCCAACATTGTATCTATTATGTGATGGGTGAAGTATATAAAGATCCAAAGAGTCAAAAGTAATTATTCACATAGAATAATCACAAAATTTATCAAATATGATGGTTAGATCTAATAAAATATTATGATTTTTCAATTCCTAGACTTATGGGAAAAAATAACACAATAGATGATTCTCTTAGTAGAAATAAAAAATTTACTCTATTTGTGTTGAATATTGAGAAAGAACATACCTACAATGATATGTAAGGGCTAGATCTAGAAATCATAAGGGATGTGAATAAACAATACTTTTTCCAAATTATTTATCAACCATCATTCTAAGAGAAGATTGAGGAGGAACAAAGGAATGACAAGGAACATCAAAAGAATATGTATGTAGTTATGGATGGAAACATTCATGAATTCTGTGTAGATGAAGATTGTTTTATTAAATTTTCACCTATGAATTTTTTTCTTTATCATTTGAGATAATGAAAGTGATGTTGAATAATGAAAATAGTTAATCTTTCTATATCCATCCAAGAAGTACTGTGATATACCATGATATTAGAGAGAACTTTTCATGGGACAACATTAAAAAGATGATTTTAGAGAAAATATCAATACGATTGGGATGTTAGTAAGTTAAATAATATCATATTAAGACTAAAGGTATCCTAAAAAAACATAATACACACACACAAAAATGGGATAATGTCACTATTGACATTTTCCCCTCTATCTCAATGACCTCCAATGAAAACAAATGTGACTTTGGTTTTGGTGGATCAACTCCCCATGAATTCCCACTTCATCTATATTCAGGTTGATTTCACACATGATCAACATTCAATGATATATGTGATGGAATTATAGAGGGTACATTGGGTACTAATTTGGATCATTTTTTATCATGATCTATGTTTTACATATAAATTATATAGTTTTCTCCATCATTAATTAATCATTGAGCTGAATTTTAGTATTTTCAATTACCACCAATCTAATGGTCATTAAAAATTTACTATTAAAACACTCTAAGAGATGCTAAGACCTCACTAAATAGAATATAAAGGAGTTCGGTACTAACATCTCAAATTAGATGAGTTCGCAATAAACAATAGATTATTCAAGAGTTTTTAAATAGATCAATATAAATATCATTATGGGATGAAATGTAGAAATACTACACTTTGGGATGATATTGGGAAATGAAATCTACATGGACATGATATTGGGTAAGAGTTGAGAGATAATGTTCAAGACATCTAAAATCATATATACACCCCTAAAATTTGGAAAAATATCAGTAATAACAACCATCTAAGGGACATGGATTAGGATTTTGGAGACAATTATTTCTTTAAAATATCACCATTTAAGAGAGTCATTTCCTTCAGAAATAAAATAATGTTATAACCATGGTACATTTTCCTCTTTGAGATCCATGACATCACTGGAACAGTGGCCTAGCATTTTCAATTATAGATAATATATCTCGCATTCATGATTTATTATATATATATATATCTTATGAAAGAAAAAATATTACCTCCTCACTTGTAAAAAAATCTATATGTTGTATAACTTGATAATGTATTCTCTTATGAAGATAACCTAGCTTTGATCATCGACATTGGAATCCAAATTCTATGTAATAGTGAAAATATGCTTTAAAAAGTTATCTGTCCAAACAATATGTATGAAAAGAGGACATGAGAACTAGAGGAAACAATAAAATAGAAGTACCATAACCAATTATCAACTGAGAATATGAGTTGAAATTTCGGTGTAGAAATATCTAAAGGGGGAAGAATGTAATAACCCAGAATTTTTAAATTATAGAAATTCTATTAATAGATGTGGTATATTATATTATATTATAAGTATACGAATAATGCACATAGAGACACCAACAAAACATTAATCACATAACAAGAATTTTTATATTAGTTTTCTATGAAACAAATGAAAACTCCAAAAAATATAATTTTAAAAAATATATGAAATAGAAATTCCAAAATGGGACATATGGATCAGCCCGATCTGTAATAATCATGAACCCCAAGAAAAATACAATAGAAATGAAATACATTATAAAGAAATATATTTTTTATAAAACAAAAATATATAACATTGGGAGGTATTGTAGGGAAAATATATTGTATGAATAAAGTGGTATTTATAAGAGGTAATGTGATTATATGAATTGTGATTTGATTATTGGTAATAAAAACATGAGAAATGAGAATAGTAAATTTACTATTAGAAATAGTAAATTATCCTTGAAATAATAAATTTTGATAAAAATAAAATATATCCTCAGTAATATATTTATATATAAATATTATAATTCCAAAGAAAAAATTTCATGATAACAAAAATAATATATGATATGAATACATATTTAATAAATAGTATTTTAAAGTATTCTATAGAAATCAAATATTTTATTAAAAATTAAAATAATTCATGTTAGAAATATATTTTTATATAAGTATTATACATTTTGAAATTATTATTATAAAATTATCCACGGGATATTTCTAGTGATTTTATGAAATAATTCTATTTTTAAAAATAATAAAATATTGTTTTTCACTTAAATAGTTTTTCTTAAATTTCATAATTCATGTTCTAATAATGAAAAATTAATTTATAGAACTTGAATTTTTATTAAAAAATATATTTAATTTCATAAATTAAGATTTCAAATAAAATAAATGCAATTTTCAAACCAAAAAATAATTTTCCAAAACCAAAAGTTAAAGTAACCACTTAAAATAAAAAAAATTAATTTTCCACATTCCATTTAAATAATATTATTGAATTTATATAATAATGGGGTTTAATATCGTATAACATATCTAGTACATTTATAGATGATTTATATTCTCATAATTTCATTATTAATAGTTTTATAAATTATAAAATATTTTATTTAATATTCTATTCTAGAAATATATCTATCCTTACATATAAAAAAAACCTCTACCACCAATTGGAAAACCAATCCTTAATAATAGTAAAAATATATTTTTATATATAATTCATCTCAATTAATATGTTAAAATACATTCAAATGTGTTGGTTTTAACAAATCTCTTTTCCTTAAATAATTCTACTATATTCTAAGAGAAACCACACAATTGAAGTGTACGTTTTTTTTCAAACTCTTCTTAGATTTTATTATTATTCATTATATATTACCAATTTCATTAAATATGATTTATAAAATATATAACTATTTATAATGATAAAATTATATTGATTGTGTATAATTTCTATAAAAATTATAATTTTTAGTATTTAAAATTTCTCTCTATTTTCTGCATATTTTTAAAATGTTCTCATTAACATTTGGTTAACCACCAATGATGATATTTCCATCATCATTCAATGTCAAAAATAATAGTTTTTGTCAAAATAAATTATATATTTTCATAAATATATGTACTTAAATATTCAATAATTTAGTCTCATAAATTATAAATTACCTTCCAAAATATATAAAGTGAAGTAAAATATTAAATATTAAAGGAAAACATAAAATAAAAATACATCATCTTCAATAAGTATAATAAACAAACCTAATAAAATGAGTATAATTCATAATTATAGACATAATTTATCATAATTCATGTATTCTTCAATTTTTTTAATGAAATAAAAATTTATTATTCACGAGACATAGAAGTGAAGAAATAAAGAGAGATTTAAGGTAATGGGATTATCGAACCCAACTCTTATTTTGGATTTCAATGCTTAACAACACATTCAGTATAAATAATAAAATAATATTTCGTAAATTTATTTTGACTGTTAGGTAATTTTATTTTTTTAGGATATACATATAAGGCCCCAACCTTAAAATTTACTTAATCTTGAGTTATTACATGATTACACATTGAGGATATTTTCAAGTTTAGAGTTTTAGAGAATTAGATCATAAAACTTGCATTACATTCCACATTTAAAAAAAGTGGTTACATAAAAGATAGTATTCATTTTTCCCATCAATGGAAACATATATAAAATAAAACATGGATTCTTTATTGACACTTCCTTGACACTATCATCATACCATGTACCATTTCCTTGACCTGTGAAAAACATTTCAAAAACATGGGATGAGCATAAAAAGCTCAGTAAGGGTTATAAAAAGTATGTAAAGGAAACATGAGTACATATATACATAAGAATGAAATCATACTTTACCCGTATAACATAAGCACATTAACATACTTCATAAAATCATGAATAAATCATAGAAATCATAATACATAAAGGTAACTTGAGGCATTCATCACATTCTTATGTAGGGAGTAACCCTCTTGGTTACGTTTGAAATACCCATAACAGTATATTCCCTAAATATCTTCGGAGACACCTTAACGTTAACTACATCGCGTTACCCAATGCAATGGAGAGCTATATCGGTCTCACCCGCCCTTAGTTTATCACGAAACCACCTGTCTTCATAATAATGCCCAAGAACCATAACATAATCGTATCACATAAAACAAACATAAAGGAAACATAAAATGTCAACATTTCAATCACAAGATATCAACACAACACATTGATATAATTAATACATTATGAAAACCATTTTCAATATCGAAAATAAAAGAAAAGTAAAACATGGTATTTATTTTTCTTTTTTTTAAAGTATGGCTTGTAGAGGAAGTCGAAAGTCAAATAATGGTCACGGCGGCGGAGAAGTCATTGTCACCGCATACGTACGACAAGAAAAACATTCCTTTTTGTTTTTTAGTAAAACGCTTCGTATAAAAATATTCCTTCTGAATAAACAAAATGTAAAAGGGTTTTATACACCGTATAAAAGAAGTTGTGTGTATAAAACAAAATACGCCTCAATGAAAGGAGATTGAGACGATGTCCCTTACGAAGATGGTATCCTTGGATTAAGGATAAATCAATTACATAATTATGTGTGACAAATGAATACACAAAATATAAGTGGATATTAAGTGTAAAAAAATCAGAGTACATTCATACATATTCATAGAACGACATATTCATGGAGTACAAGTATATCCCAAAGAATCAAAATTGGGTTAAGAAGTTCCATTGCAAAAATTCAACAGCCTAACGACGTCACTTCAAAATTCAGAAAAAGAGTTGATGAGAGATAAAAAGGTTATCTCATCACTTGGACATAAAATTTACATTAACAAGGATATATAAGAACATTTCACACCTTAATAGTATGTGAATTAAAAGACAAAACAAAATAAGTCTTTTAAAAAGAGGAGGGTGAAAGGTTCCCTTACCGACTTGGTTATCTTTCAAAACATACACCCCATGAAAGAAGGACAATAAAAAATTGATGTAAATACTCATAAACGAATGTATATTACACAAAGAGTAAAATAATGGGAAATACATATACCACTAAACAGAAATGGTGGCAAATGTAGCATAAATCTCACCGAACTAAAAGTGAGATGAAAAATCCCTTATGAAAACATGGCAGCCTAACAACGCTGCTTAAAACTTCAAAAAATGGATTGATGAGATCAAATAGGGTATCTACTCATATTAAAATAAAATTTAATGAAAGAGGAATATAAAACAACATCCCCCAACATAATAATGAGGAGCTTAAAATAAATGACATACAGGAGAGTACTTAAAATGAAAGAGAGAGGTTAGATCTCTTACGAAAATTCGGCAGCCTAACAGTGCCACTCAAAACATACAAAATGGATTAATGAGAGAAAATAGGGTCTCTCATCATATTAACATAAAAATTACAGTAGTATTCATATAAAAGAACATCCCAATCATAAGAAAGATGAGCTTAAAAGGATTTACATAAAAGAGTGTACTTAAAAAGAAAGAGAGGGGTAGGTTCCCTTACATCGGGTCCGACATGACTCGATCGTTCATTAACCTCCTAAATAACTAACTTGAGTTAATTTCTACTTTCTTAAGACCCTTTTTCAAGTTCATTATTACTTTTATATAACTTACTACCATGCTATTAACACTATGTAATTATTTAAGATAATAATGGTCGTTTTGTAGATCATTGCTACTTGAGTCAAAAAAAATAAACTCTTTATAATTACAAGTTGTTCATGTGGTAAAATATATATTATATCCCAAATTATATTCATTATTTAGATATCATATATATCATATATATCTGTTATATACATTCATTTATATTGTTACATAATATTTAGAGGTAAGAAATGAAATGCACCGTTCCTGGAGACAGTAAGCCGTACGTACGCATGAACGCTACTTCCATTTATATTTATCATTTAATGGATTTAAAACATAATGACACATAATATTATTATAATTCCAGTATGTTATCATATATTATAGAATTAAATATATCCTTTATACGTACCACATATGGTATTAACGAATCAAATCACTTGGAGGGGCGGTAGTCCACACTTCCTAAAATGAAGATATCGCATTTAACCATAATGGAAACCATAACGGTATGCCATAAATGAAAAATACAGAAGCTTAAGTAAAACATAAACATATTATATATCATATATAAATATAGTTACATCTTAATGGACACCGTTGAGTGTGTTAAAAAAATATTGAACAATCATCGTTTCGTGAGGCAGAAATTCACCATCCACAGAAACAGTATGTTATTTAACCATTAGATGTAGGTGTGTGTAAGTGTATCTCAAATACTCCTGATAAAAACATCCTAGTATATTTAAGATAATTTATTTTTTACAAAAGAAATTATCAAAATAGTATAGGGGGTTTGAGAAGAAAAATAAAACAAAAGAACACAAATGAAGACATTACCTTAAAATCGGATATCTCTCTTTGATTTGAGGTCAAAGGCTTCCTTGGGAAGACTTTTGCCCAAGGTGAGGCTTCTAGGAGTAAGAGAGAGATGTTTTGAGTCAAAATGATCAGAGTATGGCCGGGAAAATGGCTTGAGAGGGGTGGGTAAGGTGGTAGATGTGGGGGCCTTTTATAAGAGGAGAGGAGGGGCACTATTGGAAAGTTACAAAATGTTACTTTATTTTCAAATGAGTTTCGGATTTTAAAGGTACCACATTCATGTATTTCTAGGATAAGGTGGTAGGGGTTAGAAATATACTAATCCAATAGGTCTTTGACAAGTGTATGTTATAGTTTTAACATTATCTTTTCATTTTATTTAAATCCTTTTTTAATGAGGTAATCGCTGCATCATCATTATGTCATAAATAATTTAATTTATTTAATGTATAAAAATTATAAAAAAATTTCATGATGTAGGAAATATTTTTATATTTCTAATTAATATTTATAGTCAAAAATATGACTTTTATAACCCCATTTAAAAATTGTTTTAGTAAAAAAACTCATGCTTGTGACATTTTTATTTTAACTTTAAATAAAAAGTTATTTTTGTCATTTTCCAACAAAGGTGGCTCCATGGTGTCCCCAAGTTGACCCATAGATTTTCTTGGTCGGCCATGACATATCCAATGAGGGTAGGACATGTTTCTATGTCATTTCATATTATTAAAACATTATTTTTTCCTTAAATAACTCTAATTACCTGTAATCGCGATTAAAAACTTAAAAGTCACTATTCACCAAAAAATTATTTTAATCCCATTGAAGCACATTTTACCTCCTAATGACAACAATGTATGTAGGATTTTTTAAATTAAAGTCACATAAGTGGTAAAGTTTCATTTAAACGAAAAATCAGTTTTTAAACTACCACTTAGTGGTTTCAGTATTGATCAAAAATTGAAGTTTTTTAGAAAAATACCAAAAAATCACCCTAAGCTATATTTGATATCCCGAATTCAAAAATGATGTCTATTTTAAAAAATTCAAAACAAATATGTTGCATTAATTAATATAATAATTAATTCCCGCTGTCATAAAAAATAGCGTGTTTTTAAGTAACAATATCTATTGAAAGATTGACACTAGTTTAAGTCCTATTTTAAACTGAAATTAATTCCAATGACCACCATTAAATTAAATGGTAAAAATATATTATAAATACAGTCTAATATAAATTAAAAATATAATCTATCCATATAAATAAATCATATTAAAAGGAGTTTTTGAATTAAAATGCATCATTTTCAATAAAATAATCTTTTTCGGAAAAATGAAAAAAATTTACACAAAGTAAATTTTGATGTCCAGATTATAAAGAAATATTTTATTTTGTCAAATAAAATATATAAAATTTTCAAAAGTATATTTAAAAAGGGTTATCCATCAAAATGCAGTTAATCGACCTTTTAAAGAATATTATAAAATTTATGCTTAAAATTGGATTCATTTGCAATTTAAGCCTCCAAAATGTATTGGATAAAAGTAAAAATATTTGACAAACATATATAATAATTTTTTAGTTAGTTCGGTTCATTCCCGCCATTACAATGGCTAGGCGTTAGCTACCTTTTAAAATAATATTATTTTATTATTAGAGTGCGATTAAGATTTCAATGAAACTCATTATTGCTTATTGGGTACACCCTCGAGCACAACATTCCTTTTAAAGTAATATTAATATTTTATTCAAAGATATGGATAAATATGAAAATGTCATATTCTTTATTTACCTGGGGTGTTACGTCCTTCCCCCCCTTTTTGGAATTACGTCCTTGCAATTTTAAAATTGGGCATGGAAGCTTCATTGAAATCCCTCATCGGAACAAGAGTCAGTAAAACTATCACATTAAAAGAATGGGAGAGAAGTACAAATGTCACCCACGTTAACCCATACCAAGATTCAAAGTATGAAAATATTGATATGGAGGAGAAAAAAAAGGGTCAGGTTTTGATAGAGGGTGATAGTAAACATGTCTAAGAGAAAGTTAACAATAATAAAATAAAAAACTTGTGATGGTTTAAACGGTATTTGATTCCCCAGAAGGAAAAATTAACAGACAACATTTTTGTTTTAAGTTAATTTTCATTGAGGAATTTATTTATGAGCTTAAATAAAACATATGGAAGCATACTTAATTGTCATGTTGAATTTCAACATTTACTATATTTCTTACACGAACTCATATTTTCTCCAAAATACGAGTATTTAGGATGACTTGTTCACATTAAGTAGCTATAATAAACATCTAGAGAATCACCTAATGCACAAAAGAGAACTATATACTTCCCATGTCTTTAGACCTTAACCAAAACAAAAACCCAAAGTCCAAAAAATACCATTAAATAAACATCTATCCATAAATTTCTACAAAGTAAACCAAAATAATATTGAAACCCAATTCTCCAAAGGATTTAATCACATAGTCTCCTATGATAAATTTTAACTTTTTTCTCCAAAATAACATCAGTTACTCTTATAGTCTCATACTGAAATTTAATTAACCAAATCACATATCCTCCATGATAGGTTAATCATTTCCATTGATAACAAAAAAAATCAACTTACTTTTAATTCATAATATCATCTAACTAAAAAAGAATCATTCAAACTAACAAGGGACTTCACGTAGTCTAGTGGTAGGCGATAAATACTAGTTGCACTTTGGTTGTGGGTTCGATTCCCGCAGCTTCGTCCGACACGACTGGTTGTCACACGGTCTGCGTGTTGTCCCTTTTCAAAAACTATATAATTTTATTACATTACTCAAAAAAGAGATAAATTCATCAAAAATAACCATAAAATATTTTAACCACAAAGGTTATCTGATAACATCCATTTTTCAACCCAAAATGTATTAACTAGTAATTGCATCAAATTCAAGGATCATATAAACCCAAATGGTTCTTTATAACTATATCCACAAAAGAAAGGATAATTATTCCTTGAATAAAATTTTCGTATATCAAACATAAGGGTTACTATAAAAAGTCTTCTAATGTAACCCCATCATCAAAAGAGACTTAATACATCTACGAATTTCACCATCCTAAAATGTACCATAACCCTTGAATCCCTTATACGATGACTTCTTACTCATTCAACATTCTTCATTGTCCATTAGACATTCCTTTTCAACTTATTGTTGAAATAATTCTTTCCTACAAACAAAATCATGAATCATATCCTAATATTCTAATAATAGGAAAACATATGTTAAGAAATAAACCATACGTTTCATTCTTCATTTTTAGTTTATTCGTCCTCAATAGGAATGGAATTAGTTATTGGTAAATGAATATTTGTACGATCTTGGTGACCCCATTCTCGAAACTTCTTCGTAGGACATGTGTTTGCATAATGACCATGCACACCACATTTAAAACATTCAATTGGTCCTTCAGAAAGAACAACCTTCCCTTTCCTAGAGTCAACTATATGCTTCCTTTTTCCATGGCAGGTTCATGCTTTATGACCTTTATTTCCACATCTATAGCATCTTTCTATCCCTTTGAAACATTTTCCTATGTGTTTATTTCAACATATTTGAAACATAGGTTTTTGAACATACTTACCTTTATTATTATTACCTGAACTTCCATAGGGGTTTGTTTCTCTCATACACGATGCCTTATAAAAATCACTAAGGTTCGGGTGGTCAATCAAGACGCCAGATAGTTGGTTGAGGATAACCACAAGAGTTCTCATTGCATCTACCATATCATTCAGTTGTTATTTCATAAAATCATCTCAGTTTTCATAAAATCCACTGTTACTTTGGTTCCTTCTAGATCCATCCATTTACTAAAACCAAAAAGGTCAGTATGAGTATATCCATAAAATCATAAAATAAAAAAAAGGAAGATAAACAACAAGATATACTTATCCAAGTTATCTCAAAATCATTCTAACTTAAAAAAAATGATGACTCCATCTAATATACTAACCATTGTGGTTATACAAAACTGGTCACTTTTTCTTAAACAACACTCTAACCTCTAAAGTAGTCTAAACTGACCTCTGATAGCAACTATAAGGCCCCATCCTTAAATCTTACTTAATCTTGAGTTATTACAAGATTAAACATTGAGGATCTTTTTCAGTTTAGAGTTTTAGATAATTAGATCATAAAACATACATTACATTCCACATTTGATAAAAGTGGTTACATAAAAGATAGTATTCATTTTTCCCATCAACGGAAACATATTTAAAATAAAACATGGATTCTTTCTTGACACTTACTTGACACTATCATCATATCATGTACCATTCCCTTGAGTTGTGAAAAACATTTCAAAAACTTGGGATGAGCATAAAAATCTCAGTAAGGGTTATAAAAAGTATTGAAAGGAATCATGAGTACATATATACATAAGAATTAAATAATACTTTACCCATAAAGCATAAGAACTTTAACATACCTCATTAAATAATGAATAAATCATAGAAATCATAAGACATAATGGAAAATTGAGGCATTCATAACATTCTTACGTAGGGAGTAACCCTCTTGGTTACGTTTGGAAAAACCATCACAGTATATTCCCTAAATCTCTTTGGAAAAACCTTAATGTTTAACTCTTTCATGTTACCCAATTCATTGGAGAGCTATATCGGGCTCACCCGCCCTTAGTTTATCACGGAACCACCTGTCTTCATAATAATTCCCAAGAAACATAACATAATCATATCACATAAAACATACATAAAGGGAACATAACATTTTCACATTTCAATCACATGATATCAATACAACACATTGATATAAGAAAAACATTATGAAAGACATTTTCAATATCCAAAATAAAATAAAAGTAAAACATGGTATTTCTTATTCTTTTTTTAAAAAAAGTATGGATTGTAGAGGAAGCCGAAACTCAAATAATGGTCACGGCGGCGGAAAAGTCATTGTCGCCGCATACGTACGACAAGAAAAACATTCCTTTTTTATCGTTTAGTAAAACGCTTCATATAAAAAGATTCCTTTTGAAAAATTGAAAAGCCAATGGGGTTTATACACCGTATAAAATAAATTTCTGTATAAAACAAAATATGCCTCAATGAAAGGAGATTTAGATGATGTCCCTTACAAAGATGGTTTCCATGGATTAAGGATAAATCAATTACATAATTATGTGTGACAAATGAATACACCAAATATAAGTGGATATGAAGTGTAAAAAAAATCAGAGGAAATTCACACATATTCATATAATGACATATTAAGGGAGAACAAGTTTATCCCAAATAATCAAAATTGGGTTAAGAAGTTCCCTTAAAAAATTCGACAGCCTAACGACGTCACTTCAAAATTCAGAAAAAGAGTTGATGAGAGATAAAAATGGTATCTCATCACATGGACCTAAAATTTACATTAATAAGGATATATAAGAAGTTATCCCAACTTAATAGTATGTGAACTAAAATACATAACAAAATAAGTCTTTTAAAAAGAGGAGGGTGAAAGGTTCCCTTACCGACTTGGGTATCTTTCAAAACATACACCCCATGAAAGAAGGACAATACAACATTGATGTAAATACTCATAAACGAAATTATATTACACAAAGAGTAGAATAATGGGCAGTACATATACCACTCAAAGGAAATGGTTGTAAATGTTGCATAAATCTCACAGAACTAAAAGTGAGATGAAAAATCCCTTACGAAAACTCTATAGCCTAAAAGTGCCACTTAAAACATCCAAAAATGGAATGATGAGATAAAATAGGGACTCTCATCATTTAAAATAAAATTAAAAAAAAGGAATATAAAACAAAATCCCCCAAAATAAAAAATAGGAGCTTAAAAAAAGTGACATAAAGGAGAGTACTTAAAAAGAAAGAGAGAGGTTAGATCTCTTATGAAAATTCGGCGGCCTAACGGCGCCACTCAAAACATCCAAAATGGATTGATGAAAGAAAATAGGGTATATAATCACATGAACATAAAAATTATATTAGTATTAATATAAAATAACATCCAAATCATACAAAATATGAGCTTAGAAGGAATGATATAAAAGAGTGTACTTAAAAAGAAAGAGAGGGGTAGGTTCCCTTACCTCGGGTCTGACTTGACTCGATCGTTCTTTAACCTACGGAATAATACAATTGAGTTAATTTCTACTTTCATAAGAACCTTTTTCAAGTTCATTATTCCATTTATATCACTTACTACCATGCCATGAACACAATGTAATTATTTAAGTTAATAATGGTCATTTTGTAGATCATTGCAACTTGAGTCAAAAAAATAAACTCGTTATATTTAAAAGTTGTTCATGTGGTAAAATATATATTATATCTAGAATTACATTCATTATTTAGATATCATATATATAATATATATCCATTATATACATGCATTTATAATGTTACGTAATATTTAGATGTAAGAAATAAAATGCACTGTTCCTGGAGACGGTAAGCCGAACATACGCATGAACACTACTTCCATTTCTATTTATTATTTAATGGAATAAAAACATAATGATACATAATAGTATTATAATTCCAGTATATTATCATATATAATATCATTAAAGTTATCCTTTATACGTACCACATATGGTATTAACAA
The DNA here is from genome assembly GCA_963277665.1 of Viscum album. Classification (NCBI taxonomy): domain Eukaryota; kingdom Viridiplantae; phylum Streptophyta; class Magnoliopsida; order Santalales; family Viscaceae; genus Viscum; species Viscum album. The sequence goes on from OY728127.1 coordinate 1,974,743,057, forward strand.
ATCAAATAACTTTGAGGGGGCGGTAGTCCGCACTTCCTAAAATGAAGATATCGCGTTTAACCATAATTGAAACCATAAAGGTATGCCATAAATTAAAAATACATAATATTGATTAAAAAATAAACATATTATATATCATATATAAATATAGTGACATATTAATGGCCACCTTTGACGGTGTTACAAGAATATTGAACAATCGTCGTTTTGTGAGGCAGAAATTCACCATCCATAGAAACAGTATGTTGTTTATCCATTATATGTATGTGTGTCTAAGTTTAGCTTGAATACTTCTTATAAAAATATCTTAGTATATTTCAGATACTGTAATTGTTACAAAATAAATGAATATAAAGATTTTAGGGGGTTGGAGAAGCAAAATAATACAAAAAACACAAGTGAGGACATTACTTAAAAATCGGGTATCTCTCTTTGATTTGAGCTCAAAGGCTTCCTTGGGAAGACTTCTGCCCAAAATGAGGATTCTAGGAGTAATAGAGAGATGTTTAGAGGCAAAATGGGCAGGGTTTGGACGATCCAAAGGCTTGAGAGGTGTGGGTATGTTGGTAGATTTGGGGGCCTTTTATAAGTGGAGAGGAGGGGAACTCTTGGAATGTTACAAAATGATACGTTATTTTCAAATGATTTATGGATTTTAAAGGTCCCAAATTGATGTATTTCTAGGATAATGTGGCAAGGGTTATAAATATACTCATACAATAGGTATTTGACAAGTTTATGATATAGTTTTAACATTATCTTTTCATTTTATTTAAATCCTTTATTAATGAGGTAATCGCTGCATCATCATGTTGTCATAAATAATTTAATTTATTTAATGTTTAAAAATTAAAAAAAACTATCATGATGTAGGAAATATTTTTATATTTCTAATGAATATTTATAGTATAAAATATGACTTGTATAACACCATTTAAAAATTGTTTTAGTAAAAAAACTCATGCTTGTGACATTTTTATTTTAACTTCAAATAAAAAGTTATTTATATCATTTTCCAACCAAGTGGCTCCATGGGGTCCCCATGTTGACCCATGTATTTTCTTGGTCTGAAATGACACATCCAATGAGGTTAGAATATGTTTCTATGTCATTTCATATTATTTAAACATTATTTCTACCTTAAATTACACTAATTACCTGTAATGGCGATTAAAAACATAAAAGTTACTATTCACCAAAAAATTATTTTAATCCCGTTGAACCACATTTTACCTCTTAATGACAACAATTTATGTAGGTTTTTTGAAATTAAAATAACAGAAGTTGTAAAGTTTCATTTAAACAAAAAATCAGTTTTTAAACTACCACTAAGTGGTTTCACTATTCATCAAAAATTGAAGTTTTTCAGAAAAATACCAAAAATACACCCTAAGATATATATGATATCCCAAATTAAAAAATGATTTTTATTTTAAAAAATTCAAAACATATATAATTCATTAATTAATTTAATAATTAATTCCCCCTGTCAAAAAAAATATCTTGTTTTTAAGAAATAATATCTATTAAAAGATTGACACTAGTTTAAGTCCAATATCAAAGTGAAATTAATTCTAATGACCACCATTAGATTAAATGGTAAAAATATTTTCTAAATACACTCTAATATAAATTAAAAATATAATCTATCCATATAAATAAATCAGATTAAAAGGAGGTTTTGAATTAAAATCCAACATTTTCAATAAAATGATCTTTATTGGAAAAATAACAAAATTTTAAAAAATGTAAATTTTGATGTCCAGATTATAAAGAAGGATTTTATTTTGTAAAATACAACATATAAAATTGTCAAAAGTATATTTAAAAAGGGTTCTCCTTCAAAAGGCGGTTAATCGACCTTTTAAAGAATATTAGAAGATTTATGCTTAAAATTGGATTCATTTGCATTTTAAGCCTCCATCATTTATTGGATAAAAGTAAAAATATTTTACAAAAATAGATAACCATTTTTTAGTTAGTTCCTTTCATTCCCTCCATTACAATGGCTAGGAGTTAACTACCTTTTAACATAATATTATTTTATTATTACAGTGCAACATAAGATTTCAAAGAAACTCATTACTGCGTATTGGGTACGCCCTCGAGCATAGCATTCCCTTTAAAGTAATATTAATATTTTATTCAAAAATATGGATAAATATGAAAATGGAATATTCTTTATTTACCTGGGGTTTTACAATACAGGTTTCATCCTTAAATTATTAAATAAATAGATATATATTCCACAAAAAATTCATTCCAAAAAACATATTTTACTCCTCCTATGTTTTTTCTTCATCAGTCTAGAATGGTGATGTTTATAAATAATATGATTTCCATTTTACATTTTAAAAACCCATTTCGCTTCATGAAATCATAATTTATGAAATCCTTATGAATCTCATTTATTTCTTTGGTATTTTGATGAATATTGTTTTCCTATTTTCAATGTTTCTTGCATGATTATACAAATATTATGAAGTGTTGGATCAGCCCAAAATTATATATCCCTCTAATTTAATGTTAAATTTTATGTATATCATGATATTCTCATTATTATGCATAGAAATGATGTTTTATTTATTCACAATGTTGATGTTATGATTGTTCACATTAGTTATGCGGGAACATGATGTTGGCTATGATCATAACTGTATATGGTATTTGACCAGTATGATATGATTTTTCTTTTTTATGCATCACCACATTCCATTGCTTTAAAAAATTCCCTCACATTGTTGATGATGATTATTAGAACTCTTTTGTTATATAATCATCTCTCTTATTCTTTTTTTGTAATCCCTGTTTTTTATATGATGTAATATCATCCCTTTTAATAATTTATATACTTAGGTGATAAAATTAATTATATATAATTTGAAATATTTTTTTGGTGAGGAAATAAATTTTTTAATTATGTTTATTCACTATTATATATACATGTGTGGTGGTCTTAATTTTATGAATATACAAAATCATTTCAACCATAAATGTAGTAGTTTTATTTTTTTATTTAAAAAAATTCTAATACTATTTAAAAAAGTAGGTTCACTATTATTGGTTTTAGAGTTATGTTTTATTTTATTTTAGAATTAGAAAAAATCATTAGAAACACATAGGATCAGGAATTATATATGTAAAGATCTATTAAAATTTATTTTAGAAAATGACTAAACATGCATATAAAATAAGATATTCCTTTATAATTAATTTACTATAAATGTAAATTATTTATTATTTCGTTGTTGACTTATATTTTCATCTATTATTTTACTAATTAGAAAATGTTTGAAACAAAGAGAAACATGGAAACTGGTCATGTGAGGGATAATGCAACAATTTTCGGAAGGATATCCCCAATGCCATTAAAAGTGGATTTAAGAACATTATGGTTGTTATTTACTAGTTGGATCTGGATATAAACTATATCCTAAACCATATTGAACATCACCCTTCAAATATAAAGGAGAAACTAGATGTTTATTATTTTACGGGACAACATCCACTGAAATTTATGGGGGATTCCTATCAAATGGTCAAGAAATAATGGACTGACATAATGGAGAATAATTTTCCTACACTACACTATTACTATAAGGAGAAGTTGAATCTTCTAATTTATCATTTAGGTGGATAATCTGATCAATGTTGGTTTTTGATAAAGTATAAAAATATAATCTATAAAATTGTATTGGTGGAGTCGTATGACTTTGAGAAAATATTTCATAACAAGTATTTTCCTTGAACTAGATGAACAATGATGGAGAAAAAATTTATAAAGTATAATTAAAAGGCTGGTAAATATGTCATGCCTTATGTGGAAAACGTCCCATTATTTTCATGACATGCCTTGGGGTTTTTATAAAAAATGATATAAAAATATATTGATTACATAGTGGTTTAAAAAACACCATCAAAATGATATAGATATTCCAGACATTAATAATTATGAGGAAATGCTCCAAATGAATATAAATGTGGATATGGTGTTTAGATATTAGACTCTATGACATGGGGATATGTAAAATGAAATGGTCATTCATGCTGGTATGTGAAATGATAATAATGGAAAGAATATTAAACCACCCATGTTTCAAAATATATGGGATTAACCATCTAGGGAATTTTCCCTAAGGAATGGTTATTTTCATGAATTTTGTTATAACAGGTCAACATGTACAGGAATTTCAATGAGAGAAGAACATATCAACGAATATGTTAAAGAAAATGAATATCCTTCTAATCCACCACCCACATTTTTATGAAAACACTATTGTTAGTATTGGAACAATGCAATCATTTTCTTTAATCCACATAACGCCAACAACAACAAAAGAAAATGGATATATGGAATGATTACTTCAACAAAAAAAAGAATTGGATTGTGGAAATAATGTCAAAAAACGTGCCTTTCATATACAACCAATAGTAAGAAAAATATTTTATTCTTTTTATACACATTCCATTATATTGTGCACCTTTTCTATAATAGTGTAATCAAATCCTCAAAAAATAATTTTGAGTTAACTGTTAAAACACCAAGTCGTGAGAATATTTCAACCCATATTTTAAACACATATCATATTTAAATATGTGGAAAGAAAATTTGAGAGTATCTCAGGATCATTTCCTTGGTAAAAATTGACGCTATACTAGTAATGTATTTTCTCTTATAAAATATTATACACATCAACTATTGGAAAATGAATATATCATTTCATATTCAAAAGCATCCAATTTTCCAAAAATGATTAAAATAATATCTTTAGTAAATTTTTTAAAATACCACAATATTGAGGGTAATAATACCCTCTGAATATTCAAACCAATATTAATGGTTTAGTTAAAATATGGTATCATCCTAGAGGAAATTATAATTGTAAAGGAATAAATAGATGTATTTCTTGAAGTGTTTTGTGTAGATCCCACCGATCTTGAGGTAGAGTACGTAATATAACATATTCATAGATGCAATCTTATATATAAATTCTCCTATATACAAGAATTTAAGCAATTCTATACGTTGTATATACTTTTTGGTTATCGATAGTTCATTGTAAAGAAGGAATATATTAAGAAAAAAGCCTTTTTTATATGGTATGGACAATATGAGTTCATTTTGATTCCATACAGACATACATATTCCTCTAAAATCATGTTTTATTTTATGAATACATTCTTTATAGCCAATCATCACAATTTATATGTAGCTTTTATGGATGATAATATCCATTACTCTAAGGGAAGAAGAAACCTGACGAGCATCTGAATAATATGCTAGAAATAATAAGGAATGAGAAAATGATTTCAATGTTTTATATTTTTTGATTTTCTATATAGCATGAAACATTTTTAAAGAACATTATAACAAGCAAAGGAGTTTATTTTATATATTAATAGAAAATTCCAGTTAAATAATGGGTTATACCCACTATTGTAATGGAAATATATTGTTTTATGGGCTTATTAGTGTACTGCTTACATTTTGTGGGAAATGTTTAATGTTTATCTAGTATATAATCAATTTTAAAAATGAAAATAAAAATGTATAAATGTATAAATTAATTTGGAATTTTTTCTGAAGAGATCAAGTTCAGGATAATAACTACACATGTACTCTCACTACCAATAAGCATAGATAGTTTTGTGAAATAAAATAAAGTTGTAGAGAGTGTATTTTGTTGTGTACTCATGAAAAAGGACAATGTTATATAATTTACCACACAAAATCTGACAATCCATGATATAAAAGAAAACACATGATCTATAGGTAGAAGATGTGATCTTCCCTATGAATTTTTTTATGTTCAATCTCTATGGTGAGAAGTGTGACATGTATACCAATTATAAGATTCTAAAGTAAATATTCACATAGAAAGATCTTAGAATTAATAATATATGATGGTTCCATCTAATCAAGGATTATAATTTCTTTATTCCATACCATCCAGAAAAATAATCCAATGTATTTTATGGTCTTTGTATAAAAGAAAAAATTTCTATGTCCTTGATGTAAATTTATAAAGACAAAATATTAATAGATATCCATTCGAGAGATATACAAGTAAAATTAAATTTTAATAAATCATAACTTACCAAAATTATCCCTTATTCATCTATCCATTAGATGATCCAGTAAGCACGCAAGATTGATCTAGATCCTCAAAAAATAGTGAAATTGGTTATATAATAGGAGATTCATGAATTCCCCTACAAGGATAATAATGTGATAGAATTTGGTTGTATGAATTATGTGGAATTTTCTCCTAATATAAATAAGGATGTTTAAGTTAATCACATATCTAATAATTCACTACCCATCCCTTAATAATGTGATATTTGAGTGAACTTTTAATGTCACAATAAAATAAGGATATTATAGAGTATAACTCAATGTTTTTGATATGTTAGTAGTTTATTGAATTGTGATATCAGTATAAACGTATGATGAAACCATTTTCTATACCCATGTGGAAAAGGGATAATTTCACTGTGTACTTTCTCACTAGTCTCCCAAAGCCATGTGAATGAAATGATGTGAAATGGGTTATGTGGGATTAACTCAATAACACTACATACTTAATTGACATCCTAGACTATTTATCCAATTATCAACATTATAGGATATATGTTATATTATTTATGAGGCTACATGTGGTATAACTTTTGATCGTTTATGATCATGGAAAAGGTTCACACCAAAATTCTATTAATGTAACCAACATGTTTTGTGTATGGGTATAAATTTCATTATGGAATATCACCAAAAAACTGATGGAATATATTAAAAAACTATTAAGACACATGATGACATGATGAGATCCTACTTAATGTAATTTTAATTAATATGGGAAAAACATATACTATAAGTTGTTTCTCATTCTACCATATTTTCCACACAAATATTCAAATTGATAAATATGACAACCTATACATGAAGTGATGTAGAACACCATATTTTTTGGATTAATTCATAGAATGAAATATATATATATATATATATATGTCACTAATAGTGTGAAATATTTGAAAGAGGAGGTTCATTCCAAAAATATATATATAAATGATGCTTATATTCCATGAAAGATATATTCTAAAAACCAAGAAGGAGACACTGAGAGTGATGCTCGAGAAAAATACATCCTCCAAATACCATTGTAGAAGAGATTTTTATGCTTAGGAAATGAAGGGATAATTATACCTATAAACATAGAACCGTTGGATATTGGTGACAACATAGATGTTGTGACTTATCAGCCTTCACATCAACCAAATATGGCATGTGGTCGTGACTTGTTCTATTTATATACCCTATAGAATCACATACCCATTCCCTAAAAAATACTAAATCAGGAGGTGGTAAAACTGTAGAATGACATATCGTATGAATAGAATACAATGATTTCATAGAAAATTACATGGATTAATTCCTCCCCATTATATCATTACCAAGAATTTTCATCTTTAAAGACAACTTGGGAAAATTGAATTTGGTCAATGAATCAGACCCCAAGATCTTATACACTCATGATACCCTGTTGAAGGAATACAAAATCCAAAATATTTGTTTCCATTATCATTTATGATAAGAATTACATAGGTAGCTCCTTTTAAATGAATATAAACAACACATATTCAACCATGTGATAAAAAATATATATCATACACCACTAATATGTACCTCCGCACATTTTATTAACTTCAAACTATATCCAAATGTCATCTTGAGGGTGAATCATACTATAGGAAGTATCATTATCTTCTAACCATCACAATATCTCCAAATAATATTCATTCTAAAAAATTATTCCAAAACAGAACTAATAAAAGGATGAAAAATCACTCTTACATTCCTCAATATCCTCTATCATGTTGATCCTACATTGATAAACCATATTGGCCTACTGAAATTAAACATCCGGATTTGAATTTAGATGATATCCAAGATATATTATTCAAAATAATGGATATTTTCTCATACTAGTAACCCAATATTTAATTAATTAATATTTAATTAATTAATTTTAATTTTAAAAAATCAAATATCTCTGACATGGATATAATAAATCAAGATTAGTGCACCTCTCCAATTTATATCATCTAAAATAGTTTCAGCTGACATAGTCATTTAATAATTTCAATGTCCACACATGCTATCTATGGGGGTGTCAAATTCTATTTTTGGGAAACTCTCCTAATATTATACCATGTACCATGGTCAAATATCACAGTATTCTAACCAACATATGTTATCCTCATAGTTCCTAACTCCAAACTCAATATTATCCCTCAACATCCCTCTAATCTGACTCAGTCACAACCCCTGCCACCAATGGTACACCACCTAATAAATTACTGAGGGGACAAAGATAATTACCCCATGTTTCAACTTTATTAGTCCTTGAGTGGGTAAAAAATCATATAATTAATAAAATATATATCATATAGAACAAATTACCCTCTATAATAAAATTGTATCCAGATATACGATAAAGAAACAATACGAAAATACAATATATACTTCATTATTAAATGCTTAACCATCCCAACATTCATAAAAAATCAATAATTTAAAATACATTTTTTCATATAAATATCATAATACAACATGTACTTAAACCACTCAGTATTAGATTTAAGACCTAGTCTATTGATGTCCATATAGGTCCATGATTTCCTCCTAGAAATATGAAAAATATTTATATTTAGATTTATCATAAAATGTATACTATGTTGACTTATAAAAATGGTTAAAAAATCACATGTTAAAAGAGAAAACTATTGTGCCAGTGAACATATAGAACAAAAAAATGTGCCCTAAAATGTACAACTAACTAATAACAACATCAACATGGAATATTCATTAAATCAGGCATCCAATATAGTATCAAACATGAAAAAAAATTGAAAATGAATCTTTTAAAAGACTTCAACATAAATTTTTAACATTCCTTCCCTAATTTCTAATGTTTTGTTGTCACATTCATTCCTTAAATAACATGTCATATAACCATCCGAATAAGGTACGGGTCATGATGTGTCCCTATATATAAAAAAATTCTATAGAATCTAGCATATGAAACAAGAATCAGTTATCATACAATGAAAACTACATCAGACATAAAAAACTCATCACATTGGATGTATTATAATGTGAATGTGACATATCGTAACCTCATCACCTTCTTTCACCATCAATGTCTCCCAACATATCTTAAATTCACACCACCAATGGATAACCTCCAACACCACCCATATTATAACTATATATTCTCAAATACCAACCCATATCGTCACTGGATAGTCTCCAACACGAAGTCCTATAATCATTGATAAAGGAATAGTGTGATGAATGGAATTTCATACATTTTCATCTCCTCCAACATTGTGATTGGGGATGGCATTAAGGACCCAATAAAATTGGATTCATTTATGGAAATGTAACTCAGTTTGGGATAATATAGAAATTAAATAATTTATGTAACTAATATATTGAACATTATACCTAATATAAGGCTTAAAATCAACTGCACTATTATACACCACATCACCTCCACATAACAATTCAACATCTGGAACAGTTAATTCCACCTCTAAATAAATATCACTATAAATCCACCTAAAATATCTATGAAATTCCACATTAAATTACATTTTTCAAAATGATACATATTTTAATGATTTTCACTAAATTACAATTACAAATCCATTTTATTCACATTTATATATCCCATTCATTTATAAATAATTTTTTTTTCATTTTAATTATCACAAAGAAAATTTATTTCATATATAATCATTTCAAATTACATTTCATTTCATTCCCTTCATTAAAATATTATTCATTGGATAACTGGTGTTTTAACCCAATTGTGCCACATTATTGGTATCCTATCTCTGATCAAACATCATCAAAACACTACATTACCCAATCCATATCACCCCAAACACAAACCATGTCTTCCAGCACATATCATAATCACTTATCAATAGAATTATGGAAAATTATTACCATCTAACAATTAATCACATAACATTTCATTCGAACCCATCAAAATATTACAACCCCACAAAATTTCACAATCCAATAAATCACCATCATCATCACACAATATCCAAAATAACATAAGGAAAACATAGAAATCACAGTAACATATATTGTCTCATCCTAACATCCACACCTTTGGATCAAGTTCAAACATTATTCACATCATTTTTTAGCTTGGTTATTTTTTCACACTCAAAATGTACATTTGAACCTAGTTTTTTATCCTAAAAATAATTCATCACCTTTTCCTCATGGTGTTATCAAATAATCATCATATAAATGGCATCATATACATATTAACATAAAAAAATGAATGTATTCTAATAACACTAATTTAAAAAATGCAAAAACATGCTGAATACCATATATAATATTTTAAATGTTGAAAAACTTATGATTTATCCCTATTTCGTTAATTAAAAATTAATCTATTTCATTATATATATTAGGATGACCCATATTATCCACCTAATATAGGTAAATTTCATGAAATCCATAGTCATGAACTAAAATTTAGAAGTCTAAGGATCCCCTACAACCATAATGAATTTCAATTATTTGGAAAAATTAGGGGAATATAAATATCTAGATGGCCACAACCACACATGTAAAACATATAAACACAAGGATTAAATTATATTATTCTCATAATAAAACTCCAATATTACCATGAACAATACATCATCGGCTCTTAGAATCGTAAAAAGTTTAATTGGGGAAATGATGAAGAAATGAGGATTTACCCACTAAAGATTTTTTAAGGATCAACATATGAAACAAAATGATCAATTTTGTAATGGGAGGAATGAAAATTATTATCTTATGACGTTTTTAAGAAAAAATATTATGAGTAAATAATGAAATCAAGTCATCAATGATTTTTATAATCAATATGACCCTTATTAAATTCACATTGTGAATCAAAATTTAACAATTTAATATTTCATTAGGACCTCAAAATCATTTATTGAAACTAGTTTAGGCCCTGAATTTCTCATGCATAGACCCCAATGAATATCCACCAATTATAACGGATCCACTATTAGGCTAATATTATAACAAAAAAATCTTAAACCAATGATGAAATGGTTTAAGAGTGCATATATAGATTCATAATTTTCTATTAAATACAATATATGGATCTGTCTGTTTAATATCTTGGAATTATAAAACATAAAATAGATAATAATAAGCATAATAAAATATCAATATTTAATTCTCTAGATAGTTTAATGGACTACCCTAGACCATGTATACCTATATAGGATACCCTAGGTAAAATATATAATGAATAACATAGTAATGAAATCACAGTATGGAAATAAAGTAGAAATAAATAATAACTATAGCGTAAATAGTAATTATATGTTATTATAAGGAGGTTAATAATAATAATGGACATATAGAATATGTATATTATATAATAAGATCATAAAAAGGGGGTAATAATATAAAACATGATATTATAAACATGTACCAAAGGGCACTTCCTAGGCCTTCATCATAAATAACAAAACTCTCGAAGTGGATTAAGTTCATTCCCTAACCCCTTATTTCATATCTAAAAAGATAAAAAATACATGAATTTATTTGATTAAAATACAATTATGTGACCACCAGTCATATATATTAATATTTTACCAATCCATTCCACAGGATGAAAATAAATCATAAAATTAATATTTTTGATTAAACCTATGAGATGGATGGGGGATTCAAAACATTTACTATATTCATAACCAGATACTAGGTCATCATGGTTACCTTGGGAATAAGGAAGTAGATCCTTTTGATGATCATTTTGATTAATCTAACATATATCGTTATCATTTTGTTTCAATATAGGGATTCCTTGATAGTGATTTATGATAATTAATTATAAAAACCTACAACATGGGTGAAACATTAAAAAAGTATGTAAGTGATATTTAAGTATAAGTAATGACATTATTGTTTTTGCTAAAGCATGAATAGAATGTATATGGGTTTCCATAAAATAATATGGTTTTTAGATGCTATTCATGTATTAAAATATTTTTATTTTATTAGTTATCAATGTGATATAAGAAATATGTATTCTTCCAAAATTTGGATTTAAATAATGGTTTTTGATTTTAGGGGATCTATAATCATGATTAACCACAAAAATAAAACAATATTCTTCACTAAGTATATATGTAATGATGATATATATAAAATTTATAATACACTGGAAAAGAATATAGCATTAAACTAATAAAATAGATGAGAATGAATAAGCAGACTGTAATAAAGTATGTTTAAAGATCCATGTTTATGATCCAAAAACCCAATGTTGAAATCATACCTCATAAATAATAATAAAATATATATTTAAGATAGTAGAATGAAAATTTTATATTTTAATGGTATGTAAATTAAATACATTTCCAATTAAAAAACATATAATTGAAAGAATACAAATTATAGTATTGGTTGAGATTCCTCAACATAATAACATGGGAATTATTCCTATCATCGTGGGTTTTTAAAAAACAATTAAAACACATAAATCGAAATGATTCAATTCAAAATCATCTACCATGATATAAATAAGGTATAAAATATGAAATAAATTGAAAAATAATAATTTAAACATTATAAATCAAGATATATTATTTCATTATGAATTAATCGTATATTATATATATGAACTCAATCATAGACAATTATAGGAAGGAGAATGAATTAAATTGAATAATATTTTATCAATGATAATGTATATTAATTAAAATCAAGGGGGTTGTAGATAAACCTAAAAAAATTGTATTAAACATAAATCCATATCATTCCACATTTATTAAATATATATTGTTACACATACCTCATGTCCGAAAACGCTCTCCACTTCAACTAAACGTCCTCTATCATTTGATATTTTTCATTTTTAAACACGATAAGTTATCATATGTCAGTATATTGGATGTATAAAAAATACATCAATGTACAAAGATGTTTAATGAGAATCTATGATAGTTATTGGTTTTAAAGTATATGGATTAGGAGTTATTGAAAATAATATTCATTGTGCTTCCATTCATATTTAATGTAAATTTTGTTTTTGGAACATATCGCACTAAAATATAAGGATATCCCTTGATACATGTTGATTGTGAATAAAAAATTGAATAAAAATTGTATTTGAAAGGGTTATGGTTGAAAAATTAGGACACAAAATATTCAACACATGTTTGGAAAAAAAATTAATTATTTTTCTCATTTATTTTAAAATATTCATTTTATTTATTTTTATGCAGGTAAATAATTTTGACATTGGTAATTATTAATAACACCTAAAAAATAATCATTATTATAAAGTATTTTTTAAATTATTGTCATAATTTAAAAATATGAATCAAATAAATTTTCATCTTATTACCATAATTAATTTTTACGTGAGAATATTAAATGCACATTATCTAGTTTTTTAAAATTTATATTTTTAGATTATGTTTTATATTTTGGATAAAATTATCAATTCTATTGATTTGAAAATAATAATAATAATTATTCTATGATGATTTAGTTAACACAAAATAATTATGAAACCATACTTCAACCAGGTGGACTTTTTTATTATATACAATGGGAAAAGAGTTTTTAGTAAAACATTATATAAATTTCCTTAAATTTTATGTATCATTTTATATATCCTCACAATATTTTTAGAATACTAAAATAAACATTATAAAATTTAATTTAAAAAATAGTTCTAATAACATTAATTTCATTATTGTATAATACTATCCAAAAAGTGAAATAAATAATGAAATAAATATTTTTCAGTATTTCCCGAAAATTTATTATCATTAATAAACATTAGAAATTTCTTTATAAATAATTATTAAATTTTTTATGAATTATTTTATAATTTTTTAAAATAAATGTAGAAATATTATAAATTTATGTCTTAATGTAAAATTAAGCTTAGAAAAAAAAATTAGAAAAAATGTATTTTAAATAATTTTGGTTTCATCATATTATATCAAATAAATTTATAATTTAGAATATGTTATTATATTATATAATATATTATATTTTTTAAAAATATTTAAATTTAATATTTTAGGGAAAAATATCCAATATTAAAAAAAATCATTGAAATGAAATATTGCATTTAAACTAAATAATGTTTAACAAATATTACTAAAATTTACTAATTTTAATTCCAAAATATAATTTTAATACTAAATATATATTAAAATGTTTATTTATATTTAATATATAAATAATATAATATTTTCAAAATTATTATATTATTTATAATCAATGAATAATTATATATTTATTTATAAAATTTTTATATCATATTTTTATTTCATTTTATGAATATTATTTTTTGTGAACTATTGAAAATTACATGACTTCAGTATACCTATTTATTATATAAACAGAGAACTTATTTCAAACAGATTTATTTTAAATGACCAGAATTCAAACAACCATATTTTCATTGGATTTACTTGAAATTGCCAAATTTTATTCCTATATATATACCAAATCGCTTGATCATTCCACTCTCAATTTCAAATGTGTTATCCGTAGATAATATTGTTGACTTTGAATAATACACTCTCCTTTAATGACCATCTTCATGATTATATATATATATATATCTATATATCTATATATATATATATCTATTAGTGATCATTAATGAAGATGATCCTGGGGATTTCTTAGCCATGGATATTTTTTTCATTCTCTTATTTATTATTGAATTATGAACATTAAATTGATGTATCTCATCCATTTTCATTAATAATCCAAAGTTTGAAAAAGATAATTTAACATTTTTTTATTTCCACTTATGATTTAATAATGTTCATTTTTATTTTTTAATACATTATAGGGAATATTTTTTAATCTTGTATCCACCCTGACGAAATAGTATAGAATTTTTTTAGAATAATATACATAAATAATAATAATAATAACAAAAGATTTAAAAACATGTGTGGTTATAATATTCATTCATTCATGTCTTCTATTATAAATTGATATATGACATGGCAACAAATGAAAATGTTGTTGGAATTGATTTAAAAATCTATAATGTAATTGTTTTATATAATATGGATGCTTTTTAAAATAAAAAAAATTATAATATAGACACAATATTGTGTCTCACTCTGGTATCAAACACCTAGTCCAAGAAAATTCTCTAAATAAGAAATAAAATTATTTCTTTCATATGAATCCTAACAACATTTTATTTGAACCAGAAAACCTAATTCTTGGTGTTATATACATATTTTTACTAATAAAAATTTTAATTATAAATGCTATCCTTTGATAATAATTAAAACATATATTAAAACATATCGATGATATACTACAGATACTTACATGACATCACATTCTTAATGGTGTTATTGTAGAATGATCCCCTTTGAACATTGAGTCTTTTGAATCATTATCAAATTATTTTGTATAAAATTATTTCATAACCACTATCCATATTCACTAAAATTATATTTCAACCACAGACACATCTGATATGTGAGATATAGATGTTTTTTAATACAATTATTCTCTAATATTATTTAATTATCATATTAACACTAAAACAATCTCTATATTTTAGGAATAGTATTTCTATGTTCTAAAATAGTGTATATGATAAATGGTGAATAATTAAACAAAATTTCTAGATTTTTTGTGATATTTAAATAAATTACATGTGATGATAAAATATTTTATATTACATTAAAAAGGTATTCTCATGAATTTTAAAAATAATGTTTTAAATTGAATGATAATATTAATATGATGACATAATTTATTAATTTTTTTGATAACACTATTCTATAAAATTATTACATAGATATTATTATTACATATTTTTAAAATATGTCAATGGGAACAATATTTGGGTAGATTATGAATTGTGAAGACACCAATAGGGTTGGTGTTATGATGAATAAAATGACTAAATATATCACTTAAATTACTTATAATGTAGTAGTAATATGGATATCATATATATAACAGTGGAATTGTTATAATAAATTTTTGGGAAAGTGAAATAGAGTAATCTAAGAGAGATGTATATAACCCACATATATATAAATTAATCATGATTTGTATAATACCTCTATCACAAGGATGGAAATATGAGATATCAATATCTCAATAAACCAACTGATATTCATACCTAGGATAGGATGGGGAATATCGATAAATATTCTAATCTGACTATGACAACATAGTTGAACAAACTTTTTATAGTAAATTAGAGTTATATAATATTTAATCATGTTGATATGTTGTTTTTTAATTCTTTATATTCTTATATATGTGTTTTAAATGTAATCATATAATTTTTTATAAGTGGGACAGTGATGGTAATATTATTTATGACATTCAAAACTTCCATAAGGAAGCCTATGAAAATATATTTCTATGTTATATGGAGGATCAAAGCTATAATTATTATCCTTAGGAAGTTATGTATAATCCTATAAGGGGATATTTAATAATGATATTTTCTTATTTACCTTTATGTAAAAATAGTGGGGGTTAATATCGTTGATTTATAATGTGTTAAAATACCTTCTAAATGGTTGATGTTGATATATATAATATTCAATGAATAATATTGTTTTCATTAATCACTTTTGGTTTGTATTGTGGTCAATGTGTTTTATAATTCATATTGACTATAATAATTTAAATGGTTCATGTGATGCTCATGTTTATTCAATTTATCAATTGGTTCATAGAGTCCAACATTGAGATATAAATTTATTTGTAATGGATCCTCAGTCTGTTTGGAGTAATGAATTGAATTCACAAAAAAGGTAATGCATTTTCCTGAATTTTGGTACTGAGACATATTTTTTATTAGACATTGCATTGTTACATGATAATAAGATATTTTGTTTTAAATAAGGATGGTTAGATAAGTGCTAGTTTTGATAGATTTGGGCATATCATAGTATATCCCTATGTAAAGAGAAATATTTAATGGGAGAAATATGATGGTTGGATAAAGAATTATGGGATCATAATAAGTACTTACATTGATTATAGGCCCTATAATGGTGAGAATAAAATTAATCATGTCATTATGGTTTGGTAAATTATTATAAAATATAAATTTAAACTAACACGGGGAATGTAGTGATTAGAGAAATTGTATTGAAATGGGGGTTTAATGGGACATGAAATTGGATTTATTTTTAATTTTGATCATGTATTTTGGTAATATTCATAGGAAATGTGCGACGGTTGGATAGTTGGAAAATTATTTTATAGTTATATAGATAAGAAAATTGTGTACTAAAATTCATTTTATTAGGTACCAGTAAAGGCTTGTAGGCGATAGGAAACACATAGTTTACCATTGGGAACCCAATTTCTATCAAATGGGTACCTATTGGCCTATAGGACCACTATTTATTTGTTTTTGATTAATTAATTGATGAAAATAAAAAATATTCTTGACTCCTAAACAGTCCCCCTATCAAAGACCTCCCTTATTTTTTTATTCTCCGGCCTCTCACACTACCCTAAAATTATCTCAATGTGGCTCATCACTTTCCAAACTTATGTAGCATTTTAATTAAGTTGTTCTATTTTATAATTATTAAAATATTTCCATATTTCATATAATTATTTAAATCATGTACTCATTAATTAATTTTAACCAGAATTTTAGGATCTAATGGTATCATTTATGGATTTCTGTGAATAAAAACAATATCATACAATGTTAACTAAACAGATAACCTATATATTTGAGGAAATTGAAATTTTTAATTATCAAAATATTTACTGCTTTTTAGAAGATGTGTATTAGTTTTTATTTGGGGTTTACATTATGGAATGAAAAAGAAGAATATTGTGAGTATTTTACTTTGTAATAGTATTATATAATTATTCATTTATGTAGAGTTGGTATTCCACCCATGTTGTGTGAATTTTAAAAACACTCAGATACATTATGAACAATTTATTTGATATTTAGTTAAGAATTAGGGACCCAAAAGTTTTATTGAATTATTTCCAAAATTAGTATTGTATTTGATTGTGTCTTATTATTTGGTTCAATAGATTTTATCTGCTTAAGTCATTTGTTTGATGTTTCTATGAGTATTTTTCCACGTGAATTTTATGTTATATATATTATGTATACTTTATTGGCCATGAATACCATAAATATTGGTAATGGTAGAGTGATATATATTGATTGGGTATAAATTCACCATTTTTTAATGGAGACATGTATTTTATGTTCAATGTATTAGATGATATAAAGAGAATGGATTTTTGGGGGATTTAAAAAAATTAATTTCATGTCATCATTATGTATATTATGCCTCAGTTTATCCATTTTAATACACTATATTTAATCAAAATGTATGTTTTGATGGATGTTGTGTAGTTATTTTATATGGGTAATTTAAATTACAGTTATCAATTATTTTATATTATATTACCATATAATTTATCCGAGTTAGAAATTTTTATGATAACCATTGGAATAATATATTAATATTTTGATTTGGCCTGATTATATGTTAAACATTTAAAAGCTCAGTATAGAATAGTTTTTATAATTTTGTCTATATAATTTGTATAATCATTCCTTTGGTTGTCTGTCTACTGGGATGCGAGTGAATGGTGATTTTTTCTCCTCAAAGCTCTATCATATATTGACAATGTTTGTAATAGTAAATTTATGGTGTCATATATGATAAATTAGACTCATTATAGATTAATTATGTCCCATGTTAATTAGGATCATCAAAAGAAATATTTGTTTCTCACGAAACTTGAAATTATTATGTATAGTATTATTTTTCAAGAAGGGATATCCAAAATTTATATTTTGTATATCCTATAGTGGAATTTAAGTTATAGTCAGGATTCTAACATTGATATATTTGATAGTTTATACCTACCATGGATTTCAGGTTTTATCTAAACTATGTTAATAGTCCAATTGAAGTAGATTTTTCATGATGTGCTAGTGATTCAGGTGTCATATTACCTCATTTAGGTTGTTGTTTGTATTTAGATGTCTTAATGTCATGAATAATACTTATAATATCTAATTATTGAGATTAAAATATGTGAATTTTTGTTACACCATACTAATATTTTTATATTACCCTCTCCATATTTATTTAATTTATAGATGGGGTGGTATTGGTCCATGGGGATTCCCAATAACATCGTTTTTTTCACCTAGAAATTTCTTCCACTATTAGTTATTTCTTTTCATATTTATTATGGATATGTTTGACAAGTTATTAGTAGGATTTATTGATACCCCTTGAATGTCTATATTTTACTGAAATAGATGTTATTTCAATTGGAAGAAATATGCGAGTTCTTGTATTATGGTTTTTTGGTTACCAGAAAATGATTGAACATGATTAATCATATGTTTATTATTATTATTATTTAATTTTCTTAAGAATACAGAAAATTTACAAAAAAACATTTAGGGAACCTTATTGATGAGTCCTTACTTATTTTTAATATCACAGACCACGTGGTAACAATTGTTTATGTGAAAGATAATGTGATTGATATCAAGGTAATAGGTTATATAGGGGATTTGAATAGAGAAACTAGATATAGGTATGGGATAAAAGTATAAGAAATTATATTGGGTTTTTTAGTTATGTCTTTACTAAAATCAGTATTTTCTTAATTATCAACATCATAATCACATTAGAAATCTATATTATGAATATTTTTACATTATATATGCGACAATTGTGTTATAACATATTGGTGTTTATTTTTTATTTATCATTTAGTTTAATTTAAAATTTATGTTTTGTAGTCTAATGTTATATGATGATTTATTGTAAATGATTTATTTAATTTGATGACAATGAGGGTGTAGTCTTCTATGGGTTTTTATTGACTACAACCACTAATATATATATCCTATGGTGGATGATAACTTTTTAAGAAGGCCCTATGGCCCCACTAACTTACCTAATGTTTGAGAGAGTATGGATTAGGGATTTATTGAATTTTTCACTACTTTATGTTATATAATATAATATATACGATTTTCAATCATGTTATTTATAAAATATATATCTTAAAAAAAATATTAATCATTCACAAACAATTATATATTTTTAAAATATGATTGAAATTATCACAAAAAATTACGGTATGATAATAATGTTTTTTCTTCAATGTAATATTTTTTATTATGAAATCGTCCATTAAATTTCTAAATAAATGATGTCGAGTTATTATTGATTGTTTTTTAGTATTTTTTTATGGTCATGGGGTATTCAGTTGACATGAATCATAACTTATCATTCCAATTTTGGTTATATATCAATAAAGGGAGGGTATCAACAAAATAATTGGATTATATTAATAATTTTGACTATATTTTTTGATATAATGGGATTATTTAATTTTTTTATTATAGTATAAATATAAGATTTAATTAGAGAATAATGATGATTTATATTATTTGATTATAAATCTAATGTTTTTATTGATCCCTAAAAAAATTTAATGCATGAATTTTTATTTAAATAAATAAAATACTTATAGTGTGATCATGGTAATGTTATGTACCTTTGGAGGAACATTTTTATAAGAGAAATAATTTTTCTACACTAAATACGATTTTGATTTATAAGTAATGAAGAAATGTGATGATCAGTTTTTCATGATTGGGATATTCTTAAAGTGTTTTTCATATAATATTAACCTTTTATATTTGACAATTTAATTCATTTTTATTCATAAATCATTATTTATATTATAAAAATACTTGTCCATAAAATTATATTGTGGAGTACTATGATAGAAGTATAATTACAACGATAATTTATCAAATGATAATTATTTTCGTTTTTACAAAAAACAGTTATTTTCATATTATTTCTATTTTTAAAACACAATATACACCCTAATATTTATTTCCCCATGATCACACCAATTTTGAAATTTTTTTGTCATATTTATTTCTAATAGAATTTATTATCATAAGATAAAATCCTATTTATTTTTTCATCATTGTGTGATAATTTTTATGTGTTAATAATTGATTTAGCACATTTATCATATCATATTATTTAATTATAATAATTTAATTATATAAAATATTTATGTAATAGACTATGTTTTCTTAACATAAAGTTTATTGCACCATTGTTTCAATTGATTTCTATATTGAATTTTTAGTTAATTATAGTATGATTTATATGTTTTATGGATGTAACATTTTAAATTTTCTATGTATAATGTGGAATTATTAATATTATATATATCTAAAAGTGCATTTAAACTATTTCTTTTAAAATTTATTTTCAAAAGAACCATTATCAATTTCCACTAAAAATGAAATAAATGATAAATAATGTAGTTATAATATATTAAGTAAATAATCTAAGTATAGTAAAAAATAATTTGTATTAGGAAAATGTATTTTATTTTATTTTTCTTTATTGGTGGATTATATTATAAACAAATATGTATATGTCTTAAACTACACATATTTATTTCTATAAGAACGTAGAAACTATTTTTCTTAATTAAAAATACATCCATCTGTGATATTTTATACACTAAAAAACATAATTACAGGATTTTTTGGTTATTTTATGTAATATATAAAATTTATATTAATTTTTATGCGATTGAAAAATTCCTTATATAATGGTTCTTGATGGATTTTATTCTATATTTTTTTCAGTATGGAATGAAAAATAATTTTTTTTACTATAATACATATATCAAATATGATTTTTTATATAAGATTAATACTAATATAATCAATGTGAATAGTTAAGATGTTTTTCCATGAAAATATAATAAAAATATATTATAAAAATTAACATAAAATAAATACTCATAAGGATGAATAATGTGACTTTAATTGATGTTATTATTAGAGATATAATTATATGATTAATAGGAGTCATAAAACATAATAATTGGTGATTTTACATGAAATAATAATTTATTATAAAGGGTTATGTATGGATTTAATGGTGTAGATTAGGATAATATTAGGGGGTTTGTATGTTGATTTCGAATAATCAATGATGAATAAAATGTCCTTTTTGTTTCATACCATCCCAATCCTATTCACCAGTTGTATATCCTGAGGAATGTATCTTCATCACATTAGGTTTGTATCACTATATATTAGAAACATATAAAAATTAATGATAGTATCATGATATCATGTGGAGAGACATGTAAATCAGATAAATTTTAAATGTAATCAGTAAATAAAAAATCAAATAAATTTAAAAAAATAACTTCTTATCATCTAATTTTGACATAAAACACACAACTATATATATATATAATAGAAATGAAATATTGTGAATTATTTTTTTCATATATTCATTAAATTCACAATTGGTGTCCTAATATAAAATTTCAATGCACAATATATATATTTAATGAATTAAATAATATGGATAGATTCCTAAAAAGAAATAAAAATAACATCATTATAGTATCCATATCCCTAAGGATATTTTAAGAAGATATTTTTTAGTAAGATATATATTGTATGAACCCAATATGTTATGATATATTTCTCATTAAATAAACTTTATTACATTAAACACAATGATTATGCATCATATATAGTTTGGAAAATATAAATATACAATTAAATTATTATTATATAATGTGAATGTTATCACATAGTCATTAGATTAGAAGGTCAAAAAAATACTGAATAAATTATTTAAAATAATATTTAAAATTACATAAAACCAATTCATTAATTTAAATTTAGTTGTAAATGAAAATAAAATCATTTAAAGCTAAAAAGAGTTTTATTTAGGCAAAACATGTTTTCTGTGCACATTTTTTAATTATGATAATAAATTAAATTAACATATATTTTTGAATCATTTATGATAATTTTATAAATTTAATATTCAATAAAATCATTTAATATTCACTTATTAGACATTAAGTGGCATGTAATAAGAATAAATATAGATTTATGCCAAAACATTATTTTTTCTATGAAATCGTATTCATTGTGCTTTGTGTGATTATTTAAAAATTTATTTTAGTAATTATATTAATTTATTATTGATAAATTTTTATATTAATTTAGATCATCAATAATAATATATTGTAATAGTGTCAACTTAATTTGTGGTCATTCGGAATAGTAATCATGGTAATTATTTTTCAACATCATATGGGTAAAATAGATAATAAATTGTTAAATCTATATGGTAATGAATAAAAAACAATATACAATGTCAATTAATATTATTTATTAGTAGTCTTCAATCAGATATATTTTTATGGAGATGGATAATAAATTCTAAAACACTATGTTTTGTTTGGGATACAATTATAGAATATTATAGTCAGAAAAAAAATTTAATGATAATAATTTTATCTTTTGGACTTTGAAATTGATGGTATGTTTGGAAGGTTCCAATCATCATAAACACATGAAATATTTTTATTAGGAACCTCTTTACTTTTTGGTGAAAATTATTTTTTTAACCAACTTGATACTAGATTTCATGGTGAATTAAGTTTTTCTCTTAAATTATGTGTTTTACTAAATCTTTGATTTCATGTAATTTGAGTTTTTATATTAAACATAATTTCATCACTAATTATATTTATAAAATTATAAAATGGATTAAACATATTTATTATAATTTAAAAAAATGTAAGTAATATTTTGTTTTCTATTATATAATTATGTTATCTTGGAAAAAGGTTATGTTTTAATGGATGAAGTTAATCTCTTTTTTAAGTGATTAAAAAATATGTTCAGGCATAAAATGTACCCATCACTTACACAAATATTAATGTATCTGTTTATTTTTTCCATATTCCATCATATATATGATTTTTTACACTATAGATTCACCAAGAATTAGAGTGATATATATTATATTTAGATAATTTAGGTATTTACATTTGTTTCATTTGCCTCACATATAAACTTGAAGATCATCATATCAATTATTACAAATTCATGATGATTCTATGTTAGAAAATACCTCCCTAATACCATCCATAATTCATTCCCTTAATAATAGAGATTCATTTCATCATGTAAGACAATTCTTATATGGATATGGTAGAATTCAAATGAGGTCTCTCAAATAAGATATATTTTTCTTACATAAGGATTTCAGATGTGAGTTATTTTTTTACATCCTATAAATTAGTGTATACAACCAAACCTAAAAAATACATTATAATATCTTTTTTGTATTATTATTATTATAGGAGAAAAAATATCTACCTGTATTCTATCAAATGGGAATTGAAAGTATTAGTTATGAATATTTGTAGACTCTCCCCAATATATAGTGATGTTTTTAATTTTGTTCACAACTATACATTTTTTTTATAATTATAGATTTCTATAATATAAAGTATATTTACTATAATATTATTGATATTTTATTGTGAATTGTATCATACCTTTTTTGTTGCATCTATATTATTTTTAAAGTATCAGTCATGTGTATTTATAGTCGATTATCCCCATGAAGTTACATATTAGATATTTCATCACAATTTTTTATGATTGGATATAAATATGTGTATAATGAATAAATAAGATTTTTATAACATGATTTTAATTATATATATGTCGAAATTTTGATCAAAAATCAAGGACCACAACTAAAAAACCATTTTTTTAAAAAAAAAATTAATAGTTACCACATGAAATGAAGATGATAATAGAATATTTTACATACATGTGTGATGAAATTTTATAATTTAATCATGTATTGTATTGTATTTAATAATATGTTTTACTTATAGAATATTAGTTAATTTAAATTACTTATTAGAGAAGTTAAATATAGGAACCCAATAATTTCATACGTAAAAATATTCTATCTTATTAGATTAATATTTTAATATAGAATATTGAGAAAATTATTGAACAAAAAGTTGATTATTTTCATTGGAAACATGGATAAAATAAAGTTAAGGGTAGGTTAAATATCATAATAATATTACATTATTTTATTCAAAACAATAATTATTCATATTCCTTTAATACATTTATCCTTTCAGTTTATCAGTGAAAAAATGAAAGATAATAATGGGTGAGGTCAGATTCCCTATAATTTCAATAATGGGAGATAAAAATCTCTGGTCATTTTCAATCATTTATTATCATATCATTAGAATAATGGTTTATAAACATAAATATAAAATTATAAAATCATACCTATAAATTCATATATAATAATACAACATAATGGAATAATTAATGAAATATTATAAGACATAAATCATGAATAAATCAACGAAAATAGTCCATGATATAATATATTAGAATAATATCATGTCATAATGGAGAGGAATAATGTGTACAATAATCACAATAATTAAAATCATATTTAAAGGATACGTACGAAGAAATTTTAAAAAGATTAGTGTTTTATAACTGCATTTGTATTTAATTTGGGATGGAGAAAACCACTCATATACCCTCATTGGGATTCATATAACCACCCATTAACCCACATCGAGATTTAGCTTCACCCACCATGTATGCATTATGTTCATAAAAAGTAATAACTAACTATTTTATCCAAGGGATATAACATACCCACCAATTATATATTCATTATAAATTCGTTTCACAGACAATCATATGATTAACATCAACTAGTCACCCATGCCGGTTAATGAAAGGCTTCATAGGAGTTATCGATCCTCTCAGAGTAGAAATTTTTTTTGGGATTAAAATTTAAAACAATTGGGATATATTAATCCTGTAAATTAAAAAAAATTATATAATAATAAATAAGAATAAAATAAAACTATCAATATAAAATAAATTAATAATTATCACATTTATCTCTATGTGATATCATGGGTCCCCTCCAACCAGGGAACAACACTGACTCCATTACCAAATATGAGATGGGTAGAAACTAAAACTAAATAAATGACATAAGACAAAGTTTTGAGGATAAAACATACTAGTAGTACTACTAAAAATGATTCCATATTTTATATTATTTAATATTAAACATATTATTGGTATATTTAATATAATATATATGAATATATATATTTCTATTCTTTTCAAAAACAATTAAATGATTATATTTTATAAATAACTGATTTTCAAAACCGTTTCAAAATAGTCCAGAGAGCATAAATGTATACATAGTAAATCATGTTTAAAAGAAAACCTATTCCAAATAAGTGTATCAAAATAAATAGTAAAAAAAATTATATTCAAAATAAAAAATATGAACGTAAAAAGTAAGATATAATCAGTATGGTCCCCCCACAAGTAGATAAGGTTTTCAATGCAATGTACTATGTATCTCACTAATAAAATACAAAAACATACCATTCAAAATAAATTTTATAGGATTCACCAATGATTCCATGATAATAACCATTTTGATTAGTTCATTTAGTGTTCCATTGTAATCATTCAATTGATATCTAGGTCATGACATTATGAGTTTTCCAAGATACTGGTCTTAGCATAAAATCCTAGGTACACATGGTTCCCATGTTCTCTAGTTTATTTCACATACCACTATACACCTATTTATTTTTTCTTAACACATCTTGTAGAAATATCTGTAACCATTTCACGGTGGTTTGGTAAAATTTTAATATTTTACACATTTTAACCCAATATAGAAACCCAGTTTTGAAAATATTGTAAGCCTATCATTTCATCATGCCTTTATAGTGAACCCAACTAGAAGGATAAAACCCCTTTAAACATTTATAATATTTAATATGTAAATAACATTAAAACGTTTAACCATTTAATATAATGACCTTTATTAATAGATCAATGAAAAAAATAAATAAAAAATACACATGTCAAGACATCGAGGAAAATAAAAAACAAGGGAAAACCTTATACCTTGGAACAAAAACAAATATATAACATATACTTTTCACAAAAAAATTAAAAAAATGATTTAAAAACACTATGAAAATGCATATTGAAAATTAATTCCATGAAAATACGGATCCTACCAAAATCATATCACCTTTGACGAAGACTATATCACACATACACAAATATACCCCTTTAGTTATATATATTCATCAATTTATATGTTCCCATAACCATGTATAAATATCTATAAATATGGTATGGATATCTCTATATAAATATATATTAACCTATTCATGACTTTGATTTTAGTATTCATGGAGACACATTACATATCCTACTTCAATAGTATCCCTAATCTACATTGAAGAGGTCTAAATATATCTAAAAAAATTCTCAAAACGAAAATTTCAAAAAAAAAACCATAATAAAATTAGTGCATTTATGAATAATGGATTAGAAACTACCCAAGGATTAAGGTGAACTCATAGCCCTAAACCTAAAGATATAGAACCCAATTTAATAAAACCCCATAAACCCTAGTTACACATAAACAATAATAATAATAATTAAAAATTTGTTTGGGTTTAGAAATAGCGTTCATATAATATTTTGGAGAAATTAAACAATGAAATGGAGTAGGGATTATGGGGAGGAGAAGATGAGAAAATCATTGATAAAATTAGGAGTGTAACTAGATCAAGTGAAGTAGGAGATGCATGGATGATTCTCATTCAACCATGGGTCATGATGAGATGTTATGGTGAAATGTTAATCAAAATGGTAAAGTGAGGGTTAATGTATTAGAAAATAAAAATAATAATAAATAATATATTAATAATAATAAAATTAAAATAATAATATTATAATTAAAATAATAATAATTATTATTACAATTTTTTTTCTAAAATCCATGAAGGACATATAGTTTGGATCCACAATCATTATACAGTACATGAACCCTATGATTCCTCTATTAAAGAGGAATGTGAGGACACAAGATCGTAGGTCCTAGTTGAAGATTTTTTTACTAGACATACGGCCTTGGAAAGAATATCAGCAATTTCCACACAATTTTACGATGATGCGACATCATTTCATCGAATAATTCCCCAACCATTCTCTAATCCATACCTTTAATGAAATCCTTTTTCTATTGTAGAAATCATGAAAATTTAATATAACATATAAATAATCCAACAATTATTAAAATAGTTGGTAATTAATGGGTTGATATGATATTTGTATCTTGCTATTCACACATTCTACCACCAGAATTTCCAAAATATTAAATTGATCATTTCAAAAAGAAAGTAAAAATCTCATCCCAAGTTAGAAAATTCACCACCTGATAATTGAATATGAAATAATTTTATTCCACTCACAACTCAAAATTCTATAATCCAAATATTCTAGTATGATAATATTAATGAATCGAACTTGATATCCGAGTAAATAACAAATGATAACTGTAGACTCTTACCCATAAAAAATTATTCAATCAAAAGAATCAAACCTCCTAACACAACCTCAAAACATGGAACAACTAGATCCCAAGAGTTTAATTATCAATGAAACCAATTTTGGTCTATTTCGAGATTTATATAAACATCCATCATAGAAACCACAACCAATTCCATTATTATCAGGTATAGGATAGAGGAATCCCTGAATTCCCAGTCAAGGAATAATTGAAATAGGGTTCACCATGAGTTCATTTTATTGTGTCCTTAAAACAATACTAGTATTTTTGTCAAATCTTATTTACTATGAAAAATTTCTAGAATAAATAAGTATCCACTAACACTAATGTCACATATTAACTACCCATGTCATAGCCGGCATGATCCAGAGGAGACAATAAATAGAATATATATAGTTGGTATACCCCCCATTCAAAAACCAACATGCAAGGACTGACTCCCAAATCATGGGATAACTAACTATAGAGACTAACTAAACACTAAAATAAACATATATTCATAATATATAAAATTAAAAATAATATCCAAGATTTAGAAACATAATATTTTAAAGAATTCCTAATGGATACCAACAATTAAAGTTTACTAATTTATATGAAAAACCATAGATATCATAAGAAGCTGACAAAATTATCATAATAAAAACCAATAAATATAAGATATCATTGAAATATATGCCATTATAATCTACCAAGATTTCAAAAGAAAAAAACATTTCCAATAATAAAATTATAGGGTTGGGAAAAACTCGCATTGTTTCCACTCTAATGTATGAATCAGTATGATGATTAAAGTCATACACACTTTATTTATCATTATGTATAAGATAAAATTCACTCTATGACATTTGGATGGGCCCCTGATAACTTGAATAAATTTCTTCCCCATATACTGGAGATGAAAAGCCCTGACGAAAATGCCCTCTTTCATTTCTCCAACATATAAATCACCTTGCAGCGACTCAAGAATCATTTCTGAATAGTTCATATTTTTGTAATATGATTATAAAAGAGGTATTATCCACATTCTCATAATATGTTTGTTTATTCAACAACAATATGACCTGGGTTTGGTCCAATATTTTGAATTGCACTAGTTCCATTACTTGATTCAAAGTCCAGAAATATTATCAATGTGAATAGACATAGAGAAACTAATTCAATGTTTTCTCAAACAATTATAAAAAAACAATATAGTATCTAAATTAAAATATATGATTAAAATATCTTATTACCAATACTAATAGTCACTTCGAAAACCATGTAAGGAACCTCATAGTCCAAACATCTTCTCATTAATGAGATATTTTAGGGACATTCTATAAAAAACTAAAGCACAAAAAAAAATAAAAACACATCACTAATAAAAATTACACATATCAATCATGAATCACTAACCCAAAATCAGAACATAATTTTCAAAAAAATAACACCCAACAATTAAGAACCATAAGTAAGATTAAAATAATTAATGTAGTGTCAAACAATTACTCACTCAAAAAAACATTAATTTTCGATCTTTATAAATCATCATTTAAAACAAAAATCACACTTTTTATTTTTAAATACCCCCAATGTAATATAATTGAAATCAAAATATTTTCAAAAATCATGAAATCTTATATTCATATAGGGATATGTAAAAACATGAACATTCCACATAAATGCATCATTTATGAAATTTTATATTGAATACCATGGGTGTGAAATGAAAATAATTTCCGCATTTCCACATTTCCAAAATGGTAATGGAAATTTATAAATAATACCACATTTTTATCTTTTTGTAACCAAACATAAAAAATGCTATTAATAACATACATTATAGATAATAATTCATCTAATATTGTAAAAATATAAATCAAATTCCTCTTCAATTTTCAAACACTCAATTGTTTTCACTATTTTCATGAACTAAATTATTTTTAAAAAAAATGTTTTCTTTTATAAACAAAAAAAAAATTATGAAATCCCATTGTTAACACACCAACAACATCTTAAAACGAGGAAAAGAAAAAAAATCAATTGGACATTCAATGAAAAATAAAATTTGAGTTTCAATACAATGGATGATGCACTTTTTTTGGTTGTGTGATATGGAAGATCGTGTGAATACCATGAAATCACCCTAGGGGTCCATAAGGTAAGATAAATATTCTACACATATTTTCACAAACCATGTATAATAATCATACACATATTAAATCCCCTAATATATCCAATATGATCATTTTTTATTTTCTTGAAAACTCATCATTCCACAATTCCAATTATAATGACTATAAATAAGAAATTCCAAAAAAACTCCAACATCAATGCTCAAATTTCATTGTATAACAATTCCAAAACACCATATATATTCTATAATAATTAATAATATGTGGTGATCAAGCACTAAAAAATTAATTTCAACTTAAATTAAGAAAATATGTCAATTTAACTATATAAAAGACCCAAATAACTAGGGATAATTATTCAGATTCAATTTCTTCACTATATAACTCAGGTAGAAACATAAATGGTCACATAAGTCCAACCAATGTGACTCTCATGAAGAATTTCTTGTACTCCGAAGGTGAAAACAATTTTCATGAATAAATTTTAACAAAATTGGGAACTATATAAAAAACAAAAAATATTTAAAAAATAATAATAAAATCAATAATAGCTTTAGAGATTAAATTATTACGTACCACATGTAGTTACATGTGACCTAATAGGTCATACTCAACTATAGAAGCACAATAAATATATTATAGAAACAAAGATAGGTAGTTACTAAAAATGGATAAATTTTAGAAAAAATTGGTGTGAGAATAAAAATTATCATTAGTGATTGATAAAGACAAACCATTCCCTATGGCTTACATGTAATGACAAAACCAATTTAAGCTAGTCTAAAAATGCTAAATAAAAATCAGAATTTTAATCTCTTCAAAAATAATTAAAATTATTGTATTTTAAGAAAACCACATAACATTGTTTTTTAAGATATTTTTTGACTTATAATATTCTTCTCGGTAATTCCCCTAGATGATATAGAATATTTAAAATGGTCATTCAAATATGAAAATTGAAATAGGAATTCCATTTTCTAAAAAATAAAAAATAGTTAAAATAAATACATTAACATTATAATATTTCTCATGTAGGTCACTTTTTCTAATAATGGTACATCATATCATAGTGATAATACCCAAGATATTATCATTCTTGAGTTTATTTAGATGATTAACTAATTTTCTAAAGGTAATAACTTGCTTATATATTTTACGTAATGTATCACCATAAAAATATTCGTGATATCTGGGTCATGACCCTCGTTGATTTCTTAACTACTTTTCATTGAGCTCCCACCTACTTACCCAAGAGTCCTAGGTGACATAATTTTTTTAGAATCCCCCATAACCCTTTTCAGCGCAATTAAGCACATATTTGAAAACTATATCCAATAATTTGAATATGGTTTTTTAAATTTAGGAAATGTTGCATACAATCAATATTTTCATAATCACATTTGATCACCTTTTAAAAAAGACATTCAATTAGTATTTTATGGGAAACCTAATAAAATATCAAAATATCCATTTGTAATTTTCAATATACACCTTGGAAACCATTTGAAATAAATTTTAGAATTTAATATTATCAATATTTAGTGAAAAGTGTGTATGAATACATAAATAAATAATATACATGTAAAAACATATAGGAAAACAAGAAAAATTAGGGATAATCGAATACCATGAATCAAAAATAATAATGCAACATACACATTTAAAATAAAATGTAAAAAATATTCAATAACATCATTAAATTGCATATTACATATTATACACATGTACAAAGGGAACCTACATCAAACATGTATAATTTGATGTAATCCACTTCACACATGTAATCATACACACCTCTATACACACACAGACACACATATATATTCTTTAATTTAATATGATCACATCACAGTGTGGTAATGTATAAAATGATGGTATAAATATATATATGTGTATATATATATATATATTCACATATTTATATGTGTTAAATCTATCTTCTTGGATCCAGAAGATGTTGTAGTCACGAATCATGGAACAAAACTTCCTCAAATATGTCAAACGCAACTAGAATAATACATGAAACCAAAAATAAGAAAAAATATTAAATGAAAATATGTTCATAGGTGAATAATAGATGAAAGAAGAAATTAAACCAATTGATAACTCACATCCCTTAAATTCATACATAGAACCTCCATTAGTCAAACCCCATGAACCATAAGAACCAAGATAATAAAAATATACACCCAGTGAAGGTTATGGTTCATTAGTGACACATAAACCACCTAATAGAGAGCGGAAACATGGAAACAATGGATGAATTATGAGAATTATAAGAGGACAAACTCACTAGAGTATATTACATAAGAAATTGGGAGTGGAACTAGCTCAACATAAGGAGGGTAGGTGAGTTTGATCATCCAGCAGTTATGGGTCATGACGTAAATGGGTGGGGGGAAGGGGGAGACCTAATGATACATGGAATATGGAGGTAATTTGAATAATAATAATAATAATAATTAAAATTTTAAAATCACTAATATTATATACAAAAACACAATTTTTTAATTGTTTTTTGTCCATAAACATTGATGCGAGAATGTCTATAGGGCCTATCAAATGGCCGTGAGACCATTAATATGACCTATACAGACCCACTATTAGGGGGTTCATGGTTTACATAGTCTATAACATGGATAATTAAAACCATTTTCTAATAGATATATATAACATGTATGGCTGAAAACCTACAATTTTCATAAAAATGATTACAAGAATTATTTTAAATAAAAACTATATAAAAAAAGAATAAAATTTAGGTAATAATATGTTTAGGGTGTGAAAATATATGTTTCCTCTAAAAGAACATGAAAAAATTTATCATTTCATTAGAGGTAAACACATTAATAATAAATTAGGCCTTATGAATATTTCATCATAGTAATACAAAAAATTTTGGAAATAAATAATGAAGATAACATTGAATCATTTACCCAATAAATCAAAAGAATCATAAATATATTTTTTCGATTAAAATATCAATAAAATATTTCTAGAAACATTATCATGGAAAATAGTGTTGTCATTTTAAAATAACATATTTAAATTTAAAATATTTCAAAAAATATATGAAAAATATTTTTAAAAAAAGTAAAATGGAAACATATAAGAATTATATAACATATAATAAAATGTGATCATGGGAAAATGTGTTCCATTAGTCTATATTATAGTGAATAATGATTTAATTATTTAGAAAAAATAGAATGTGAGGAATTTAAAATTTGGCGATATGATTTAAGTAAAAAATTATTGAAATTGATAAATTGAAAAAAATAATTGTCCAAATAATTAAATTTGTATAAATATAATGAGTTTTTTTAATAAAAAACAATGATAAAGACCAAAAAAATTTCAAACTAATGTGACAAATAAGGTTGGATTCATTAATAAATTATCTTGGGCTATACACAACATAATAGGGTATAAGGAATAGAGAAAATTTAATATATAAAAATAACCTTAGGGGTTGAAATAAAAAATATTTATTAGAATGATAAATAAAATAATTTTCTCATTATGATTATGATCATAATAAATCCCCAAAAAATGATATATACAAAAAATATTCCCATGTAGATTTTGTAATTTTTTTCCAAACATCTATAATAAAAATAACTAAAAATGGAATGTTAAATACCAGGAACATATCTATGGTCATGAAATGATGTATTAAAGGTAATTTAAATACACCTCAGAAAACAAAAATATTTTCACAAAATTGATAAAATCATTGGAAAGAAAACTTTAGCATGATCGGTGACACTATCCTCATATAGAAATACATGTCATATCTAATTGGAGACGTGACACCATTCTAGAAGAAGATGTAGGATATATGCCCATGTTCTGCATGATATATAAAACATTTATGGATGTATATTACACAAAAAATATGCCCAATTGGTGTAGTTGTGGTGAGAACCTCCCTCCAACTATAGGTTATGATTTTCTCAAATTGATGAAAAAAAGTGATAAAGTCTTAAGTCCTCTTTTTAGGGAATTACAGAATCTTATTGGAATCACGAAACCTAATAAATTTGTGTACACACTAACCAATTGAATATTTATCATTTTATGATTCAGTTTCACTACTTTTAGATCATAAATAGTAATTGAGATAAAATGTAATAGTCATCAGTATTTGATAATTTTCATAAATGAATTCTAGTTATTTGAATTGTAACCTATACATATTCATTTCCAATATCAAAAATGTCCCTATTACATATCTCACTAGATGATCCATAATATCATGTATGTCCTATAAAAACATCTCACTAGTGTGACCATCACCTTGAATATTTCCTAGATAAATGGACCGGTAGTGTAAAAATCATCACAAGAATGTTAAATGTGAATGACCTACTTGGGAATATGATACACAAAAATAAAAATGTGAAATCAAAAACTACAATAATTAATAGAATATAATAGCTATTCAAACAATTTTCATGATCTGAATCTGATATCATGGACCCATGTTTTGTAGTTTAGAGTCTTCATATGATAAAAATTTAAGGCAATGCGATAATACTAATCACCCATGTCTCATTACAAAGTCATCAAGATCACAATGTTGAATTTTAAGACTAAAAATATAGTAAATTATCTAGATTCATGGGATTATAGTCCTCTGATATTTTAAAAAAATAGAAAATGTGTGGCTAACCATATCCCCCATTATAATAGTTCTACTATGATGGGACATTTTATGGTTGAAAACTACAATTCCCACCTTCTAATAGCACCTTTGGAGACCATTGATATTAGAGAAATTACTCCTCTAAGTGTAGTTTCCCAAAATATTCTTCTCATATGGGGCATGTCCCGGATCTACTATGTATATATTGGGTGAAGTACAACTCTTCTCACCTAACTATCACATATGTGACGTACCTCCTAGATCGCTGAGGTATCATCTTGGAGAAGACCTATCGAAAAAATATGTAAAACCTATATAATATGTAACTGAAATCTCCTGAGTATCCCCTATGTGAATAAACCTTCAGTATCACTCATTCATTCCACTTATTAGAGGGAAATCTTATTGTGGAATCCATTTTAAGGATACAAAGTCAAAAACTCTTCTATGGCCCCATGATTTGAATGAAATTAGAAAATGATACACCATTGTGTATCTGGCCCAATTAACCATTCCATTAGTTAATGATTCCCCAAAAATACCCTATGTAATTGGTTGAGTCATTATGATGTTTAAATTTGATCATCCCTTCAGCAATGAGAACCCCATACTTGTAGGCATAGTTTGGGACCTCCCCATTTAGTACATTGAGGGGAAGAAATTGCTCTTCCCATTATTGTGGGTTTTTGATGTATCCTTTTCCCATCATCTTTTAATTGATTAATAGAACATCTATATATAATGGCCCTTAATTTTTTAATTAATATTTTTCATAAATACATGCGTTTTATATTATATATTTTATGAATTATATCAATAGAACACTATCAGAAACCCAAAAAAAATTACTTCCTTGATAAATATAATTAAATTAGTTATATAAAAACGTATGAAAATAACATAAAATAAAATATATCAAAAATTTAAAATATGAAATCAAAATTGTGAAATTATGGATTTTTGAAATCTGCTAGATTCATCTCCCCTGCGACCAATACTATATAAATGAACAAAAATATTTATAAACCTATCATCATATTATTAAATGAAAATATATGGATATGGTATTAATTATAGTGAATATTGAATGAATTAATGATGTGGTATTTTGAGGATATAATTTCACCATTAAAAAAGTAATATAAATGTTATAATAATAACTTGACCATTGAGAATAGTAAACTACTCACTGGAAATAGGAACCTGGCCATTTAGAATAACAACATGATCATTTAGAAGAGTAACATAACCTCAGAATAATAATTTATGATATAAATAATATATATCATGAGTGAAAAGTAATTATAAATATTATAATTCATGTAAATAAATATCATTATTAAAAAAGTGAATGAAAATATTATAACAATTTTTAAAATTTGAATATTAATTTATTTTATAAAAATTAAAACAATTTTTAATAAAATTACCAAAGATATAAAATTATTTTCGGATAATTAATATCATTTTCTAAATATTTATTTTTTAATTTTCCACATTAAAGTTTTTGGTTTTTTTCATAAATACACCAGTTTTCATATGAGTTGTCAAAATATAATATTCTACATACCTGTTGTATCTTAAATCACATCATTCATTATGTAATAATGAAATAATAGTTTTGAAAATATTTAGTCCATAAAAAATTATATAATTTAATAAATGATTCAATATTATATAATAATCATAATATTATATCAAAATAAATAATTTTCCATATTCTAATGTAAAAATTGATTACATAAAAAATATTATTTTCATCTTTTATTTGAAATAAAATGAGTTGTTTTAAGATAAAAATGGTTTTAAAGTCCTAAAAATATTATATTAAATTTATATATTTTGCACATTTTCAAAAATAACATAACAAATTTTACCTTTGAAAAAATATTTTAGGTAATATTTTATTCTTAAAATACTCTCTCCTTATGTAAAAATAAACATTATACCTGGCCTTGGAAAAACAATCATCCATTAGATGAAAAATGAAAATATATGTATATATCCTATTTATTATTTCCTTTTCAAAATTTAGGTTTATTTTTTTGTAAACCTATTCCATTCATTAATGAATTCAATTATTGTACAACAGAAGCCACAATAATGAAAGTGTAAGATTATTTCAAAAACTTATCTCATATTGTTCTTCTTCTTTATATATATCATATTTCATAAAAAATATAATCCTAAATGATATAATTATGCATATTTTTTACATTATATTAATGATTTTACCCTTCTTGTAATTATATTTTTTATGTATTTATATTTTATAGAGATTTTTCTTTATATATCGACAATTTTCTCATTCACATTTTGTTAACCGCTAATGAGGATGTTCCAAAATCCTTATATATCATCGATATAATAGATGTTAATAAAAAATTATCAATAAAATATTTAATTTTTCTTTTGATTCTCGATTTAATTATAGTAATGTCTTAATTACAAAGATAAAAAATATAAAATTCAATGAAATATATTTTTCTTTGATAATTTATATAAACATAATGGACCATTAAAAGGAAATTTAGAAATATAATAGAATGATTATAATTGATAAATTTTGTTACAATGATAATATATATTTTTTTTGTCAACATTTTAAAAAACCAATGTTTATTATTCAGTATTCCAAATTGTGATTTAATAAAGAGTGATTAAGGGTAAGGGGATTGTCAAATCCAACCCCATTTCATAGTTTTATCACTCTTTTATGAATTCAATGATATTTATATTCTTTTTAGTTCATTAAATTTACTCTCACTATTATTCCCAATTTTTTAATGGATATAAATATTTCAACTATGAATTATCTTCCCAATATAATTATTTTCCAAAAATAATTTTCATTCCTAAAAAACAGCTTTTGCAAGTTTTAGTTGTATTTACTTCACTTATAAATGATGACGTTTAATACAAATATATTTTCAATTTTCCATTTTTTACCCACATACATATTCATTTATCAATTCTTTTATGAAATTAAAATAAATTCCATTCCATTCCATTAGTTATTTCATGAATAAAATTGGTATACATCTATATTTAATGTATGAAAATATAAATATTATCATGTGATAGGTGGGCCAAAAATTTTATATCCTTCTA
Organism: Viscum album; assembly: GCA_963277665.1. Lineage (NCBI taxonomy): Eukaryota > Viridiplantae > Streptophyta > Magnoliopsida > Santalales > Viscaceae > Viscum > Viscum album. Next base: position 1,974,781,322 of record OY728127.1, read on the forward strand.
ATTCATTGGTTAATATGATGTATCTAAAAAGAGAATGTGTATCATGTTTGAACAAGATACTAGATTTCTCTCAATGATTATGTTATTTTTATGTACATGTATTGTGCATGAAAATGTTGTTATCTTTATTAACAACTACTTATGGGATTGTCACACTATGATATGAAGTTTCCTTTTTAAACATTTATGAATTTCATTCAATTATCATAATTGACCTTGTGATATTTATGATGATCCTATGAATATGAGATGATGAGGATTATGATCAAAAATATGATATTGAATCATTTTTCTCTTTATTCTATGTTTTCCTTCACCTTAATATGCTTTTAGCTTACCCCATTCTTTGAAGTATATCCTCAGGTGACTACATGTACTATAGGAAAAAATATATTTTATATTCATTATTAAATAGGTTTTTAATATACATTATTATTTATTATGTAAAACGTATTTATGATCAAAATTTCCACAAGATACTGAACAATTCAATCAATGATTGTATAACTGTAATGTTGTTTATAATAAAATTGATGTAATTGTCCTTTTTGAAAAATTAGGGTTACTATATTAGGTATCATATGATGGTTTTGTTTATTTGGGAATTAGGATTATTAATAATTCTTGAAAAAACATATCTATAAGTCAATGAATAATTAAACCATCCTTCAAAAATCCTTTTTGAAAAAAAATACTAATTGGTAACCCATATGATATTCTAGTAGATATTGTTTTTTCCAAAACAATAAAGTATTTAACCATGATTTATTATCTATCTTTTCTCGACCCTTTTTTGTTTTAGAAAATGGTGGGATCTGTGTGAAACCATGACAACAAACCATGTGAGGTACAATGAAACAACTATCCAAATGAAATCCCCAATTCCATGGGAGGTGGATTTGAAATATTTATGGTGATACTTACCTAGCAGTCTCGATCAATTAGAAACAACTTGAAACACATTTAATATCCTACATCACCCAATAATGAGAAACTATAAATTGAGTCCTTTATTTGGATGTGGGCCCCAATATTTAGTTATTCATTAAATACATAGGTCACAAAATAGTGTGTTAACTTAGTGGGGAATATATTTTGGGTGATTAACTATTTTGATAATGAGAATGTTACTCTAGTGATCTATCAATGAGATGGAGTAACTTTACAATTATGTCCGTTGAAAAATAACACTCATACAAGTGATGAATTGGATGAGATTGAGAGGGAAGACTCTATGAAAATAATTGATAACAACTATTTCCATTAAATTAATAAAAAAAGATATAGATATAATAAAATGATCTAAGGAAAATGGAAGTTTAATTTCTTGCAAATTACAAGGAAAAAAATATATGAGCTTACATGTTGTTTATTGGGTTTTGTTATCAACAATTACATGAAACAGTGAAATTATTTAGTGGATTAAAGCTAGTGGTTTTAAACAACACATTAAAAAGACTCTAGTTATCTGAGACTTTAAGAATTATGATGAAATGGATTGATGGGATCTCAAAGTAGTTATGTAGTATAGATATTGGACTATTAGACATGGGGATACGAGGAGAATAATATAGTTTCATTATGGTAGGTAAATTGAAATATTAGTTAATATGATCCAAATGCAAATGTATCAAAAAATATGAAAGAAGCGTCATGGTAATTCCAAGAACGAAATGGGTAAATATTTCACGTGTGAGAGATATGGCCAAAAAGATTAATAGTGATAAAGATATATGAAGACATTATAAAATATTATAGAGTAAATAAGGGAACATCCTAATGGAACACCCATAGTGGAATTCACCAAATGTTGAGGGAAAGGTCACAATGGAACACAGTACATTAAACTAATAGACGATGAGTGTAATAAGAGTTCATAACCACCAAATCCAAAAGATCTAGGTTAATCTTATTTCATCACTAATAATTAAGTGTAGTTGGAGTAAAACCATACAAGTAACACATCTTACGAAATAATGTATGGGAGAAGTTGTATTGGATTCTATTTCAATTCAATATTTTATATATTGCATGTTTTCTAAAACTATTCATTCAAATCCATGAAACATTAATTTAGATATGTTTATAAAAAAACTTAATGGTGTTATCATTGTAACCCATGTGTAATAATATTCTTCGTCAAGCTTGTGAAGGGATATTCTACTATAAAAATTTGTATTTATTCCCATATTAGAAGTTGATGCTATAATGGGGATGGATTGTCTCTAATTATATAGAGAACACATAAACTATTGGGAATAAGAAAATATTTTCATATTCCAAACCACCACATGAGCACAAATAAATTACATGAATATCATTAATATCGATTTTAAAATAATAAAATGTTACGGGTATTGATATCCTATGAAGAGTAAAACATTTCCTAAATAATTGACTCAAAGGAAGGTATTTTTCTAGATGAAACCACCATTGGGACATAATAAACTGATGTATTTCCCAAAGGGTTTCCCAAAATTCCCTCATAATCATAATGTATGTTTATCGAATAGAACATTTAACTAGACACACTACTATCTCTAAATTCCCCAATAGGATGACCACGATTGAACATGATGAGTTAAAGAAGTAATTGGAATAACAATTGCACAATGGGTTTATATGCCCTTGTATATCATCTTTGGTTGAAACAGTTCCCTTTTCCAAGAATATCGGTTCATCAATGTGGTTGGGTATCGATTAACGAAATCAAAACAATGAAACCATAATGAATAAGTATCTCCTACCAAGGATTAATAATTTGGTTGATTAACTATTAAGATATTGGTACTTCTCAAAGTTAGATATTCATTATGGATACCATTAATTGACGTTAAATATGCAAACTCATTAGAATGAATTATTTTTTATAAGTTATAGACACTATGATTTCATGATGTTTCCATTACAACATAATAATTACCATAAATGTTAATGAATTTTATGAAAAAATTATTTAGATACGACCTCATAGAAATAATGTAATATTTATCATTGATATTCTAGTTTACTAAAAGAGTATGGTGGGAAATGAATAGTATTTAAGGATGTTTCTCGTGATGTTTTGGACATACTAAATAAACTCTTGGTATAATAAGTGTGACAATTGGTTTTTTATCTATCATTCGTGGGAAATGTTATATGAAATAACATAATTTTTATAGAACATTCAATAAAACTAGAAATTTAATAATATAACGAGCCAAATCGTGTCACAATAATAAATACTTTCAATGTATTTTCATTTTATTACATGTTATTTTTGAGTATTATCTCATTAATATATATTACGCTAACTATGTTAACATAAAAAAGTAATTTATTTCTATATATAATAATAGGATGAAATATTTAAAGATTCCAATTAAAGGCTAACCACTAAGACTATACTCACACTTCTGATAATTTGATTATTTTTGATATAAAATAATGATTCAATGAATGGATTGGGTAGTATACTCATATAGAATAAAAATTAATATCCAATGACATAGAAAAATTTTTTATCTATGAGAAAAACTACACAATTTAGGATCTATAGTTTTAATCATTGATATTTTCGAAAACAATCTTGAATTGTATATATAGTGATAAGAGTGACATATATATTAATCATATGAGTATAATATTTATATTTAGAAAAAAATAAGCTCATTCTGTATCAAATAATATTTTTAGTGCGAATCATGGACTATTATTCCTCTATTCACTACCATAAAAAGAATGATCAAATAGAATTTGATTATCTCCGTATTAAATAACCTTTTAATATTAATATTATTCATATTATGAAGAGACATGTATATATGGAAAAAATATGTATGGATATAGAAATTTTAATTGTAGGGAATTCATCCCACCTATCCCAAATTATTTTCCTTCTATCAATCCCAAAGAAGATGATGTAGGTACAATGGAATTGTTTTGATCTACAAAAGAAGGTGAATGTAGTAATGGAAAGTATGCATTATGATTTTGATATCATTAATCATGGTGTTCTTTAGATTGAAACTAGTATTTTTGTTTAATAATCACCGGAGATAAATAAGGATCTGTTTGATAATCCACATTGACCATCATTCTCTATCCATATGGGATATACTATGATGTATCATGACCTTCATAATCAATTTTTGGGGGACAAAATGATGAAGGGGAGTCCAAAAAATATATCAAGGATATTAGTACGTTCGTAAGATAAATTAGAGAATATAGGGATCAAAGTTATGATTCCACATTTTACTATAACCATTTTAAAATAGTAGATTGTCAGTATGGACATTTTCAATATTTATCCAAAGACATCTAAAAGAAAATATATGATATGGTTTGTAGTTGATCAACTCACCATGACTACACACTTCATCACTATTCGTGGATATTTATCTCTTAAACATTATTCCAAAATATATGTGAATGAAGATGGGAGGCTATGTGGGATACATCTTTATATCATTTATATTAGTGATCTAAGGTCCACGTTTACATTCTAGATAATTCTTCAATATGATTGAAGTGCTGAACCAAATTTCAATATAGTTTATCATACCCATAATGATTGTCATTCAAAAATGAATATTCAAACATTCTCGGAAATTATGATATTTTACTCAATGTAATTCATAAGATGATGGGATCAACATTTCCCATAAGTTTAGTTCTCATAAAAAACATCTTCCACACAATTATTCAAATGTTCCCATATAAATATATGTATGATATGTGATGTAGAACACTAACATGTTCATATTAAGTCAAAAATGAAATCCAAATAGACTTGATCTCATGAAAGAGATGATATAGGTGGTTCGTGCCATACATTGGCATATAAAAGTTGATCAATGTTGGAAAAATATATCTGATGAAAACCATCAGAGGGACATGTATATTGAAGTTGGAGATAAATTTTTCTTCTAAATATTTACATGTAAGAAATTCCTGTATTTTTTAAATAATGGGAAGATTATCTCAAGATACATTGGCCCCATTAAGATCATTGATTTAATAGAAGTTGTGGACTACTACCTTATAATTTCAATAAAATGGATCAAGTTCATGATGTGTTCCATATAACATTCTTGAGCTTGTATATACCTAATCTATCATATGTACTAAATATAGATGTGGTGCCACTGGACAATAACATTTCATATAATTATCATATAATGAATATCTGGGAAATAGATATAATGTTTTCTGTATTAATTAATATTAACCTTGTTAAAGTGTTTTAGAAGAACTATAATTATAATGATGTGACATAGTCGCTCAAGGAAATAATGAAATGAATGTAACCTTTCATATTGTCATTCATGAATATGAGTTGATTTTTTGGGATGGAATTTATAATTGGGGAAGAATTTAATGATCTTGAATTTTTAAAGGATAATTATTACAAAAATATATGTGTGTTATATTATAATATATATGCATTATACACACGGATCATATATAGAAACAAAATAAAACTTAATTCATTAATAAAAATCATTACATAATATATATATATATAATAATTAAAAATTAAATAAATATTAAATCTGGAAAAAAATTAATATTATGGAAAAAATAGGAAAATATGAATCGCCCATGTCTAATAGAATCATCAACCATTTAATTAATTCTATTAAACTGAAAAAATATAAAAGAGAAAATCGACATCATTGAAAAGGAATTTATATTTCTTTTGTAAATATTATATTGAAATAATTATGTGTTATTTATCGGAAGTTATATAATAGATTGAATAGTAATTTGACCATTGGTATTGTAACATTTCCATTATTAATAGTAATCTACATATTAAAAATAGTATCACGACTATTGCAAATTGTCTCCTAACCGATGGGAATAATATATTATCCTTAAAATTTAGGGAAATTTAAATAATATAAATATTGAATAATATCAATAAATATAATTATTATAATGAAAATAAATAAATATCAAAATTAATAAAACATACGAAAATTATAAGTACATTTTTAAAAGATAATATTTTCATGTCTTTTATAAATGTCATATTTTTAAATTAAATGTTATAATTACCTATGTTAGAAAATTAATTTTATAAAATTGTTAATATTTTTCAAATAATAATTTAGAAAATTTCCCAGGGTTATTTTTTAAAATTTTCTAAAATACTTCAATTTTGAGGTGAATAGTAATAACATAGTAATTTCATGTAAAAAGTATATCTTAAATAAATAATTCATTATGTATTAATGACCATATAATTTTTGAAACATTAGGTTCCTAAAACATATATTTTAATTTATAAACGAATAATTAAAACACAAGGAACTGAATTTCGAAGTCCAAAAAGAATATTCGAAAACTTAAAGGCAAATGTGTCCTCTTAAAAAATAATTAATCTTTTTTTACATTGTTATTTATAATAAACTATGTTAATTTGAATTATAATGTGGTGTAATTTTCTAAAAAATTCTATTAAATTATATATATAATTAAGATTTTAAAAAATTTAATGTTAAATTTTTAACCATTGATTTAGATTTTATTTAATTTTTTTTCAAAAAATACCCTTCTCCCCAATTATAAATAACTGCTCTCTTTTCCCATAGAAAACCACTCCTCCCTTATATTAAAATTCCAAATTAATACCTAAATAAAATCAATTATTCCAATATCATCCTTAGGGATATGATAGAGTAAACCAAATATATTCCTCATGGTATTCTAGTGTCATATAATATAAGGCACACTAGAGAAATAATAGGTCTTTTCGAACTAATTTATCAATTTCTTCTTCCAATCATTCTTTTATGAAGTTAATTTAAACAAAAATTATATAAGATTAAATTCAGAATAATTTTACCAATAAATTAATTATTTCAACCATATTTAAAAAATTTATTTTTGAAGTAATTATATTAAATTCTTCTTTGACTATTATTTAAATAACAATACTGTTAATAGCTGGTTAGCTGCAAATGAGGATGTTCTTAACTCTATTACAGTATTAAAGAAACACGAATTTTTTTAAGGAAAGATTATTTCAAAATGACTACCCGTTAACCATGGAAGTTTTCAATTAAAATAAAATGATTATAATTTTTATATAGTCATAAAAATTAAAATATTCCACTTTTGTATCAATATTTTAATAAAATGTTATTTTTTATTCATGAGGAAGATGGGTGATGAAATAATTCAACATTTAAGGAAACTGGGATCTCAAACATGAAACCCTTTCTTTGGGTTATCCCTCATTCATGATATATTTTGTTTTAAAATTATTCTAATGATACATAAATTTAATTTTAATATTATTCCATTTTCATTCATGTATATAAATGATTCTACATCGATTTATAAGAAAAATAAAATAATTTTCCAAAATATCATCCCATTCCAAAACACATCTTTTACTCATTTTGAGTTATTTTAACTTCACTAAGAATAATGTAGTTTTTTTAATGTTAATAATATTTTACAATTTGGAACCAAAATTATATTCATAAATTAAGGCTTTATTAAATCATTGTGAAACACATTATTTTCAATGAGTTATATCATAAATACGATTGTTTTATATTCCATGTTTAATGCATGATTATAAATATTTAAGGATGCGATGGGTGAGAAATTAATTATATATCCATCCACTATATTGGGTAATATTATTTAAGTCATGAGATAATTAAAATATTGCATAAACATTGTTCTTGATATTTTCTCCATTGTGATGTTATGATTAACTCATATAATATTTGTTAACATCTCACCAGCATTTCTCATAATAATTTGGGGCATTTAACCACTATAAAATGACGTTTTATTTTTATGCATATCATGATTAAATGAAATTATAAAATTATTAAATTGTAATGTATATTATGATCCTCTTATAATTATATGGTTATGATGATTATGATCTCCCATGTGCTATTGATTCATATAAATTATTTCTTCTATGATATCCTTCCCCATTGTCGGCTTTTTGATTACCCTTTCATTGATGTATATCCTTATGATACTATATATTCTGAGGATCCCATTAAATATTTTAATTGGATAATGGATTTTTTTTCAAAAAATCATTCTTTATTATTTATATGTTATGTATTATCCTAATTTTCCAAAGATATAAATCCTTTCAATCCTTGAATGTATTACTATTTTTTTATCATAACAATATGGTAATAATAATGTTTTAAAAATTATAGTCTCTATACTCTCCTTGAGTTAATATATATCCATTCTTGTATGGAATTTTATTCTTTTCATATCCAATGCCTCAACTTTGAATGAAAAAAGTAGATTAAGAAAATTGAATGAACTTCCACTTCCTCTTGATTCCCACAATGAGCATGAATCAAGTGGAATTAGATGTTAGTGATAATAATATAAACAATAAAATAAAATATCATTGTTATGCCTCCATCAAAGGTATAATACCAAACCCCTTTTAAACTAGGTGAGACTTTATTTATGTGTTGATGATATATGTAGGAAAACACATTGAGGTTTAAACCTAATAGAATTAATACATCATCACCCTTGTTAGGTTAAATTTAGATTATGATCTTTTCCTACCTAGATATCTATAATTATTTCGAGTCATTTTCACCTCATCATAATCAATCCAAAGTACTTTTTTTGGTTATATGTTTATAGGGTTATATTTTTCGCAACATAAACCATTAAGGTATTCTCAATTTAATGACCTATACCATATTTTTATTAGAACCTTATGCATATATGTCTACTACATGTTATATTCATTCACACATTACCCTAAAAGTTATTTTGTGTCCCATTAGGATTTACCAAAATATGTTGGTTATAATTCCTATCACAATGTTACATAAGAATCCCCTCCCAGGGGACTGATCCTTACATCAAAACTCTAACTGCATGCCAAGATGATAATATACTACTGAGTGACCAAATATGAATCCTTAATTTATAATTAAATAAATTCTATCATAAATATATAATAGAGAAATTTTGGTATATAAAAATTAATCTCTTAATGAATAACCTTGAATACATGCATATAGTTCAATTTCTAGAGAACTATTAATATGTACATATGGATTCTACCGCATTTATACAAGATTTTTTTTAGGAAAAGGGAATACAATATTATTTTATGGTTTTAAGTGATTCATTAATATATATATATATATTATGGAGTCCTGATTTAGAAATAAATTCCCTCCCAAAATGGTGTGATGAAACAAACCTCACATCCACTCAACAAATGAGAGTCCCTAATCCTCATAGGCTAAATTTTCAGTGTCAAAATATAAATTGTATATAGGCCAATTACAATAATACAATATTTTTGGTGTTTTGGATTACTATATAATCTATTATGGAACCAAGTCCTGGAAAGTGAGGTGAACTATTTATATAACATTACATATTTCCCAATAATTATTGTTCAAGATGTAAACCAATACAATTTTGATAACATTTGAATCAATAACTCATTGATGATGTATTTTTTAATTGATAAATTAAATAAAATGAATAATTTACGATTTGTGATAAAAAAATTATAAGGATTATCAAAAACTCCTCATAAAAATAAATATTTTCATAACATTAAACAATTTTCAATACATAAATTATTAGATGTAGAACAATTACCTCATGAATGAAATTCGTCATGAGTACCATAAACTCTTCTGTAATAATTTCAATTTATTATAATATTATTAATGGACTATATTCATATCTATAATTCAATATATATTTTTCTTATAACATTTTGAATCCAACTTATTAACAAATAGTTATTAATTTTTTTGATTTATGTTATAACTATTTCATTATTCATATTTGATTTACATCTGTAGTTATGGTACATGCACATTCATCAGGGCTCCAACATGTAAAAAATATTAGTCATATCATAAGAACATTATGTAATAACTGTATACAATATTGTAAAAATTCATATATTTTTGTGAGGAAAAATTAATTACATTACTTAATAAATATGGTATTACACATACACACAAGGGTGTGGTTTGGAATTTTTTGATGAATGAAAGGAAATAATGTTAAATATTAGCATAACCTTATAGAATCATTAGAAAATCGTTAATATATATAAAATACATTAAATCCATAATAATAACCAACCATGAATTATTTTGATGGAAAATTATTCATATCACTATTTAGTAGTGGTAGTCCACTTGAAATCATGAAGGATGCTTTCATTTCACATTTTATAGCCATGTGGTGGGAACGATTGTTCCATCATCATAATAACATCATAGTTTATTTATGATAAATTATTAAACATATTTTTATATATATAATTGGTATATAGATGTTGTATGTATAAAACAATGATTAATACAGGTAAATATTTATAACTCAAGAGTCCTCTTCTATCATACAATTTAGGTCGGGAATGATAGTTCTTAGAATATGTCTAGGGGTTTATAATTAATGGATGAAATATTTGATAGATTGGTGTAGGGATTTTATAATCTATAAGTGTCAACGTTTTTAAATAAGTGAGGATAATATGATCATTTTCATTACATTGGGATGAACACAAATAGAATTATATATAGATATAATTGTTATGAGGCCACATTCAAGAGAAATTGAAAAAAGGCCCAAATATCAAAGATAAGACAAAATAATCATGAAATGTGGTCAAAAAATAATAATTTTAGATGTTTATGTGAAAATAGATAACCTATATCTTATTTTAACACAACATAGGGTAAAACCATTTTAACATTTCTCAAAGTAAAAAAATGATACTTTTTAAATATTCATGATGTAAAATCATTATATTGAACAAATGGTGTTATATAAATTATTTTTTTAAATTTTTGGTACCCATTTTTACTTATTTATTTTCTATAAATGGTATAATTTAAAATTAAATAGGCATGTATAGCACAATGAAATCCTATTTTTTAATAAACATATTTTAACAAGAAAATAAATTTACTAAAAATCAATACCCTATAAAAATAATATAAATAATTTTCAAAGATTTTATTGAATATAAAATATAATTAATTATTTATAATGATTATTTAATAGAGAATAGTTTATTTTAATAATATTATAATATATTGTGTGAAAAACTAATTTTATAAAAAGGTGTTTTTAAACCCATTTGGGATCTTACATCATATTCAATTATAATATTGATGATTATTTAATTTATTAGATTAATTCTAATTAAAATATAATTATCTCAAATAAATATAAGATTGAACTCACTACCAGCATATAAATTTTGTGAATTAATTAAAATAAATTGTACCCTAAAAAATTACTATCATATTAATTTATATTAAAATAAATCAATTGTATCAAAATTGAAAAAACACCCTAATTTAATATTTAATGTTTATTTAAAAATTAATAATAAATACAATAAAAATCCCAAATAATTTTATAAATTAATTAAAATTTCCCTAGAGATAATGAAATTGAAATCATTTAAAAAAATGTTTTGGATGAATAAATAGTCAATAATGTGTATTTAATAAATTTTGTTAAGAATTAATCAATACATTTTAATTACGTAGAAACATTATATATATTTATTGATAAATTTATTAATAATATTAAATGATTACAATTTTATTATTATTTAATAATTTAATACTATATAATGGTTCAATTTATCTCGAGCTTTTGTTTAAACAATGATATCGAATACCATATGTTTTTTTAAATAAAATGCAGAAAAAGTCATCAGTTATTACAATGTATTCCCCTTTAAATTAATTTCACCTCAAAAATTTCAAAACACTATTAATACATATGATTATATATATACCTTATCAAATCATTGGGTTATCATATTTTTTCAATTAATTTATAATACCTCCAAATAATCATAACTAGGATGGTAGTTAGGTTTCGTAGAGCATTATATCAATGATAAATGATTTATAAAAAATTTTCATGAAAATAATTATCATAATAAATACTTAAAATCATTGAGTTTATTAAATTTAAAGGATCTATAATGTTCTACCTCATTGTACATACATGAGAAACATAACGATATTAATATAGGTTCGATTGAATTTCAAATTGACCTAATATAAACTATAATAAAAAATGTATCATTATGGAATAAAAATACCAAAGCCTCATCTTTCCATTCATTTCATATATCATAACATTCTATTATAGTGAAATTTATATGAATATGAACTCACGGTCATCCAATTTTATATCTTAATGTTGATTATATATATTACTCCACTATTAACACTGATTTTTCAGAATGTGATGAGGAATGAAAATAAATATGTTTTCCATTTCCCCAAATTTCTTTGGTCACTATTTATTTTTTTCACTAATATCATGAAGTCCTTTTAGATTTCTATACATCATTCTATAAAGGGATTATAATAGAACGATATGAATTTTTGTTGAAAATATAATGTTGATTGAAAAATAAACTAAAGTAATATATTAATCAAAAAAATAATCTACATAAAATGATCTCTCGTTATACTCCAAGGTTTCAATTATTATCACAAACAAATCAGTTATATGATTATAATAGTTAGTAATGGAACATAAAACTACCTCTAGATCATGTGAAATAAAATAATGAAACTTCATGATAAATCATGGATCTTTATCATATATAATAAAATTGTATAAATCAAAGAACATGACCACATACCTAATTTATATCATTGAAATGTTATTAAGATAGAAAACTTATATAATAGAAATGAAATGTGTTCACATTATAATTTAATATATTCAATGATAATTATAATTATTTCCATTAGACCTTTTGTGTATTGTTAGGTCAAAATCAATTATTTTGTTTTTCATTTCAATTTAGGTATGGGTAATGGTTGTGACATATATATATACTTTTATCTCATAGCTATAGATTTTTCACATACATTGAACCGAGTTATATGCCTATCAATATACCTCACAATGTTGTCCCAAATGAAATATTTTTTAATATTTCTATAAATAATCATGAATCACTAATGAATAGAGACTGGTTAGCTATATTATTTTTACAATAACTCCTTCATCAATCATATTATTTATTAAAAAACACATGATTATATAACATTACAAATCCATCAAAATCGAGGATAATATCATAAAAACTTCTCACCTTTATTTGAAGATAATCATCCTCCATCTTCGAATCATTAAACATCCAATGGATATGTAGCAACCCAACCCCAATAGCTCGTACCCAACACCTACATTGGTTCATTGGAATAAGATACAAGTAATCACATATAAAAGGGCTGAAAAGATTAGTGTTCTTTATAAACATGATATATAAAAAAATTGTAATTATATTTTAAAATTTATAATACAATGAGTATTTTAACCTAACTCTTTTATTCCATTTATTTTATAACAACGAATCAATCACAAAAAACATTCTCAATTTATGTGGAAAATAATAATTAATAATGGAGTGATATTAGAATCCCAGTAAGGTTCACTATATAGTCGAATTTATGAATACATAATTAATAGTCAATATAAAAAGAAAAATAACTGAACAACCTCTAATTTAATCAATAACATTAGCATAATATGGAAGGAAGAAATTATAACCATATAACATCCTGTAAATAATAACATGATCATAAAAAACAACCTTGGATATTATAACTAATAAAATAATAACTTTTAATATCAATATATAAATTCATTGTTATAGAATATTTAATAATAAAATTCATAAACATATCTTGAAGGCTTTGTTATATTACTTCTAATATAGTCGAGATATTTTTCCCAGATGTCTATTTAAATGTGTAGGGCCTCACCCAAAAGCAAATATAGTTCATCTAATGAGACCTAATGATGCATCATTGTTTTATTGAGGGTCCATCTATTACTTAAAATTTCCTATGAATTTGTCATTTGAAATGATTGAAAAATAATCAATGTAAGTACTCATATTTAAGACCTAACAGGGGAAATGATAAAACAAACAAATATAAATCAACATGATCATAAAAATATACATCGTAAAATGGTGAATGGTAATAAAATATTCCATCCCCAATAATATTGATCATAAAACATTTTGAAAAATAATAATGATGGTATCAATGAAACATATTCTGAATTGATCACAATTAACATATAGGGTTGATCACTTTGATGAATTGAGAAACAATAAAAATATATTTTAAAATAATTTTGAGATAAATAAATTTTAAAACATAAAAATAACATTTTAAAACATGTAATGTAATAATTAAATAATTTATTGTTCTTTAGAGTGAATAATTTTTTTCCTTACTTATACATTAAAACATTGATAAAATTCACATTTTACAAAAAATATATACGATCATTGTTCTGAAAATGAAATAAATAATATAATCTAAATTTTTTTTAAAAATGAATCAATGTGTAAAAATTTATTCAGTAAATAATTTTGTAATGTTTAAAAATTTAAATAATTTTTAGAAGTCATGTGTATTTATAAAAAAGTATTACCAAACAAGGAGAACAATAAATTCTGATATCCAAAATAATTCTACATAATTTTATATAAAAATGATATGAAAATAGACCTATTAACTTAAAAAGATCATTACTAACCAATGGAGAATACAAAAATTAATTTTTTTATATAAATAAATAATCCACCAATGTATATGTAAACATAAAAAATATATAATAATGAAGATATTATGAATTATTACATAACCACTATGATAACTTATGAATCTAAATCCCCATAAAATAAATGGAATCTGAAGAAACATTAAATACCATGAATATAAATAAATTCATGATATAACACATCAATTTGGTAGTTTATACACAATGCAAATTAAATAAGAGGGGGATTTGAAATATATCTCACTAAAGTTAAAGTGAGATGACAAACCATTACGACATGATATCATTTGTTTGAACGTTATTTAACTTATTGTATCATGGTTTTAAACATGTTATGAACATTCAAATTAACCATATTAATATTTATATTATTATATATGATCCATTTATGACATATTATCATTATTTCGTTAATAATCAATCATTTTTTCCTTCTTTCATTTTTTAATTGCTTTTTTTATTTTTCATACATTGTCATAATAAAAAATTTTTGTTCATTGAATATAGATCCATCACAAAAAGAATAATAATATTGTAAAAATTTTCATATTAATACCTCAATTATACATTTAAGACAAATCTTAAAAAAACTTTTTTGAAAATTTATGTATCTTATAATCCTTGAGACTCTAGGTCAGATCTACACATTAGAAACATTTAAATTTTTAAAAGATAATTATTAAAAGAAGATAAAAAATATTTTATATTTATTTAATTGTAAAAATACCACAAATTCATTATTATGTATTTAAATATACTTATATAGATCATTTGTGTAGTATGGTGATGAAAAGAGAGTCACATCTATTCGTGAAGGCAGTAGGCCACCCTTACATGAATGATGTTATCATTATTAGGTGATTGAAACTATAAAAATAAAAATGATATATTATAATATTATGTTGGTGATTATATCATAAATAAAAATATTATGTCATTAATATCATATATATTCATTAAATGTTTCATTATTAATTTATTAATAAATTTCTATTGAAAAATCAATCAAAATTCTTCAGAAGGCGGTAGTCTACTGTACACATGAGGGACATTATCATAACCACTACAGATTGGAATATAAAAAATGAATATATATGTTTTAATTAATATAATTGTAAAATTATTTCTCATATATCATTTTTAAATATATACTTTATTTTAATAATTATACCTATATTTGATAGGTTGTAATAGTGAAACACGTGTCAACTATTCATGAGGCTTTAGTCCACCATAATGTTGAATATAGATTTCAGAACCCATTTGATATAAGTTGGGATAGTCTTAGGTTATGATAATAATATTAAAAATATCAGTATATCTAATATACTATGGTATTTATATCATCATGTTTTAATATTAATTTAAGTATTTATTTGAATAAATAGTATAAAAACACTTGTTGGATAATTTTATATATTCTTTAGTTATCCTCAATAGGTTTACACCAGAATCCTTCTTATGTCCAATTTCAGACATAAATCATTTTAGGATTAATGGATTGATGTTTTGAAGTTATTTTCATATATATTTATAAAAAAATTGTTTTAAAAAGTGAAAAATATAAAATATTAGTGGCCTTTAATAATTGAGGTGAGAGATACACTTGTATTTTTTTGAAAATAAAAATGTGTAAACATAATGTTATCTTTCTACATGTTTAAACAATATATTAATATCAAGAAATAAGAATGATAAGATCTAAATATTTCATTTTTATTGTTTATTTATATGGTCTAAATATATAAATAAAAAATTTTATGAATGTTTAAGCCATTTTAACAAATATCATTTTAGCTTGACCACATGGAAAATCAGTTTTCACTATTTTAGTAATCAATGTTGCTAAAAATTATGTTGAATCTATTTGAAATATTAATATATTCAAATTTCATATATTGAAATTTTTTCCCATATTCCATTCATATTTTTTGAAAAAATTAAATTAAAATTACTCTCGCAAACGTGATGAGAATGCAGGTTTCCTTTGCGAAAATGTTCCAATTCTTTAGAATTTTTTATTATAAAATTATATTTTAAATTTAATAAATATAGCATATTTTGAATAATTTTTATATAATTTATCTTATATTACATTAAAATTAATATGAAAAATAATTTAACTTTATAAATAATTTTTAAAATATAGTTTTTTTATTTAAAAAACATTATTTTTGAATATTCATAATAAAAATATGATATTTTATAAAAAAATTAAAAAATAACCCTCAAATAATTTTCTTACTATTATATCAAAAATTAAGAAAATTTAATCAAATAAATCTTCAAAAATTAGTATAAAATTAATTTTATAATACGTGTGAAATGAGCGAGTCATCCATATTTTAGAAAAAAATGCAGTTTTTTAGAGAACATTTATTTTTCATTAAAATGGTTTTAATTTTATATCTACTAAATATATAAAAATTATAATTATTTTTTAAATTTTTAATCAAAATAACTTTCATACATTAGTTAATACTATTTATACCTGGAAACATAACGACTAGGTTATAATGATAATTTTTATATAGTAATATTTTAATAGAATAATTTTTTTCTCTAAATCCCATTATTTCAAGCATTTCAATCTATTGAAAAGATTGAAATTATTTTACCTAAATTCAAAATAAATATCATGACTTAATATTTATTTATATTATCAGTGTTTCATGTCATACGTGAAATTAAATATGATGTACATTATTTAAAATATCAAGGTGTTACGTTATACCCACCTAAAATAAATTGTTTCCTCGCAATTAAATCATGATCTTGGTAGTCAAGGGTTATTCATTTTGAAAATAAATTCATTAAAATTACACTTCATTATATGTTTTAATAAAATATCCCCATGATAATAGTGGGAGGGGTGTACAAATTTCTTATGGAATAATATATAACTAGGTTTCTAGGATGGAGAACATTAGTTGAATGTGAAGATATTGATATTGAAGAAAATTGTATATAATTATAAATAGTGATAGTGGTTATTGATCATAACAATTTGAATGATCAATGGATTGTTATGGACATCAAAATCATTACTTTTTTTATTTAACATGCCATATGGTTTTTATTATATGATGGTAATAGGAAAAATTATTTGTTTTAATATTCATTTCTTAGAGTTTTGGAATTATTTTACTATCTAAGAATATAACTAAATATATTCAATTGATATATTTTAATTTCAATATCATAATTTATTCCATTTTATCATTGATAAATTTATAATTCATCCCTTACACAAATAAATTAATATCTAAAAATGAATATTAAGTACCTGAAGCACCAAAATTAACTATTTACACATCGTAATATATATAATAAAATGACAATTATTTCCTTTAATATCAACTTATTATTATTAATAAATTTTTAGGATTAGTTTTGTATTATAAATAAATCATTATATGGTGAAGTAATTAATGAATCTCTAATACCCCTCCAAATGTTAAACATAAACGATTAAATAATTGGCTATCCAAGCATCCATTTCCAATGATTAAGATAGAAATTTTTTTAAAAAAGGCTAATGATTTTTGAAATTGAAATTGTCATTAATTCTAAAATAACCAAGAAGTATATATTAATCATCACATTATAAATATGTTAATACATTCATCGTGTATTATATTGAAGCCTCATAATTATTTGAATAAATATAAAACTATATTGAAAACATCCATCTTCATTTTTTCATTTTTTTAATACATAGACCAATGGATATATACCATAAATCCTAAAATTATTTAAATTCAATCAATGATAGAATAATCCTAATATTAAAATATTCATTAATATATTCCAAGATAATCAGTATTATACAGCTACCATTTTCTACATCAATCATCTCATTATACTTACATCATTTTCTGAACAGTAGGAAAACATTGAGTGTTATATTTCCATCAATCATGTGTTTCAGAAGTTGTTCAATATTCCCATGAATCAATTTTCATTGGAATTAGTACCATATAACAAATGCACTCAAATACTTAATGAAATATTACTTCGAAACAATACTAATATATTTCATTATTATTATTATAATATATTCATTGATTAAAATAATTCTATGACATATGTGTGGAATACAAACATAATCACAATAATCATTCCATATCATATTTCGTAATATCATATGTTTTCCTTGATTCCTTATCTTATTTTGAGGTAAATTTATTTTATTCTCAAGGAATTACATTTTCAATTCCTCATATAATTATAGTGGAATCATCTCATATTTAAATATTCATTCTTTCACATATGCTCATGAGAATGGTGATAACATTCATTACACATGAAACCAAATTATTTTCATTTTAATCTTGTTACAATGGGTTTCCTTTAATAAGTATCACATGTTTTAAATTTATTTTTTCCCTTCTTCCTTTAATCTATTTTATCTTTTTCATCATCTTCTTCTACAGTTTCCCATAAAATACATAATATTTATATTATTAATTCCTTATCTTGTTAACACATGATATTATGTCCTCATTAGATGAAATTGTTTGGAAGACTATTTCTCTTTGAAATATTAGCTTAATCTCATCAAAAAAATAATTCATACAATTTGTATTATGTACATTGATGGAATTTTAATTCCTCATGATATGGGTTATTTATATACAATGGAATAAAATATATTAGAAAATATCATTATCAAACATCAAGTATAATTCCAAAACTTGTGAAACACAAAACATAAAATGAAAATTTTATGCATAGTTAAACTCATAATCATAAAAATGTTTTCCCTAGGGGTATAGTTATTTTTAACTCTTACGTGCTTATTTTTAATTATTATGTGAATTATCCTAAGAAAACACCCTATTGATTCAAACAATCCAAACAGTAAGTCCCATTATCGTGCACCTAGTGATGGTCAATTCAAAAATAATGCACCATTTTTTGTTTTTTCCCCTAGGTACATTTATACTAGAAAAATATCCATTTATTGTATCGAAAAATGGATTTAATTATTACAAAAAACCCATTATCCCATTATTACCAAAATTTTAGTATCTGTTTATATATTTCTCATTAAATTTAATCATGGATTTATGTTCAAAACATATATTTTCTTAACTAAATCTCCCAATGTTTCTACTAAACCTACTATTGATATGAACTATTGTGACCTTTCCTTAGTAACCCATTTCCAATGTCCACATTGTTAAATTGGAATAAGTTACCTATAATAATATCCATATATGCCAAATTTTTGCATAGTTTTGTTAAACAATATACATACGAAAAATTCACACTATATTTTAAAATATAAAATACACAATGTATTTTATCTAAAAATTAAATTATTCCATATCGAATATTACTACATATCCATAATAAAAAATTAATCATATAATGTAGAAAAAGAGATCATAATAAAAAGGTAAACATAGATACTCATTAAGGGTAAGAGTATAGTGAATGATATTAATAAATAATGAATAATTAATGTGGCATGGTAATTAAATAGAACATATTCCATTTAATCAATAACACAATCTTAATATAGTATGAATAAATGATGTTTAAATAATACTATTTAAATAATGTAATGATAAATAATTATTATAACGGATTTTATAACTAGTTAACTAATCTCATGGAATATAAATTACTGATATCATTTTTATGGAAAGAATAATTCTATAAATCACACTCTTATTTTTTAGGCCATAAATGAAGACATATAAATTCATCAATTTATTTTTCTTCGACATATGTATAAATGGGTAATTCCACAAAAAAAATACCAATATAGTATATATAATTGGACGTATAAATTCATCCCCAGTCTATAGAGGTCCCATCCCATCACATACATAGACCAAAGTATTCCTCAAATTAAAGTGGATAATAATAATCAAAATCAATATTAATATTGAATAACTAACATATTAAATGGTAACAAATTCCCTATTAAGTCAATATAATACTGAACCATATAAAAATAAATGGTAATTTTTAAAAAAAATTAACATCACCAATAAAACTAATCATAAATGCACCGGATAAATAATATGGTTGGTATCAATAAAAAATATAATCTGTGGATATTAATAAAAATAGAGGTTTTATGTCATTGATGAATAAAAATACAATGAATATATCCTTATAGATAATAATTTTGAAAAATGACAATTTAATTCTGGATTTCATATTTTAAAACATTAAAAATAATCATTAAAAAATTTACTCGCTATAATTTTGGAATATTTTATTCATGTCATTAATGATAAATAATATTTTAAATACATTTATCTGGAAAAAGACAGATGATAATTATTATAAAAATGATATAAAAAATTTGTTAAAATTTTAAAATTTTAAAATGGGTAAAAAAATATTTTAATAAATCATTATGAAATGATTAAATCACTTATGAATTCTTTTTAATAAAACCTTGGTTTTAATGAAAAATTATTTCCAAATATAGAGAGAAATAAGCTATGTTTTTTGGAAACATTTTCTTAAACTATTTAAGTACCAATTCATGGAAAAAGTACCCAATTAATTTAAAAAATTAATTGATTACCGATGTTGAATGAAATAATTTTCTTTAAGATATAAATATAATATAGTTCACCAAATAGAGATGTAATTATAAACAATCATGAATAATGATAAGATTTTGAAATAAAATATTACCACTTTGGTAAATTGGAATTCATAAACCAATAAAATAACTGAAATAAAATGAAAATTTAATTAAAAACAATATAAAGATATTCTTGGTATAAAATACCAAAGGGGCTTTGTTAAAACCACCAAAATTAAATAACTTTTGAGTATTTAATATGACTCACATAAGTAAAAGTGATATGAGAAACCCTTAACTAATGTTTCTTTTTGGTTTCATGTTCTTTAATATTTATTATAGGGTATTTGAACATTTAAATAAATTATAAATGAATCAAATTAATATTAATAATATCAAATATTATCCTTTTATAACATATTACCACCCTTTTGTTAATATTCACTCATTACGATCAAATTTTTTGATGTAAATTTCCTTATTTTACTCATTCATGATTTGTCACGAATGTTCTGGATCATGTGAATACTATGAAGTTCTGAAATTTCCAAAAGATTAATCCTGAAATAATAATGATATATATACATTAATTATAGTTTTAATACCAATAATTAATGATGGTTTTCAAAAATATATATTTTTTCAATCATGGAGAAAATATGCTCTACAAACGCATGGGTATTGTTTATGATTTTAAAAAATCAATATAGAAAGCAGGTAATCAATATCATAACATTCTAGAATTATAATTATTTCATTAATAACATTTTATTTCATTAAAAATAATTATATATATCATCCTTGTAGTTTGGTTATTAAAAAGGAGTCAAATTTATTTTTGATGGTGGTAGTCCACGCAAACTCAAATGATGATTTCATCTCTAAGAGAGTGAAAATGTAATGAATAAAATTATATTTGGTCATTTTAGAGTTATATATATTTTATTAACATCATAATTATTTCATTTATATCTCATATAGTCATTAAAATTATCCCTTTTTATCTTATATATAAATCATAGTGAGAAACAAATCACATAATTTCAAGAGGTGGTAGTACGACATACAAAATATTGATATGATCGAATACCCTAGTTATTGTAAATTAAATCAGGTTTCAATAGATATAAATAACTACTATGTATATTTATAATATATATTTCATATATATCATTTATATCCATTATCATACCCAATCATGATGGGTGGCAATAGAAAAAAAATTATATCAGTCTGTGAGTAGGTAGTCTGCTCTATACAAAAATGATGTATTCATTTCAAAATGAAGGGATTTGGGGATTTATTTAGATTATTTAAATAATATAAAAACATATATGAATATAAAATATTTGATGTACATTATATCATCACAGTTTAAAATGAATTCGATTTTGTTTGGGGAAGAATTTAAATAAAAAAAGGCATAGAAGAATTATGCCTCTTCTTCACATATCATTATTAGGATTCCTCAAAAATTAATCCTATGTGGTATTTATATCCTAAATATGTCTTATAGAATGATATGAGGATGTTTGGATGTTTTTTTGAGGTTTTTACTGAAATTTTTTTATGGTGTTATGAATACATGAGATTGTGTCCTTTTTTATGTGAAGTGAGTGCTACACTAGTATATTTTTTTAAAAAAATGGTGTATCCATATTTTTCACATACAAAAGGGGCTCAAATATCTTAGTATCGATCCATAAACATTATAAGGTCAATATAAAAAATACCATTTGATTTAAGAAAAAATATTATGTTATTTTAACACATTTCTTTTTATTTAAACTCCATATAATATGTTTTTACATAAAAAGAGGTAAATTTTTAATTTCATTAACTCTTAATTATAGTAAAAAAATAAACAAACCATTAAAAATTATATAAATTATTATTATACAAAAAATGTATTCCATTTTTTAAAAATTATTTCAATATATTTGGAAAATTATAATTTAAAATTTATCATGGAAACGTGATGAAAAAGAAAGTATCTAGAAAAGTGAATGTTAAGAAGTAGAAATTTTTTTTATTAAAATAATATATGAGGAAATTTATTTCAATGACCCCAATTTGATTAAATTATATATAATTGAACTAAATTTACATTACAAAAAATTTTATATAAAATAAAAAAAATTCATTTTCAATTAAAATTATGTAAATTTAAAAATTCCTCAAGAACTATGAAATTTTATTATAATTCCATAAAATCGCCCTATGATAATTTGGATATTCTAATTTAAAAATTTAAATTTATTTTCCCAAATAAACTTTCAAAATTTTTGTATAAATTAATATTAAAATATATTAGCAAAGATAGGCAAAACCATCTTTTAAAAAATATATAGATCTTTTCATAATACATTTCATTATCATTAAAATAAATCTAATCATATCTCTAATAAATATAAATCCATTTTTTATTTTATAAAGGTTTAAAACTTATAAATTTAATAATTTAGTTAGTAACATTCACACCAAACAATTAATATACAAATTTATAATGGGAATGTATAGGTAAAAATATTTTAATATATTATTTTTTATTGTTCAAACTCAGTGTAATGGCCATTAAAACATATTAATGAATTTTATTTTTTTAAAAAATTAATATATCATAAAATCCAGGGTTTTTATATTAACCACTATGTTTGATGTCATAAATTCTATCAAATATGATGCTCATATTTTTAAATATCAGGGTGATATAATATAGATGGTTGAACACTCATTAATGTAAGATATTATTTCTATGATTCCATTTTTAGTTCATGTTCTATGCATTTAAAATCAAGAAATAATGGTTATATTCTAATAATTAACATAGACTAGATATCATGATCCATTTAACTCAACTCATATTCAACATAGTTTTCATTCCTATTGTGATAAAATATTTAGCATGGATACTCATTAATCATGTATATCCATTATTACTGGATTATACTAAACTCTTTATTAGTTAATACTTCCTTCAATCATTTATGAGATGTTTGTATAATTAACTGGTTAGGACAATGTTGAATAAGAAGGTTATTGTCTTCAAATGTGGTCTTTTATTTTCAAGGATTTTTTTGTACAAAAGAAATTCACATCACATTATATATTTCTATAATCTTATTGATGGTTGTTTTCAAATGAATGAATCTCAATTTTTTCATCCTAATGATAAGATTTGTTATTATGGAATTAAATATTCATAGGATTCTCTATAAATTCCATGTGAATGAAGTGGTTGTTTTGATAGAGAGTCATAGTATCTATGATAATAATACAATAAATGTGATGATTCTTTCATGATTTTTATTTCTCACAAATCATATGTTTTATGGAGGATATATGATTCAATCCTGATGGATGAAAATGGAAATGTGGTATTCCAGATCATAACTATATTTTTCATATATATGGGGGAGAGAAGAAAGAGATAATTCTAATAAAAAAAGAATCATACACATTACAATCGTGTCATAAAAGAAGATAAGAAAAAATAATTTGTTGATCTTACCCAGAATGATAGTACCCAGAATGATTGTATCCATGATGGTCACCATCACGATGAGGATAAATAGGGATACCAAAATTATAAATATCTTACTTTGTTAAATAAAATATATCAAGAGTTTAAAATATAATGGGATTTTTTTGAAATTGGTACATTGTTCTTGGCGTACCATCATACTCAGGAACGTTTGTTTTTAACAGGGAACAATGTAAATGTAAATAATCAGAAGCAGGTGAATATCATAATAAAAGAGACCAAAAAAAATGTTGAAAACCATTTAATATGGATGAATGAATTATTAATGAAGAGATAAAGTGATATATAAACTATTAATTGTTTCCAAATGTATTCATCAAGTGGGTTAATAGTTAACTCAATTTATTTTCTATTTATGTGATTTTTCAAGTGAGTCAAGAGAATAAATGATATAGTGAGAATTAGTTTGAGAGATGTGAAGTAAGATTTTTTTGAATAATCTATCATGGAGGACCTTGACATTAATGTAATAATTATATTTAACTATAACAAAGAATCTTTTTAAAAAAATCAGAGGTGTATCCATTTCTTCTAACATTTATATTAAAACTATATAGAGATATATTTTATAAAATAAAATTTATATAAATAAAATAAATAGATTGATAAAATGAACATAGGTCACAAATAAAAGGAGATGTGTACATTATAATTTTATGATAACTGATATACATTCTACCACAAAAGAGTGAGAAGTTATGAATTTTTGGGAGATGAATATGTTTTAGTATTTACTTTTGTTGATTAATTTTTAATAGATCGAAGTTAATAATAAGCGATAAAATAATGACGTTGTATTCATATAATCATCGTACTCTGTGATTTTTTTACTCATCTTATTATCATATTTAACATGTTAATCATATTTATCTAATCATCATATCAGAAGGGGTTTATCAAATCAGGGATCTCCATGTAGGGATTTCCGAAATGAGGAAGAATGATTTATGAATTGTCTCAATCAAAGTCACTAATTATTATATATTTTCTTATTGATTAATCATATTAGGAAGAATCAGACATATAAGAATAGGACTAGGAGAATCATAAAAATAATAATCGTATTTGGAGAATCATTCATAGTGGAATTAGTATGGGAAAAAATGGGGAAAATTCGACAGATTTTTTTTTCAACAATGTCCTGCATGTTCTTACCATCTTCTCGATAATAATTTGAATAATTTTTTTTAAAATGAATAAATTTGTGAAATTTAAATTACTCTCAAGTAATATTATTTGTTACATAATCATTATACTACCATATTTTTTTATAATGGTGAACACCACTATTGGAATTCGTTACATAGTGTTACATTTGTAAAAGGGTATATCCAACTAGATGTAATCCAAGAATTGATTTATATGGTATTGTGTGGTATTGGATAATTTACAAACCATTATAAGGATGTAGATATTATAATTGAACAGTAAACCATGTTAATAGTAGTGTTCCTTTGATTTATTGTTGAGTTATTTTTACCAAGGAATTCAATCATTAATATGAGGCGAAGGCTGGTTCATGGAATCAAAAAAGAAAAAGTATCACAAATTCACCCTTCCACTCTCATTGATACAATCATCCAGAATGGGATGTTTCAAGTGGTATTAGAGCATATGTTCCCTTGACTTATTTTTTGGTGAATGAAAAATTAAATTTTTGGATCAGTAAAGGTATTCTGGTAATTTATAGAAATAAGTTTTATATATAGACTGATATAATGATTCTATATATTATTTAGATCTTTTATGATGTTCTTGATACCGCAAAAGTTGGGTTTCATACCATTGACAATAAATCTATTGTTACATATTTTAATAAGAATAATTTGGAGAATTATGCAAGTAACAATAATGTTATATTATCATGACTTTTAGAAATTTAATTCTTAAGATTGAAAGGTGTTACCCTAGAAAAAGTTATATGTAAAAATTGAAAAACATTTATGAAGGTAATACAAATTTTCTGAATGGAAAAGATAGAAATCTGGATATTGGAATATGAAGTCATGAATATGGGTGAGAATGAATATTTTGTGGACTTCTTTAACAAAATAAATGACATTTTGAGTTCTATCAGTTGCCTTAGTGAAAATTTTGATTATTCTATTGTTGTTGAAAGGATCATGATAATTCTTCCTGAAAAGATTGATGTAAAATTTTCTTCACTAGAATATCGAAACCCTAAAACCAATTTTATTGATGATTTATATAGCTCTCTCATAACTTATGAAATGATTAGGAATAATTCTAAGAAAAAAAATAATTGTGATAGGGAAATGTCCTTCAGGTCTATAATGAATGATAATTTAGTTAATATTCATATTTAGGATGAAGTTGGTGTATATTATTCTAATGATGAGGTGTGTAACAATATTGAAAATAATTTTTCATCTTTATCCAAAAAAAACTGTAAATATGTACAATGAAATGCAACGGGAAACATAACATGTAATTTTTTGAATGTGGAGATTTTGGTGACTCTCCTTCCAATTTTCCTCAATGAAATAATTAAGAGGATAGTGAGGAAGAACAATGTAAAACAAGAATATCATGGAACAAACATGGTAACAATGTAAAATTTTATTCCACATGGAAATAAGTGTAATTATTAAATTCCAATAAATGATGATTATTTTCTAAATATCAATTAGGAGGAAGTGATGTATAATTTGAAAAATAATTTTTTTATTGAATTTAAAATACATTTATTATAATAGTCAATGATGAAGAATTCATATGTAATAGTTATAAAGAAAAAGAAACACAACTTGAATGTCACCTGAAAGAAGAGTTGAAAGAAAATATATGAATATTTAAAATACTTGGGGAGAATAACAAGAATTGTGAAAATGGATATTCTTTCATAAAATACATTAATGTATTCTAGATGATAAATAAATGCTGGTAAAATATATTTAATATTTCAATAAATATATTAAATTAGAAGAGAGTTATAATGAGTCTCTATAGTTGAAATTGAAGGAAAAATTATAAGAGTTGTAAATTTTACAGATAAATCTATCTAAACCATAGTGGAAAAATACAAGCTTTAGAAACACTATCATTGATGTTGTTGAAAGTTCTACTAATGGAAAACCTATGAATGTTCAAAAATATTTACCTTGAAATGGATAAAATAATAACAGAATTGTGATTGAGAACAAAAATTTAGGAAAAGTTATGTATGTGGCCAAGACCAACAATTTTGGGAATTCAAAATTAACAAAGAACCCTGAGTCTGAATTTTGTTTTTAAACAGTCTAAATCTATAACGGATTCAAATATGTCTACTTAGAATAATGTATAATCAAAAAGGAATAATTTGATTAACAATATAACGGGTTTTCCTCCTAAAAGGAAGAGAAAAGGGTAGTTGAAAATCTTTTTAAAATTCTAGTGAGTAGAGAAGATTTATTATAAAATAATTTTTTATGTATATTTAAATTATTATAGTACATTTATACATATAGAAAATATTGGTTTATTTGACCAACAACATTAATATTATTCAACATTTCATTAAAGGAATAGTTTTAGGGATATAAAATCCCCCCAAATAACAAATTCTGAGAATATTATTTTAATGTAACCTAAAAAGGATGGAGTAAATATTTAAAATTGGTTCCAACCTTAGTAAACTATTTGTGAGAGATTTGATCAACATATAAATAATTTAAGTGGATGGTTTTCTTTGTTACATTCATAATAATATATTCTTAAAAATATTGATAATCCAAAGATAAAGGAATAAATTGAAGAGGGGAAATATTTTTTTAAAACTACATTGAATGATAAAAAATTAGAGAATCCTTGAAATCATGATAATTTCATTTTTATCTTATCTAACATGATATTAGAAATTGATGAAAATGTAAAATACATTAATGAAATAATAATGTTAATTATAAATGAAGAATCCTTGAAAATTTAAGGTGTGGGATCATCCATCACTGGGAAAGAATATATGAAATCCACGGAAGGATTGTATGCTGATGGGATGAAAAAAAACTGCTAATCCAGTCCCAATTTTGTGATGACGATAACAATTTTATCTTCATAAAATATGCATTTTTTCTGAAAAGTGATAAATACAGATCAATTAATATAATACGTTAACGTACAAAGTTAATTTTTTTATATTGGTGAAATACAAAACTTTTGTTACATGTGTATGGTGGAAGAGAATAAACTGTAGTAAAAAAGGCCGGGACACATATATCAAACAAACAAGACATAGTTATCAAAAGCAGATAGTTCCGAAAATAATACAAATTATCAAAGAATAAAATCTTAACATTTCATTATTATTCCTAAAAGAATTAATATAAACGTTGTGCATTAGAAAGTCGTGATTTAATCAAAACAACCCATAGAATTGATTCCTTGTGATATTTTTGGGCTGATGGGAAAATAATATTATATATAGATAAATAATTCATCATAATCATTGATGATTTTACACTCATTACATGTTTAATTTAATTGAAACAAAACATAGATTCATTGAAAATGATAAAAATTTTCAGAAGAAAGGATGCCAAATAATGTGAGTATTCAGTAATGAAGTTGAGAACATATAATGGTGGTGAAATAATAAATGTATAATTCTATATTTATCACGAGAATCATGAAATTCAGAATGATTATAGTTTCCCATACACTCCTCAACAAAATGGGGATTTTAAAATAATTAATATAAGTTTGATGTAAATTGGAAAAACAGTGTCACTTGAACATAGTTTTTCTAATTAATTTCAGAGGAATTTCATGATTACAGCTATTTAAATTAAAAACAAATGTTTCTACAAGCCATAATATTGACTGAATATATATGAATTTTTTTATGGAAAAACTACATTTCTGAATCACTTATGATTTTTTGGCATTCCTTCTATCATAAATAATACAAGTGAAAAATTGGGATTGATTAAGATGAGAGGATTGGATGGGACCATTCATGGATATGATTTAGAAGTAAGAGTATATATATTCATAAATAACAAAAAAAACAATTTCTTATTATATTTATGTCTATGTAATTGAAATAGGTGATCAAAGCAAATTTATATATAAATGATAGCTGGTGACGTTGACGAAAATAATTCAGGGCGAGGTACAATCAATTCAATTCCTACTCAAGAATAAAAATATGGCTCACATATTTCTATTGATGGGGAAGATACATGAAATTGTAATCTGAGGTTGAGGAGGAATGTGTACACTCGTAATATAATTGGGGATCAAAATTAGAAGGTTCAAACAATAAGAACAACAACTTTTATATAAAATACTTCTTTATAATCTATTTTGGTTCCGAATAATGTGAAAGAAGATATTGATTGTCTAGAATGGGTTCAATACATGGATGAATAGTTGGATAAAATTGAAAAAAATGATAAATTAAAACTCTTACCAAATACTTAAAACAAAAACATTATTAGTCCAAATTGGGGTTTTCAGAATAATATTAATGAAGAAGGTGATATTATAAGAAACAAAGAAACATTGGTATGCAATGGGTATTCCCAAATTGATGTTATTGATTTTGATGAAATATTTTATACCATTGAAATACATGAATAAATCTTATTATTTATTAAAAATTTTCAGAATTAGGGTTCAATATATTTTAAATGGATGTTAAATCAATGTTCTTGAATAGTGTTCTTGAATAGGAAATGTATATTGGTCAAACATGTGGATTTTTTATTGGGAAATATGAAAGGTATATGTGCAGATTAAAAATGAATTTTTATAGCATAAATAATTCTACAATGGAATGGAATTAAAATTTAAATACAGGGTTAAGTATGGTGAATTTTTAGAAAGGAAGAGTGTATAATAGTCTCTACATCAAGTAATGTCTAATGAATTACCTCATTGTGATTTTTTGTGTGATGATATTTTATTTATTGGGAATGATAGTAGAAATTTTTATAAGTTTACTCAGGAAATGAAAAAGTTATTTTATATGTCCATAATAGGGGAAATGAAATACATTCTTGTCTTACAAATCATTTAGCAGGATAAATACATTTTCCTTTATCAAGAAAAGTATGCTAATTAACTTTTTAATAGGTTTGGTATGAAAAAAAACATAATTCCACACTAATATCAATGGGAAAAAAGTTTTCAATATTTGTAGAAGGAATATAAGTTGATCAAAAATAAATTTTAATGTTGATTGGATGATTATTGTATTTGACTTCATCAAGATCCAACATTGTTTATGTTGTTACCTTATGTGAAATATTTCAAAATTCTCCTAAATAATCACATATACGTGATGGAAATATAATTATTAGATATATCAAAGGTATAAGAGAATTCACAATTAGGTATGGTATCTTAGATTGTATTTATTTATTTATGGATATTAATATGTTGATTAGGGAGGAAATAATGATGATAGAATATACACATCTGGTGAAGTATACATTATAGGAAAGAATTATGTTTTCTAGAATTCAAGGAAATGAAATTCAGTAAATCCAAGTATAGCTAAAGTTGAGTATGTTCCTCCTACTCAATCCACTATTCATCTTTAGTGGATGAAATCCCAATTTCAATAGTTTTTTTTGATGTTTTGTTACCCTTATTATTAGGTTATAATAATCAATGTACAATCAATCCAAAAAAGAATCCATTTTAACATTACCAATCAAAAAAGATTGATATCATAATTCATATCATCATAGAGCACGTGGATAATAATGAATAGAAGATGGACTATATTCCCACATCGGAACAATTTTTTGATATATTCACATAAGCATTATCATAGGAATCACATTCAATCTCCTTTTTCAAAATGAGTGTCCATCCACCTTCCCTTCATGGTTAATATATGTGTTTAGTTCCCATATACCATCTTATCATTGGATAGTGTTATCAAGGGGGAGAATGAATTGTTTCAAAAATCTATCACAATTCATGTTAAAAGAGGGAGTTATGTGTAATCAGTAAATTCAGTATTGTTTTTTTTGTGAACTATTCTACCTATTTTTCTAGTGGTTATTGGAAATAAATTGTATTTATTTCTATGAAATAATAAGATTTAATAAAAAAAGAATTATTTTTTCATAACTACTACTTTTGGAAAGCATGGTTATGATGTTAATGATTCATATTTCCTACACAAAGTTGGGTAATTAAGTCTCAGAATGTTGGATATGTAATCTATTTCTTGAGAATACAATAATTTTTTACTTATGAGACATTGTAGACCACAATATCCAATAGGAGATATTCTTAAGACCATGCTAAAGAGGAAGGTTCTCATTTTCAAATATTGTATTCTTTTTTCAATTAAATTGTTTATGAAAAAAAAATCAACTCACATAATATTTGCTAAAAATCATGTAGATGGTTGTATTTAGTAGAATCAAAATCACATTTTCTATTATAACAAGATAAATGGTCCTGATTTATATAAATGATCATTAGATTCACATTTAATTTGGTATTGAATAAGTCTATGTTTTGATGGAGAACTGGTGTATCTATGATTGTGATAAAATAAATGTATTGATGGTTTGATGATTTTTATTTCACGTAATTCATATGTTTATTGGAGAACATATGATGCTGTCTTAATGGATGAAAATGGAAAAGGGGTATTCCAAATAATATATTTATTTATTTTTTCTTGGTCTATGAGAATAAAAATATGTGGTCAATTGGAAAATAATCATACCCAATACAATCCAATCTAGTAGGAAGTTATGAAAAAAAATTGGTGATCTTACCCAAAATTATTGAACCCAAAATGATTTTATACACGATTTTCATTATCATGTTTATCGTATATTCGGAAAATATTCATAGAATGATTGTACTATAAAAAAGTATAATCATGCAGTGTTAGAAACAAAATATGGTTTTTTTGACTATTCTCCATCCTACTTAGCGAACCATCATATTAACGAAGAGTGGTTTACAATAGATACTGATGTAAATGGAATTAAGAATAATCTGATGAATATCACAATGGTATAATCCATTGAAAAATATAGTTAATCATTTAATATGGTTGGATTAATTTCTGATGGAATAGTGGAATAAATATATAAAATATGGCTTTTTTCTAAATGTTTCCATCAAGTGGGTCAAGAGTTGAATCTCATTGTATTCCATTCATATAAAAATTCAAGTGAGTCAAGAGAAAATATGAAATGGTGAGAAATAGATTCAAAGTATAGATAAATCAATTTGATTAATATGTTATCATATCGGTATTGAAATTCAAAACATAATTTCATTGAATTGATATAGAGCATTATATTCAGAAAAAATTAATGGTATACATTTCTTCATACATTTAAATCCAATTGATATTTTATTTTTTAAATATATTTGATTGATATGAAGAAGAGATTAATGTTAAAGAAAATTTGATAAGAATTCATAAGAGTTGATGAATTCCAAATAAACCTGAGATTTTTGTGAAAAATGATATTTGTGTGGTTTTATATAAGCAGGAAAGGTTTTCAGATA
Organism: Viscum album; assembly: GCA_963277665.1. Lineage (NCBI taxonomy): Eukaryota > Viridiplantae > Streptophyta > Magnoliopsida > Santalales > Viscaceae > Viscum > Viscum album. The sequence continues at coordinate 1,974,814,519 of OY728127.1, forward strand.
CATGACATAACAACATATGTGTCACAAATTAAAGGAACAAAAAAACAAAAAACATTTTTTATGTTTTACTTTTCACAATAGAAGAGAGAGACTCTATGTGTTTTAGATGGAATGAGAATTTAGTGTATTCTCATGTGTTGAACAGTTTTTGACGATTTGAAGTGAATGAGAATAGGAAATATCCCAATTTTTTATTCATGTAATTAGCATACTCAGTGATTTTTGTACTAATCTAATTACAATATTCTTCTTTTCAATCGTATTCAGATGATTATCAAATTCATATGGATTTATGAAAATGGGGATCCAAAAGCCTTGATTTCCTGACTATGGAAGCCGGAGTTATGAATTTCCTCTATCATATTTAACTATTTTGATATATTTTCATTTTAATTAATTGTATTTTGAATAATTGGACTCAGGAAAAATAGGATTGGGAGAATCATACGGAGAAGAATCACATTGGTATAATCCTACAAGGAGGAAACAAACTGGGAAAAAATTCTGGTAAAATTCGAATGAGTTCTCATTAACAATGTCTAGTATTTCCTTCTAATCATATGGGTAAAACAATGAATATTTTTTTTCATTTGAATACATTAGTGAAATTTAAAATAATAAAAGGTAACATCATTTATTACACAGTCATTTTATGATGTTATTTTTTTCTACGAGGGTAGACAACACTATGGGAATAGTTTACACAGTGATACAAAAGTAAAAGGGTATTTCCTACTCATTGTAATCCATGGAATTATTTCTTTTCGATTGTGTGGTATTATATCATTTCTAAACCATACGATGTACATAGATATTATTGTTGAATAGTGAACCATGCTAATAAATGTTTTACTTTGGATGTGTTTTTGAATTATTTTCATTAGGGAATTATATAATTAACATGAAGTGATGGTTGTTTGAAGGAATCATAAAAAAGGATCATAGATTTACCCCTACCCCTTTCAGTGATACAATCTTCTTGAATGGGAAATTTTATATGGAATAAAAGTGTAGGATCCCTTTTCATACTCATTGTTGAATGAAAATTTGAATTTTGTGAACAATAATGGTATTTTGGTCATTGGTGTATATATTTATCATATATATAAAGATATAATGTTTCTTTATCTAATTTCTATCAGTTATAATGTTCTTAAAGATGAAAAATTTTGGTTTCATACCATTGTGTATATATATCATATTACATTTTTAAATTGTCATCACTTTCTGAAAGTTAATTCATATGTTTGAAAAGTGTTCCCACATCCAAAATTATATAGTATAAATTGAAAAACATATATGAAGGAAATAGAAAATGTGTATAAGGAAAAGTTACAAATATATAGGCTAAAATATGAAGAGATTAATATGGGTGAGAATGTATCTATTATGAAATTTATTACCATGAAAAATGAAATTTTCATTACTATCAGATGTCGTAATGAAATGTTGGATAACTGTACACCTATTGAATAGATCTTGAGAATCCTTCTTGAGAAGTTTTATGGAATGAGATGAATCATCGAAGAAACCTATCTTCTTCGGCAATACCCTAACCCTAATGCTGCAAAACTTTGCTCCCCCCTCTCGATCAGAGGGGGGGGGGGCTGCAAGCTCATGGAAAGGACAAGGCCTTCACTCTTTTCACAAATCATGAATTTTTCCATCTTTTTCAAGGATTAAAATCTCACCAAATGTTGCTGATCTGTTTCAAGGAGCACCTCATCTTAATCATTCCTCGGTAGAGCATAACGGTTCATCAGAACTCTGCAATCATACACTGGTGGATCGGTTTCACCATTATTGTCCTTCAGTTGATGATTTCGAAAATTTTATTTTCAATTCATGGGATCTTCAAGAGAACACGGTAGTCGGCTTTCTCGAATGGAATAATTTGATGATTCATTTTTAGACGGAAGAAGAAATATTTACTGCATGGTCCCGTTCCCCTTGAAACTGCAATGGAGACTCATTTTTTCTTCTTCGATGGAGTTTTTATTTTCACATGAGGCGTGACCACTCGACGATGGCGATTTGGGAGAGTCTTTCTAGTCTCCCACATTCCTTTCAAAACACCTCTATAATGTGCTCCATTAGAAATTTGATCGGCTGGTATCTATGTTCTGATCGTCAGACGATGGTCATCTTTCATCACATTTTCCCACGGATCTGTGTAGAAGTTGATGTTTCAAGGTCTCCTATAAATTTGGTATGGATTACAGATGGTAAGGATTTTTTGTGGAAGAAGGATGTTATGTTTGATTCTTGGATTCCCTTTTGTGTTGCATGTAGGCGTCTTAAACATGTTGTTTCAGTTTTTTGAAGTAATTGTATGGCTGGGGCTTCATCGGGGGATTTGATAATGGGTAGTGCATGTCTAGAGATGTCCAGGAGTGTTGGGTCACAGCGCGAGGAGGGTGCTTAGGATCTGTTTTCTTCCTCTACACATGAAGTGAATCTTCGGGCTGCTATGGTTCAGGATGCGGAATGTTCTGGTCCTGAGTCCACAATGCAGGGGAAATTTCAGGAGGAGGTGGAGGAGAGGCCACAAGACCCGACTGTGAGGAAGGTATTTTCTTGTATAAAGGGGGATCTTGGTATTCCAATGGAATTGAAAAATCAGGATTCATGTGACCGGCAGTAGGAGCATGTGCCTGAGCAGCTGCTGGATGTAGCTGTTTCTGAAATAAGGGTAGCAGATGCCTATGCAGAGTAGTGGACAGGGCATGAGTATGTTGCTGGAGGGATATAAATCATGGTCTCCGCTAGCAATATTTTTCTGGAATTGGATCAAGCAGAAGAATATGATACAAGGAAGGAGGAGGGCCTATTGTATGATGATCTCTCCCATGCGGGTGCGACAATTGGGAATACTGTTACGCAGGACATTGTGCAACAGCCACAATGTCTTTCCATGATTGAGTATAACACTCAAGATCAGAAAGAGCTTGGATTGCGGTATCAAGAAGTGGAAATCCCGGGAATGTGGGGTGATATTTCTGCTAGTGACAATGAAAATGTGAATGGTATAGTTCAGATGCCTTAGAGTGATGTGGTTCAGGGTGTGGGGATGATGATATATAAGAATGAAGATGTTATGACTGCCCCACCATAGCGGAGGTCGGGAAAAGATTACTCCTATCTTCCAAGGTCGGTGCATACTAGATCTTCTATTGCGAAGGAAAGTGGTGTTATGTTGTCTTCAAAGGAATTTTTGTCTATGGAAACGCTGAATCTGAGAAGAAAATATGCTAAGGTCATCAAACAGTATGGAAGCTCTGAGTTGGAAACCGCTTCTGCAAATGATGGAGGATATAGTGGATGTGGCGATGGGTGTGATTTTTATGATCTGTAGTTATTTTTTCTACCCTACTGTACTGGGTTGACGTTTTCTTTTTTATTAATAAATGGTCAGAGGCTTATCTCTGACTGATCATTCTTGGTCATGTTTTTTGGATGTCTTTCTTCATTAGAAGACAGAAATCCTAAAACAATTTTTCTTGATTATATATATAACACTCTCATCACTTATAAAATTATAAGGTAGAAAGATATGAATGAGAAATTTAAATGTGATAGGGAAATTCATTTTAAGGATGCAATGAAAGAAAATTTAATGGAGATACATATTGAGGAAGATGCTGGTGAATCTGATTCTGAAGATGATTTATGTAAAAATCATGACAATATTTTGTTGTTGTTTTATAAAAATGTGTACAGATGTAAAAATAAATACACAGGGAAACATCACATGAATTTTTATAATATGGTGATATTGTTAAATATGTGACCAATTTTCCTTGAGTAAATAAATAATATGATAGTGCAGATAAAGAAATAATAACAAGAAGATAATGGAAGAAACATGGTGAAAATCAAAAATTGTATTCTATAAGGAATGATAGGTAACTCTAAAATTCCAAAATAAGAATATTCTTCTCAAAAGATGAATAAGAAGAAGGTAGTGATATAGAATTCAAAAAATTATTTGAGTATATTGTCGAAGTTACTTTTATTGCAAAAGATAATGACGAAGAATTCAAAAGATGTAGTTCTAAGGAAAAAACTCATATAGAACATCATTTGAAAGAATATTCGAATGAATTTCTGAAAAATATTTTAAAACATTATAATAGAAATAAAAATTTTGAAGATGGTTATTATTTAACAAAATCATCCGGAGTTTATTCTAGATGAAAAATAATGTTCAGGAAAAGATATTGATAATTTCTATATATCTAATGAAGAAGAAAAGTATCATAATGAGTATCTAGAGGTGAAGTTTATGAAAAATAATAAAAGATTAAAATTTTCCCACAAAACTCTCTAAATCATACAATAATGGTATGTGGTTCAAAAACAATCTCAATGAATTTGTTGATCATTATCATAATGGGAAACCTGATGTGGTTTGATAAAATTTACCTTTAAAGGGAGAAAAATGATGGAATTGTTTTAGAAAAGAATAATGCTTGTAATCTTATATATGTTTCCAAGGACAACAATGAATGGAATTCAAAATGCACAAAAAACCCTGAGTATGAACATGTTTGGAAACAATCTAAATATTGAAAGGATTCAAATAAAAATAGTTTCAATAAAGTAAAAAAATATGACTCTGACTAAATATAGAAATGTGGTGCATAAGAAATGAAATAAAAGAAGGTGGAAGAGGATCATTTTCATATTTATAGAACAAATTTATGTCTTATAGAAAAATCCTAATATTAAAGAAATTTCTATTACATTGGTGTATTTAGACATATGGGAAATATTTTCTTGTTTAACCAACAAAATTTATATTATTCAACATGATATGAATGTTTAGGTTTGAAGGAGAGTCAATTACACTAATAGAAGAAGTCATAGAACATTGTATTAATGAAACATAAAAAGGCTAGAGTGAAGATTGAAAATAGGTTCCAACCCCTATAAATTATTTGTGAGTGATTTTAACAATCTGGATATCTTTGAATAAGATGAATTATTTTGTTACCTTCACAATAAAATTTTCTGAAAAAATCTCATTAGGCAAATTTGAAGAATGAAAAGGAAGAATAAAAAGATATTTTATTTTTGTTTTATAAAAATGTGTACAGATGTAAAAATCAATACACAGGGAAACATCACATGATGTTTTTTAATATGGAGATATTTTTAAATATGTGACCAATTTTCCTTGAGTAAATAAAAAATATGATAGTGCATATGAAGAAATAATGACAAGAAGATCTTGGAAGAAACATGGTGAAAATTAAAAAATTTATTCTATAAGTAATGATAGGTAACTCTAAAATTCCAAAAAATGAAGATTCTGTTCAAAAGATGAATAAGAAGAAGGTAGTGATATAGAATTCAAAAAATTATTTGAGTATATTGTCAAAGATACATTTATTGCAATAGATAATGATGAAGAATTCAAAAGATGTAGTTCTAAGGAACAAAACTCATCTAGAACATCATTTGAATGAATAGTCGAATGAATTTCTGAAAAATATTTTAAAACATTGTAAGTGAAATAAAAATATTGAAGATGGTTATTATTTAGAAAAATAATCCAGTGTTTATTCTAGATTAAAAATATTTTTTGGAAAAATATATTGATGATTTCCATATATCTAATGAAGAAGAAAAGTATCATAATGAGTATCTAGAGGTGAAGTTGATGAAAAACAATAAAAGATTAAAATTTTCCCACAAAACTCTCTAATTCATACAATAATGGTATGTAGTTCAAAAACATTCTCAATGAAGTTGTTGATAGTTATCATAATGGGAAACATGATGTGGTTTTATAAAATTTACCTTTAAAGGGAGAACAAATGTTGGAATTGTTTCATAAAAGAATAATGCTGGTAATCTTATATATGTTTCTAAGGACAACAATGCATGGAATTCAAATTGCACAAAAAACCATGAGTCTGAACATGTTTGGAAACAATCTAAATACTAAAAGGATTCAAATAAAAATAGTTTCAATAATGTAAACAAATTATGACTCTGACTAAATATAGAAATGTGGTGGATCAGAAATGAAATAAAATAAGGTGGTAGATAATCATTTTCATATTTATAGAAACTATTTATGTCTTATACAAAAATCCTAATTTTAAGGAAGTTTCTATTTCATTGGTGGATTTAGACATATAGAAAATATTTTCTTGTTTAACCAACAACATTTATATTATTCCACATGTTATGAATGTTTAGGTATGAAGGAGAGACAATTACACTTATAGACGAAGTCATATAATATTGTATTAATGAAACATAAAAAGGCTAGAGTGATGATTGAAAATAGGTTCCAACCCCTAGAAATTATTTGTGATTGATTTGAACAATCTGTACATCTTTGAATAAGATGAATTATTTTGTTACCTGCACTATAAAATATTCTTAAAAAATATCATTAGACAATGTTGAAGAATGGAAAGGAAGAATAAAAAGATATTTTATTGTTTTTTTATAAATATGTGTACAGATGTAAAAATAAATACTCAGGGAAACATCACATGAATTTTTTTAATATGGTGATATTGTTCAATATGTGACCAATTTTCCTTGAGTAAATAAATAATATCATAGTGCAGATAAAGAAATAATGACAAAAAGATCATGGATGAAACATAGAGAAAATGAAAAATTGTATTCTATTAGGAATGATAGGTAACTCTAAAATTCCAAAAGAAGAATATTCTTTTCAAAAGATGAATAAGAATAAGGTAGTGATATAGAATTCAATAAATTAGTTGAGTATATTGTCGAAGTTACTTTTATTGCAAAATATAATGATGAAGATTTCAAAAGATTTAGTTCTAAGAAAAAAAACTCATCTAGAACATAATTTGAAAGAATAGTTGAATGAATTTCTGAAAAATATTTTAAATCATTATAATAGAAATAAAAATATTGAAGATGGTTATTATTTAACAAAATCATCCAGAGTTTATTCTAGATGAAAAATAATGCTTGGTAAAAGATATTGATGATTTCCATATATCTAATGAAGAAGAAAAGTATCATAATGAATATCTAGAGGTGAAGTTGATGAAAAATAATAAAAGATTAACATTTTCCCACAAAACTCTTTAAATCATACAATAATGGAATGCAGTTTAAAAATGTTCTCAATGAAGATGTTGATAGTTATCATAATGGGAAACCTGATGTGGTTTGATAAAATATACTTTAAAGGGAGAAAAAATTTTGTAATTGTTTCAGAAAGGAATAATGCTGGCAATATTATATATGTTTCTAAGGACAGAAATTTATGCAATTAAAAATGCACAAAAAACCCTGAGTCTGAACATGTTTTGAAATAATCTTAATATTAAAAGGATTCAAATATAAATAGATTCAATAAAGTAAAAAAAATATGACTCTGACTAAATATACAAAGGTGGTGGATCAGAAATGAAATAAAAGAAGGTGGTAGAAGATAATTTTCATATTTATAGAAACTATTTATGTCTATTAGAAAAATCCTAAATTTAAGTAAATTTCTATTACATTGGTGGAATTAGACATATTGAAAATATTTTTTGTTTATCCAAAAACATTTATATTATTCCACATGTTATGAAAGTTCAGGATTGAAGGAGAGACAATTACACGAATAGAAGAAGTCATAGAATATTGTATTAATGAAACATAAAAAGGCTAGAGTGAAGATTGAAAATAGGTTCCAACCCCTAGAAATTATTTGTGAGTGATTTGAAAAATCTGGACATCTTTGAATAAGATGGATTATTTTGTTACCTGCACAATAAAATATTCTTAAAAAATCTCATTAGAAAAGTTGAAGAATGAAAAGGAAGAATAAAAAGATATTTTTTAACAACTCCAATTTATGCTAAAAATGAGAACATCCATGAAATATTGAAAGTTGATATTTGATTAAAAAATACTATGGATTTGAATCATTGTAATATTTTTTGGATATTGAGAAAAAAATCGAAAAATGGAGATAAGTACATCAACACATTAATTTATGATATTACTCAAACTACAAGGTTAATGTAACTGAAATATAAATCACATTCTTTTAAAATGATTATTTGTTTCAAAACGAAGGCTGAGAAATAATGTGAGTATTAAGTGATTATGTTGAGAAAATATAGCAATGGTGAATACATAAGTTTATAATTTTAATGTTATATTGAGTTTCCTGCAATTTGGAATGAGTATAGTTCCCAATAAACTACTCAACAAAATTTGGTTTTAAAATGAAAGAATAAAAGTTTCATGGAAATGGGTAGAACTATTATACTTTAATAATATTATAATAATTAATTTTTGTGGTAATCCATGATTAATATTATTTATTTTAAAAACTAATTTTGAATAGGATAATATTAGGTAGTAATCCTTATGAATTGTTTTATGAAAATATTCCAAGTCTACAACACTTTTGGGTTTTCAAGAGTCCTTGTGTCATAATGAATAATGATGGAATTTTTAATGTTTGAGTAGAAATGTGAGGATGGAATATTTCATGGATATTCTTATTATGAATGATGATATAGATTCATCAACAAAGATAAAAAATAAATATTTGATTCTAGTAATGTGAATATAATTTAAAGAGATAATGAATGAAATCATATGGGGATATAAAAGGTAGTTAAATAAGTTGATGAAAACAATCGTGATAATGGTACATAACATTTTATTTCAACTCAACAAGAAGAATCAAACTCATCCCTTTCTAGTTATGAGAAATATACTTCAAAATGTCATCCAGGATGATGAAACAAGAAGCTCGGATTATAATAGGGAAACAAATTGGAAGGTTCAATCAAGAATAAAAACAAATGTTTTTTTAAATACTTCATTATATTAACATGTAGAGCTTAATGATGTGAAAGAATATTTGGTGTATCTGGAATGGGTTCAGGATTTGAATGATGAGTTGGATAAAATTGAAGACAATGATACATGGGATGTATTACCCAATCGATAAACCAAAATTATTTTTGGCACAATTTTGCATTCCTGTAATAAGAGGAATACAAAAGATTAAGTGAAAATAAAGAATGATTGTTATGCAATGGATATTCCAAAATTTAAGGTATTGATTTGGATGAAATATTTCTTCCCATTTCAACACATGAAACAATCAGTATCATTATTTATATTGTAAAAAAATGAGCATTCATGATCATTCAAATTGATGCTAAACTTGCATTCATGAATGGTGATCTTGAATTGGAATTGTATTTTGAATAACCTTGTGGATTTGACCATGGGAAATATGAATTTTAATTGGGAATATTGAAAAATGATTTGTATGTCCCAATTCAATCAATGAGGGAATAAAATTCAGATTTTAATATATTCATAAGGAAGATGATTTTTAAGAATGGAAGAGTTGATAATAATATATACATCAATGAAAGAATAAGGGATTACCCCATTGTCATTGTTTGTGGTGATGACATTTTATTTATTAGGAATGATGAATGATGTTGTGAATGTTTTTATGAGGGAAATAAATTTTTCTTTGAAATGTCTATACTGGTGGAAATGAAATATTTTCAAGTGTTACAAATCATTCAAAAGCAAGAATACATTTTTCATCAATAAATTACACAAATGAACTTCATAAGAGGTTTTGAATGAAAAAATAAAAACATGTTTCCAAACCAATATTAGTGGGAAATATTTTTTCTAAACATAGAGAAGGAATATATGTTGATCAGAGAGAATTTGGAATTTTTACTGTAATTTTATTTTATTTGACTTCTTCAAGGCCTTATATTTTTTATATTGTTACATTATGTGCATGATTATAATGTTATCCAAAAGAATCGCATTAAGATAATAGAAATAGAATTATTAGATACCTTAAAAGAATAACATAATTAGGAATTAGGGATGAAATCATATAATGTATTGAATTATTTTTGTATCTATATGCTGATTAGGTATGAAATTTTGATGAAAAAGGATCCACATCTAGTGAAGTATTCATTATGGTAATGAATTGTTTATTTCATCATCCAAATAAATGCAATTACGTTATTCTACGGAAATTTGAAGCTGAGTATGATTATACTACTCAATCCACTACTCAACATATATGGATGAAAACCCAATTGGATGATCTGGGGTGGTGATAATATAAGTACAATCAATCACACCTGGAATCCAGTACAAAATTATCTTTTAAAACATATTTATATAAAATTTAACTTTATCAAAGTGAATGTAGAGAATATTGAATTGATACTAGAGTGTGTTCCAACATCAGAACATATTTCTGGCATATTTAGAAAAACTTTATCAAAAGATTCCTTTTCTAATTTGAGGATCGAAGTCAGTTTCTATCATATTAACTTCAAGTATGAGTTCTTTATTTCTATCCCCACTATCATCTTATCTTTAGATTATGTTGTCACGGATGAGAATGAATTTTTTCATAAATTATTCTGAATTCATATAAGAAGAAGGATTTTGGGGGTATGTTGTGTATTTAGTATTGTTCTACGTGTGAACTATTATAACTACTATATGTGGGTGTAGAAAAAAATTGTATTTATTTAATGGAAATAAGAATAAATTTTGAGTGAAAATGAAAAATGATTTAATAAATACTACTTTTGGAAATAATTGTCTTGACATCAATGATTCATGTTTCATTCAATGAGTCAGCTTACATGGGATTAGAAATATTGATAAGTAATATATTTCTTGAGAATACAATGTTTTGAGATTTATGAACAAGGATGAAAACAAATTCCATAGGGGGATATTATTACGACCATTCTGAAGAGTGAGGTGTTTTTATTAATATGTTTTCTTAATCGATCAAGGAATTTTTTTAATAAATAATACCACATTACAATATATTTTGTGAAAATCATATTGGTTGATGTTTCAAATAAACTATACTCACTTTATAAATTTTAATGAGGGAAATTATCTTGCCTGAGGTAAATGAACTTTGGATTCACACTAAATTTTTTTTGTGATAGAAGATGTTTTATGGATGTAGACATCGATTCACTAAGATTAAGTTAAAATTAATATGGAAATGCTTTTCTAGTTATTATTTCACACAAATCATTTGTTTATTGAACATCATATGACGTCGGCTTAATGGAAGAAAATAAAAAAGAGTTATTCTAAATAATACATCAATTTATTGAATAAGGGTGGAAGAGAATAAAGTGATGATTTCAATTGAAATAGAATCACATCGAATATCATCATATAAAGTTGGATGAGATGAAAAAAGAAGCTGATAATCATACCCAGAATGATCATACCCGGGATTGTCGTTATCTGAATGATCGTATATAGGTAAGTCATACATAGAATGAATGTTCTTTGGACAATGTAAATCACACTGAGTTGGAAAAGAATTTTATTTTTTTGACACTGATCCATCATACTCAACAAACCAACTTAAAAAGGTATATTTTTGTTCAATAGAGACTAATTTAAAATTAATTGAGTATATTCTGATCAATATACTTATGATAGAGGTTATTCATCAATTTAGACTTCCATTTAATATGATTGGATGAATTTATGAAAGAATATAAGAATATATATATAAACTCTTAATTGATTCCAAATGACATCCTCATGTGGGGAAAGAGTTGAATAACATTGTTTTCCTTTCATGTGAGTTAATAGAAAATATAAAATGGAGAGAGGTGGTTAGAGTGTTGAGATGAAGGATTATTTCTAAATATTATATCATAGAGGAGACTGACATTAAAAAAAATAATTGTATTCAACTAATATTGAGCATCGTGTTAATAGAATCATAGTGGTATCCATTACTTCTTGAATTTACATTCAATTGATACATAGAATTGTTTTTAAGAAACAATATTTCCATGATGAAGAGATGAGCTTTTAGGGGAAATTGAGATTTGGGTGAATTTTTGGGAGTGGTAATGGTTTTGGGATTCCATCCAAAACAGTTTATTGGTCACCTATAATATGTGAAAAAACGTTATAATTTCTTGATGACTGATGTATTTTTCACCATATAAGATATTTACTCTCTTATTTTTATATAGTTGAAGTCATTTTCATATTCACTGGTGTTTAAGAAGTTTTATAAATTAGAATTGAATGAAAAGAGAAAAGATCAAAAAAAGTTTATTGATATGATCATCATACTCTGTGATTTTCTTACTATGTGGATTACCATATTCGTCTTGTCAATCATATTCATATGATCATTAAATCATAATGGATTTATCAGATAAGGGATTTCAATGATGTGATTTAGAGATTGAGGAAGAAGGAATTAAAAATTTTCTCAATCAAACTCAACCAGTTTAATATCTTTTTCATTTTCAACAATTTTACCAGGAATAATCATGCATAGAAGAACCAAACTGAGAGGATCGTATAGAGAAGAATCAGATTTTGAGAATCACACTCTATGGAATTAGACATAGAAATAAGACGGGGAAAATCATACTGATTTTTCATTGACATATACAAAAAGTTCATACAGTCTTCTTGGTAAATAATTTATAACTTTTTTTCAATAAATGAGTAGATTAGTTAAATTTTAATGAAACACATGTAAAATGAGTTTTTACACAATAATTGTATTACCCTATTTCTGCTACAAGGGAGAAAATGAACAATTCAAATTGGTTACATATTACTACATGAGAGAAAGTGTATATCCTACTTATTATAAAAAAACATTTCATTTATAATGGAGTGTATGGTATTGGATCATTTTCTTTCCATAACAGGGATATAGAAATTCTTATTTAATATTTAACCAGGTAAATATATGTGTTATTTAGGATGTGTGGTTAAATTTTTTATGTAGGGAAAAAATATTATACAGAAGTTGAAGTTTTTTCCATTGAATCATAAAGAAAAAAGTATCATTGTTTGACCCCCCCCCCCTCTCAGTGATTAAATCATCCTAACAGGGAACATTCAATTAGTATCAGAGCATAGGTTCCCTTGACATATTAATTGATGATGGACAATTTGAATTGTGTTAATATTATTGGAATTACAGTTTGGAACGAAAAGAATTATCTTATCTAGAAATATATAATGTTTCCATATCTTATTTTCATTAGTTATAATCGTCTTCATGGATAAAAAGTTTGGTTCCATACCATAGATGATAAATATCATTTTACATTTATTGATTAGAAGAATTCTGATAATTATGGAAGGCCCAACAATGATATATTTTCATCAATTTCTAAAAGATAATTTTTACGTGTGAAATTTGTTCCCATGTCCAATGTTATATTAGATAAATTGAAAAATATTTAAGAAGTAAATACCAAAGTAGATAAATAAATTACAATATGTAGATTTAGATATGAATATTTTAATGTGTGTGAGGATGATTTTATTGTGGGTTTCTTTTATTAAGGTAAATGACCTTGTGAAAACTATTAGATGTCAAAGTGAAAATATGGATGAATCTATAGTTGTTGAAAAGATTATTAGAAACCTTCCTGATAAGTTTGATGAAAAAGTTTCTTTACTATAAGATAGAGATTCTAAAAAATTATATCTTTTTCATTTACATAACACGCTCATCCATTATGAAATGAGAATGGAACAACTAAAAAAATACATTGTCATAGTGAATTTACTCTCAAGGATACAATGAAAGTAAATTCAGGGAAGATTCATTTTGTAGATGAAGTTGGTGAATCTGAATCTAATGATGAAATATGTAAACATTGTGAAAACAATTTATCCTAGTCTTCTAAAAATGTGAAAATATGTAAATGTAAATACATTGGGAAACTTCTCTTGAAATTAATTATATGTGGATTTGTTGGTCACTTTTCTATCAATTTTCCTGAAATAAATAATGGAAAATATAGTGTAGAAAAATAATTTATTCAAAAAATATTGTTGATGAAAAATGGTGAAAATAGAAATTTTATTCCATAGGGTATGATGGGAAATTATTCAATTACAAAATTAAAATCCTTTTCTATAAAGATAATGTTGAAGTAGGAAGTAAAGATTAATCCTAAATATCAGTTGTGTATGGTATTGAGAATAATTTTATTGAAATAGTGTATGATGAATAATTTTAAATAATTTGTTCTGAAAAAGAAGAAACTAAACATGAAAAACATTAGAAGGAAGAGTTGAAAGAATGTATGAGAAAGATTAAAAGACTTGAGGAGAAAAATAATAATTTTGTAGAAGAAATTTCTTTAAGAAACAATTAATAATGAATTATAGATTTTAAATAATGAATGATAAATGATATTTTTTATTTGAAAAAATCTATTAAATAATGAAAGAGCCATAATAGATATCTAGAGGTGTAGTTGAAGGAAAAATAAGAAGAGTTGTATATAGTCTGACACTAAGTATCTCTAAATATGAGAATAAAGATACAAGTTTAAAAAACTATATCAATAATGTTTTTGAATGATCTTGTAATGAGGAACAAATGAAGGTTAAAAAATGTTACATTTAATGGGAGAAATGAATAACTCAATTTTTTCTGAAAAGAAAAAATTTGGGAATGTTATGTATGTGGCCAAGACAAAAAACGTTGAGTATTCAAAAGTTTCAAAGGTTCCTGAGACTGAAAATGTTATGAGATAATGTAAATATAGAAATGTTTATAATACTTCGTGTTCCGATAAAGAATAAAAAAATGAGGAATCTAATTAACAATATGAATGTTTGTATCTCAGAAAATAATGAGAATAAAGTTGTTGTGAAATGTTTTACTAATTCTAACCTATATGAATGTTTTAGAAGAATATCATATTTTTATGTCTATTTCTACTAATATGGATTATTTTTTAAAAAAAAATTTAACCAACAATAATTATATTATTCCAGTAGTTATGAAATTAATGGTTTGAGGGTATACAATTCCACCAATAGAAGATGTCTGAGAAGATTGTTTTAATGAAAATGGAAATTTTTAAATTAATGATTAAAAATAAGATCCAACATATGGAAACAATATTTGAGAGATTTGAAAAACCTGGACATCTTGAAAAAGGAAATGTTGTTTTGTTACAAACACAATAAAAAATTCATAAAATTTCATCGAATAAGAATAATAAATAATGAAAATGAATAAGAAAGTTCACTTTTTGTTTAAACTTCATTTAAATCTATAAAAGGTAAATGCTTGTGGTTTCTTAATTGTTTTTTTTCGTAAAATTTGACAAGATATATGAAATTTTTGACTAATGTGAATAAATTTAATGAAGGAAAAATTACATTTGGTAATAAATAATCCTTAAAAATTAATGGGGTAGATTAATAAATCATTGCAAAAGAAAATATGACATCCCAGATACATTTGTTTAGTTATAGGATGATGCAAAATTTTCATAGTACTTTAAAAAAAATTGATGAGGGTTACAATTTTATCATCAGAAAATATGAGTTTTTTTCAAATGTGGTTAATATAAAATGATTGTTACAAGAATACACACTACAAAAGGAAATTTGTTTCACGTTGGTGAAATAGAAAACACTTGTACATTTGTGTGGTGGATAAGAATAAATTTTCAAATAAAAGGTTGGGAAACTTGTGTTAAAGAAAAATAAGCATGTTATCAAAGAGATATAATGTAACACCCCAGCTAAATAAATAATATGACATTTTCATATTATCCATATTTGTGAATAAAATATTAATATGACTTTAAAGGTGACGTTATGCTCGATGGCGTACCCAACACGCAAGAACGAGTTTCTTGGGAATCTTACGTTGCAATCTAATAATAAAATAATATTATTTTAAATGGTAGTTAACATGTAGCCATTGTATTGGAGGGAATGGATATAAATAACTAAAATATGATTATATATGTTTTTTAAATGTTTTTAAATTTATCTAATAAAAGATAAAGGCATAAAATACGGAAATAATTCAATTTTAGGCGTATATGCCCTAGTTTTCACTAAAGGTTCACTTATCACCTTTTGATGGAGAACCTTAATTAAATATAGTTTTGTTCACTCTTATACATTCTATTGGACCAAATAAAACTCTTCTTACGAATTGGGACATCAAAGTTTACTTTGTGTAAATTTTTGGTATCTTTCCGATAAAGTTCAATTTTTAATGAATAGTGTAAAATGTTGTATTTTAATTCAAAACCACATTTTAATATAATTTATTTATATGATTAGATTATCTTTTGAATTGGTTTTAAAGTGAAATTAGAATATATTTTTACCATTAAATCCAATAGTGGTCATTGGAATTAATTTCACATTGAAATCAGACTTAAACTAGTGTCAATCTTTTGATACTTATTATTTCATAAAAACATGCTATTTGCTCTGATAGTGGGAATTAATTATTAAATTAATTAATTTGACTTATATGTTTTGAATTTTGTAAAATAGACTTCAGTTTTGAATTCTGAATATCAAATATATCTTAGGGTGAATTTTTGGGATTTTTCGGAAAAACTTCAATTTTTGATGAATAGTGAAACCACTAAGTGGTACTTATAAAAACTGATTTTTCCATTTAAATGAAAATTTTCCATCTTTGTGTTTTGAATTTCAAAAATCCGACATACATGGTTGTCATTGAGAAGTAAAATGCGGTTCAATGGGATAAAAATAATTTTTTGGTGAATAGTAACTTATTAATTTTTAATCACGATTAGAGGTAATTAGTGTAGTTTAAGATAAAAATAATGTTTTAATAATATGAAATGAACATGACACATGTCCTAACCTCATTGAATGTGTCATGGCCGACCGAGACAACCCATGGGTCAACTTGGGGACCCCATGAAGCCACTTTGGTTGGAAAATGACATTAATATCTTTTTATTTAAAGTTAAAGTAAAAATGAGACAAACATGAAATGTTTTACTAAAACAATTTTTAAATGGTGTTATACAAATCATATTTTTGACTATAAATACTCATTGGAAATATAAAAAGATTTCCTACATCATAGTATTTTTTTTATAATTTTTAGACATTATATAAGTTAAATTATTTATGACATCATGATGATGCAGCGATGACCTCATTATTTAAAGATTTAAATAAAATGGAATGATAATGTAATATATAAGACCTAATCATGTCCAAAACCTATTGGATGGGTGGATTTAGATCACCTATCACCTTATAATAGAAACACATCAATGTGGGACCTCTTAAATCCGAATACCATTTTAAAATAAAGCGACTTTTCTTTACCTTCCAAGAGTGCCCCTCCTCTCCTCTTATAAAAGGCCCCCACCTCTACCTCCTTACCCACACTCCCAAAGCCATTGGCTCTGCTAAACTCTGCCCATTTTGTCTCTACACTTCCCTCTATTACTCCTTGAAGCCTCACATTGGGCAGAATTCTTCCCAAGGAATCCTTTGAGCACAAACCAAAGCGAGTTACCCGATTTTAAGGTAATGTCTTCACTTGAGTCCTTTTGTTTTATTTTTCTTCTCCAACCCCCTAAACTCTTTTTATTCATTTATTTTGTAAAAATTACAGTATAATAAATATACTAGTATGTTGTTATAAGAATTATTCTATCTACAATCACACACACCTACATCTAATGGTTAAAGAACATACTATTTCAGTGGATGGCGAATTTTTGCCTCCTGAAACGATGATTGTTCAACATTCTTATAACACCTTCAAAGGTGGCCATTAAGATGACACTATATTTATATATGATATCTAATATGTTTATTTTTTACTTAAGCTTCTGTATTTTTGATTTATGGCATACCTTTATGGTTTCCATTATGGGTAAACGCGATATCTTCATTTAAGGAAGTGCGGACTACCGCCCCGTCAATGTGATTTGATTCGTTAATACCATATGTGGTACCTATAAAGGATATATTTAATGATATTATATATGATTCCATACTGGAATTAAAATACTATTATGTATCATTATGTTTTAATTCCATTAAATATGAAATAGAAATGGAAGTAGCATTCATGCGTACGTACGGCTTACCGTCTCCATGAACGGTACATTTCATTTTTTATCTCAAAATGTTATGAGTACATATATATAATGGATATATATGTAATATATTACATCTAAATTATGGATATCATTATGGAATTATAACATATATATATATCTCATTTTGTTTTAATTCCATTAATATGACAAAAAAATGAAATTAGCGTTCATGTGTACGTACGGCCTACCGTCTCCATGAACGGTGCTTTTCGTTTTTTAACTCCAAATGATATGGAATAGTATTAAATGAATATTTACTGGATATATATGATATTTTAATCATTAATACTATTCTGGAAATTATTTACTTATAACTACATGGGAAATCTTGTTTCAAACAAGTTCATTTTTGAGTCATGTACCAAACATCGGCAAAAACGTCTGATATGAACTAACATTATTAAACCATTATTATAACATTATAATATGTGATATGAACTGAATAATAATATCTAAAGTACGTAATTAGGCAATTATTAGTTTACCAATGTTTATTATTCAGAAATATATAGAAACGAACAAGACAAGTTGAACTTGAGGTAAGGGATCATACTCCTCTCTTTCTTTTTAAGTACACTCTTTTATGTCATTTTTTCTAAGCACATCTTTCTAGTGATTGGGATGTTATTTTATATTAATCTTACTGTAATTTTTATGTTCATGTGATTAGAGACCCCATTCTCTCTCATCAATCCATTTTGGAAGTTTTGAGTGGCGCCGTTAGGCTGCCAAATTTTCGTAAGAGATCTAACCTCTCTCTTTCTTTTTAAGTACTCTCTTATATGTCACTTATTTTTAGCTCCTATTTGTTATGTTGGGGGATGTTCTTTTATATTCCTATTTCTATAAACTTTAAGTTAATATGATGAGATACCCTATTTGATCTCATCAATCCATTTTTGTAAGTTTTATGTGGCGTCGTTAGGCTGCCGACTTTTCGTAAGGGATTTTTCATCTCACTTTTATTCATGTGAGATTTATGCTACATTTTCCACAATTTCCTTTGAGTGGTGTATGTACTGACCATTATTATACTCTTTGTGTAATATACTTTCGTTTATGAGTATTTACATCAATGATTTTTTGTCCTTCTTTCATGGGGTGTATGTTTTGAAAGATACCCAAGTCGGTAAGGGAACCTTTCACCCTCCTCTTTTTAAAAGACTTCGTTTGTTATGACTTTTAATTCAAATACTATTATGTTGGGATATGTTATTTTATATCCTGATTGATGTAAATTTTATTCCCAAGTGATGAGATTCCATTTTTATCTCTCATCAACTCATTTTCTGAATTTTTGATGTGACGCCTTTAGGCTGTCGAATTTTACCAAGGGAACTTTTTAACCCAATTTCGATTTCTTTGGGTTCAACTTGTAGTTATTGAATATGTCATCTTTTGAATATGTGTGAATGACCTTCTATTGTTTTACACTTAATATTCACTTATATTGGGTGTATTTTTGTTTGTCACACATAATTTTGATATTGAATTATCCTTAATTTAAAGATACCTTCTTCATAAAGGAATTCATCACATTTGACATTTCTATTGAGACTTCATTGTTGTTATGCACCAATTCACGTTTATTTGGTGTATATACTGTCCATTGGGATATTATATCATGAATCCATTTATTCTCATGATATTCTAAAGTTCTGACTAAATGTTGTTCCTCAATTATTTTGTCTCTCATTTTGTTAAAAACACTTTAAATATAATATCATTTTAAATGTTTTAATGATTTATTCTTATAAATGGTTCCCATTATTATCCATGTTTTAAAAATGGTTTTAAGGATTTATTTATATGGATATTAATGGTTTGAAATTTTAAAAGCTTCAAGGTGGTATGGGACACTTTGATTCAAAAATCTCTTTATTAAATGTTTTAAATGGTTTTGGAAATGGTTTCTTTTTGAATGGATTCATTATTTCAATATAATAAAATGTTATATTGTGATTGAAATGTGGAAATGTTATGTTTCCTTTACGCATGGTTTATGTGATACGTTTATGTTATGGTTCTTGGGCATTGTTATGTAAACGGGTGGTTCCGTGATAAACTAAGGGCGGGTGAGCCCGATATAGCTCTCCAATGCATTGGGTAACACGAAGCAGTGAATCATTGAGGTTTCTACGAAGAGATTTAGGGAATATACTGTGATGGGTATTCCAAAACGTAACCAAGAGAGTTACTCCCTACATAAAAATGTTATGAATGCCTCAAGTTACCTTTATGTCTTATGTTTTCTATGATTTATTCATTGTTTGATGAGATATGTTAAAGTGCCTATGTTTTATGGGTAAAGAATGATTTCATTCTTATGTATATATGAACTCATGTTTCCTTTCCATATTTTTATAAACCTTACTGAGCTTTTTATGCTCATCCCAAGTTTTTGAAATGTTTTTCACAGGTCAAGGGAAAGGTACATGATGTGATGATAGTGTCAAGGATGTGTCAATAAAGAATCCATGTTTTATTTTCAATATGTTTCCGTTGATGGGAAGAATTAATACTGTCTTTTATGTAACGACTTTTTTTAAATGTGGAATGTAATGCAAGTTTCATGATCTAATTCACTAAAACTCTAAACCTAAAAAGATCCTCAATGTGTAATCTTGTAATAACTCAAGATTAAGTAAGGTATAAGGCTGGGGCCTTATAGTTGGTATCAAATGTTGGTTTAGATAACTTTAGAGGTTAGGGTATTCTTTAAGCAGAAGTGACATTACCATAATGGTTAGGATTTCTGAAAGAGTCATAGTTTTAGATAAAGTGAATGAGTAAGTGTATCTTAGTGTTTACCTTCCTCATTAGTACATTATGGTTTTGTTGATATACTCACACTGACATTTCTGTTTTTAGTGAATGGATGGATCTAGCAGGCACCATAGAGACAACAGGTTTGAAGGAAACTGTGGTGGTTCTATGATTAAGATACTAGATAAAATGAGGGATTCAATGAGGAAACTCATGGTTGTTCTAAACAAACTATCATGGAGTCATGATCAACCACTTGAACCTTGGTATGATCTTTAATGCATCATGTACGAGATGAACAATCCATGTGGAAGTTCAGGTAATAATTATAAAGGTAACCATCAGAGTTTATAGGATCCTCAATTTTGAGGTAATTATGTGTTATTATATGATATGCTGGAAAATGAAAGGCATGAGATAAACTTGAGGATAAAATATGTTATGATCATTTTTGATGATTTTATCTCTTTTTGGGAAATTATTTAAGAATTATATAGATTTGGAAGAAGGACAACACGCAGACCGTGTGACAACCCGTCGCGTCGGACAAAGCTGCGGGAATCGAACCCACAACCAAAGTGTGACTGGTATTTATCGCCTACCACTGAACTACGTGAAGTCCCTGGTCAGTATGACTGATTCTTTTTTGTTATATGATTTCATTAATTAATATTAAGTTTATTTTGGGTTATCTATGGATATTTATTAACCTATCATGGAGGATATGTGATTAGGTTAATTACTTTTCAATACGAGACATTAAGAGCAACTGATGTTGTTTGGAGATAAATGTTACGATTTAACTTGGAAGACTATGTGACTAAATCCTTCAAATATTTGGGTTTCAATCTTATATTGGTTTAATTTGAAGAATTTTATGGAAAAATTGTTTATCAGATGGTCCTCGTTGAACTTTGGGTTTTGTTTGACAAATTTTGACATTAAGAATAGATTTTCTTTTTATAAAGGGTTATCCTTTTTTGGATTATCTGACCTTGTACTAACCTTTCTAGTTTCGGTTTTGGTTAAAGCCTAAAGACATGGGATGTATATTGTTCTCTTTTTTGGATTAGGTTATTCTCTAGAAGTTGATTATAGTACTCTTAATGCGAACAAGTCTCCCTAAATACCCGTCTTTTCGAAAAAATATGAGTTTGATTAAGGAATCTAGTAAAAGTTGGAAGTCAACATGACAAGTAAGTATGTTTCCTTATGTTTTATTTAAGATCAAAAATAAATTCCTCAATAAAGAGTTACTTATAGAAAAAATGATTTCTATTATCTTTTCCAACTGGGGAACCCAACACCGTTTAACCCATCACAAGTTTGTGATTTTCTTATTGCTAACTTTCTCCTAAACATGTTTTCTATCACTCTCCATCAGAACGTGACCCAATTTTTTCTCCTCCATGTCCATATTTTTCTACATGGAATCCTATTATGGGTTAACGCGGGTGACCATTGTACTTATCTTTCTTTATTTTAAAGTGATTGTTTTACCGACTCTTGTTCCGATGTGGGACATTCGAGGATGTTTCCAAGCTCAATTTTAAAAATTGCGAGGACGCAATTCCCAAAAGGGGGGAAGGATGTAACACCCCAGCTAAATAAAGAATATGAAATTTTTATATTATCCATATTTGTGAATAAAATATTAATATTACTTTAAAGTGGACGTTATGCTCGATGGCGTACCCAACACACAACAACAAGTTTCTTGGGAATCTTACGTTGCACTCTAATAATAAAATAATATTATTTTAAATGGTAGTTAACATGTAGCTGTTGTATTAGAGGTAATGGATATAAATAACTAAAATATGATTATATATGTTTATTAAATATTTTTACATTTATCCAATAAAAGATAAAGGCAAAAAATACGGAAAAAATTCAATTTTAGGCGTATATGCCCTAGTTTTCACTAATGGTTCACTTATCACCTTTTGATGGAGAACCGTCATTAAATATAGTTTTTCTCACTCTTATACATTATATTGGACCAAATAAAACTCTTCTTAATAATTGGGACATCAATTTTTACTTTGTGTAAATTTTGGGTATCTTTCTGATAAAGTTTATTTTTTTAATGAATAGTGTAAAATGTTGTATTTTAATTCCAAACCTCTTTTTAATCTAATTTATTTATATGATTTTATTATCTTTTGAATTGGTTTTAAAGTGAAACTAGAATATATTTTTACCATTAAATCCAATAGTGGTCATTTGAATTAATTTCAATTTGAAATCAGACTTAAACTAGTGTCAATCTTTTGATACTTATTGTTTCATAAAAACACGCTATTTGCTCTGACAGCGGCAATTAATTATTAAATTAATCAATGTGACTTATATGTTTTTAATTTCTTAAAATAGGCTTCATTTTTGAATTCGGAATATCAAATATATCTTAGGGTGAATTTTTGGGATTTTTCGGAAAAACTTCAATTTTTGACGAATAGTGAAACCACTAAGTGGTACTTATAAAAACTGATTTTTCCGTTTAAATGAAATTTTTCCATCGTTGTGTTTTGAATTTAAAAAATCTGACATAAATGGTTGTCATTAAGAAGTAAAATGTGGTTCAATGGGATAAAAATAATTTTTTGGTGAATACTAACTTATTGTGTTTTAATCACGATTAGAGGTAATTAGTGTAGTTTAAGGTAAAAATAATGTTTTAATAATATTAAATTATCTTGACACATGTCCTAACATCATTTGATGTGTCATGGCCGACCAATATAACCCATGGGACAACTTTGGGACCCCATGAAGCCACTTTGGTTGGAAAATGACATTAATATCTTTTTATTTAAAGTTAATGTAAAAATGAGACAAACATGAAATGTTTTACTAAAACAATTTTTACATATGGTTATACAAATCATATTTTTGACTATAAATATTAATTGGAAAGATACAAAGATTTCCTACATCATAGTATTTTTTTTATAATTTTTAGACATTAAATAAGTTAAATAATTTATGACATCATGATGATGCAGCGTTGACCTCATTATTTAACGATTTAAATAAAATGGAAAGATAATGTAATATATAAGTCCTACACATGTCAAAAACCTATTGGATGGGTGGATTTCGATCCCATATCACCTTATACTAGAAACACATCAATGAGGGACCTCTTACATCCGAATTCCATTTTAAAATAAAGTGACTTTTCTTTACCTTCCAAGAGTGCCCCTCCTCTCCTCTTATAAAAGGCCCCCTCCTCTACCTCCATACCCACACTCCCAAAGCCTTTGGCTCGGCTAACCTCTGCCCATTTTGTCTCTAAACTTCCCTCTATTACTCCTTGATGCCTCATGTTGGGAGGAAGTCTTCCCAAGGAAGCCTTTGAGCTCAAACCAAAGAGAGTTACCCGATTTTAAGGTAATGTCTTCACTTGATTCCTTTTGTTTTATTTTGCTTCTCCAACCCCCTAAACTCTTTTTATTAATTTAATTTGTAAAATATCCCGTATCATAAATATAATAGGATGTTATTATAAGAATTATTCGAGATACACTCACACACACCTACATTTAATGGTTAAAGAACATACTATTTCAGTGGATGGAGAATTTCTGCCTCCCGAAACGATGATTGTTCAGCATTCTTCTAACACCTTCGAAGTTGGACATTAATATGAAACTATATTTATATATGATATCTAATATGTTTATGTTTTACTTAAGCTTCTTTATTTTTTATTTATGGCATACATTTATGGTTTCCATTATGGGTAAACGCGATATCTTCATTTAAGGAAGTGCGGACTACCGCCCCCTCAAAGTGATTTGATTCGTAAATACCATATGTGGTACGTATAAAGGATATATTTAATTATATTATATATGATTACATACTGGAATTAAAATACTATTATGTATCATTATGTTTTAATTCCATTAAATATGAAATAGAAATGGAAGTAGCGTTCATGCGTACGTATGGCTTACCGTCTCCATGAACGGTACATTTCATTTCTTATCTCAAAATGTAATGAGTACATATATATAATGGATATATATGTAATATATTACATCTAAATTATGGATATCATTATGGAATTTTAATATATATATATATATATATATCTCTCTCATTTTGTTTTAATTCCATTAATATGACAAAAAAATGAAAGTATCGTTCATGCGTACGTACGGCCTACCGTCTCCATGAACAGTGCGTTTCGTTTTTTATCTCCAAATGATATGGAATAGTATTAAATGAATATTTACCGGATATATATGATATTTTAATCATTAATACTATTCTGGAAATTATTTACTTATAACTACATGGGAAATCTTTTTTCAAACAAGTTCATTTTTGACTCATGTACCAAACATCGGCAAAAACGTCTGATATGAAGTAACATTATTAAACCATTATTATAAAATTATAATATGTGATATGAACTGAATAATAATCTCAAAAGGAGGTACTTAGGCAATTATTAATTGACCAAAGTTTATTATTCAGGAATATAATGAAATGAACAAGACAAGTTGGACTAGAGGTAAGGGATCATACTTTTCTCTTTCTTTTTAAGTACACTCTTTTATGTCATTCCTTCTAAGCTCATATTTATTATGACTGGTATGTTCTATTATATAACAGTTACTGTAATTTTTATGTTCATTTGATGAGAGACCCTATTCTATCTCATCAATCCATTTTGGATGTTTTGAGTGGCGCCGTTAGGCTGCCGAATTTTCATAAGAGATCTAACCTCTCTCTATCTTTTTAAGTACTCTCCTCTTTGTCACTTCTTTTAAGATCCTCTTTGTAATGTTGGGGGATGTTCTTTTATATTCCTATTTCTATAAACTTTGAGTTAATATGATAAGATACCCTATTTGATCTCATCAATCCATTTTTGTAAGTTTTATGTGGCGCCGGTAGGCTGCCGAGTTTTCGTAAGGGATTTTTCATCTCACTTTTATTCCCGTGAGATTTATGCTACATTTGCCACAATTTCCTTTGAGTGGTGTATGTACTGCCCATTATTATACTCTTTCTGTAATATAATTTCGTTTATGAGTATTTAAATCAATGATTTATTGTCCTTCTTTCATGGGGTGTATGTTTTGAAAGATACCCAAGTGGGTAAGGGAACCTTTCACCCACCTCTTTTTAAAAGACTTCGTTTGTTATGTCTTTTAATTCACATACTATTATGTTGGGATATGTTATTTTATATCCTGATTGATGTAAATTTTATGTCCAAGTGATGAGACTCCATTTTTATCTCTCATCAACTCATTTTATGAATTTTTGAAGTGACGCCTTTAGGCTGTCGAATTTTACCAAGGGAACTTTTAACCCAATTTCGATTTCTTTGGGTTCAACATCTAGTTATTGAATATGTCATCTTTTGATTATGTGTTAATGACCATATATTTTTTTACACTTATTATCCACTTATATTGGGTGTATTTATGTTTTCCACACATAATTTTGAGATTGAATTATCCTTAATTTAGGATACCTTCTTTATAAGGGAATTCATCACATTTGACATTTCTATTGAGACTTCGTTGTTGGTATGCACCAATTCACTCTTATATGGTTTATATACTATCCTTTGGGATATTATATCATGAATCCATTTATTCTCATGATATTATAATGTTCAGACTAAATGTTGTTCCTCAATTATTGTGTCTCTCATTTTGTTAAAAACACTTTAAATATAATATCGTTTTAAATGTTTTAATGATTTATTCTTATAAATGGTTCCTATTAATATCCATGTTTTCAAAATGGTTTTAAGGATTTATTTATATGGATATTAATGGTTTGAAATGTTAAAAGCTTCAAGGTGGTATGGGACACTTTGATTCAAAAATCTCTTTATTAAATGTTTTAAATGGTTTTGGAAATGGTTTCTTTTTGAATGGATTCATTATTTCAATATACTAAAATGTTATATTGTGATTGAAATGTTGAAATGTTATTTTTCCTTTACGCATGGTTTATGTGATACGTTTATGTTATGGTTCTTGGGCATTGTTATGTAAACGGGTGGTTCCGTGATAAACTAAGGGCGGGTGAGCCCGATATAGCTCTCCAATGCATTGGGTAACGTGGAGGAATGACACATTGAGGTTCCTCCGAAGAGATTTAGGAAATATACTATGATGGGTATTCCAAAACGTAACCAAGAGGGTTACTCCCTACGTAAGAATGTTATGAATGCCTCAAGTTACCTTTATGTCTTATGTTTTCTATGATTTATTCATGGTTTGATGAGGTATGTTAAAGTGCATATGTTTTATGGGTAAAGTATGATTTCATTCTTATGTATATATGAACTCATGTTTCCTTTCAATATTTTTATAACCCTTAATGAGATTTTTATGCTCATACCAAGTTTTTGAAATGTTTTTCACAGGTCAAGGGAAAGTTACATGATGTGATGACAGTGTCAAGGATGTGTCAAGAAAAAATCCATGTTTTATTTTCAATATGTTTCCGTTGATGGGAAGAATGAATACTATCTTTTATGTAACCACTTTGTTTAAATGTGGAATGTAATGCAATTTTCATGATCTATTTCTCTAAAACTCTAAACCTGAAAAGATCCTTAATGTGTAATCTTGTAATAACTCAAGATTAAGTAAGGTTTAAGGGTGGGGCCTTATATATAATGTATAAAAAAATCAATATTTTCCAAGAAGAAGATATTGGAGTTGCACTACTTTTTAGAAATGATTGATTAAAAATGTTGTGAAAAATAATGTTAATATCTGTTCAAAAAAATCTCTAATGCGGATTCATTCTAATATTTGTGGGAAGATGAGAAAATAATAAAAAATTGTAGACAAGTAATTCATTACTTTTATTGATGAATTTACTCACATTACATGTGTAATGTATATGAATCATAAATCATATGAATTGAAAATGTTTAAATGTTTCCGAAGGAAGGATGATAATTAATTTGAGTATCCAGTGAAGAATTAATGAATAAAAAATAGTGGGGAATTCATATGTGATGAATTATAAAGTTATTATGACAATAATAGAGTTTTTCAGTAGTAAAGTTCCACATAAAATTCTCAATAAAAAGTGGTTGCTGAAATAAATAATATAAGTTTGGTGGAAATGGGAAGAACTAATTATAGATGAATGTGTACTTTCTCATTAAATTTGAGGAAAATTATAAGTATTGTAGTTTATTTTACAAACCCTTGATTCTATAGGTCATTATCAGGTATGAATCTAAAAAATTGATTTATCGAAATTATCCATGTCTAGAACACATATGTTTTTTCCAGAGTCCTTGTCTCATAAACAATAAATGTGGAATCCTTGGACTGTTTAAGCAGAAAGGTGAGGATAAAATAATTTTTTTATGAACTATATATAAGAGTATATATATGTTTCAAAAAAAGAGGCAAAAAATAATTGTTTATTCTATTGATGTGAATGTAATTTAAAGATGAAAGAAATTAAAACAGATTCATGGTGAAAAGGATGTTGAGCACTTCGATGAAAACAATTCTGATAAGGGTACAAACAATTTTTTTAAATATCATGAAGAAAAATCTTGATTATCAATTTTTGTTTATGATTTGGTACATGTAAATATAATCATATGATGAGGAAGAAATTTTATGCTCTGAATATAATTTCGGTTCAACATTATTAGGTTCAAATAAGAAGAAAAAAAATGCTATTAAATGTTTTTCTTTGTATTGAAAAGTAAAGAAGAATAATGTGAATGAATCTTTTAAGTATCCATATTGAGTTTAGTGAATGAATGAAGAGTATGTTCCAATTAAAAATATTATACATATGAACTCGTACCAAATCCTAAAAAAAATCAATACTAGAACCATGTTGGTTTTCCAGAACAATATGAATAAAGAAAGTGAAGTTGTAAGAAACAAATATTTATTTTTATGAAAATGTTAATCCCAATTTGAAGGTATTAATTTTGATGAAATATTCTCTCAAGACTCAATACTTCAAAAAATGAAAATCATTCTTTCTATTGCTGAACATTGAGGTTGAATGATCATTCACTGGATTTAAAATCTATCTTCCTAAATAGTTATCTTGAAAGGCAAGTGTATTTAGAAAAAAAATGTGGTATTGTTATTTGGAATGATAAAATTTATGTGTGGAGATAAAAAATTAATATGTATATAATTAACCAATATTTGAGGGAAAGTTATTCCAATTTAGAAATATTTTTAAATAAATACAATTTTAATAAAATAATATTGGATTGTAATCACTAAATCAAATAAAGTATAATTTATTAATGTGGAAGATATTTTATTTATAAAAAAATGATGAAAGTTGTTGTGAATGATTTTCTGATAAAATGAAAAATGTATTTTAAATTTCTATATAGGGGAAAATGAAAAACAATCATGGATTATAAATATTTAAAAATGATAAATACATTTTCATTTTTATAGAAACATATTCTAATTATCTTCTTAATAGTTTTGGAATGGAAATCTTAGAACCTATTTCCCCACCAATATTAGTGGGAACAACATTTTCTAAAGATGGAGAAGGAAAAGAAGTTGATCATAATGACCTTTAAAAGTTGAATTGTAGTTTATTGCGCATGACTACCTCATATCCCAACATTGTCTTTTTTGTTTCCTCATATGAAATATATAAATGTTCTCAAAAGGAATAATATTTACATACAAGAAAAAATTTCTTATATACATCAAGGCCCCAATAGATTTTGTGATTATACAAGGAAGCTCAGATATTATAGAATTATTTGGGTATCCAGTCACTGATTGGGAAGGAAATATTGATGATAGAAGATCCAAATCTAGTATAGTATTCATTGTGAGAATCAATTATGTTTTTTTTTCATTCATAGACACAATATTAAATAAGTACTATTATCGATGAATTTGATTTTGTTTCAGCAATTTAATCAACTACTCAACTTATGTTGATGAAAACTCAATTGGGTGATTTACCTATTTATATGAAGATACCCTTACTCTTGGTTTTTCATAACATAAGTACAATCCATATCACCAAGATTATTTTCTAAACAGTATCACTCAAAAAATATTGATATAAAATAACATTTCATAAAACATCATGTGGTGAAAAATTATTTGAATATATAGTATGTTACAACCTTGAAATTAGTATTTTTCATATTATGAATACTTATACCAAAGAAAACATTTTCAAAATTGAGGTTGAACATGGGTGTCCAACCACATTTTCAGTAGGGTTGAGGTATGTTATTAGGACCCCTATCTCACCTGATCTTTAGATACTCATTTCAAATGGATAATTAATTATTTCATAAATCTACCATAATTAATGTTAAAGAAGGAGTTGTGGGTAAGTTGTGGATTCAACAGTTTTTTTTTCTGATCTATTATAACTATTTTTTGGAGTGGTTGTAGAAAATAAAATTATTTTTTTCAAGTAAAAATAATGAGATGTGGAATGAAAAAAAGGTTATCATAATTACATATTTTGGAATGAATGCTCTTGATTTTAATTATTCATTTTTTCCCACTATGATTCAGCTTGTGTAGGATTTGAATTATTGATAATTAATGCATTTTTCAGGATAAAATGTTTTTTGATTTATGAAACATGGTTGAAATGGAAATCCAATGGGGGATATTATTATGAGCATGCTGAAGAAGAATATGTTTGTATTCAAATGTTTTCTTTTTTATTATCAATTATTTTTATTGAAAAATGAAAATCACCATACATTTTATTTGGTGGAAATTGTATTGAAGGTTTTTTTAAAATAATCAGATACACATTTTCAATCATAATAATGGAATGTTTATTGCTGTAATTAAATTTTCATCTTATTCACTTGGAATTTGGTGTGAATGAAGTGGTAATTTTAATGGAGAATCGATGTCTCTATAAATATATTAAGACAAATTTTATGATGATTTGTGGATTTGTATTTCACATAACTCATAAGTCGATTAGAGAAAAAATTATGCCCACTTGATGGAATAAATATGACAAGAGGTATTCCATATCATACCTGTATTTATCATCTCTTGGTAGAAGAGAAGAATGAGATATTTTCAATTGAAAAATATACATACCCAGTACAATAATATCTGGGAGGAAGAGAATAAAAGGAAGCTAATATGATACCAATAATTATAATACCCAGAATGATAATATACAAGTTTATCATTATTTGTATGAACATATCTAGGGAAATAATACTAATAATGGTAGTACCCTTGAAAATTTTACTCAGTATGATACAAAATAAAATATTGTTGTTGTTGACACAGGTCCATCATACTCGGCAAGCCATCATACTCAAAAAAAATTCATTTGAGAATGATGTAAAAGGAATTGTGTAGAAGCCGATGAATATCAATATTACAAATAATAGTCAATTACGTAGTCAACCATATTATATGGTTGAATGAATTGGTAAATAAATACAGTAAGGGATAGATAATGTCTTACTTGTTTCTAAATGTATTCACCATGTGGATCAATAGATGAATAACATTATTATAAATTCAATGGAATTTTCAAGTATTTCAAGAGAAATAATAAAATTCGGAGAATTGATTTGAGAGAAGAGGAGATGGAGTTTTCTAAATATTCTTTCAAGGGGTAGATGTACATTCAATAGAATAATTGTATTTAATTGATTTATAAAATCGTATTCAACAAATCATAGTGGTATCCATTTCTGAATACACGTATATTCAGTTGTTAGAGTTCTTTGTTTTGAAGAAATAATATAGATATAATGAAGATATAATGTTTTATAGGATTTGAGAATAATTTAAAAGCGTTGAAGAAGTCAAAATACAACAATGATTTTAGGAGAAATTGATATTTTTTTGAATTTATGTGAGGGGGAATTGTTTTAGGATTCCTGACAAAACTGCATAAGGGTCACTGATAAATGTTCAAATGTAAATCAAAATTTTCTCATGAACTACGTATTGGTCACAAGATAAGAGAGATACTATTTGAGTTTTATGAGAAGAATAATTTTACGTATCCAATTATGTTGAATTACAATTTATGGATTCATGTGAAAGAGAAGAGATGATATATTAGTGTTGTAAACATATGATTATCATTCTTAGTGATTCTCACCCTCATATCTCTACCATATCATTATTTTCAATCATATTCAGATGATCTTCAGGTCATAATGGATTTATTGAATCACAAATATCTATGAAAAAATTTTGGATTGAGGAAGGAGTTTTGAATTGTCTCAATCGTACACAAGATGTGTTATATATTTTCATTTTGTGAATTAAAACTAGGAAGATTCTTACATAGAAGAATTATAATGATTGAATCATTGAGAGATTATAATTATTTAGATAATCACAATCATAGGAATCAGTCTTGAAAAAACTGACATGGATAATCATACTGATTTTTCATTAAAAAGTTCTACGAACTTCATACAATATCCTAGGCATAGAATTTTTGATGTTATATTAAATTTAATGCATTTGTAAATTTAAAAAGTATCATGGGTATCATGAGTTGTTACACAATCATTTTATTAACCTATTTTTGTTACGAGGGAGCACACACACTTCTGGAATTGTTTATATGTTACTAAACCAGTGAATGGGTTTATCGTGTTCGTTGTATATAGTGGATTGATTCCTAGTGGATTGTGTAGTATTTGAAAATGATACCATGGATTAATGTATTATTAACGAATATAGAAACATATAAATAATTATGGTCTATTAGATGTGTGGTTAAATATATTTCATCAGGTAATAAAATCATTAACATGGGTTGAGGATTATATTACAAATATGAAAAAGAAAAAGTATCCCTGATTCACCCCTCCCCCTCTCAGTGATACAATCATCATGAGAAAGAACTTTCAACACCATTCTCTATAATGATAATTCTGTATAATTATTAATGTACAATTTACCATATCCAATTCCAAGCTATGATACATATAATTTTTATCATGAACCATAATTGGCCAATGAATAATATGACACCAAATAATTATTCATTGAGAAACATCCCATTAATTTATTTGATGCAGCATTATAAATCAAAAACACTAATCCACTATAGTGTAATGATATAATAGGTGAAATAACCAAATTTCTATTATGTTCCACATAATTTTATCAAATTTTTTTGTTATAAA
Source organism: Viscum album (assembly GCA_963277665.1). Classification (NCBI taxonomy): domain Eukaryota; kingdom Viridiplantae; phylum Streptophyta; class Magnoliopsida; order Santalales; family Viscaceae; genus Viscum; species Viscum album. The sequence continues at coordinate 1,974,847,402 of OY728127.1, forward strand.
GGAACAACACGCCCTTAGGTGTTAACTTGTTGACTACAATATATGGAAATGATAAATTCCTCTCAATGCATCTATAATAATGTTCCAATTGAAGATAAGTTTGGTTCTCAGCCACATTGGTTATTATGAGAGAATGTTCAATAACTTTTTTATTTTAGGTATCCACAAATATATCCTCAATTGAGTTGTTCCAACTAAAAAATTAATTTTTTATAGCCAAATGCAAAAAAAATTAAATTTTGAATATATTCTATTTACCCTCTATGACATTAGTACAATTTTCAAGTGATCATCATCCACGTCATTTTTCATTAAATATATAATAATATCATATATGAAACATAAAATAAATTTATGATGGTAATCTATTAATACTATATTACATAAATTCATAAAGATACCAATATCATTAGAAAGGAAAATTTTAATCATTATAAATTAATATTTTATATATGATGACTGTTAAGATTTCATTGGTGTATATTAATTATCTACCCTGTAATGATTGTATCGCGAACAATGATTACTATTGGAAAAATATTAATATAATCATTATTAATTAAAAAACATCAATAAGAGGTATTGGATACATATTCATGACCATGGTAATTTTAATTTCATATTAATAATTGTACATATGCAATAATCTATATTTATTTTTAATAAAATTAATAGTTGAATTATGTGGTGACAAACATGACATAATGAATCCCTAAGAATGATTATCTTATTTTTTCTTACTTAATTACTAAAACTTTATTTGGTCCATTGTATAATGAACTAGTATTTTCATTAATAAATATATTATACATTTATATGAATGTTTAATACATTTCATAAGCACACATGAGAGGAACATAATAGGTATGTGCCATTGGAGATTAGAAACACAGTCTCCTTATTTTTTGAATTATCTACACCCTTCCCAACATATATATTTTTACATTTGACTCCACTTTATAAAACCCAACCAAAACCATTCTTCATAACATTTGGAAGGAAACCCAATAATGAGTGATCTTAGATTCATAGTAAGTTAAAATATAAAACATATCAATAAAATATCTTATGAAAGAATAATATAAAAATAAGCATTTGTCATCATGAATAGAACAAAAAAATTTCATACCCAACTATTTATAGATAATGAACATGATTCCTGGAATAAGAAATAATCATTTCATAAAACATGGTTCATATGATTTATAAATCCTCAGAAATAATTCATGAACCAAAAAATCCAGTCAGTAATGGGTGGAAGCATCAAAAAAATAGAAAAAAAATTCATATTTCATGTCTAACTCACCATAACATAAAACTTTTACATCAGGACATATCACATATTTCCTTTTATGGTTTAAAAATAACATACTTCTCATATTGGATTATCACATGCCTATTTCCTACAGTGCATCAGGAATCTTCTGTTTCGCATAATGGATTAGGATGCACTTATTTCCTATTGCGAGATCTGGCCCATTGAATTGTTTCCCATCTTTATCCCATGAGATATTGAGGTATTCCCAATTTATTGGAGGGGGATATATTTCTCACCAATCACATTTATAAAACCATACGTGTTTTTTCCAAAATAAAATAAATAATTTATCATTTCATAACTGATGAAATAAAACAGATTTCATAAACATTTCAGCAGATTATAATACGTGGAAAGGGTAATGGTTTTCAACAATATCATGACATAATAAACATAAAACATCAAGACAAATAATTATTATTTTATCCTAGGATCGTATCTATTTTAAATATTAAGTAACATCACATTATTTCATCAAGGATCGAAAATAGATTTCATAAATCAATTGGTATAATTCATTATGAAAATAAAATTTCCGTTTTGAAAAAAAAAATTCTGTATATAATAAATGAAAAAAACTAAAATAAGAATTTTAAAATTAAATGATGTTTTAAATAATTAAGGATATATGATGTTAAGAAAATACCATAATTCAAAATAGGATTAGAATAACATTACATTTATATTTTCTTAAAATTATTCACAAAAAAAACACATTTGGAAAATGAAAAGAAATGATTCCTTTCAAAAAAATAAAAAAATTCAGGGATTTATAGATAATATTTACTTTAATCAATACATATCCATGATCGAGGTTATAATTTACCAAAATATTAGATGATAAGAAGGAAGACATTATGAAATCATACAATATGTATACTAATGATATAAATGTCATATATAAATTTTAAAATCATCATATTTTCAATCCATAATATATGGTGATGGAAAATGAATTGCATCGCTACATGGAAACCATAAGCTATATGTACACATGTGTGATAAATTCACATAATATTTTATTTGAAGGGGGTGTATAATTGTGACTTAATAATCATAATAAACATTAAGAATATTTTCTAAAATAAATTTATAATTTTATTGTGAAAAAATAAGATTTATAGGAGGTAAATTAATGTTTAAAAACATAGTGATCAGATAGAGGGATTAGACCTTCTACAAAATAAGTCCAACAATTATACTCTAAAGGGAAATCGGGTTTGAATTTTGGGAACAAAATAACCCCTATAGTGTTGATAAGGAATTGTACAAGTGAATTTATTTTTGAATTGTCTATATAGGTGGAATATAATTTGTAATTATGTGAGGGATGTGGTTTCATTTTATAATTGTGGTCGGTGGAACTTTTGAAATTTCTTTAAAGAATAATAAATGATTTGTCTATTATAGAGAAAAATAATTCCAAATTAAACATAAATGTATATGGAATAATATTTAATGAAATATCATGTATTCAATATAATATTTAATAATTATTATGTTTTTAAAATAATTTAATATATTTTTAATCATATTAAATTATATTATTGTCATTTTTTAAAATATTCATTATTTTGACCTTAAATACATAGATAAATAATTAAAACTCAAAATAAATATATATTTTTATATCCTAAAAAATCCATCATCATCTATATGATTAATTTAACGCCATAATTATCTAAATTAGTCTTCTATTTAGTATTCTTTACAACATTTAGGTGATTTTTCCATTATTTTAATTATTATTGAATTAGTGTTGTGTAAGAGGTTAAGGTAATTATTTATTACCTAAAAAATAAAAAAAATAAAAATGAGTATGTTAAATATATTTTCATGATAGATACAATTTATATTATAAAATATCTTCTAGATAAACCCATATTAAATTATTATTTTTATTAAAGAAAATTGTGTGAAATGTTTTATGTTTCTTGAAATAAAATATTATAAAGTTCATCACCATATCCAAATTGAAATAAAATGTCATAAGAATTAATATTGGTTTATTTTGGAAGGAATTAATGAATAAAATAAAATTTATGCAAGTTTTTATGTAATTTAATTGTCCTTATCATTATATTTTTAACCAAAATTGCCCATTTTTAACATATTGGGTTAATAAAATTAAAGTAGACACTATTCTTAATGAACAAAATTAAAAATCATAATTTTTTAGTAAAATTGAAAAAATAATTAAAAATATTAAACACATTTTTTAAGATTATTCTTATAGAACTGTTGATATTTAATTAAAAAATAATCTCATATAATGCAATTAGTTTTTTTAAGTGTGTTTTAATACAAAAAATTTATCTATACCAAAGGAAGCTATAATATTGATTAAAATGTTATTAATTAGACTATATATAGATAATAAGTACGTCTATTACATTTATATAATGTTCCCAACAAAATTAAACTTTTTAATATAAATAAAAAAATTGTTTAAAAAAGTAATATTTTTCACTATTCAATGAAAAATTATTATTTTATGAAAATTATCAAAAAATCAACATATAATATTGAAATTAAGAATTCAAAAATGAAATTATTTTTGAAAAATATTTTGACTATAAATTTTAGAAAATAATTATAATATTCACTGATAAGAAAAACCATTTTCAGAGAAGACATGTTTTTTAAGAGTGGAAAGACTTTAATAAAAATTGAATGGTTATATACTATAAATTTACCTATACATTTATATTATGTAGGTGAATTATATATATTTCATAAATTACTTAATAATATTAAAATCCTCAAAATTATCTGTAATTTTATTACTACCACCATAAATAATAATTATTAAATAGTGCATCATGGTATATTTAAACATAGTGTGGCATAAAATGTAGGATATTGATGAAATATAATTATATAATATAACATATTTAAAAACAATATTTTTTATATTATACCCATTTAAATTGAATTTCATTCCTAGAAACATCAACTATAATGGAAATATATGAGGAGGCCACTTCTTTATCACATCCTCAGGTTTCCACATAGAATCATCAAATTAGTTGGTTTCCAATAAAACATTAAACATGAATGTTATCTTATTTCATAGAAATTTACCTCCAAAATCAATAATCTCTAATTTTTATTCTTCATATCAAATATATTTCTCCAATTATATATTATTTTATATTAATACATGTGTAGGATCCGGTTTGTTCATACATAGGGGAGATACATTGAACACATCTTGAACCAAAGAGAGGATTAGTGGATGTTCCAAATAATAAGTCATTGTCCTAGTATAATCAGGTATTTCAAATAGATCGGAATACATAAGGCATATTTCTCTCTTCCTTCTTCCATGGAAAATTCCTAGAAATAATACATATGCATCTTAGTGTTTAAGATCATGTTAATAATTATATATATACCATTTATGTCATAATAATGTTGTCCTTATGTGTTGTTGAATGGATATAACTTTATCTACCATCACATATACATTCTCAAGTCCCATTAGCATCCGTTCTGAAACATACTTCCAGTACATTGGAGTTCTATACAAATATAAATAAATTTCTTCATAAGGATTCATCTAAATGCCCATGTGAATTATTATTTTTAATTGACACTTATATTGAGGATGTTTCTTATCCAAAAATCCTTTCAAATCCGTTGAACCAGATATTAGAAAACCATCAACGGTTGGAATTATTCTCTCTTACTGATCATATATCTATGTGTGATACACAGTGAAAAAAACTCAAACCTATGTCAAGATATTATAAAATAAATCTCCAGAATATCTAAGTAAACATCATATCCCAATAAATCAAAATTTAATGTGAAACTCTATTTCAACCTTACCACATCCATAATTTATATTCTTCTATATGATCCAGAGAGAAATATTCATTGATAACAATGAGTTGTGATAACATTGTATGTTTATCATCTACAATCCATAATTACATCAATATTAAAGATAATATTAACTCAAATTCTTATCATTACATTTAATAATATTTACAAAATGTTAAAATCATTTCTCTTTAAATAACATTTCCACTTAAAAATATTCATAGTAAAAGGGTTTTATTGGTAAAATTTCTCTTAAAATGTCTTTTATATTTATAAAATCTTATCACATAAATCCTCAAATTGGGTTCCAATGACAATGAACTTTTGATATACCTTATACTCATAATCCCATGATGTTATCCCTAACTGATAAGATAGTGGAGGAATATGCACATTGAAAATATAATCCACCCATTATTCTTTATATAAGCTCTTATATTATACAAAAATAATCATTGGATGCTTTGGTTAATAAATTTTAATTATTAAATAACATATGAGATTTAATTTTTATAGAATCATTATTGAGGGTGATCATCAAATGAAATTTCAATAATGTATAGAAAATAATATTTTCAAGGGGATCATTAATATATAATCATATATGAAACACCCAAATAATAAGGGGACAATAAGTTTGAACTAATCATCGTGATCCACTTCATCCAATAGGATTGACTAATATTTCCCTTAATCAAATTTTTAGATGTTTTTTGACTTGTATTTTAAATTATCCAATAGATTGTGTAATATATTCCCATAATTCAAAAATTAATTACAAATGAAACACTCCACATTGGTTGGGGTATATGTTAGAATCATATTCTATAGAATTTCAAAACCCTACTATTAAATTAATTATGATGCTTATGAAATTTATAACCCACAATTCTTATATTTAAATAACCTCCTAGTTCCATTCAAGTATTTCTAGTATTCTTAATCCCTTATTTATAGCTCACATATAGTTGAATTTCATTCCACCAATTCATTTCTCAAGACTTTCATTCTTCCTTTTCATAGAAAAACAATATGAATGGTTGGAAAATGAAATATACATTTCTAACATCAGTGGAAATTTAATTAAATATTCTTATCTAATAAATTATTTTTTATCCAATTACTTCCCAAGACAATGATTCATTCCACAAAATAAATGATCTATTTTTCATTTAGTGGAATTGAATAAACAAGAATCATTCCTTTAAGTCCTTCTAAAATTTTCTTCATGACTACCAGTATGTTCATCATATTTTATAATAAGTTCAATGAATTACTTCCTTGTCGTTTATTTTATAATACAAGGGAAATAGTTACTAAGAAATGTCACATTAGGAACTTATGATTCAATAGATTCAATTTATTATTATTAAATAGTGTTCTTAGTAAATGTACACAATGATTTTATTCACCTTCCAAATGATAAATAAATACGATAACATTTACATGTCCGGATCATTGAAGGAAAAAATATATTTTATAAGTGGTGTTGAAATATTTCTAATCTTCTAGTGGATAAAAATATCTATAAAAATAAGTATATATTTCCTAATAAAATATTTGGCAATATTTTTTCACTAATTTGATCATTTGGGATCAAAATATGATTCAAAAAATGATAAATTTAATTGATAACAGAAGCATGATTCTCTATTCAAACTCCCATAATGATTGGTTTCATAGGAGTACATTAATTATTTTTATTCATGAAACTCTTTGTTGAAACATTAATTTTGGTTTCAATCCATTTTCTAAAAACATAATTAATTTTGTGATATAATAGTCATATTGTAACACTACACAATATGGGAAAAAATATTGGATATCTAAATCATGATGACATCTTTTCAATCTAAGAAACCTTATTTTTAACCTTGGTCATTCATTGTCATTATTTAAATCCATTATGAACATATTTAAAGATAATTTGAATTTCCAAAGCTCCCCCCCCCCTCACCACATGAGTTTCAAATCAGGTTTGAAAAATTGAACACATTTTTACACCATGTTATGATCGAGTCGAAGTCAATTCACCATTTGTAGGGTGTTTACCTATGGGTACCTTTGTTCTAGAGATATATTCACCATTAGTATCTAGACATGGATGAAATTTAATAGAATCCACTTTCTCTATCCTCTAACAAAACACCGTGCTATTTTCTTATAAATAAAAAAATCAGTATTCTTATCCTTAAATGTATTCATTGAAATATCAATATACTTATAATTATGCATATCCCTCTGTAAATCACTAATATTCTTATAATCCTAATCTATAAATTTTATCTAAATAGATCCTCAAACAGAAACAATAATGGCCATGTCCTTTTTTACATTAATTGAAAATATTATTTTATCAGTTTTTAGTTTATTTCATTAAAACATTGACGATGACTAGAATTTTTAGTGGATTTAGAGACTAAAAATAAAATATTCATATTTTTAGAATGATATTCAACATCTCACACAATGATCTAATGAAATATTAATCCACATAGGTATACCCAACAGAAAACATTCTTCCTAACCAAGGAATGTAAATATTAGAAAGGGTTAGATCGGATGCTCTGTAAGTGTAAACATATGATATATCAATATATGATCATATGAAATCATAATATATGAATAAGGGTATGTGAACATGGACATAAAATAAAATGATAATACACAACCATTCATAGATCATCAACATGAATCCTCGAATAAAACATTATAAATTCTGAAAACATAGTCCATAAGAGTGAGAAAACAAAAAAAAATTTACCCATGAACAATAATATCATGTCATATAATCTTGGCACAATAATAAATATATAAAACCATTTTATATTTCATGGTTAACAACATAGACCCGCAACATAGTTGATTAGGGAATATCAACTATTTCCCATTTTGGATCAAGAAACCATAGTGTCATATAGGGGACCAGGATATACTTTTTCCCATAATATATGATGACACACCAACTTTCCCTAGTGTTTTAGGATGCACAAGTTCCCCATAGTCAGATCAATACCACTAACATTTTCCAGCTATAATCTCTACTGAAATTAGTCTTTACGCAATGCATTATTGAGATATATAGGTGACAAAAATTCACATAATGAATATAATACAAATATGTGTGCCATGATCTTAAACAATTCATCATCAGAGAACTCATTAAGTGAAATATATTTCATAAACATGTCATCAAAGTATAATCCATGGAAATGGGAATGGTTTTCACCAAAACCATGTCATTATAAACATAATTATTCAGTATATAGAATAACTATGGTATACATTGTTGGTATACCATAGAAATATAATGTATCATGAGTTTATCCCATCTTAGATAAAACATTATTTTTCAATATCACATTGGTAATTTATTATAGAAAATAACATAACCATTTTGCAATAACATGTTTAGAAAAAAAACACATATAAAGGAAAAATATTTTATTGAAAATAAACATGTAAACATATAATTTATGCTTTATAAAATAGAGTTTTCATGAATGATTTGTAATATTATAATGATTAATAAATTTAAAAAATAAAATTCAATCCATATTTATATTGAAAAATTCAAATATACCTTTTTTTTTCTAATAAAAAATATTCATTTCAAACTTACAAGTAAAAATTAAATCATGGATAAAATTGAATTTATATTATTTAAGGATATTATTTAGAATCTATTTTAAAAAATTTAAAAAACATTCAAATTGAAGAGATTTATTCCCATGTAGATACATAATCATAAACAATCCATAATAACGATGAGATTCTGAAATTAATTCTTAGCTTATATCTGGATTTTTCATGCTCACATTCAAAACACATATATATTATATAATTATTTATTATAAATTTATTCAGAAAAAATATGTTAATCGAACCATATATTAGTTATTTATAACATCTGATCTTTCATTTATTAATATTTAAAAAAAAATCATTTTTCTTAGTGAAAATCGATTTTCTTTCCAAAAATGTATTAATTTTTAAATAATGATCATTATTCATTGATCAGAGTACCATCAAGTATGAAATAATAATCATGTTAAACAATGCGTAAATAATATTAATTTTTAACATAATTAATTGAATAATGATATAGAAAATTAATAACATTTTTCATGGAGAAGATAGGTCGTACACACACATGAAAGTTGCTAACATTTTCAATTGATAGATTGAATGAAGGATAATTATAATTATCCTTTCAATAATTATTATTATAACATAAATATCATATATATTAGTCATATTTATCATTAATACAATTTTTTGAAATGGAAAAGAGAAATGAATCATATAACAACATTAAGTTGTTAGTCCACACAGATGCACGAGAAAATTTAACATTTAAAAAAATGGATGATAATAAGGTGGACAAGATATTATCATTAAAAAAGATGAATAATGTTTTAAATATATTATATAATGATTAAACCAATCATAATTATCTTCTATAAAATTTGGTGATTAAAATTAATTATACCGCTATGTTGACATGGTAAGTCTTTGTCTTGCGGCGCACGACGGGGTCGTGGGGGAGAAACATGCACTACCCGATGGTTGATTAGAGAATATTGGGTTCTTATTAATCACTCGTATCAGGTGCACCATTTTCACCTCAAAACGCCCAACAGTTCAATATCCAGCAATACAGGGACCTGCTTTCCAAAGGCACGCCTTCTCTAGGTGGTTTGACCAGTGATGCTTAAGAAATCACATTGGTTGAGAGGATGGGAAGTCGGGCTCATCACACCCTTATACTCAAGCATAGTATCCACAAATTACTCCTAGTTAGAAAAGGTCATCCAGAAGCAACGGTTCGGAATCATTTATGCTCGAGTTTTACCATCCCTCGTTGGATTAATGACCTCGAAGAGTTTGGACTCATTAAGATAGAACTTGTTTAAATCCTTGTAACCAGGAACTGTGGAGTTTATTTTCATCCATGGGGGACATATAACGACTTGAGAATTTGGATTTAACCCATGGTACGAGCCTCCTAAGTATCCCTGTGAGAGTAATCAGATATCAAGTATTTCGGTTTGACATGGGGCTTACACTCTAGGCTGCCAAGGGTTGGTGCAGTGAACCGATGTGAAGATGGTCGGATCGATTGATTGATGGGCTTGAACCTAGGGGAGGCTTCTTATGTACCCTGTCTAGGAGACATAGATCAAAGTCCACGTAGTTCGGGTGAGTGGTGTTGGAGAACCGCCATACGGATGGACCGGGGGTCCAAATTGAAGTGGGATTGAACCTCATGGAGGCTTCCTACGTATCCCTGTGGTGGGGAATCAAAGTCCCCATAGTTCTCATGAGTGGAGTCAATGAACCGACGTAAGGATGGACCGGGGGTCCGATGGGTAGTGGGTATGAACCTCATGAAGGATTCCTACATATCCTTGCGGTGGGGAATCAATGTCCTCATAGTTCACATTGGAGTGGGGCTTACGCTTTAAGGCAGCCGAGTAGAGGATGTCAGAGTCAATGCTCACTCTAAACCCATGTGGGTCATGTTCGGTGTGATAAACAAGAGGCAGTAGGAACCAGATAATCACGTCGCGAAATGTGCCTCTCTGGGAACTGTGATGGGTCTTACGCGTGGGAGTAGCCCAACAAGTCGGGGCATACTTTGGTATGGACGCCCAAGGTGTCTTCTTCATGTACAGCCATGAGGGAATCCCAACCCATTTGTGGGTTGAGGAATATAATGGGGGCCGACGCCTATGCGGAAGTGCACAAGTGGGATAACGCCAAGGGCATTGGAATTTGTCTGAACAAAGGGAGATGAAAAGTGTGAATTACATGCCCGACATTCGGGATGCAATGAGGGTGGCCTGGTGATGGGTGATAACTATTGACCATGTTCAAAACACAACATCCATATCACATTAGCCTGAAATGGGGTCAAACAAATGAGGGTCGACTGCTGACCATGTTCAAACACAGGACATAACTCAAAGTGTTGTCAAAGGTCTTATGGGGAATTGGCCCAGGATGGTAGGTGAGCTTATGCAGCAAGGCACTAGGCCGTTAGGGGGTCCCTTCGGACACGAAAGTGGATGTAGATCGTAATGAATGAAAAAAATCTTGAGGTGGAGTGATGGAATGTTTGAATGGATTCCAGTGCTCTTGAAATTATGACACTGTAAACCTGGCACAAGGCATCTTATGCTTGGAGCATAAGGCATCACTTGCATGGAGCAAGAGGCATCCAATTATTGAATGGTAGGGAATGCTACAATTTATAGTCCTGTAGAGAGGACCATTTCAATATAGTTTAATGTCATATGGATCGAAAAAGGGCCATACATTTTAACGTCACGTGGTCGGGATGACTAGGTAGGAGATACCAAGCAATGGTTTGTGGTTTGATTGTCCGCGAATGGTGTCCGTGTAGGTTTTGGCAACGAGGGAGTAGGCCGCGGAGGAGGCTATCCGCGAAGGATGGCCGTGGAAGAGATGGCCATCTGCAAAGTGGTGGGCGCCCTTCCTACTACGCACCCAGGGAGGGGTTCCCGCCTCTATTTCGCGAACGACACTGGTCCGTAGAGGGGGCGACCGCGAAGGAGATGGACGCATATGGTTCGCGGTTTGGTTTCTCCTCTATGTGGAAGATTGTGTCTGCGAACGATATGGGGTCCATGGATGGTCGCAGAACTTTACCACTGGGAGTGATTTCTACAACGTCTTCCCATGGTTTTTCACCCGTCCTTCCTCTCCTCTATTTGGTTCCACTCAAGAATGATTTATAGAGTAGCGAAAAGGCAGTATCGATGGGCCCATGGCATGTTCTGTAGAATCCCATGAATGAATCCCCACCCACGAATGACTCGATCAACCAATGGTTTTTTGGGAACTCAGATTCTTAAAATTTCTCTGCAGCCTTGCACCAATCTGCGACGTGGTTCGCAACCACATACGCCTTCAGCCTCTATTTCGTGAGTGACGTGGTTCGCAGCTGCATACGGCTTCCAACCTCCATTCCGCGAACGACGTAGTTCGCGGCCGCAGAACGGGTTTGCTTCATCGGTGGTCTTCCTGGATCACAACCGCATAGGTGCTCAGCCCCCCCCCCCCTCATTTCCAGAATGCCTACATCTTATATGAGGGTAGTTCGCTGAACCGACCTCCTACATTTTCTAGGAGCTGGTACGCGGATAGGTTCAAACCATTCCCAAGTTTTTGGTAATTGGATTTCCCCTTTACGGAATTTTTAGGACCCTGCAGTCGTACGTACACATGAATGATACATTAACTTATTATTTTATAGGAAAGAGGATATATAATTACATTTTCATAATATTTAAAAATTATTAATTATATTGATGTTATATTTTTTTATTAATAAAAAATGTTTAATGGAGGTAAAGAGAAGTATAAATTGTTTGATATCAAATAGATAGAGTACATCTTCATTTAAGTGACTCCTTTAGATCTCTGATAAAGGAATATAAGGATGGGATTTCTGGAATATAAGTACCTATAAAATGTGTCCATGGAAGTTAGGAAGATTATTTTTTAGATTATGGTTAATATAAAAGTCTCAATTTGGTGTAAGGAGTTAGGGATGAGGTGTCCTTTTATAATTGAGGTGAAGATAACTTGTGGATTTTATCAAATGATTAAAATATATTAAAAATATTCTAGAGATAAATTCTTCCAAATGTAATATAAATTCAAAGTGAATAAAATTTTAGACCATATATTATCCCCTTTTTGTTTTTTATTTTTTTATGATTTCATAATAATATAAATGTTTTTTAATCCCATAAAATATCATTATTGTCAATTTTGATATCATTTATTACATTTAATTAAAATCCATATAGAATATAAGTCCACATAAAACCATTTATTTTATTATATCGTATATTTTTTGTTAAATTTATTTTATTTTTGAATCACATTATAAATCTCAAATTAGGTAATTTTAATTTTTTTTGTTTTCCATTAATAAAATAATTACTCTAACAACATCGTGTAATCATTTAAGGTAATAATTTCATAACTAATAACTGGAAATAATCTCCCATAAGGTAGATAAATTTATTGGTTAGAAAATTAATATTTTTAGTTGAACATATCCTCTAGATAACACAAATATTAAAATATTATAATTACTAAAAAAAGATTATGACATGTTTGACTTTCCTTGAAATAAGATAGTATAATGTTAATAATATAATAAAAATTTACAAAAAGGGTCATAAAATAGAACTGTTTGTGAATATGGGTGAACATAACTCATAAAATAAGTGTTTGGGGAGTTTTTATGTTATTTAATTGTCATTTTCATTTTATTTTTATCCTAAATATATTAATTTACCCTTATTTTTAGTATAAAATTTCTATAGTTACTATGATTGATGATAAAAAATAAAAAGGGCCTATTTACCATATTTTTTCCCCAAAATATAAGAATGATATCTATTTATAATTATTAATCTATTTTAATTGGAATAATTTAATAAAAATCTAATGCTGGAAAACTAAATGAAAAATAGTTTTCTTGAAAAGATGTGTTGTAATCTCAAAAAATGTATGTATACCAAATGAATGCATTAATATGATTAAAATGTAATGACTAGAATACATATTAATAAATAATACACAATATTTGTTGAAATAAAATTAATATCATAAAGGTATATATTTAATAACAAAAATGGATATTTTATAACATGTTTCACTATTCATTGAACATTTATTCTTTTCATAAAATTATCAAAAAATAATCCTTACAAATATTTGAAATTATAAATTAATAAATGAAACAAATATTGATAAATTAATTTTATAACTTATAATAAAATTAATTATAATATTCACTCATATGGAAACAATCGTTTTGTGGAAAATGTATTGTTAATGAATTGATTGACTTTACTAAAAATTTAATGATTATTTTCAAGGAATTAATAAATAAATTTATATTAATTATGAAATATATATATATATATATATTTCATAAATTATTTAATCTAATACAAAATTATTAAATCAATGTACTTTCTATAACTATCAGAGTAAGGTTCGATATAATGCAAGCTATCAAAAAAATAAAATTACCTGAAGTTAAACTTTTAATTCGAAATTCTATTTGAAATAAATTATTTATATAGTATTTGAGCAAGATATAGTTTAAGTAATTAGATCTATTGAAACCTTAAGTGCATAATTTAGAGTAATAATGTAATATAATGATATTTTTAAAGGTAACACTATGTTCAATATTATAAAATACGCCATATTAAGAATAATCAAACAACCAAATATTAATATATAAATGTGTCTATTATAACCTTTCCATTAAATTCAAGAGAATTATTAATATTAATTAAATTAGGAAAATTATTGTTTTTCAATGTAATTTCTAATGTATAAATTAATTATTTATAAATAATCACTCTATTTTTTATTATAGTCAATTGTTTTCAAAAAATAGATTTTCCTTAACATGTGGTATTTATTTCATTATATTAGTTGATATTATAATTAATATTAAAAAATTATTTAAAAATTATTTCATAAATTAAAATTAAAATTTTATATAATAATATAAATTTATACTTTGTGTGAAATTTTTTGTTTTTTGGAATATAGTTGTTTTTCATTAAAGACTGAGAAAATACCACTTTTTTTTGTAAAAGGGATGTATTATAAATAAATGAGGATTTTTAAAATTATAATTATTTTTTATTATGGTTTAATGTTATATAATAAATAGTTATTTATTTTTCATCAACATATATTCTATTAAATCCGCAATATTTTTTAGTTTAGAAAAAAAAATTGGTTAAAAATTGGATTTTTCTGAAAATTTTTTGAATTAGAAAATGTTCCTCCATTTACATAATTAAATAAATCGATAATTGTGATTTTTTATTAATTATAAGTTTCAATTATATATTTTTTAAATATTAATATATTTTCTTAAAATTATTATTATTATTCATATAGTTTATAAAAAATCATCTTTTTTAATGAAAAATAATCATCATGAAAACATTATTTTTCATCACGTTGGTGGTTTTTGTTTTAAATATAATTTTTCCTATAATGATAAATAGATTTTTATAATATATTAATTATTTGGGGTCATAATCTCATAAATATTTAATATGTTATATTTTATTTTTAACCAATAAAATTACTGTGGTAAAAAAGGATTTCCAATAATATAGGTAAAATAACGAAATGGGTTAATGTTGTGATTTTTTAAATCCATTCCCCATGAAACATAATTTTTTGGTCTCTATATTGATTTTTATGGAATATTTTCTTTTTGGGACCACTAATTTTTTTTTCTTATTAATATTTTTTCATTAATAAAAGGTCCTGACCCCATCCTTTGTCATTAAAACAATAGAATCTGGTTATAGTTAAAAGGTAAAGGAATAAAATACAAAAAAAAATCTAAATTTGTGGTTTATGAGTTTTATAAAATCAACCAGGTCATGAAAAATTAATTATCTGCAAATTTTATTGTACCTAATTCCTCTAAAATGTATTTGGATTTAATTATAAAATTATAATTATTTAACCACATATACCCATTCATCATCAAGTATGAAAAAAAACCAGACCACAATAACATATCCTCAATAGACATGAGGCTATCCAAATATCTATGAAATATTCTACTCCTCACATTCCCCACTCAAATTTTTTTTCTTACCAAAAGGCCAATTCCATGGACATTAAGGGACCCTTCAATGAGGAGATATTTAAGAGGTATAATTCTCAAACAACCAATATTAATTACTTTTATTCTTCTATGTTATCCTCACCACAATCATTAATACATGAATTAAAACTCAATACTCATGTATAAACATAAATCTCATATTTAAATTTAAATATAATATTTCCACCCATTTGATTGTCTCCATTTATTCAAATAAATGAAACCATTTTCCTAATTATAGTAGTTAACTGTCTTTAACGATAATTGGTTTTTGTCTTACGTTACACCACTAAAGGATGGTCATTAAACTATTTTTCTGGTTAAATAATATTATATATATATATATTATTACTTATTTTATGATATATAACTAATTTATAAGCATAATATAAACCCAACAAATCAAGTTCATGATAGTTTGAAATACCTTTTAAACAAACTAAAAATTTATAATTAAAATATTATCAAATTAATCATTCTCATTTTATAAAATAATGTGATATATGGGATCATATATAATTCTAAGAGGTAATTAATCACATTTTTTTCTAATTTTGTAGTATTATATACATTTTATAAGAATTATCATAATTTTACATAAATAACACAACAATGAAACCATGAAATGAATGCCCCCAATTCAATAAAAATAATGAAATAATTTTGAATAGTAGTAATAAGACGTTATATATGGTTCATATTATAAGGATGAAGCCTTAATAATTACATAATCTTGAGTTATGTGAAGAATTCCCATTGAGGATCATTTCAGGTTTCGAGTTTTAGAGAATTAGGGAAAATATGTTACATTAAATTTCAAAAATTTCAAAGTAGAAACTTCTACTCAATATCCATTTTTAATAAAATAAAAAACACTAAAAAACATGTCTAGTTCCATGTTTTAGACATCATGACTTTTCCATTATCCTATCGTTGACCCTATTAATCTTTATGTTCTGAGAAAAACATTTTAAAACCTGGGGTGAGTATAAAAAGAATCTTAAGTGTTATAAAATAAGGAAAGAAAACATTAACCCCTCAATAAATACAAATCAATGGAACCATACTTTTCAATAATAATCATCCTCATTAAACTGTAAGATTTATGAATAACTAATAGAAATCATAAATCATAAAGGTAAATTGTGGCATCCATATCATACATACATTGTAGCTATCACAGATAAGCAGTGTGTTATGTTGGAATACACATCACAGTATATTCCCAAAATATCTTAGGTGAAACATTAACATTTTCCTTACACCATGTTACCCAATACATTGAAGATCCATCTCAGGCTCACCCGTCCTAGGATTGTCATGGAACCGCCTATATATCTATACAATTCCAAATAACCATGACATATTCATAACACATTAAACAAGTATAAAGGACACATAAAATTTCACATTGTAATCACAATATATCATTTCAACATATTGACAAAATGAATGTTTTATCAATTATTTTAAAAACCATTTAAAACATTTCATAAAGTGATTTTTAATCATAGTGTCCCAGACCACATTGAATACATTCATGAAATTAAAATTTCAAAACATTAATTATTATATAAATAAATACTTAAAACTATTATAAAAACAAGGAAATTAAAGAAAATGATTAAATAAATAAATCTTTTAAAAAATATTTTATTTTAGGAGTTCATAACCAAATGAGAGATGACTGAAGACAAATAATTGAGGAATAAAAATTATCTGAAACATAATAATATCATGAGAATAAATTTATTTCTAATATAATAATCCAACGGACTATATATACACCATATAATAGTGAATTGGTGCATAACAACAATTAAGTCTCAATGGAATGTAAATTGAGACGGAATCGCTTATAAAGACGATATCCTTTGATTAAGGACAAATCAATGACATAATTATGTTTGAAAAATATAAATGAACCCAATATAAGTGGATATTAAGTGTTAAAAAAACATATTTTATCCACACATATTCATAGAAAGACATAATCAAGAAGTAGAGGTTCATCCCAAAGAATTGATATTGGTTGATGAAGTTCCCTAAGAGAAATTTGACAGCCTAACCATGTCACATTAATATTCTGAAAATGAGTTGATGATATAGAAAATGGTATATCACCTTGTGGACATAAAATTTACCACAATACAGATATATAAGAACATATCACAACATATGAAATTTGAAACTAAAATACATAACAAAGAAGAATTTTAAAAAGAGGTGGGTGAAAGGATCCCTTACAGATATGGTATCAAATAAAACATAAACTCCATGAAAGAAGTATAAGTTAATGAAGATGTAAAACATCATAAATTAAAGTATACTACAAAAATAATGCAATCATGGGTACAACATCCACCACACAAAAAGATATAGTGGAAAATATAGCATGAATCTCACGTGAATAAAAAGTGAGATGAAATCCCATTACAACGTTGTAATCAATAAATTTGTATGAAAAAAAGTTAATAAAAACAAAATAAATCACATAATAACCCGAATATAGAGAGAATATGACAATATATATATATCAAATGGATGTAAACATTATACCAAATGAAATAAATATGTGGAGATCAATTGAAATCTCACAGAATTAAAAGTGAGATAAGAAACCTCTTACCTCGTGTCCGCCTTGAATTGATTATTCCATAATCTCTTGAATAATAATAAGAAGTTAATTTATAACTTATTAAGAAAAATTCTCAAGTTTATTATTAATTTTCCCTCAATTATTACCCGACTATTACCATTAGTTAATAATTTGAGTTCATATCAAAAAATTTGTCAGTGTGAGGAAGTTGGGTTAAAAATGAACTTATTATAATTATATTTTGTCCATGTAGTTGAAATTACATTATATATATAATGATATACATGATTTAGATATCATATATATCATATATATCCATTATTTATTTATTTATTTATAACTGTACTTAACATTGGCGATATGAAATGAAATGCACCATTCATTGAGATGGTAAGTCGTACGTAACATGAACGCTACTTTTATTTCTATTTCACACTTAATGTACTGAAAAAGTAATGATATATAGGTAAATTATAATTCATCTATAATATCATATATACTTTAATTTTCTACATCTTCTATACATTCCACATATGGCATGAACGAGTCATATCTATTTGAGGGGGCAGTAGTCCGCACTTCCTCAAATTAAATTATAGTAGTTACCCATTATGGAAAATATAAAGGTATTTAAAAAATAAAAAATACTGAAGAATAGAAAAAATATAAATATAATATATATCACATATATATATATATATTTCTATCATAATGTCCACTATAAGTGGTGGTTGGGGAATATTGAACAATCATCGTTTCATGAGGCAGTAGTTCGTTGTCCACCGAAAAAGTATGTTTTTTACCCAATATATAGTGGTGTGTGTAAGTGTAGTTCGAATCCATCTAATAAAAACAACATAGTATATTGAGGATATTGTTTTTGTTATAAAATAAAGTATTAAAATTATTTTAGGGGGTTGTAGAAGTAAAATAATTCAAAAGATCTTAAGAGAATACATTACCTTTAAACCGGGTATCTAACTTTGGTATTAAGAAAATTGTATAACTGAATTTACATATTCCTATGGTATGTTTTTTAGGATATGGAGAGGGATGTACCGATATTAATTTGGTGGAGGTTGGATGAGACAAGGGGCTTGTGATGTGTGAGTTATGGGTTATATGTGAGGCGTTTTTTAATGGGGATGAGGGTCTCTTTAGTAATGTTTAAAAATATTATTTTATTATATAATGATTTTAGGTTTTTAAATGTCCAAAACATATTAATGTTTAATATAAGATGATTAATGTTCTAAATAAAATCATCCAATAAATATTTTATAGATTTTGGATATTGTTTTAGTCATTATAATCTTATATATTTAAATCCTTTTTAATGATGTATACACTGAATCATTATTGTGTCACAAATATTTTTATTTATTTTAGTAGTAAATATTATATAAAAAAATATCATGATGTAGGAAATCATTTTATATTTCAAATGAATATTTATATTCAACGATATAACTTTTATAACCCGATGTAATAAATTTTTTTTCAAAAATATATATGGTTCTCTCATTTATGTCTTTACATTAAATTAATTAATATAAAGTGTCATTATCACTCCCCAGTCGCTCCATCAGGTACCAAAATCGATCCAATGATGATTATGGCTGGAAATGTATCAAACAATAGGATTAAGACACATGTTAGGGTAATTTTATATTATCATAATAATATTTTTTTACACTTATTTACTGCATTTACCCTTTAACCATGGTAGATAATATATTTGTTGAAGTAAATATTCATAATGTTTAAAAATAAAAGATTCCTATTTACACCATTTGGTCATTATAATTATAAATATTGAATTAATTTTACAAATTTAAAACAAAAAAGTGTAAGAACATAATTTAAAATTAATTCCCGCTATCAATACAAAAAGTGTTTCATTAAGAAATAATTACTTTTAAAAGATTAACAATTGTTTATGTCCAATTTCAAATTGAAATTGCATCCAATGTAAAACATTATATTAAATGGTAAGAAAAATATAACTACACATTATATACAGTTAAAAATATAATCTAACCTTATTAATAAATTAGATTAAAAGGTAGTTTTTAATTAAAATAAACTATTTTCCCCAATTCATTAAAAATGAATTTTATCAGAAAAATAACCAAAATTTACCCAAAGTAAATTTTGATGTCCCGATTCTAAATATGAATTTTATTCTATCAAATAGAAAATTTAAAAGTGAAAAAAAACTAGGCTTAACTAAGGTCTTCATTCAGATGGCGGTAAATCGATATTTTAATGAATAATAGAATATTTATGCTAAAAATTGGATTCTTACTTATTTTAAGCCTATAAATATTATTTGGTGAATGTAAAAATATTTAACAAACATGTATATTTATATTGTTTTTATTTTTGTCCATTCCCACCAATACAATGTCTTGGCATTAAATACCATTTAAAATAATATTTTATTATTATGTTTCAGTATGACTCAATGTTGTGTGCAACATAAGATTTCAAAGAAACCCATGGTTTAATATCAGGTATGACATCGACCATAACATCCCCTTTAGTGTAAATTTAATATTTAATTCACACATTTTAGGAATTATGATAATGTTATTTTCTTTATTTACCTGGGATGTTACATCCTAACCACATTTTGGGAATTACGTCCTCACAATTTTGAAATTGGGCTGAAAACTTCATTGAAAGCACAACATCAGAAAAATATTCCATAAAAATATTGCAATAAAATAAAGAAAATGAAATAAAAAGGTCACTCGAGATAACCCAAACTAGGATTCTATGTAAGAAAACATGGATATTGAAGAGAAACAAACCATCATTGAATGATGGAGAGTGGTATAATACATTATTAAGAGAAATTTAACAGGTAGAAAATCACAAACATGTGATGAGTTAAAATGTATTTGATACCCTAGAAGAAAATACTAATGGAAGATGTTTTTGGTTTACATTAATTATCATAAATATGAAGAATTTATTTAAGATCATGAATTAGAACACATGGAAACATACCTAATTTTAATGTAAACTTTTATCCTTTACTAGATTTCTACCACAAAGTAATGTTTTCTCTAAAGGATGAGTATTCAAGATGACTTTTTTAGATTGAATGAGCATTAATAAACTTCTATAGAATCACATTACCCAAAAATGATGAACTATAGTTTTCCCATTTTTAGGCATTATCCAAAACCATAATAATTAGTACAATATAAAATTATCACCCAAAAGGATAATCATTAAAAAAATGAAAAACGACACTTACTCTCTAAAATTATTCAAAAAATACCCAAAGTTCAAAAAAGGCCATTCAATACACAATTGTCCATAAAATTATTTAAATCAATCCAATCGATGGTTGAAACCCAAATCTCAGAAATATTTATTTTCATAGAATTCCAAGATAAATATTAAATTTTTTTCCAAATATTATCAGTTACTCTAAAAGTCTCATACTGAAATGTAATTGACCAAATCACATATTATCTATTATAGGTTAATAATTTCTACAAATAAACGAAATCATCATATGGCTACAATAAAAACATATATTCCTGCAAAATAAAATTTCAACCATTACTCTACAAATGAGATCCCATAGTATTCTATTACCCTTAAGAATGAAATGTTTCAAAAGAGAAAACATCTTATAAAAAAATTTTTTTCACAAAGCACCAAATAATTTTCTTATATTAAGGATATGAATTTGATAAAGCATAAGTTCCAAAAATCAACATAATATAGTTCCCTAAAATCATTTTACATAAAATATTATTTCATACTAACTAGGTACATCAAGTAGGACTATGACAGGAAATACACCCTTGTCTCCCCTCAGTTGTGCGATTAATTCTTTAGAACTTTTCGGATGCAACAAGATGCCACCAATAATACGAGTGGTCCTCTTTATAAAAAAACCTAAAATTTATTAACCTCAAAGGGATTCTTATTCATTTCATTTTCATCACAAAACATTAATACCTCAATATCTTATATATTTTCATTTCTTCTTCCATATGAAAAAATAAAACTAATCCTAATAGAAATAACATCATATCATGATCATGGTGTTTATATGGTTTTAAAATCATCTTGTCCGCATAAGTAGAAGGTCCATTCATTTAAAAATTATTTAGAGATCCTTCCAAATCATTTTCATCCATCATCCAAGTATATCATGTAAAAATTGGGTCATATGGGTGTTCGTATAAAAATAGTTTCTGAAAATAATCATGTATAACATATTAATTCAAAATATTTGATAAAACAAAATTTTTATAAAACATTATGACCAAATTTGAGTTGAAATATTCAATCATTGGTCATTATAAAATTCCATAAGTATGTGATGAGAGAATATATTGTAAAAGAATATAAAATTAGTTTTCGAAATAGTCTCTTTCTCGAACACCTTTTCCAAAATCATAATATTCTTCAAAATATTATAATAAGATAATTTTTTTTAAAATACATTGATAATATTTACATTTATTGAATATTTGAGAATATTGAGAAAATAGGACATGATTAAATACATCCTTGGATCCACGATTATATTGAAGTATAGTGGAGATTTTTGATATCTGAAACAACTACTTTCAACTGAGTTGTATGATATAAAAATATTACCCATCATCTGAACATTAATTTGCAATAAATATTGAAAGCATGTCATCAAGAAAAGAGAGTATTGTCATTTGCGGTACTCCTACTTCTATTTTTAACAATATATCCTTTATCTGAAAAAATTAGAATACACATATTTAACTAAAATGATAGACATAGGGATTATCCATGTGTTTATTGAAAACTCATAATCCCTAAAGTTGTCTAAAAAGTCCTTTGATACAAACTTTAAGGACCCATCCTTAAAGATTACATAATCTTGAGTTATGCCAGGAATTCTCATTGAGGATATTTTCTAGTTTGGAGTTTTAGATAATTCGTCCATATCTATTATATATAATTTCCAATATTACAATGTATACACTTCTATTCAGTATAAATTTTTTCATAGAATAAAAAATTCTAAAAAACATGTCTAGTTCCTTGTTTTCGACATCATGCCTTTTCCTTGATCCCATCATTGAGCCTATTCATCTTTCTGTCCTGTGAAAAACATTTCAAAACGTGTGGTGAGAATTAAAAGCATTGTAAGGTTTATAAAATAAGGAAATGAAACATTAACCCATTAATAAATACAAATCAATGAAACCATACATTTCAATCATAACATAACTCATGAAATCGAAATATTTATGAATAACATATAGAAATCATAAGTCATAAGGGTAACATAAGGAATACATAACATAGAAATTTTTAGCTATCATAGCTACATAGGGAGTTATGTTGGAAAACCCATTACAGTATATTCCCCAAATCTCTTAGGAGAAACATTAAAATTTACCTCCATCACGTTACCTAAAACATTGGAGAGAAATCTCAAGCTCACCCACCCGAGGATTATCTAGGAACCACCTGTATACATAAACATTTCCCAACAACCATAGCATATTCATAAAACATAAAACAATCATAAAGGATAGATAAAATCTCCACATTACAATCATAGTATATCACATCAAGATGAATACATAATCAATGTATTATCAAACCATTTTCAAACCCATTTAAAACATTTTATAAAGAGATTTTGGAATCATAGTGTCCCATAACACATTGAATATTTTAAAGGAATTGGAATTTTAAAACATTAATGACTATATAAATAAATCTTCAAAGTCATTTTTAAAACATGTACATTAATGAGAATGATTTATAAGAATAAATCATTAAAACATCATTTTAGTTAAGGAGTTCTTAACCAAATGAGATATGCCAGAATAAAAATAATTGAGGAAAAAAATTTAATCAAAACATTATAATTTCATGATAATAAAGGTATTCTTGATATCATATTCCAAAGTATATTATATATACACCATATAAAAGTGAACTGGTGTACAACAACAATAAAGTCTCATTGTAATGTAAATTGAGGCAAAATCCCTCATATAGACAGTATATTTATTTTAAGGGAAAATGAATGAAATAATTATGTCAGAAAAATATATAAACACCCTATATAATTGGATATTTAGTGTAAAATACTTAGAGGTTATCCAAACATATTCATAGCACGACATAATCAAGAATTAGAGGTTTAACATAATGAATTGAAATCGGGTGAAGAAGTTCCCTAACAGAAATTCAACAGCCTAACATTGTCACATTAAATTTTAGAAAATGACTAGATGAGAGATAAAAGGGTATCTCATCACATGTACAGTGTATTTACAGCAATACGAATATCAAATAACATATCCCTACATAATAGAATTGAAAATTAAGAGACATAATGAAAACAAGTCTTTTAAAAGGAGGACGGTTAAAAATTCCCTTATGGATTTGGTAAAATACGAAATATAAACCCCATGAAAGAAGTATAATTAAATACATATGTAAATACCTTTAATTAAAAATATATTAGATAAATAATATAATCATGATATGTAAACCCACCACACAAAAATAAATAGTGTCAATTATTGCATGAATCTCACAAGAATAAAAAGTGACATGAAAACCCCTTACCACATTTTAATCAATCGAGTCGTATGACCAAAAGATAATAACCACCAAATGAATCACAGAATACCATGAATATATAGAGTATAATTATATTTTATATATCAAATGGATGTACAAAATACACCAAAACAATAAATAATTGGTGAACAATTGAAATCTCGCGGAATTAAAAGTTAGATAAGAAACCCCTTACCTCATGTCTGACTTGAATCGATCATTATTTAATGTCCTGAATATTAAAAAAAAGTTAATTTCTACATTATTATGAACCTTTTTTAATTTTATTATTCCTTTTATATCAATTATTACCTTTCAACAACAATTAGATTATTATTTGAGTTCATATCGTACATTTTGTCGATGTTCGGAACATGAGTTAAAAATGAACTCTTTATAATTATCAATTTTCCATGTGGTCGAAAATACATTATATACAAAATGATATTAATGATTTTTATATAATATATATAATATATATCCAGTATTAATATATGTATTTATCATTGTACATAACACATGGAGATAATAAATGAAATGCACCGTTCATGGAGATGGTAATCCGTACGTACGCATGAACGCTACTTTAATTTCTATTTCATATTTAATGTATGAAAATGTTATGATAAAAAAGGTATTTTATAATTCAAGTATAAGTTAATATATAATTAAATTATGTCCATCATTTATATTTTCTACATATGGCACGAACAAGCCATATCACATTGAGGGGGTGGGAGTCTTCATTTCCTGAAATGAAATTATCGTATTACCCACAATGGAAACAATAATGATATTCTACAAATTTAAAATAATGAAGCATAGAAAAAAATAAAATTTATATCACATATAACTATAGTTCCATATTAATGGTCACCATAAGATGTGGTAGGAGAATATTGAACAATCATCGTTTCATGAGGTAGTATTTCGCTGTCGACAAAAATAGTATGTTATTCCCCCATTATATGGAGGTGTGTTTATGTGTAGCTAGAATACATATCATAAAAACAACCTATAAAATTGAGGATACTGTTTCAGTTATAAAATAATGGAATAAAAATATTTTATGTCTTTTGATAAGAAAAATAAAACAAAAGTACTTAAGAGAAGATGATGTCATTAAATCGGGTATCTCTATTTGGTTTGAACCAAAAGGATTAATTGAATTGCCTTCTGCCTAGGGGAAGTCTTATATGAAGAGGATTTTAATGTAGGTAGATTAATTAGGTAGAGTTTGTACATGGCATGGGGCTTGAGAAGTGGGAGTGATGGGTTTAAATTGGGGGCTTTTTATAAGGGTAGGAGGGGCTTTTAGGAATGTTTAATAATATTATTTTATTATATAATGATTTTCGTTTTCTAAAGGTCCAAAAAATATTAAAGTGTAATATAAAATGACTCATGTTCGTAATAATATCATCTAATAAGAATTGGACAGGTTTTGGATATTTGTTTATTCTTTATAATCGTATTTCTTTAAATCCTTCATTAATCTGGTAAACACTGCATCATTTTTATGTCATAAATATGTTTACTTATTTGAAGTGAAAAAAATTATCATGATTTATAAAATAGTTTTTTATTTCTTCTAAATATTTATATTCAAATAGATATCATTTATGATAACATGTAATAATTTATTTACTAATAGATATATTTTTTTGTAATTATTTTCATTGCATTAAATTAATTAATATAAACAGTCATTATCACTCTCATGTGACTATATGGGATCCGTATATCAACCCAAGGATTCCCATGGTCGGAAATGTATCACCCAATAGGATAATGACACATTTTTGGCTAGGATTATATTATTATTATAATTTTTTTACCATTATTTACGATATTTACACTTTAATAATGGTAAATAAAATATTTAATGAAGTAAATATTCATAATGTCTATAAAAGATACCTATATACACAATTTGTAACTCCTAATTCCAAATTTTGAATACATTTTTCCACATTAAAAAAAAGAAGTGGTGGAAATTATTTTTACATTAATACCCGCTATCAAAACAAAAAACATGTTTTTAAGAAATAATTACTATATAAAGATTGAAACTTGTTTGTTTCCAATTTCAAAGTGATATTAATTAAAATGACCAAAATTGGATTAATTTGAAAAAATATTATATTATGACACATTAAAACCAATTAAAAAGATAAAATAAACTTATAAATAAATTATATTAAAAGAAATTTTTGATTTAAAATACTGTATATTTCACAATTCATTAAAAATGAATTATATAAAAAACAACCAAAAATTTACCCAAAGTAATGTTTGATGTCCCAATTCTAAAGAATAATTTTATTTTTTCAAATATAACATATAAATGTGACCATAACTAGGTTTAATGAGGTTTCTCTATCAAAAGGCAGTAAATCAACCTTTTAATTGTTATTATAGTATTTAGCTTAAAATCAGATTATTTATTATTTATAACCTATAAAATATATTGGGTAAATGTAAAAATATTTAACAAACATGTATATTGATATTTTAGTTAGTTCTATCCCTTCTCTCCAACACAACGGCTAGGCATTACGTACCATTTGAAATAATATTATATTATTATTATTTAGTATCAATCAACATTGTGTGCAAAATGAGATTACAAACAAACCCATTATTGCGTATCAAGTACGCCATCAAACCTTGCATCCACTTTAAAGTAAAATTAATATTTAATTCACATATTTTAATATTTATGAAATTTATATATTCTTTTTTTTACATGGGATGTTACACATATAAGGTATTATAAATATTAATATTGTTCAATAATATATTAATGAAATTCTATAAACCATTACACATTAGTTTCGATCATATTTGAATGAAGACAACCCTGAGGTAATGGATTTCCTAACTCAATTTCCATTTATTTGTTTGAACTCATACTTCATTGATAATTCCATGTTATGATTATATGTAAGATTACATATAATTATATTATGTTATATTTAAAAAAAATGTGGATACAATAGTGATACACATACAAGAATAATTTGATTAATTCTCTCTTGAATTCTATGATATTTAAAATGGACATTCATTTAATAATTAAATATTTAATTTTTTATTAATATAATTTTTTTATCATTGTCATTTTGTTATAAAATAGTTTCCAAAATTAAATTTAAAAATATATTATGATTTTTTTAATTCAATTATTTTCATGTATGAATATTAATATAATGTTTTTAAATGATTAATTATTTCATTTTCATAAAAATATTCCCTCTTTCCTTTCTGAAAAAAATTAAAAGGAATTATTTTTAACATATACTTCATTAAAAAATTTTCCTATAGTCCTGAAACCATAATTATTAGAAGATTAATTTTAATGTTTATATGGTAATGATGTAGTAAATGTTGACATTTCTAATTGAAAAACTCTTCTCAAAATATTTCATATATAAATTAAAGTGGTTTTATTACTTAATAATGTTTTATTAATGCATTTATTCTAGTATTATGATCATGAAATCCTTATTGGATATTTTTTATAATGACCGGATGTTTTTTGAAAAAACAAGAAAGATATTTACATTATTAAACAATGATTAGTGATACCTTGATAAATTATGTAATTACCCACCAATTCCAATTGTCTTGAGAGCTCAACGAGTAATTACAATGCCTTAAGTGACATCCCCAATACACCAAAGGCTGACCATAAATAAAAAAGGGTTTCAAATAAAAGTGTGGGATGATTTTCCAATTATGAAATAACATAGTAAACCAGCCCACCATACCCAAACATTCACTATATGATGGATGAAAAACTTAAAGGAAAGTAATCAATCTTTATTTTTGTCAAACCAGATCAGATTACACAACAACAGAAGACCAAACTAATCACAAAAGTACAAAACCGATGAAAAACACAAAACTTTCAAAAGACACTACATCTCAATGCTCCACAAGCTCCAAGATCCACAACATCTCCCAAGAATCACCACAAGACAATAGAAATAGGACTCCTTACCATTACTTCTGTCCTAGAACATGACATCTACAAAAGCATCAATGTTCCAAAGCAGGGTTGAGTATAAAACTCAGTAGTTTTTCCCCAATGACTTCCCTACTCATGCCACTAGGATAGAAGAGTTAGCCACATTTAATAAAAAAATTTATATAAAACATTTTCTCAAAAGCAGTTTATAACTAAATATAAAAAAATTTCCATAACCATTCACAAATAAAGGTATTCAAAGAGCAATTGAAACCAATTTTAAAGAAAGTTATTTTTCTAGAAAAACAACCAATCAAGCTTTTGAACCATTTCAAAAAATCCATTTTTGGCATACCAAACCATTCCACAACCCATGCAACTAACCATGAATGCTATGTTATGAAAGTTCCATAATCATGTGAGGATTCTCTTGGATCTACCAATTCGTCAAAGGTAAATGGTTCCCCATGTGCCTTTACACCTTTGGCACTGAGCACAATGTCATATTTCACCCCAGCCTCATACATATAGTTACCATGTTCCATTAAAAGTTTGTAACCGAGCACAAGGTCTTATTTCAACCAATCCCTATACATGCAATATGAACACAAACACCATATTACCATCAATCATGCCAAAATACCCTTTCAATAAAAACACCTTTTTATTTAAAACCATTTCCATTAAAACCATTTCAATTACAAACCATTACAATCCCATACCATTTCAATAAATCACCATTTTCATTGAAAACCAATTTCATCAAAGTCATTTCAATCCCAAACCATTTAATTAAAACACCCATTTTATTTAAAACCCACTTTCATTAAACCATCTATAATTTCAGCAAATCCATAATTTTAAATCAAAATTTTAAATTCAAGAAGCCAAATAATTTGGCACAACAATTCTCTATGATTACACAATTTCATAAAAAACATAAATCATAACAAAAGAATATTTATTACATGCTTTTCACAATCAAAACAATTCAAATAAACCAATATGAAACTAACCCAATCAATTCTAACAAGAGGAGTCGAGAGTCAAGCCTCCTACTTTAACGGTTTTGACGAAAACCCCAATAGTCGAAGAATGCTCAAGAAAACCGGGTTGCTTCTTCAAAACCCCATGTTAGATCTCTTATACTAGAAAGATCAAGATCAAATATCATCATATTTGGAATCCACATGCTTAGATATACCCATATTGTTCGTAGATATAAGAAACAAAGAGAAGTAGAGAATTAGATCTAAGTAGATCTAAGAAACCGATCAAGAATGAAGAAGAACGACCACATGCCTCAAAAAACCAGCTTCTATTTGCCAAGAGAAGCCTTAAGATCGCCTACAGAATGATTGGAGAACCCTGCATGACTTTAAGAGAACCAAAATCCTGAGTTAGGGTCGATTAGGAGCATAAATGAAGAATTTAGAGGCAAAATTGCGTGAGATCCACAATTTAAGGATCTCATTTAAGTGCCTGCATAGTTACGTCGCAATGTTTGACACACCATGCGCTAACTGTAAGTTAGCTACTACCTTTAATTCCCATATCGCACAGTTTGGCATCACGGTTAGACAAACCGTTTTCCGGCCGTGTGGAAGATACTGCCACCAAGACCCAGTGCGTATTGTTTTTCCGCCTGGTTTAGACAAACTGTGAGCCTCCCGTGCGACTTCCCCTTTTCCTCAAAACATCATTCCAAGTTCTCTCCACTATCCCATTCAACAACTTTAACTTTAAAACCAAGAAAATAATCAAGTATGGGTTACATACAAGAAACTGGGTGTACAAAATTCAACCCACCATTGGTCATTCCCTCCCCAGAAAGTAGAAAACCGTCACCCTCCTAAAACATTTCCGGCCATTGCCCTTTCATTTCCTTTTCACGTTCCCATGTCTCTTCCTGAATCGGACCATTCTTCCATAAAACCCACACTAGACTGAAGCTTTTTCGACGAAATACTTTCTCTTTCTTATCCACAATCTGTACTATGATACGTATCAACGAAGCATCCGAATCTAGGTCAATGTGATCCCATCTGATCACATGGTCAGGATCGGGCTGATAGTTTTCCAATTGAGATACATGGAACACATTATGCACCGAACTAAACCTTGGTAGTGATTCCAACCTATATTCCACCTCTCCAATCTGATCAAGTATCCCAAAAGGGACAATGTATCTTGGAGATAACTTGTCTTGCATGTGATTCAAATCTCACTGTGAGAAAATATTTTTGATGCTTTTGTGATCCATAAACGCTATAAATTTTTCACAAAAGAGATAATGCCTCCGTGTTTTAAAAGCATAGACGACTTCAGCCAACTCCAAATTATGTGTCGGGTAATTTTTCTCATGCACTCCCAACTGCCTTGAACAATAAGCAACCACGTGATTTCATTGCATGAGAACACAACCCAACACTGATCATGAAGCATCACTATACACCAAATACACCTTTTCAGATTCTTGAATGATCATGATAGGTGCCGATGTAAGCTGGAATTTTTTTTCCTGAATGAATTTCTGACATTCTTCCATCCATTGGAAGAGAGCATTCATCATAGTCAGAGCTATCATTCCTGACGCTAGTCGTGAGAAATCACACAAAAACCATTGGTAGTAACCTGCTAAACAAAGAAAACTATGTATCTCAAACACATTCTTTGGTTCTTATCAAGAAATAATGGCTTCTATCTATTCAGGATCAACAAAAACGTCTTTCTCGGAAATGAAACGGCCAAGGAAATGTACATCATGTATCCAAAAATCACACTTTGATAATTTTTCATACACACAATGATCTCTCAATATTTGTAACACTCTTTCCAAGTGCACCTCACGATCAGCCCTAGGTTGTGCCCCATTTTGTTGCAATTAGGAAATGCTCTTGGTTGTGACGTACACTCTTTATTTATGTTCTCATTCAAACCACATTGAAAGCAACATGCTTTGCTCTTGGGTCGTGGAAGAAGGATCACTGATCCCGCTGTCTGATAGTGATTTCTACTTCACCGTGGAAATAGGTGTCCCATTTCCTCTTGCTCCCAGAGGTTGAGTTCCCACCATTTCATATAGGTATCAGCATTCCTCCTCCTACCGATCCCGAGATATCACTTTCTACAAAAGTTATTCTGTTCACCATCTCTATATAATACCTAAAATAGAGCACTGTAATATTCGATCGAATCTCCTGCCTTTGCCCAGATTCAAAGATGTGTGCTTTCAAAGAAGCCCTGGCCACTACCTATGGTTCCAAATAGTCTAAATTCATGAATTTAGCTGCATACTCTATGATAAAATGACCCTCTTAATTTAGGCTGAATAAGCCCATAATTTTATGGATCTTGAATGTGTGAGGATAGAATGGTTTGTTGAACAATTCTTCAAAATCTTCCCATGTTAGGCCTTCATCCTTTTTAACATGCACTGCTAAATCCCACCACTGACATTCAAGATCCTTGAACATATATGTTGAAAACAATACTTTGATCTGTGATGGTGTGCCAATGAAATCGAAGATACGATTCATCCTACCTAGCCACACATCCGCCTTTTTAGGTTCAGCATCACCCTGAAGGTTTGGTGGATTCTGCCTCATGAACTAGATGGTATGATCCCCATGCCTTGGTTCATTCCTCTAGTTCCCCATATCCACCGATTGAAAATCTTGGACGATACTCGGATGTATCTCTTGGTTCACACATGGTTGGAGTGAAACCACATTCTCCACAGCTTCTTCGGGTTGGTTCCAACAGCGCCTACCAGATTCCATTTTCTAAACCAACAACCAACTCCGTCAATATCACAATCTAGCAATGGATGGATTATCATTTCAAATTTTTCCACATCATCTATCACAAAATTGATTTCCAAAACATCCTTTTTCCCATGTTCAAACATTTTTGAAAACATTCCTCATGCGTTTTGAAAATCATCCCATTTTTAAAATACCCCAAACACCTTGTTTCAAAATATTTCACTCGAAAAAAAATTATGCATTTTGTTTTCTAAAAATTCACACCTTGCACAGGATCACAAATCATTCCTCACAATGAGATATGTGGGATGAAATTCTTCTAAAATGCATGTCATGCTCATATCAATGTCTAAATACATGAAAATAAGATTTCCAACATTCTAGATGTTTATCCAAAATACTTATGAATCCAAAACCCTGGTAACTTGAAGTTCAGCATAAACGGGTTAGGCACATGAGCCTCATGCCAGTTGGTGAGGTATCCATAAGTGCATCCACAAGACCCAGGTTCAAAACTAGGTAGAGGAATATTTCGGGGGTACTGTAGCAGTACTGTAGCAGGTACTATAGTAGGCACTATAGCAGTACTGTGTAGTATTGTACACTGTGTGTACTGTAGAAGAACTGTACACTGTACAGGTACTGTAGAAAAACTGTACAATGTGCGGTACTGTAGCAGGTATTGTAGTAGTTACTGTAGCAGGTAATGTTCGATACTATAGTAGTTGGAACTATTCACGTTGGGCCACTGGATTGGGCTTGGAGTCCTTAAGGCTTCGGTCCACCCAGGCCTTCAGGTCAGTAGGGCTTTCGGGCCACCACAAGGCCTTCAGGGCACCTTAAGGCCTTCAGGCCACATGCAGTTTCCCCAGACACACTACAAAAAAGGAGCAGCCCTAGAAGAGAATTCATAGCAGGCACGCTGACTAGAGAAGAACCAAATGGATTGTTAGAATGGGAGGGTATGGCTATTTCATCGGTACCTTCCTTGGATTTCACGGAAGCCTAGCAATATGGCCATGCAAAGGTGGAGAGCTACTTCATGACGCAGATGCTGGGGAGGGGTAGTTACTTGTAGATAGTCTGGTTGAATTTCCTAAGACCTTCAGGTCATGTAATCTCCTAAGCCTATAGGACTTCTAATCCCTAAGCCTATAGGCCTTGTAAGGGTTAACCCTCATCCCTTGAAAGGGGGTTATCAAAAATCAATAAAAAGGAAGACCGTCGGGCCATTTAGGCATAAATAGGTTAGCTTCGTCCTTTTATGAAATACATTTCAAGTTCTAACAATCCTACTCCTGTCTATGTATTCAACCCAAAGAATAGACAACAATGATTTTCAATTACAAGATCAAGAACATCGATGACTACTTGTTAGGCAAGGATCGAACAAGCTGATACTATTTGTAATGACCCGCAAATTCCCATTGGCTTGAGATCTCAACAAGACATTACTAGGCCTTAAGCGACATCCCCAAGATGCCAAATGCTGGAAATAAATGCCGAAGGGTTTCGAATAAAAGTGGGGGACAATTTACCCTTTAATAAATAACCTAGTAAACCACCCTACCATACCCAACCATTCACTATTTGATGCATGAACAACTGAAAGACAACTAAACAAAAATCATTAATGTGAAACCACATCAGAGTACACAACAACGGAAAAGAAAACTAAGCATAAAGTTTGAAAGTGGATGAAAAACCCAAAACTCTCAAAAGACACTAAAACTCCATACTCCACAATCTCCAAACTCCAAAACATCTCCCAAGCATCACCACAATCCACTAGCAATTAGATTACATATATTTACCTGTTTCCCAGAACATGACATCTGAAAATTCACCAAAGTTCCAAATCAGGGGTGTGTATAAAACTCATTAGGTTTTACCCAATGACATCCCTACTCACACCATTAGCATAAAAGAGTTAGCATCATTTATATAAAAACATTTTATATAAATGTTTTTTCACAAAAGTAGTTTATAACTAAATATAAACAAGTTTCTATAACCATTCACAACCAAAGGCATTCCAAGAGTAATTGAAACCAATTTTACAGCATTTTATTTTTCCAAAAAATCAACCAATCAAGCTTTAGAACCATTTCACAATATCCCTTTTTGGCATACCCAACCATTCCACAACCCATTCAACCAACCATGAATGATAAGTTCTAACAGTTCCATACTCATGAGTGGTATCTCTTCGATCTACCAAGTCGTCACTAGGTAGTAGTTCCCCATGTTCCATTACACCTTTGGCACTGATCAGAAGTTCATATTTCACCAAGCCTCCTACATATAGTTACTACATGCCATTTAATGGTTTAGAACCGAGCACAAGGTCCTATTTCAACTAATCCCCACACATGCAATATGAACACACACCACATATTCCCATCAATCACTCCAAAACACCCATTTAATAAAAACATCTTTTTATTGAAAACCATTTCCATTAAATCCATTTCAATGCCAAACCATTTCAATTCCAAACCATTTCAATAATATTCCCTTTTTATTGAAATCCACTTCCATCAAAGTCATTTCAATCACAAACCATTTCAGAAAAACAACCTTTTTATTAAAAACCCACTTTTGATCAATCCATCTACAATTTCGAAAAATCCATAATTTGAAATAAATAGTTTAAATTCAAGAAGCCAAATTACATTTCACAACAATTCACTATGATTTCACAATTTCATCAAAACCATAAATCACCACTAAAGAAGATTTATTCCATGATTTTCATGATCAAAACCATTCCTATAAACCAATATGAAACTAAGCCAATCAATTATAAAAATAAGAGTCAATAGTGAATCCTCGTACCTCAAAGGTTTTGACGACAACCCCAATGGTCGAAGATTACTAATGAAAACTGGGTTTCTTTTTCAAGAACTCACCTTATATCACTTCTCATAGAATGATCAAGATAAAATCTCATCATATTTTGCATCCACATGCTTTTATCTACCCATAACGGGCGTAGATCTAAGAAACCAATAGAAAAGGATAAGTATATCTACGTAGATCTAAGAAACCGATCAGGAATGAAGAAGAATTACTGCATACCTCAAGAAACCAGCTTCGATTCACCAAGAGAAGCCTTAGGATCGCCTCTAGAATGATTGAAGAACCTTCATTGAACATAGGAGAACCAAAATCCAGAGTTTGAGCCACTTAAGAGCTTAAACGAATCATTTAGAGGCAAAACCATGTGAGATCCACAATTTAGGGATCTCATTTAAGTGCCTGCATGGTTAGTTCGCATAGTTTGTCAAATTGTGCGCTAACCGGGATTTAGATGCTGCCTCAAACTCCATTATAACAGGGTTTGGACACACGGTTAGACAAATCGTGTGCCGACTGTGTGGAAGCTACGGCCTCCAATACCCACTGTGCACTGTTTGGCTGCATGGTTTAGACAAACCATGCACCTCCCATGCGACATCCCCTTTGTCTGAAAACATAATTCCAAGTTATCCTGACTCTACCATTCAACAACCTTAACATTAAACCCATGAATAAAAAACATGTAAGGGTCTCATACCAGAAACCGGGGGTACTACAAACCAATTATGGATGGTTACGTTATAACCTCTATATCATTGGGTACTCTAGATTTTCTAGCTGACTATATTGGTTACTACAAATATAAAGGATAGATGTAAAATGATATCCTGTGATACCTATATATATTTATATTGTTTCAAATTAGTTTTCATGAATGTATAATAATTTTAATATTTTAATAGAATTAACTATTTGAAAATATGATGCCTTTTTCATTATAAAATATATGTATTCATAAAATAAAATTAAGGGTTTTGACTGGACTGATAGATTAATTTAATTATTTCACATAATAATATTTTATTAGGATCCTAGATTTCAAAAAAGAATTTACATTTAAATGGGACAAGACAGAATATTGTGGTTAAGGGGGGAATTGGGATAATTTTTTGTTAGTAAAAAAGTTTCATTTAAATGTTTTTTGTTTTATGAAAAAATTGATATTGTTTATATGAATCCAAAATTAATTTATGGGTTTAGCATGTACGATTTGGTCCCAAGTCTATAAATATATAATCCTAAATGGTCCTATGGATTTAAACAATGTGATTTATTCTATAAAATAACAAGAATATTTAATATTTAATGTGAGGTCCTTATATTTGGTGTCATAATATGTTTTAGATTACTTTAGAGGTTAGGATGTTGTTGAATAATTATTTACAATTCATATATAAACAACATGGGTATCATGGAATGAATATTCATTGTTATTTTTGAAAAATTTTAAAAAATTTGAGCTAACATGAATAAGGATTTCTTTGGGTTAATCCTCTTCAAATGATATTATATTATGATTTTATTGATATAATATCACTAAACCTTCTGGTTTTCGTAAATTGATGGATCAAACATGATCCAAAATAAATATATATTTAAATTAAAATGATTTGGTTTTATGACTAAGAAACTAAATGGAATTTGATCCATAATGATATGACACATAGTTATACTAAATTATCTATTACGGTTAATGACTGACCACATGAGCCTTGGTTAGTTTCCAAATGAATAAAATATGATATAAATGATGAAATTTGGATGTTCTTGTGAATCATATCATAATTATAAATATATTCAACAACATTTTAAAGAAGAATAATGAACTAAGTACCTAGGATAATACCTAAAAACGAAATGAAGATGCTTTATATGAGTAAATGGATGTTAAATAGAAATAATAATCCATAGAAAAGGAAACATTGAATTCACTCTAAAATGGTGAATAATTTTATCCTTGACATATCAAATTTTTTTATGTGGGAAGAATGGTTGTAATGAAAATAGAGTTCCTAGTAAGAAGGAAAAAAATGGTCTCAGCATGATAATACATATAACCTTTTAGAAATACATTATTTGGTTACAATTAAAGATAAGAAATCTACATATGAAAAATGAATGGTATGGATTATTTATTGGCTCAGGATTTTAATTTGTTGATTCTTAGGAAATTATTAATATTTTTTATAGGAATGAAGTATTTTTTAATAAGATTTAAAACAATGTTATATGTATTATGAATAATGATGAATTATTATGTTGTCTACAAATGTGGGATTCCATAATTTTTAGTATATTTGAGGATGATTTAATAATTAAATGTAATAACTCTCATTTGAAAATTGGATTAAATTGGGAGATTGTTATTATGATTGATCTACATGTCACCCTTTAATTTATAATTTGAGAATATTTTTTGAGGGATAAATATTTTTCATTTTTTGGAAACAATTTATATGTTTTTGGTAACCTTTACGGTTTTTATGATATTTGATTTCAAGATAATTATGGGTTCATAGTTTTTGGTAAGAAAAATGAACGGTGTGAGATAACCTTTAGAGATAAAATATTTATTTAATATTCTTTATATTTAGGATATATTATAGGATGTTTCTCACATTTATGGAATTTTATAAGAATTATAAAAATAAATTTTTTGAACTATAAATCTTGAATACATTATACCAACATGTCACGTCTAACAAGGTCGTTGTAATCGAACCCACAACTGATGGGAAAATGGGTTCCCCTCCTTACACATCCTTATAAGATGTCCAAGTTTTTATGATATTTCTATTTTTATTTTAAATGAATTTGTCAATTTATCATATTGTTATTTTAAGAACATGTTTTTAACCTATATATAATAGTGGTATTGTAATTTGAATTGGTGATTAAATGTAAAATATGATTTTGGATGATTTTCATAGTTTGGCGAACCTTATATGATGAACGTAAGGAAAATAAAATTGGATTTTCTATTAAAAATAAATGTTTAAATGTATTTTATACGAATATATTAAATTTTTTATATATTAATTTGTACTTGTGTTTTTTATATAAATAATTAGAATATCATGGAAATTGTTACATTAGGGTGATTATATTTTGGTATGAGAGTTTTAGAGTCATTGATATTAATTTAATATAAATATTTAATTTTTATTTGAAAACTATGTTTTCAAATCCTCCTAATTTTTTATTTCAATTACTATATAATTTTTGGTGACATTTATAGATAGTTATTTTTTGAATTAGATATATTGAACTATGGGTATTACTGTCACATTTTCATATCCATATAGTATTTAATCATATAATGGATTATTATTCGTGGATAATTTCATTATATGATTCTATCCATTTTGGTTATTTTTAATTCTTATATATTGTTGGAATGTATATTTATATTTTTGTGGATTATTTGATTTATAGAAGTTGATTATTAAACGTTATGTGTGAAAAATTCATCTTGCATACCCTTTTTTTTTTGAAATTATGAGTATGAAATTAAACATATAATGTATTTATATTTCCTTATGTTCTTAGTCTATGTAGTAAAATATTTCCACAACCATAGAAAAATAATTTTTTACAAAAACATTATTATTCTTCTTTTCATAATGATAAATCTATGGCCTTTAACCTATCATAGACATATGATGACCAAAATTTTCATTAACATGTTCACTATCACTCTCTATCAGTCCATGGTTGAGATATTTACTCTTCCATGTCTATTTTTACCAATATGGAAACCTATTATGTGTTATCTTAGGTGACCTTCGAACATTCCTATTTCACATTTCACGTGGATGTTTTTTTGATACATTATACAATGTAGAAATTCAAAAAAGGTATTTTTAAAATCAAAACACTAGTATTGAATCACAAGATCAAATTATTATCACAGGATTAATTTAAGGTGGCCATAATGTAACATCATTATATATTAAAGTGTTGTACTATGTTCAATATCATACAAGCTACCCCGCAATGAGCTTAAGCAAACAATTGAATCATATTATTTAAATGTGACCATTATAACCTATCCATTAGAATGGATATAATAAATAGTATAAATGTAAATATGAAATATATATTATTCATAAAATTTTCACATTTATTAATTATATCTTTGTAAATTTACTCAATTATTTTGTAAAGTCGATTTATTCTTCAACCAATTCATTTTCTATAAAAACTGGGATTTATTTCATTCAATTAGTGACTAATACAATTAATTTTGAAAAAAATTTAAAATATATTCTCATAAAATAAAAAAAAAATTTATATCATAAGTTAAAAATTTACCTAAGGTGAAATTTTTATATTTTTCAAATAATATTTTTTTTATAGAATAAATAAAAATTACCCATTTTTTTAAATATAATTTATCTTCCATAAATAATTAAATTTAAATATTCAATTATGATCAAATAATAGTTTCATGTAACATAAGTACTATTTATTTATATTTAACCCACTAAATTATTTTTGAATCAATATTATATAGTATTTGATAATAAGTTTATTTAGTGGTTTAAAAATTTCATTTTTTTGAAAAATGTTTTAAAATACCTAATGCTTATCATTTTTTTAATTAAAATAATAAATAGTGAATATTTTTTAAAATTTAATTTATTTATTATATTTATTAATAAATCTTAATTTATATTATTTCATTTGTTATAATTATTCATAGAGTTAATATAATATCATATTTTTTGGACAAAAAAACTTCTTGAAAACCAACCCTCTAAAGTATTAATACCACCCCTCAACACCCCCTTTTTATCAAATTACTTATGGAACTAAAAATATATACCAAAATACCTACTACAAAATATTCAAACTTCCACGTTCATATTTTCTAACCAAAATACCATGTCCACGTTAACTAGGTTATTCATGAATTAAGTGACATTAAAGAGGTACATTTCTCCAACAACATCGCTTAATTTTATTTCTTCTTATACCTTATCCCGACCTACTTATTAAATAATGGAATAATAACTTCAGAATAATTTATATATTGAAATTTTATAATTTAATATCATAAAATTGTTGATATTATTATATTATCTTATTCAAATAAATAAATCCTTTCTAAATATTATGGATGTTAATCGACACTAACGATAATGAGTTCCCATTTTAAGTTACCCCATAAAGGCTTTTAATAAAACTATTTTATTGTTAAATAATATTTTTATTATTATATTATAAATTATTTCATGTTATGGATCTAATACTTATACATAATAATAAATGAAACCAATCTAGATCGATATGGTTAGAAAAACTGCAAAATAATCTAAATATCTATCTTGATCATTTTATTAAATGAGTAATCCTCAAGATGGAAATAAATTATATATGTAACCATTAAAACATTTGGAATCTCATTAATTAATTCTATTTCCCTTATGCAGTATTATTTATATTTGAAAAAAATATAAAAAATTAATCACAAATGAATAGCCCATAATGTCATGAAATG
The DNA here is from genome assembly GCA_963277665.1 of Viscum album. NCBI lineage: Eukaryota > Viridiplantae > Streptophyta > Magnoliopsida > Santalales > Viscaceae > Viscum > Viscum album. The sequence continues at coordinate 1,974,888,545 of OY728127.1, forward strand.
AAGGCTACTCTAACAATGGAAATAGTGAATTATTGTTAATGAATGTTTTTTTGATGCTATAAAAGGATAATGTAAGGTATTATATATAGTAATATATTTCTATTATAAATTAATATCATTATTCTAATAAATTAAATGTAGATAGAAGATGTTTGGAGTATTCGAAACATGAGGTAATGGATTTCATGACTCAATTTCAATTCATTAGGAAGAACATATTATTCATTGATTATTCCATTTCATGATTGTGGATGAGATCCATTTTTTATAACTTATATTTTATTTTATTTTTTTTAATTTGTATATTTTTCTTATACACATAATTAAATCATTTTATTAATTTATTCTTCAATGATAGGATATTTAAATGGGAATTTCTTTTCAAAAATTGATTCATAATGTTTCCATTAAAACACATTCTTTTTAAAAATAAATGTGTGTTCTAAAATTATTTGTTTATTTACTAATATCATATTATTGATTAATGTTATTTATAATCAATTTTAACTTTTTAAAATATTTTTTAATGTATTCATTTTTTCAATTTCTAAATGGGGTTCGTTGAATATTTTCTAAAAAAAATACGAAAGGAATGCTTTTTTAACTTATACATCGTGAGGGGATTTTCCCACCATTATAATGCCTGAATTATTTGACGAATTTGTTTCAATATTACACTATTATTTGCAAATAATCTTTTTCCCTTTTTACATTTTTCTCTCTTTTAAAATATCTTATTTCAAAATATAAGGGGTTATATTCCATAACAATATTTTTATAACGTAATTATTCAAGTATAATTTGTATGAGATTGTTCTTGGAAATTGTTTATAAAGATACTTTGTTCTGTGATTAACCATGGATATGTGGTAACATTTAGAACTAATTATTGGTGGTTTATTGATAAGATGAAGACATGAAGTAACATTATAACCCTCAATTAATTGGAAATTCTAGAGTTCTTTGTAGGTTATATTGGATACAAATTTAGTATGAATGATATAGATAATGGTTTAAATAGATACCTACTTGTATTCAATATTATTCCTTATTATTTTTCATGGAAATTGACTGATTTTTAAATGGTATAGTATAAATATTCTTTCGAAATATAATTAATTTTTATGGTTTAAATGTACGTTTTAAAAATTATATTTCTTGAGGGCTTCACTAGAATAAAGGATTCCTATATTTTTGTTTATTATTTAGATTTTATTGTCTTCCATTTTTTGTAAAAAAAATCCATAGTATTTAAGGGTTAATATATTCAAGGAATAGATCAATAGTTAAATTCGGATGATTTTTCATGAAGATAGAACAATTTTTGTTTTGAAGAAATTTCTTTTATGATGAAAAAAATTGACACAATTTATACGTGTGAAATAGTAATGCATTCACTTACCTTGTATTATATAGTATTAATTCTATAAAACACAAATGGTATAATAACCTTTATATTTTAATATTGTGAGTTGTAATTTTAAATAACAAGAATTTTTCATTTTTTAGACTAGGTCCTTACATTTAGAATCATAGGATGGTTTAGATAACTTTATACGTTATGATGGTTATTATGAATATGTTACAAGTCATTTATATCCAAAATAGTTAGCATGGTATAGAGAGACTTAGTTATTTTGGATAAATTTAATTAGTTTTAGAAAACATTAATAAAGATATGTTTGTGTTTATTATCTTGATAATATAATATATTATAATTAAAATGAAATATAATCATTGTACGTTTTGGTTTTAGTAAATTGATGGATTCAATATAAACCAATTTAATAATGTATGTAAGAGTAAATGATGTGGTTGTATTAACGGGTAAACAATATAAATTGGATCTGTATCGAGAACATATGTGGTTATTATAAATAATATATTAAGAGTAATGATTCAATAATTTATGCTTGGTGATTTTACTAATGGGTCAAATATGTTACTAAATCTTGTGTGTATGTTTCAGTGACAACGATCAATAAAGTTAATTTATTCAATGATCCATAGTCCATGATTGTTAGAACAAGCTCCTATAAAATATCATAAATGGATGAGCAGATGTTTTTTACATGGAAATATAGGGAATACTGAAATAATCCTCCAAAAAAATGAAACATTCATCTTAATCCTTAAAATAAAAATATGCCATCCCCTAGTTAACAATTGAATGTTTTTTATCTGTGATGTGTGGTAATTTTGAAAATAAAAGTCCTCATAAGAATGATAAATAATCTTCTCAACATGAACGTACATATTTTTATTTTAAAATAATTAATTCAATTATAGTTAAAAATGTGGAAATTGAAAATGAAATTTAAAATTATGGATTATATCTTGGTTCATGTTTTGGCATTGTAAATTCATAGTACATGATTCATATTTTGGTTCATAATTTTTTTTAAAGGATATAATGGAAAAAATGGTTAAGGACATATATAAAACTAGGAATAATTGATATTTCAATATATAATTGATTTAAAAGTTGTGTTATATATATGAATGATGAAATTATTAACTATATTAATGCATTATTGATGATAGGAGTACATTGGGATACATTTATTGAGACTGAGTTATATATAACCCTTACGATTATTTTCTTATAATTTTATTTGACTTATAATTCTCTTTTAATTTTTTAAAAATAACTTTAAAATTATGTAAATACTTAAGGGTTTATATGTTCTATTATTTTGAGTTATTTATGGGTTCTTAGTTATTGAGATACTAAATGAAATATATGTGATCACCATTATGCAAAAAAAATATTTATTTAATTATTAATATATTTTGTTTATTTTTTATCATTGTTCTTATGTTTAGGGAATTTAATAAGGATTATATTAATATAATTTTATAAAAGTCTATCCTAGAGATAGTGTGACAACCTAATTCCTCTAGAAATCCCACAGGAATAAAAAACAACAAAAGGGAGAAAATGGTGCATCTCCTACCACTAGACTATGAGAAGTCCCATCTAATAAGATATTTTTCCTTTTATTTAAAACAAATTCTATAAAAAATAAATTTTTTTTGGATCATATATTTTACCACATAAAAAAACATGTGATTTGATTTTAATTTTGTTATTATGTGAAAAAATTTATTTTGGAAGAAGATTGATTTAACATCTTGAATGAGGATCCACTTGTTGTTACCCCAAACCAGTTGGTTACATGAAATAATCACATCTCCTCTTATCCCATAGGCTTCCAACTAGCATTGAGGGTCTATTATAAAAATTTGGTGGAAAATAACCTCTTTATTAAATTATGACATCTTAATAAATAAACAAACAAAAAAAATGATAATATATGACAATAATAATATAATTTCAAATAAATGACAATATAATATGATAAACCAAACATTGTAATGCCATAACCAAAACGAAATTAATAGATATGTCTTATTATATATGACTCAAGTTTTTAATGAAAAACTAATATGAAGATACACTGAAATATATAAATATATTAGATTCATATATCATCAACCGGGAACCTCATTAATATTTTTAGAAGCATTCAATGTCTCCCAAAATATTAACAAATATCAAATATTATTCTTTCACATTCATAAATTGTATTCCAACAACATCTATAATCCATTTTTTAACTAATTGAGAAATTTCATTTATTAAAAAAAATTCACAATCCTAATTATTAATCATTCATCATTCATAATTAATCATTTCAATTATATCAACAATATATCTAGGATTCCTTCGATTCTTATTTCAAAATAATCGATGGGTCCAATGAGATTTATTAAGGGGTTCACAGTATGAAGGGAACCAACTTATTAAATTTATTTGAAAATGAAATTTTACAGTGTAGAAATTGCATTTTCTCAACTCACACAAAAAATTATAATAAATACAATGGGAATCGATAATTGTATCATCTACCTCATGAACGTTGGAAAAAGCTCTCCGAATAATAACCCACAATTTGATGTAGAGAGATCGAAATCACAATGGCTCGGAGGATTACATATCAATACATAGGACCAAGATCCAATGACACATGGACCATCAAAAACTACATATTAACCATTTTCTAATTGAGGAAAACCCAACCATAATCATTTAGAAATTTATTTTTGAGAATAATAAAACTATACATGAAGTGATCACTTTACAAAATAAGTTAGAATGATAATATAGTATTTTAATTCATACCAAAAGATATTATTTGAGTCTTGAAATCCTTCTAATAGCCTCAAAATTTGAATGAAATCAGGTTAGTCCATCATTCAATGTTTAGGGTTTATAACTATGGGATTGATAATTTTAAAATAAAATCTAAGTTCTATAATTTAATGTGTCCACATTTCCTAGGTAGTGACACTATTTTCAAAACCCTTCACCTCAACATAGTGTCTGCATGTCTACTCTTAGGTGCAAAAAGGGTTTCCAAACATGTGGACCAAATTGGGAAAATCCCTATGTATGAGTGCGAAAATTTGATGGATTATCGATGTATAGTGTTTTAAAAAATTTCTCCACTTCATATTGCTCGAAAAGGCAGACACACATTCTTGGGGAAAACCACATGGTTCTACTTAACCGTGTTCCAACTATGCCTCATCCAATGGTCTTCCAAATTTCTCCAAATTCACCAAAAACAACCCCTAATAAAATCCCAAACAAAGCATAACAAGTGTGCCTTGTCCAATGGTCTTCACCAGGGTGTACTCCCAAAGATTTCAATGATTCTACGTTAATATGGTCATTCCATTGAGATCACATATCTTCTTCACTCTCTCATAATTCCTTAAGAGTATATCCATATATCCAGAACACTCATATTATTGGAATGGTCCTTCCTAACAACACTTTATCAAGAAAATCTATAACATGAATCAGATGATCCTCAAAGGACACATCCACCTAATTTTCATCATCATTATTTTTTATCACATTAGATGGTTCTGGTAAATAAATTATGTGGTACGACACATGAAAAACATCATTTAAGTCACTATATCTATTTAAACGATCCAATATTTTAGCCGTATGTCTGATCCTTACCACAATTTTAAAATATTCTACATACCTGGGCCCTAACATGCCCTGCCTCTGGTCGATGGTAGGCGTAAAAATGATGAGACCCAATGGAATTTGGAATCGCCCATTATAAACTCGTGTATTCATTTACGTCGATCATTATATAACTTCTACCTACAATGAACAATATCCATACATTTCTTAATTAACTTAACCCACATTGATATAAACTGAGCGATACTCTATCCCAATTAATCTGACTCACCTTTCTCCATCAATCATTAAGGATATCTACATAGCCTTCCATAATGTTCCTCATATGGTTCCATTCAAATATTTTGTAGATATATTTTATAATTGGAAAACTCAATGAGAGATAACGATTTATCCCAAGTCTACCAAACTATAGGATTCATGCACACAACATGTCATCTAGCACTTGAATAGAGCACTACGACATCATGTCTATTTATTTGTTGAAATCCATACTCATAAATTAATGTGTATCCAAATATCTATATAAACATTTTCATAAGCATGATGTAAAATGTGAATCATGATCTGAACCAATAATCTATAATTCCACATTTAAGTGCACTATCTCAAAAAGGTACATGTCACAATACTTATATAATGTGAAAGCTTCACAAATATGTATGAAATGAGATAATTTCATCAATGGGTCCACAATACCAAAAATAAGTCCATTATTCTAATGAATCCTTGGAAAATTCATCCATAATTATATGGTAGCATCAAACCACTTCCATTCCGTACTGGGAAACATCTATTGAAACTGACCAGTTCGTTGATACTCGACCTTCCCCTATTGAACAGTGTGTAATAATGCTTCAAACCCTTCAATCTCTTTTTTAATGCGCGAAAACTAATACATTCTCTGTAGGTCATGGTAATGTCTGGTCAACCATGGATTCACCACCCACCTCAAGGCAAGAAAGTCATGGGTAAACTCCTCTCTCATACTCATAATCCCAACAACATGGTTATGGATATAGATGATATCATTATCATATATAGTAAAATATAAAATTTTTTCCCCACCATAAAGGAATTAAATAAATGAAAAACACTAAGGATCCTCTTTCCACCGTTCCCTGATCAAGATCATAATTTTGGAGTCAACTGACACTTATATGAGTTTCATATTCTCCTAGACCTCTTGAACCCAAATATTCATCTTGGACATAGGTTCATCATATTTCACTCATAACTGGACTATTAAGGTTATTGAATCTTCATTTAACTACTCAATGTTTCACCATGAATTATTCACTTATTGGGCATATATGCTTTCTAAAAATCTCATTCATTTATATATTTACATTATATTAACATTTGGATATTGAAATATCACTGTGAAAAATATTTATTTCTCTTATGTGATATGAATACATAGTAAATATTTCTCCCATTAGATAATGTCATCCGTACTTTTAGGCCTAAACCACCACTGGTAACTCAATATATTTTATAGGTTGTTTCAGTTCAGGTGGTCTCAATTGTCATGAACCATACACCACAACTCAATCCACATACATCAACAACATTTTATTTCTGATTTCATATGCATGATATTCACTTTATACTAATCAAAAAACATTATTACCATAAAAATTGGTGTTGTAGTCAAAATTCAATTCAACTCTTGGAGGCAATTATCACAAGATCCAATCCATTATAACATATTTATGTTATTTCTCAAGCCATAATGTTATTATTCCATGGCGGAGAAGAAATACAAAATCCACTAATAATATCCCAAAATCCCAAAATGCATTGGATATAAAAAAATCTCAGGGTTCTCCTAAAAAACCAAGACTGGATCATTATCCACGACCATTGACAAAACATTATTAATGATTATGTGAAAAATGAAATATACACTATTTTAACATATATATAATGTTTTATAGAAAATTATATTTAAGTGTAGTTTGGATGATATAATTCCTTTGGGAATAGACAAAACGAGTCATGGAGTACACGAACATTTCATCTAAAAAACAACCACATCATTTTCTACCAATAGATAAATTATTCTATATATTAGGTATATAAATATAGTTAGTGGGTTTTTCACCATGGACATCATCACAATTAACATGTATAAGACATTTCTAATTTTGAAACTAAATTGTTTATATCATAATAGCAAACACTCAATTGATGATACCCTAATAAAAAGAATTTTATTTAAGAAGAGAAAAACACCTCTCGTCACCTGAAATATGTCATCAATACATGGAAGATGATACAATTTATTCCATATCAACCAATTAATCATCTTGAAATTAACCCAAAAACCTATATTTTCATCATCCATAATAGGAAACTAATCAAAAGAACCCCTGGGAAATTTACTAGGGTGTAAAACTCTTTTATCCACCAACTATTCCAATATATTCTTGATGTCTCAAAGCACTATTGGTTTCATTCTTAATGGGTGAATTGAAACTTGAAAAACTCCATGCATTCTATCAATTATAAACTCAACATTTGTCTTAGTGTAAATCCTTATGAATTCCTTAATAAACAATTCATAAAACTAGTTCATTATTTATGGAAATACATCATACTCTACACCACCATAATCAGGAAAAATACTTGCAACCTGGGTAGTGATCTCCCCTAGTTGTTGATGAACAGGTCTTACATGGCCCTCATGTGAACCCCATTCTCCATGATGATCATAAATTATTCCATCTATATATGTAAAGATCACTCATATATAGTAACAAATAGATGTTTCTTTAGAATCATAACCACCATTTCATACCCAAAATCAAGTCAAAATATGTATCTAGATAATAATGGGACCCGACCTAACCCAACAGTGCTAGTATATTTGGTTACTGCTCTAATAAAATGATAGTAATCCTTGGAGACATTATTTTCCATTTATCTAAGTTATATTATCATAATAACACTTCCAAATCTCAGAGGTGGGACCTCCAGATTATCTGGTACAAACCAAATATATTCCACTTGATCAATACATCAAGTTCAACTAAAAAATGAGGTCATAATTCATTACCTCAGAAAAAATCGTAATCCGAAAGATAATATATCATCACATCATCTCACCATTAATCATATCTTGTAATCATTTAATATATTTTTCATGTTCTCCATCAAATATTGGAACAATTTGATACAAATCAGGGATGTAACCAACATAGCCCATCATGAACACACTCCCCTAGGTCATCTAAATAATCTCACCTTCCCTATCCTTCCTCATCATATCATGGTTAATGTGTTCCAAAAACTCTTCTCCATTATGTTTTTCGATAAAATGTTTCCCAGATTCTCATCCCATGTATGAATGACCCACCAATTGTTCACATTACAATGTTACATATAAGATTCCTTCTGGACCCTCTTCTTAGAAGGAGTCCCTTAATGGTCATGTATATTATGGATAGTCTCAAAACAGACCTCATATGTCATAGTAACACTCTCTTCAGTGAGGTTTAGAAGGTGTTGTAACTGCAATTCATGTGTCAGGATTGATATATTCTTTAATACCCACCATGTTTCTGCCACCATAAACTATATAATGTTGGAAAACATATAATATATCTTCTCTCCAAATATTTCACCAAGAACAATCTGATCCTTTGTTTCAACTATTTCAGTATCATTCCCCACCATATATACATACAATCCTATCAATAAATTTCATTATGGGGCCACAAATCTGCCCTTCCAATCACAATTATAGGGACACATAAAAAAATTTAAAAATTTACATAAGATATATCAACATAAGGATATGAAAATGCATATGTTATACTATGCCACATGTACAAAACAGAAGCACTATCCCTATCCTCAAGTCTGCCTATCCTCATTAATAACTAACATATGGTAAAATGCTCTAAAAATAAATAATAATAATTAGAAATTATTGTTTCCATGGAAATTACGGAATTTAGCAACGTTATAACCATTTAAATTTATCATTGGGATGAATTTATTTTAAAATTACAAAATTAATGGAAATTAGTTCCATTTCATCAACTTTCCCGAAAGATAAATTTTCTATGAAAACCTAAAATGATTCATGCCAAAGTAAATATTGAGTTCCTTGATTAATGCATGCATACTCCAACCTCATGCTATATCATTCCTTGAGGAAAATCAAATAAAAAATGACATCAAAGGAAGATCATCACTCGTGGTGAAATATTAGTAAATTATTCTATTAAACCTCAATAAAAATAATCCTTTCCAATGAACCTGCCCCCCCCCCCCCCCACATGGGATAAGTAATCCCATGCATGTGCTCATGACCAAGGCCCAACACATCATATTATCCAATCTACCTCTCTCAATTAGTACTGGAAATGAAAAACATAAAACATCTCTAATAACACATTGTAATGTCCCATCATGTGTGCCTCATTTTGGTGCCTAGATCTGGTTGGTCACATGTCATTGGGCATGCCTCCCCATTTTCCAGACTCTACTGACTAGATTTAGCGATATATTGTATAATGTGTATAGACTAAACAATATTTTCCACAACATGAAAATAGATGAAATATATAACCAATAACCAATCAATAATAAACAAAAACCACAATAATACCATAAAAAATAAAGTATAATACATATTATACACAAAGAATATGAATGTAACGTCCATATTAATATAAGGAGATATTTCTTTATATATAATCTTCAAGTGTCTAATGTAAAACCAGAATATAGACACACTAAAAGCATTGATGAGTGTTCTGAAATCACGTTCAGTTACCTAATCCTTGTTTAATCCCAAATCCCAATTCAGTGATCTTACGACGGGATACTTCCTATACCATGTCCTCTAAAACCTGATTTTTATTTGAGTATTTATCAGACAACCTAAGGGAGGTGTGAGTAAAACACAGTATACCACCACCAGTCATATATATTATCATATAAAGTCATTAATAATTTTATTATTTATGTAAATAACAATTTACAGTTGATAAGGTAAATAGTATTCATAATTATATTCTTCAATTGACCACATAGGCCCCCCCGAGTTAATGTTGAAACAGTAAACAACCAATACCCCTTCATACAATTTTATAGTGTGAACGATCCACTATGGTATATCCCATTTCATTCAATCATGGGTTTAATTAATCATTTAATTAAAACATTCTCATTCATAAAATGGTGTCCTAGAAAAGTATTCTTGAACCAGATTTATATTTGGGGTAATAGTCTATATCCCCATACTATTTCATATATTCAATATATATATATATATTAGACCCTAGAGATGTATTCTAGAACATTGTCAGTATTCGGAGCAACAATCTGTAACCCATAAATTTGTAAAAAATATCACATAACATGGTTCCACATTCATTACACATTTATTGACCATTTCAATAATCAATTATTCAACCAATAAATAATTTAATTTATTATCCATATTCAAAATCCCCATTATCATTCATTCGTAATTCATAATTAATAATTGAAACTGTATCATCATGCCACATGGTTTTCCATCTTGTTCATTTTCACAATTATCTCTCAGTCCAACCAGATCCATGAATGGTTTAACAATCTCAAGATAACCAATTAAATAAATTTATTTTAAAAATAAATTTCCCATTGGGGAAATTTAAGTTTCTGAACTAATATACTTAATTATAAACAATACTATAGTAATCAAAATTTTGACCAGCTACCCCGTGATCATTGGCGTATTCTCTCTAAATTGTAACACTCAATTTGATGTTGATTGATCAAAATATAAATATTGTGGAGGATATCATATTAATAACTATGACCAAGATATAATATAACATTATTTATAAAAAACATAGATCAAAACTCATTTTTAACAGTGGAATAATCAACCCTCTTCATTAGAAAAAAATATTCCATAGATATAAAACCAATGTAGAAGACATCATAGATCTGAATATTTTAAAATCATTCCATAAAATAATTTATTCACACCAACATGGGTTTAAAGACTTATAATCCTTTAGATAGACTCCAAAAATGTAGAATATATGTTTTGAAAAAATGAAGGATTATAGGTTCAGTAACTAGGGGATTATGAATTTTAAAACAAAGAATATGTTTTTCAATATCCCTTGTGCACAGTTTCCTAGGAAGGACACATGGTCTTTCAAACCGTGCCCCTTAATAGTAGAAAATACTTGTGGAGTGTATAGTTACTACTACGTGGGTGCATGGTATGGAAATTAATGTTCAAACCATGTAAACCACCTATGTCTAATGGGGTACAATTTTTGGATGTAGGATGCATAGTTTATTCAAACATTATTCCAATGCATGTGGCTTCAAAACCAGGCACACCATATCCTAGGTAAAACTACATGGTCTCCCCTAACATTTATGCAACCATTCACACCACCCATGGGATTAAAAATCTCACCAATTTTACACAAGAAGTTTTAAAATAAAATCACAAACATGTTATGAACCTAACAACAGTAAAAGAGTACATGAAAAGGAGAACGAGGCATCTTGAGAATGGATGTTATCATAAATTCACAATTGTGGGAATAATATATAATTATGTAAAAGATAATAATGGTGGATTTTATTTCATAAATAAATGATGAATTATATTTTAGAGGAAAATAAGAATTTATTGTGTATTTATGGAAATTATGTTTATTTATATAAATAATTATAATATCCTGGAAATTATATGATTATGGAGACTAAATTTTTGTATGATAAATTAAGAGTTATTTATATTCATTTGATGATAAATATTAAATTTTTCATTGAAAAAAATGTGATCAAATCCTTCAGATTTTTTGGTTTCAATTTTAGACTAAAATATTTTGGGAAATTGTAAGAATATTTATTTTTTAAGGACCCATGGTAAACATTGTGTATTACTATGGAATTTTGAGATTAATGTAGTTTTTTCATATAATGTTTTGTTATTTTTGGATAATTACATTATCATGTAATATGAATTTTGGGTTTACTTATTTCCAAATGATTTGAGGAATATATAGTTATACTTTTGCATATTTTCTAATCAGTATAAGATGATTCTGATACTTTAGTTATTGAAAATTCATCATGCATACTCGTAATTTGTAGAAATATGAGGAAGATATTCTACATTTACAATAAATATATTTCATTATATACTTATTCTAGGAAGTAAAATAATTCATCAACTCTATAAAAATAATTTTTGAAACAAAAAATGTTATTTCATTACATCTATTACCAAGAAATAAATGGCATTTTAGCCATTCATAGACATTTTATGGTCAACATTCTCATGAAAATGTTCTTTTCCAGACACTATCAATCTATGAGTGTTTATTTATCTATTATATTTCCATTTTCCCTACTTTCTAACCTATTATGTTTTATCTCAGGTGACTTGTGTACATTCAAATCTCACATTTCAATGTATTGTTTTATTGATAATTTTCCGGATTTGGGTTTCAAAAAAGGTATTTTGGAAATAAATACAATATTTCTTAACCCGAATCATAATTTTGAGGATGATATTTATATAAAAAAGTTTTAATGTGAAATATCATGATTTTTTATAAGGTTTCACTATGTTCAATATAATAAAATCTATGCCACATTGAGCTTAAAAAAATAAGATTCTTATTAGTAATATTTGATCTATATAACCAAGACATTAAATTGGATATAAAAAATAGTTTAAATGAAATTTTGAAATATATATTTCTTATAATCAATAATAATTTATTAAATAATTTTTGTAAATCAAAATATCTATTTTTTCATTGGGTGAAATGTGGGAATTATTTAAAAAATTCTTATTTTTCATTAATTAGTATAAAAATAATTTTTTTTGTTAAAATGTAATTTCAATTAAAAAAATCATTAATTTAAAATTCCTATTATGTTGTCATTATGGATAAAAGTAATATAAGTATTATTTATTTTTATTTGATCAACACAAATTATTTTCAATAAACATTATATTTTATTTTTGAATTAGTTTTTTTAAAATGGATGTTTCTAAAAACTGTTTTAAATTGCATAATGTTTCTCCTTTTTAATTAATTAGTATAATCCCTAATAAGAAATTTTTTTAATTAAATTTATAGAATATATATAATTAAATATTAATTTAGTTTCATTATTTATTATTATTTGTCATAGAGTTAATATAAAATCATCTTTTTCTTGAAAAATACACTTATTGAAAACCTGATTTTCCATCGCGTCATAGGTTTTGTTTTAAATATAATTATTCCATATTTATGAAAAATATTTGTTAAAATTTATTGCATATTTGTAATAATAATTTCAAAATTTTCAATTGGGGACTTTTTAATCATTTGTAATTAAAAAATATGTAATTTTTTTACCACGATGTAGAAAATATGAAGAAAAATATTACTGTTAAATAGTAAAAGCCTAAAATTTTTAAAATTAGAAATCTAAATGGTATTTTAATTTGTTGAAAAAAAAGAGAAACTAAAAATTAATTGTAAATATATTTTTTATGTAACTAATTTCTCCCAAATTTATGGATTTTTTTAAATATAATCATTATTTAATCATTTGAAACCACTCCTCATGTATAAATACCACTCCTCACATCCCCTATTTCTCAAAAAAAATCATGAATGTATCTAAATATTTTACAATCCCTCAGCTTCCGAATATCCCTAGAGACATGTGAATATTTTCTAACCGCAATACCAATTTTAAGGACAACAAGTGATCCTTCAAGGAGATTATATTCAACATGTAACATTCCTAAACCACGACTCTTATTTTATTTTATTATTCTACCATATCCTCTAATAATTAATCCATAATGTCAAAATAACTCCATTGTAATGTATATATTGAAATTTAATATTTATAATTGAATATCATATATCCATCCATTTTACTATATCATATTATTCAAATAAAAGATACAATTCTCCAAATTGTGTTATTTAACTCTTCCAGTTGATAATAAGATTTCATTTTCTATTACCCACTTCATGGATGGTAAGAAAAATATTATTTTGGTCAAATAAAACTTTAATAAGAATATTATAACATCCTTCATGTTCTATTACTAATATATGTACATAATATAAAATATAATTAAACAAGATCATGTTGGCTGAGAAAACTGCAAATACAAACTAAACAGTTACCCTTAACATTTTATCAAATGAATAATACTAATGTTTGAAAAAATTGATATATGGGGTAATTATTACTTTATTATGGTCATTATTACCATTTAATTACATTTCATGTGAATTATTTCCATTAAAAAAACAAATTTTATATTATACTCAAATGAAAAGACCATGAAACTATAAAATACACACACACAAAATACTGAAAATAATTAAATATTAAAAATGAACAATTTTAATATATTATAAAATGGTTTAATAACATATTATAATAACTAATATAGTATTTTATGAAATTAATATCATTCACTAATCCATTTAATGATAGTTATCAACACATATAAAGGATATCATTCCTACGGTAATGTATTTTCATACTCAATTTCCCTTCACTAGAGTAATACTTTACATAATTGATTAGATAATGTTAAGATTATTTTTAAGGTGAAAGTTTATTATATATTTTTTTATATCCTCTTTTTCGTTTTGGATATATAGATGATAGAAAAAATCGATTAATTTTATTATTTCTCACATCAATTATATGATAATTATAAGGGAAATTATTTTGAAAATTTATATATTATTGTTTTACATTAAACTCACTTTTAATTCGATTTCTATGTGATATATAATAGTTTCCCAATTTATTTACTATTATATAAGAATTTTTTAAATTATGATTCACTCATTTTTTAATTATTCAAAAATATGTTTTGTGAATTAATTTTTTTAGTTCTCAAAACGGTGTTCTTTATTTCATTTCTGAAACAATTATGGGAGGAATTTGTTTTAATATATACAGAATGAGTAGATTTTCCCACCATCCTAAAGACTAAATTATATTAAGATTATCTTTCATGGTATAATGGTAAATTTAAAATAAATAGTTTTCCTTTTAAAAATCAAACTCTTCTAAAAATATTTGATTTATAAATGAAAGTGGGTATTTTCCATAAGAATGTTTTTAAAATGAATGTGTTTATGTTTTATGATTATGTTATGTTTATTGTAAATTATTTATAATAATTAGTTGTTATGTGATAAGATCGTGATGGTTGGTATCATTATTAACCAATTATGGGTAGATCTATGACAAACCATGGATAGGTGGTTACGTAAAAACCTCTAATGCATTGGGATCTCTATAGATGTAGTTTGACTATATTTAATACACCATTTTTATGATTGATATGGAAAATTATGTGGAAAAATACCAAATTTTGTATTTAATGGTCTTTATTTAGTATTTAGATAAATCTATTAATTCATGGAAGGTATGATAATGATTTTATTTGAAAACATAATTCCTTTTACATTTTGTATAGGTAAGTTTTCCTAAAAATGATTTTTAGGGGTTTTCACTTGAAAAATATTTTCCATTCCATATCTCTATATCTATGATTATATGGTCATACTATGTTATATAATTTTCTGTTGGATTAATTGAGTGAATATAAAGATGTTTCAGATTAAAGGGAAAATTGTGAATATTTTTCATGAAGAGAAGATGAGTTTTTTTAAAGGATTTTTTTAAAAGAAATGGATACTATGTATATATTTCCACATATAATTTAAGGGTTTATAATGTATTAGTTAGTCCTAATCATTTGTAGCTCTAATCCTTAAATATCATTGAAAATGTAAATATGTTAATTCATTTTTTAAATAAGTAGAATTTGTAATGTTAATGGTTAGGTCCTTACAAATACATGAAAAACCATCTTGAAATAAATCAACAAAATACCTTGTAAAATGAATTTATTATATTTTATGTTTCTCCCCAACTATCTAAGAAAACACCAATTATGAAGATTAAGGAATATGAAATTTATATAAAATTTATTATATGTTTATTTTTATCTTCTCGCTTATAGGAAATCATTGCATCTATTTGAAAATCAAATTTGAATTTCCATCTACAAAAACTGATATAATATATATATATATATATTCTATTTCCAAAATAACATCAAATTTAACTATATTGATAATATATATATTTTATCAAATGAATCCCATAAACATCAATTTAAGAATAGTCATATATGCGACATGGGATCAACCCACCATTAGATGTTTTTTCTTCTAATTCAATATCTAATCATTTAGGAAGTGAATTAACATTCTTTTATATGATTATTGAAATAAAATAATTTCTATTAATATTCTAAACTAGGATTTCTCATTATTTTCTTATAAATTTCACCACCTCAAAAAAAAATTCCAAACATTAATCCCATACTAAAAATAAAATTGTGAGAATTACTATTAGTCATTTTTAACAAGAGTATTAAAAAAGTAAAATCATTCATTGGATGTCTTAACCATGAAACCCTCATTTTTTCTTATTACAACATTGGTATAAACATGAATTTATATATATATATTAATTATATATTAAAATATATTAAAATAGATTGTAATAATAATTTGAATTAACCCAATGATATTATCATTGAGTGTATATCTATGTGCAAAATATTTGGAAAACTTATCATGCAACAATAAAAATCATTTTAATACAGAACCACCGAATTCTGTGTTTGTAAACCCAAGGTGAATTTATTCTACACTCAAATCCATATTATAGTATTGAGAAATGGAATTATTTTTTACGAAAACAACACTTCTTTTATTGTTATAACATTGGATATATGTATATATATATATGTGAACACAATAGAATTTTTCATCATATATTCGAAAAAAATAAAAAAAAAATACTATAACATAAACTGACCAGACTAAATTACATAATATATATATATATGACATCTTATCAGATGAATATTAATTTTATATAATTACAATCTGTTACCAAACCAAAAATGTGCGGTTCATTTGAAACATGGATATATAACCAAGTAGTACATTGAATATTTTAAACAAACCCCATTAATAACATTACATTTAGAACCCTTAAATGATATATAATACTTAAATACATTCTTTATATATTATGAAAATTTAATATAATAGGTAATTATATAAAATATAGAATAATGGTAATCAAGGTAAATGAAATTCCATAATCATTTTAATGAATAAAATTAACATAATGGTTGGACAACATGAGGTTAAGATTTCAAAAATATACCCCAAAATTAATAAATAATTATCATGAGGCATAAAATAATTCATTGATGTTAAAAATAAATGAATTATAAATGAATCAGAGCACATGATCTTTGATAGAATAATATTATCATAATTCCATCTCATAAAATAGTGGCATAATGATTGGAATAATCATAATCATATAAATAACATATAACGGCTACCCACCTTGATATTAATCCAATTTTACCATTTAAAACAAACTAGGTACCTTAAATGGGATTTTGATATCCTTTGATTAACCCATATAATTATTGAGTTAAAAACCCATCTACAATAAATTGGGCATCATATAACATCATGTGTATCCATTGAGCTCAAAATATTTAATCATGAACCAATCAGTTTCATAGATATAATAGACCCCCTAGTAAAATGATCACAATCCATTCATATATATTCCACAATACCATAAAAATATTATTTATTACATCAAAGCATAACCCATATAAAATAAAACTGGTTTCATAAAAATTCCCTTATAATAATTTTAAACTATAAAGATGGATAATAAATATTGTAACATTCGATAATATTTTAATTAAATCAATAGAAACATGAAAAGTTTTTGTTATAGAAGAGAATACCATTATACTACACATTTAACATATCATAATAGTAATTCCATTTTCATTTTAAATTCAATTATAAAAATTCTAACGATATCCAAAATATTAAGGATAAATTATTCATTGAAAAGAAAAATTAAATCATGTAATGGAATATGAAGGGGAAATAAAATTTTTCATGATGGAAAAATGATTTTGTACAATATATGCTAAAACAATGAATCCATTCATATTCTGAATAAACAATGTCTCCTTAGGAAATTTTCATGTTTATTCATATTCAAATATTATATGATAAACTAAGATAGGGTAGTGTGAAATTATAAATTCATTGTACAATAGTAAATTAAATCTTCATAACATTTTACATAAAATATATGTATGGTAGAAATGATTATGTTAAAAATAGGTAAATTAATTCTTTTTTTCATAAAATAATTATTTCATACAATTTAGTACATAAATAGGTTAAAAAGAAAATAAAAAAAATTATTCCCATTAATAAAAATATTATATAAAATTAAAAATATTTTATAGTGATATAAATATAATTTCATCAAAAAAAATATAAAAATTTACAAAACCATTAAAAGGATTGATTATAATGTGAAACTCATACAACATTTTTATCACTGGATCGATAACACCCAAGAAAAAAAATTAATGAAGCATTTAATAAAATGATCTTATGGGAATTCATGGCATGACAAATAAATGTGTAATTAGATACACCAACCAAAATAAATTTTTTTTAAAACATCATGTATGTCCCATTGAAGAATGTTTAAGATGCAAAATCCTTACCACATTGATAGATTATGAAATAAACCCCATTTGATGTATATTTTTATTGAAAAATTAATGAAATTTAATTAATATGGACCAATAGTATAACATTTATAATTTTTCAAATATTCATATCATAATTGTAAATAGGCCAACAAAAGGAAACATGTCTTAATGAAACAATATTGAGATGAATAAACCTTACATCATGTTTGACGTTATTCGAAAGTGGTATGTCTTAAATTATATATTAAATTACAAATGACATTATTTATATCCATAATAATACCTATAGTAACACAAATATATATATATATGAGTTTGTGTGTGTGTGACTAGTAACATTTGAACAAAAATTCATCAATTAATCTATGTAGAAATCATCATTTCTGGGTGATAATTGTTTCATTTTCCATGTATGTTTTTATTTGGACACTATGTATCATGAAATACTATCATGGATACATCATATAATATATTGTAATCGTGTAATTATTTAAATGTTTATTAATTATATACACATTGATAAAAATTCATATAAATTTTTGATGAAATAATAATTAAATCACTTATTAAAGATGGTGGTTTGTACGTACATGTGAGAGATTTCTTACACATTTTAGTGGATGTTAAAAAAGAAATTAATATAGAAATTTATCAATACATATTAATTATTTTATACAAAAATTCATATTTATTCATTAAATACATCAAAATAACCATCCATGAGAATTTTCGATAAAATTTAACAATATCGATTTACAGAGGTGGTAGTCCACACATACGCATGAGTGATACATTCATTTCAACCTTCATGAAGTAGACTAGTTAAATGGTTTCAAAAAAATAATCTTCCTAACATATAAATTTAGTAATTATATGAGATTCATGATGTTTTTATTGATGATTTTTTTTATGATTCGGTAAGAAGAAATAAAATAGAAAGAACATGGATAAGATCCACACCTCTTCTTAATGGCCTCCTTTAGATTACTTATTATGACATAAACATTTGAAATTAAATGAATTACATGGGATCGGGGATTAGGTAATGAGTCTTTTATGTTTTGGGATTATTTCACCACTATGAAAAAATTTTAAAATTGTATAATGAAGTGAAGATATGTTGTTCCCAATTCTAGGGGAGGGGGGGGGGGAATATACTAAAATAATTTTATTCAATGATATTTGATCAGTTATTTGACAATGTGACAAAAAATATCAAATTAATAATAGATAATATATTAAATCTTTAAATATCATTATCCCAAAATAAATAGACAATTTTATTTTTAATTCCAAACCATATCTCTTAGTTTAACCCCACCATAAACCCATTTAAAAATAACCATGGTAACTAAATTATCGTATTTATTTTATTAATTATTATCAAATTTTAATTTTACCATATAAAATTATATTAATTATGTTTATTTAAAATATTTAATCAATATTACTATGTATAGTTATTATAATATGAATATATTTATTTATTTTAGATTGAAAAATTGGGTGAATGTTCATTGATATAGAAATTAATTTTCATTATTAAACTAAATTTATATCAATTCATGGACATTAAAACCATAAAATTATTTTAAATAATTTATAAAAAAAAATATATTATATATTATCTTACAAAAAAATTATAAATATATATTATTATTGTATGTTATAAATTCATAAGTCTTATAGAAAATGTTTTTAAACATAAATATTTTTAATTATAAAATAGAAATTATACCAAATTAAATTAACATTTTGACGAAAATATATTTAATTAACGTATTTATAATTAATGTTGAATTGTGTTAATTTAATGTAAAATTAAAAATATAATTGGGATTTTAGAATACATAATGTTTATTTCAATGAAAATACATATCAAATTAGGGGGAGTAATATTTAAAGTGTTATTAAAGAACCATGTATATGAGCGGAGCTTTTCTCATCTCACTATTGTTTCTTTGAAACATATTCCCTATTCACCAAATATATATTTCATGTCTTATAAATAGTTCTCCTTTTAAATGATATATCACGAATGTAATTATATTTTTGTTATTTATTTCTTTATTTTACATTATTTCATTCTTGAGTATTTTGAATAAAATGTAATCTAGTCATTAGGTTTTTATATTTAAGTTTCACTTTCTAACAGTATTTTTTTATAAAAAAGATTTATATGAGGAATTTAAAACACATATCTTCACCAATTAATATTCCTTTTCATATTCTATAGATATTTATAAAAAATACATAATTTTTATTAATTTACCTCTCTCTTTGTTAAAAAATGTTGAAGTGGAAATTTTTAAGGAAAATTTGTTTAATTTATTCTATTAAAATAGGAATATTTTTATTTAATTTCCTTTTTTTAAAAAAATATTTTAATTAATGATTTAATTATTCTCGAATATATATTTAATTTTTTTAACCATTTTACTATTTATATAAAATGGTTTAAAATATATATACTGTTTTCAATTGAGGTTCCTTTAACCAATGGTGAGAACAGAAAATGCATTTTACCATTATCCACACAATTTTATTTTACCATCATGATTACGAATCATTTAACAAAATATTAATTTAAATGTTTCTACGGTTATTTTCATAAAAAAATTTCCAAAATATTTGTGATATTTTTATAATTTAATGAATTTAGTTCAATATAAATATGGTATTATTCATCATGAAAAATATAGTAGATATTTTAATATAATTTTCAAATATATGATATTAACCAATTTTGTATGTTATTATACACTAGGGATATGAACCAATTATAGCTTCATTGTTAATTATTTGGATGTTTTGTGATTTTTATGTTGAGATAATGATAAAAAAATGATCTATTTTTCAAATGTAAAGTTACAATGAAATGAAAAATATTTTCATTATCTTATGACATACATATAAATTTATTATTAAATACATAAATCAATTATTGGCCTTCAATGAATTGGATAATGAGTAATGTTAATTATATAAAATAGTTCATGTTTGGTTACCCTATTGTTAAATGAGTGTATATGGGAGGTCACCCTATGCTTGAAAGTGGGTATAATGGATTTTATAATGTTCTTAATATAGAGAAATATATTTGTAGCATGATCCAACCATTTTATGAATTTCTTGGTGGGTATTTTTTCCATAAGATTTCTATGATTTTGATTATGCCAATAAATTTGTGCTACTCTTAGTGAAGTTGTTTTTCTACTTTGAAATGATCACATAGATCATTACATTTTTATTCTTTTATGATTCATTTATTATGATTGGATACATTATTATTTCAGGATCATAATTTATAAATATTGGGTACAAATTGAAAATGTTGATCTTGTTTTCTTAAACCATTATGATCATAATATTCATAAAAATGATCGTTTATTGATTTCATAGATGTTATCACTTTCTGATAAAATTAGATAACTCTTTCATCTATTTTCATTCCACTACTAATGAAGAAATTCTTTATGTAGGGTATTTATAATATGTGTACAATGTGTCAAGATCATTGTGGGAGATATTTATGGTCTACATTGAAATAAGAATATTATTATATGCTTTAAAAAGTCAATAATCCTTTATATTTAATTTTTGTGTATAATAAAAACAAGATTTGAATATTCATATAAGATGATTTTACAAATATATGTTCTTTTTCAGATAACTCCATTTATATTAAATATATTTTTAGTTAATTTTAGATATTGTTATTGGATTTTATTTCTGAAAACCTGATAAGACTATGAATATAAAATCATTCTAAAACATTATTTTTATATAGAATTTTTTTTCCTTATAAATAAATTCGTGTTTGAGAAATGTAAAATGTATGCATCTATGGAACTGAGGAACCTAGTAGTAACAAATATAAAAATATTGTTTTGGGTTTTTAATGATCATCACTAGTGCATGAAGATTTGAAATAATCCTACAATCCCAAATGGACAATCCTAGTGTATATACCATGGTTAATTCACATTTTTTTGGAATAATATTAAATTATTTGAATATATAATTGAAAATCATGACCAAATATAAACATAATATTCTATACATTGAATAAATGAATTTATTATTTTGAAATCCTATTTTATTATTATATAATTTATCATTTTTTATATTACTTCTCACAATATTATTTTTTGGTGAATAAAATACAAATATAAAAGGAAGAATCATTAGTTAAATTACTGCAAGAAACATTAAATTATTTTCATGCTTTGAAATTAAATATTATAGCATATGGATGGAGAAAATTTTCGGTAAGTCCAATCCAGATATCTCAATATAAGATAAACAATTCTTAGACAAGATTTTTTTCATAAAAAAGTAATAACATTATAATGGCAGTTTATGGAATATAAATTGATAATGAACATGTATGATAGAGGATTAAACATTCTACATGTTAAGAATTTGGTAATAATTATTATAAAAATTTTAGAAAGGAACATGATGATGTTATGTGCTAAAAATTGAGGCATAATGTAATAAATTACTAATGACTGATGAGGAGTTGAATTTAGGGAAATTATGTCTAACATAATTTTCTAGTTATAGTTCTATGTCATATATATAGGGAAAAGTTTGAATTTTCTCAGTAAAAAACCTAATACATAGGTGAAATCCTATATCAATGATGGGACTATGCTATGTTAATAATTTATTTCGATCATGATTATTAATGCACAATTCTTCTCTACTAGAGTTTTGTGTATTTTATTATAATTATTTAATGAATATACACTATGTTAATATTATAATTCATCATATAGTGTAATATGATTAGATTTTGGGTTCTTTTAGCTCAATAAATATTGATAACTTGTAAATATAAATAATTTATTGATCCTATTTTATATTCTAAATCAATATATGGTAATCTATATTAGTTATTAAAAATAAAGAAACATAATGGAAGAGTTATTGGTAGTAATTATTAATCATGAGTGGTATTTATCACAATTTTATGTGAAGAAAATAAAAATTGATGATATTAAAATAATTTAGTAATATGATGGTTTATTTCTAGAAGACACACCCCTTATTTCTCTGAATAATGATGTTTTGTTTTCAATTTAACTTATATATTGTGTTTCACAACTTTTAAGGAACCTACTTTTAATGGAACTTATCGAGATAATATAATTGAAAAAGAAACTTCAAGAGAATATTGATAAGATATTCATTAATAATTATATGTAACTATGTGATTCACTATTTATTTAGATTTGAAAAAGGGTCAATTTTTGCATTGTATTTTTTACCAAGGACTTGAAACATCACAATTTTTTTCATGTATCCTATAATATATATATGTTATCTATTTTATCATTAACTAAGAGCTCAATAATTTTCCAACATTCATATTTATTAAATGTATCATCAGTTATGGTTTCTAATGGAGGATATAGATCTATATAAGAAGGGGAGATTTATTGAAAAATTTAACAATTATTGTTATGTAATGATATGGTTTATCAACTGAGAATGTGTAATGTCAATGGAATATTTGATTACAGAGTTGTTTGATGATTAATTTTGTTTTTTAATCATTATTCTTCCTTGATGTATTAATTTATATAGATATTTGAATGATTTTGTCTAGTGAGACAACATAACTAGGTATATTATATATTATATATCATTATTACTCAAATATCATTTAGTTAATCCTATGATATTGAAGTTCAATGGGTTGTTACAACCATTACACAAAAAACTGAAATGAGAAAAAATCACCCTTTATTTATTCATTGAATTGCTAAATACAACTGAAGGAGATAATTAAAATTTTCTTGTAGTTTATCTCCTTATTAAAAAAATTTATAATAGTCAAAGAATATTTCTCACATGATAATAGTTTTGATGATTTTTATTCTGGAAATGCAATGTTTTCATGAAGTACAATTTTCTATTATCTTTGAATGGGTTCATAGTATTTCATCAATGTCATAGTGAAGTATTCACAATTCATTAAATAATAAATTAAACATTAACAAAACATATCATCCTCAATAATTTTTTTATAAAAGGTGGACCATTCAAATAGTAGAATAATCATTCGAAATGTCTTCTATGGATTTAAATGGTGGTTCAGATCAATATGATTCTATAGTCTAGTCATTTTAAGACTGTATATTTTATTAATGAAATAATATGTGCCCCAAAAAATTAAACTATGATAGGATGTACATATTTTTAATGTTATTCGATGAAGTTGGAGAACAAGATCTATTAAGTCGTGATATATATTTGTAACTAGAAGATGTGGTTAAATGTATTCAATATAACATTAGAGCATCGTTGTGTCAGAATATATTTTATACTAAAAATAATCGCTGAGATCTTTAATATGAAGTCGGTGTTAAGGTATTATAACAAAATCATCCTTATATTAAATTTATATATTTTTTTAACATGGTAAATGTGAGAAATATATATATTTATCAGTCTATTAGAAAATCATGACCTAATTAGGATAGATTCATTTTTCATTGTGCTTTCACCTATTATATCTATTGTTCACGATGTGTTCCATGTTTTTATCCTAAATATTTACATAAATGATCTTTCACATATACATATATCATATATCATATCAGATGATAATTTTATCTTTTATAAATAATTTCTAATTGATAATCTATTTTTATGATATATTATTCCATGGATGAATATGACTTACCTATAATATTTTTTATAGTAAAAAAATTAATTATAGGATGTTATGTCATATCCAAAATATGTTATGAGACAAAATTATCCTCAGTTTATTTTATTAAAGTGAAGATATTTCATGGTATAAAAAACTATAATAAGGGTTTAAATTAACATCCTATAATTTTATAATATTTTTATTTTTAAAAAAATTGATTTCATTTATAACTTTCTTTATAGGAACCTCTGATTTTAAAAAAACAATAATTGAAAAAAAATTGATTTCATATAATAAATTTATCAATGAGTAATTGTATTATAGAGTATTAATATAAATTAATAATTTATTAATGAATACTTATTACACATGTATAATATGAATTAGATATTTAACAATTAGAAAAAAATGTAAACCAAATCAATTAATGTAAAATTATATGTCATTCAGAAATATGGTTTTCTCAAAAACGTTATTTATTATAAAAATATATATAACCTGAATTAATTGATTTTTTAATGAAATTTATAAATTATAAAATTCAATAATTTTTTTAATTAACATTATGTATTTCCAACTAACAATAGAATATGAAAAAAATCTATTTTGATTCTTAAAATGCTATTATTTGAAAAAAAAATCATTATATTTTATGTTTTTATTTTAAAATGAAATTATTATAGTTAAATAAATGCCAAACATTAAAATGGATTCCATATTTTTAATAATAAAAATTATTTTAATTTTATATGATCATAATTCATTTTTGTCACTATGAATAGTAACCATGATAATGATATTTCACCCCAGTAAGTGTAAAATAGGTTATACAGTGTAAACATATTAGGAAAAGAATAAAAATCTCTCTAACACTTGATTTTATCCAATTATATGAGTTATTTTAAACAATATATAGTTTTATGTTGTTAGTAAATTTTTTTTGTAATTTTTATTAATTTTGGAGCCATTTTTTCCTTTTATGAACATTACTATATTTTTAATTAAATGAAATAAATATTTTTTGTCATTGAATTTAATGGTTTTTTTTGAATGTGAGATTATTTATTCATCCAAAAGTATAGATTGTTACCTTGATATTAATAATCCATAAAGTTTTTTAGAATGTGACTTCTTTCTTGATTTCATTGTGAAATTATTTTTATGCTTAAATATGGTATTGTACTATAAAATTTATTTTAAATTTTTTTCGTAAATATAATAAATGTAATTTATTCTACTATTATATTATGAATATGTTAAATTATATTACTGATTCTGAATCAAAATGTATAATTATCTGAATCCCCCTTTTAATTTTTGTCAAATATATAAACTATCATGGAGAAAATTTATGTTATCACTATTTCGATTAAGTGAGTTTAATTTTTTTTATGTAAGAGTTAATGGTTAAAATCTATCCAACCCATATATACATGTTACATGATGAGTTCATTTTATTTTTGTAGTGTCTTATTAAAAATTTTGGGGTTCATAATTTACACTTCACATGATAATTATAAATATTAATTATATAAAATTTAATTAATTATAAGTGTTTCATGAAAAACACTTATAGAAGAGAAACCTCATACTATCCATTATTGAAAAATATTGAGCCCTCCTAATCTAATAGTTTATTATCTCCTAATTTTTATTGTATTATTTTTGGATATTATATGGATTGATTTCGAGGTCAGGAACTGAGATGGTGTGTGATTCTGGGGATCGGTGTTCTTGGAATAATTGATTGAAAGTTATTGAACATTTTAATAGAACATATGCATGGTTTTCCTAAAAATTTTGAATAAATCAAAAATGGTTGCCCGTATATGAAATGTTATGGAACCATTGAGCATATAATGGCGGCTTCATCATAGGATCGTCCTAACATTCGTTGGTGTGGGTCATCTGTAGTAAAAATCAATTTGGATGTAACTGTAAATAAAATAATTAAATAAAATTATTTTATATTTAAACCCTAATAACTCATGAAGAGTGAATTGGATTTGAAATCTGAGAAAAAGGTAGAGTTTACAATGTTTCATTTTCTCTAAGTGCGATATTACATTACTTAGGACAAGACATTTGTGAATAAACTATTTTATGAGTTAAAGGGAATAAATTAATTGATTAAAAATTAATTTATTGAAGTAGCAGATGAAAATATTTATAACAATTGTTATGGATAATTTCCATAATAAGTTGCATAACCCAAGAAACCTTGGAGAACTATTAGATTGATCATTGAGGATTATCTATAATGTGACAATGATAGATCATGGATCGATGACTGACACACCGTAGATTAAAATATCGTGACTATGAAAATTAGGTGACAATCGTACATCCTCTGTGAGAAATCCTAATTGAGGAAGAGTGTCTGTTTCAATTTTGTATTTCAATGATCTTAATTTATAAAAATAATGTGAATCAGTCGACTAACGGATTGATTCATGTATCACATGTATTTCAGTAAGGTAATTATCCTTTCATAGTTTTAAAGTGAGATTACTATTTGTGACTATTTTTTATTTGATTTCTAATCTAATGGAAATAGATCGAGATCGAAAAAAATAGAACTACAATTTTTTCTCTCTTTTGGTTTTGTGATTTCCCCCGGATTTATGGTATTCTTTGTTTGGCATGCAACTCGACACATTTCAATCAATAAATTGTTGCAAACCCGATTCCTGGTGAAATGATTTGATATTGTAGATCTAGGATCGACATGGAACACTGTAGGTGCGATTGCAAAGACCGAATGATTCAGAGGATGGATTATTCCTAAATTAATATTCTTCTTAATTCTCCAAAACACAACAACGAATATTTATTTTATTCATTTTGAGATAATTTCGGATGACAAAATGTGTTGATATGAGGACTGCATGACTCGACGTTCTTTTATCAGCGATAATTCAGTTTTTTTTGCATTGGAGGACAAGTAGTGGTTCCCAGAAAGGGCCATTAGAACGGAACTGGTGACCGGTGGTGGCTCACAGTGGAGACATCAAGGGAGGACCATGGCTACAACAGACAGTGGTGATGATGTGTTGTGACGGTAGTGGAATACAATGATAGAGGTTGGGCGTTGGATGTGGTGGTGACAGAACAGTTCATGCCATGTGGGATGGGTCACACCTTGGGTGCTCAGGGTAGATTCGGGCCATGGATGACTACAACGGACGACCATGATACTTTGGTAAATATATCTTCCCCACTGTCTCAATCTTTGGGGTCTATCGACCCTGGTGGTTGACCTCGATGACAATGGCAGTCGACCTCAATGACTATGGTGGTCGACCATATGGACTGTGAAGGTCTACATCGGTGAAAGAAAATGGTGGACCGACTGTGCGGTTGGTCCACGGGTGAACATTATGTTGGGAAGATCATGACATTCGATTGGTCGAACATGCGTTCATTCCATGGGCCCAGTGACCCCCAATAAAATCATAGACCACCAGAAATTCTAAAAAGAACATCTAATCGATGTGTCATCTTTAGTGTAGTAACCCTGACTTTTCACCAATCCTTCTGAGATAAGTGGCGTGTTTTTAGTTTTGACTAGTATAGGTTAAGAGAGATCCCTTGGCCCATTCCACAAAGTTTTAGTATGAAATTATATTCGCATCACTATATTGTAATCTCCTCCTGAGGTCGTGTCCCAAGTAGAGTATAGTATCCCTCTGTTAGACTAATGTGTGATCCTATATCACCCCAAGTGGAGTTTTTTTGGAATCTAGGTAACCCCTGAGTGAAGGTTGTTTTTTAGCCATCTAGAGGGCTACATGAATATAGTTAATCACATTACCCTCTGTGTCTGACCATGGTCATCTACATTGTGTGTCGATCCAAATTTGGTGTGTGGCGTTCCATAGTGTTTTTTAGAAGGATCCCCTCAATGTGTATCATAGTATTATATGTACAATATGTTTTCATTGGGTGGGTTCCAAATTAGATATACATATTTGTGATACTCTAGGAAGATATTATGGATCGAGGAGTGACTTCCCCATGAAAGATCGTGCTACTAGTAGAATCATGTGGAAGATAATTGGTTATGTATAACCTCTATAAATTGTTTTCATTTGATTCATTATATCTATAAATCCTTGTTATACATTCTTTTAACATATACCTATGTAAATATGACTAAAAAATCATGTGTGGTATTATTTTTTGAAATCCTTCATGGTAATCCTTTTATTAATCATGTGTGGTATTCCTTTATGGTAATAATTTCTAGTAATCCTATATCGTATTCCTTTGTGGAAATCCATTGTGATAATCCTATGTGGTATTACATTGTGCTAATCCTTTGTCGTAATCCATTTTCTTAATCCTGTGTGGTATTCATCTATGGTAATCTTATGTGGCATTCTGTTTTGGAAATATTCTGTGTTATTCCTTTATGGTAATCCATTGTGGTAATACTCTCTGCTATTTTTTTAATCCTTTTTTCTATTCATTTGTGGTAATCTTTTGTTGTATTACAATATGAAAATCATGTGTTGTATTCTTTTTGGTAATCATATGTGCTATTCCTTTGTCAAAATCTTTTGAGGTATTTCATTTGTGGTAATCTAGTGTGGTATTCCTTTGGGCAAATCCTATGTTGTATTCTTTTTTGGTAATCCTTTGTGGAAATCTTGTGTTGTATTCATTTTGGTAATCGATTGTGGTATTTATTTGTGGTATTCCTTCATGGAATCATGTTGTGATATTCTTTTTCGATATTCCATTATTGTATTTTTTTTGTTTATTCCTTTGTGGTATTCCTTTAGTGTATTCCTTTGTGGTTTCAGGGTGTCCTTCTGAGT
This sequence comes from Viscum album, assembly GCA_963277665.1. Lineage (NCBI taxonomy): Eukaryota > Viridiplantae > Streptophyta > Magnoliopsida > Santalales > Viscaceae > Viscum > Viscum album. The sequence continues at coordinate 1,974,918,688 of OY728127.1, forward strand.
ATTTTTATACACACCCCTGCATGGGATTTTACCGCATGTATCATGTCTTCTGTAATGATCGGCTATACAATGGAGTCATATGCAGACCTGGATTAAACGATTTTTGGTAATTCTATACAAAACAAGGTTTGTTCCTGTGTATTTACAAATATTAGTCTTCGTACCACCTTCCAAATAGGTTTTAAATGTGGTTATACAAAATTTATCATGGGCTTATATTGGCCCAATTTACATTTCTATACTTTCACTTTTGTACTCTTGTTGTGGGATATACTAGTTTACATTCATTTTTAGTTAGTTTTTTTACATTTAATCATATATGGCATGGAGATGTGTGTGTCCATATAGGTACAATTAGATTTTTCCTCCAATTTTTTTGATATACCAACACGGTAACATTTTCTAGCACCTGACCTATTAATGGAAAGCTTGGGGTAGTCAAGGAATAAACTCCTCACTTAATATAATCATATCCCTTAGATTTACATGGTATACCCTTGATTAAGTCCATCTATATCTTATCCCACTCAAATTTTTTACCCTTTAGGGGTTGAGCTAAACCCTGTGTAATGTGGTACTCTGCCTTCGCATACTGAAAAGTCATTCATCTAATGAGAAACTATGAAACAACATTCATTTTCCCTAGACACCAAAACTGATATTGGAAGTCATTTACAATATTTTCACACCAAGATGTAACACCAAAGGGGATGCATGAAACTCCATCATAACCTCCTCCTACAATGCCACATGAACTATTATGCATGATCTGAAAAATAACAACATTCTCCCCACATTTTGAATATCCATATAGATCTTTCCCTATGGATTTCTAATAAGGTTTTATCTCAAAGTCAGCATCCCCATGTTGTTCGTCCATGATTCACAGTATGTGTGGAGGGGTGACAACAATTTACTGGAGCTAAGCTACTCCATCTCCATCTACCAAGTATAACTATAAAGAGGTCCACTTCTTTGATTCCTTGTTCTAAAATTACAAAGCTGATCTCTTACTAAGATAACTATCCATCATGTTCCCCTTCACATGAGTATATACAATCATGAAGTTGTAGTCCTAGAGGAACTATACAAAAACTATTATGTCTCAACCTTTACTAGATCTACTATAACACTATCACCACTATAGAAAAATGAGGAATCATAACATCTAATACCCTAATGTTGAGTCTGATCATTTGATGGGTAATATGTTTCACTCTCCAATGTGTGATCACATCCTTTTTTGAATGAGTTTACTTTTCACCGATACGGAAAAACTCATTCAAACAGTATATGCACACCATAATCTTTTCCTATAAAATTCAATCTGAGTGTGAACAATGGATAACTAGTTTATACCATGAATGGAGTCGTAAGGCCACAATGCCATTACTAAGGGATCTCAATTGAAACTCTTGCCTCCATGTGTATGGTCACACTGTTGGAACCAATGTGTGAGAATTGGGTCTCTTCAAGTAAGAGTCTCTATGCCTATGGTTCAAGTCAATAGTTTGACAGAAATATCCAAGATTCATATTCCATTTCGATATTCTATGTAAATTTGGTGAGTTGGGGTATCATTTTCCTAATCCACCATAGCTAGGTTGGGTACATGTCATCTTCCCATTGTTTCAATTGAGAAGATATTTTCATGACTCATCACACGACATCGACTGCAGTGAGCTATACATCGATGACAGGTTTACTTTTTCTGAGTACCTAGTTGAAATCAAGGATTATCGGGAGACGATCCTTTATGGGAGATATTTTCCTTTAATTCTTGTCTAGTGGTATCATGTGGAACTCTAGGAGAGCACATGGGAGTGTGAGGATCAGATTACTACTCAGTACCCTCATTAGTTTGAGTAGCCCATGTTTTTTTATTTCGGGGATGTAGAGACAAAAGGTGGGGACAATGTGAAAACTTTTATTTATTCAATTATCATTTTTGGATATGATATGGATATATTTCGAGATCCAGAACAGTGACATTGCATGAATCTTGAGTCCCAGTGTGCTAAAAGTAAAAGTGTTAAAAATATTAAACTTTTTAATATTATTACTTTTTAGTTTTACTATAAATGTATAATAACTCTTATATTGATCAAAATCATAAATCTAGGGGCATCATTGATCGTAGAATGATATATTTACACTAGACACGACCTAACATCGGTCGACGTGGGCCATCTATTAAAAAATTCACTAAGTACATAACCCTAAATAAAATAATTACAAAAAATACATTATTTTTAATCCTAAAAAATCATTAATGGTTTATTATATTGGAAATATGACAAAACATTTGAGTTCATTGTGTGTTTTCTTCCTTGGAGTGAGCCATATGTAGTCGGCGTAGGTCGTTTGTGAAAAAGGTGTATTGAGATGAAATAATATGAAATTATTTAATAAAATTTATTTGGTTGATGCAGTGGCTGAAAATCATAAATAATATTATTAAGGATAATTTAATGGGTTATTGAAGTAACACTGGAAATCATGGAGAACGATTTGGGAGAGCATTATGAATTTTCTCCCACGTGACAATGATGGATTATTAATCGATGACCGACGCACCTCGGATTCAAAGGATCTTTCCAACAGCAACAACATGGATACTATTCCTTATCAGTGAGTGAACTAAATCATGGTAGGGTATGTGTTTCATTTTTTTATTTCCCCATTTATAATTTTTACAAGGAGCATTAATTAATTGACAAACTATTTGATTCATGTGTCATGTGTATTGTGGGAAGGGAATCATGTTTGGGGGGTTTTGATGAGAGTTTAAAATTTTAAATTATTTGTTTATTATATTTTCATTCTAATGGAAAAATATAAATGTCATCGTTAAAATTGATCGATTTTCATTCCTCTCTTTTTTATTCTTTTCCCCTAGATTTGTCTTGACCTGTCCCCCTGGGTCCATGCCGTGACTACCCCATGACTGCCTTCCACAGGCTAGGGGTTTGTGACTAACACCAAAGGCATATTCCCTAAAACTGGGAAGGAATTTCATTTATAACCTATAATAACATGCAACCAAGAACACATCAAGATACAAACTCATGTAAACTAAATAGTAAACATAGTGAATGCAGTAAATAAATGGGGCCAGAATACAAGCCCAACTGGAAAGTACATGAAAATTAAAGTACAAGTAAACTGGAACAACTCTTGTGAACACCTGCCCAAGATCCTACCTGAAGGGTAGGTACATCTCTCAATCGGTCATCTATGTGGTATGCCTCATCTATGGTCCACATCCGAGCTACCTCTAGTCCTGATACTATAGTCCCCATTCAGTGTTGTCTGTCATCTTCACTATACACGACAAAGTGGAGGCAAAACCCATGCAGAGGTGAGTATAACGATACTTAGTAGGGATCCTGAGAACCTCAAGGTCCCACAAAATTCACAAAGGATAAACCAAAATGCAAGAGATCAACTTACAACCCTACTTATGTATATTCCTATACCTATACCTATGTAATCATGTATACCCATCTCAATCATGAAGAAACAAAGAGTCAAACTCAAATGCGCAAAGATCAACTTTTCCCAAAGGAAGAAGTACCATGATGGGAAGTACCTATAAGGTATTCCATAATGAAGAATACCACCATGGTATTACCACAAATTAATGTACTGATTAGGTACAAACTCAGCTCACACCCGGTGTTTCTTATGTACAGTAGTAGATATGATTAGATATAACTACCAAATCATATTACCCTATTAAGATAAATACCCTCAATGGATCCCTAAACATCATCACACCCATAGATGTTCGCAGTACATTGTTATACCCACACAAGATCCTTGTACCTTGTTAGTACGTCGTCAGACCCACATAGGATACTACAACATCATTAGTAAATCGTCAGACCCACATAGCATCTCTAGGTTCTGACCAACATATGATCACTCAGTGCTGACCCAGACATGATCACTCAGTGTTGACCCACATAGGATCTCTCAGTGCTAAACCGTACAAGATCACAAGGTTTTGACCCACAGAAGATCGCTTTGTTGTTACCCACACAATATCTCTTGATGTTGACCCACCAAGGATCGCAATTAATTATACATGTTACAGTCAACTACAGGGTTCCCATACCAAGAATTCTCATCTCCGGGAAGGTCCACTCCTCAAGCACTATTTGATACTCCCACTGCTTTAATGTCCAATGAAGAAGTAACCCAAAGGACCATGATGTCATAGTGTTTTCAACGCAATAGGTGGTGCATCAATCAGACGCCTGATCTGTACGGTATAAGATTTTTAGTAATGAGGGCCTGGTTGGATTCGTGCTTGATCCAACTTGACCATATCCCATATTTATTTAAATCTCAAGTGGGGTATAAAATTGGGATCTTATAACTCCACAGTTTACATTTACATTGATGGTTTTTCAAATGAATGTCTGGTGCCAAAGTTATGGCCAAAAGAGCGTAATGCTAAAAGCTAGTCTGGGTCCAGTCTGAACCCGTTCAGACTGACCTGGCCTGACCCAGTCCATGCTGGGTGAAGTGAGGGCCGCGGAGTGGCATGATTCTATGAGTGCAGCGAAGGCCATAGGGGCCGCAAAGGGCTGCAGAGGCTGCGGGGTCCGCGTGGCAGCTGGACGACAAATTCCACTCGGTCTGCAGAGGGCTGCAGGACTGCAAGGGCCATGGGGCGGCAAGGCTCTAAATGCTGCAAGGGACATGGGAGGGCCAGGAGGTAGGGACCGCGGGGCTGTGAGGCTGTGGGGGGATATGAGACGATGGGATGTCGGAGGTCGCAGGGCCGCGGAGGACCGCTAAGTGACAATAGCGCTTGGGCCGCAGTGGTCCACAGGGCGGCGAGGCCGCGAGGGCCATGGGGTCGCGGTCTATTATGGATGGCTATGGTTTCGGCCATGGTACTCGAGTTCCAATGGTTCCATAAGCCAGCACCGGTCATTTTCACCATCGTGGAGGACACACAAAGGAACGATAGGTTTTGTGGAGGGGTGGGGACATGTTTGTTTGGCCCATAGCATCCACGTTAGGGAGGTAGAAAGAAACTCAAGTTGAATGATTCAAATTTATAATAAAATTAACATTGATCAATTTAAAACAAACCCCTACCTTGTTTTTTTGTTGACGTCGATGAGGAGGGAAGGAAAATCATCGATGGAAGACACCCCACATTGCAGGATATCCTGAGGAAGAATTCAAAGTCGTGTGTTGCCATTCTTCTTTGTAAGAGTGTTCTTAATTGTAGAACAATAATTCTTCAAAGGTTCTCTCAAAATTCCCCATTTCCATCACTTCCCCCAATTCCCCCAAAAAGAAAAGGATTCCAATATAATATGTTTCCCCAATTTAATTTTTGTCACAGATTAAATTGGAATTATAATTACATTGAGGTTGGCATAATAAATTTTTGGGGAAACCTAATGGTCACCTCCCTCATTAATGATAGAGTTCCATAAGTTTCTCACATTATGAGGGTTCGGATGGTCCCAACCGTTAAATTAAAATTGGGGGTTTTAGGTTAGGTGGTCCCCACCTCTATAACCTCACCTGGGAGGTTTAGTTTTTCTGGTCCCCACCTCTTAACATCCACATGGGAGTTTCAAATGAAAATAAAAAGTTAAAAAATTTTGAATTATTTTATTCTTACACAAATAATTGAAAACCCAACTTCAACCCTCGACCTGCTACGGTCGAGGTGAAGCTCTCCTTAAGCGTCTACCAGTGTTGCGAGTTTAATGGGGCCCTCGGATTAAATTCCAAGCACCGTTTCAAATGTTAGAAAGACCTACAAGCACGTTAACTGAGTGTATCCAAAAAAATATTAGAAATACATTCCAGGAACTACGGACCTCTAAATCACACGCCATCAATTTATATGGACTCATAAAACTCCCATTTAATTAAAATAAAATACATGGAATTTATGGGGATTTACCTTCTCCCCACCTTAGGGATTTACATCCTCATAAGTCAGAACTCAAAACTAGGAAAACAAGTGGGGGGTAATGAGCACGAATTTAAGCCTCCCACTCCCATGTGATCTGCTGGAGATTCCCATGATGCCCACGAATACGCACCAGAGGTATCAACCTCCCACAAAGGACATGATCCTGTCAATCCTAAATCTCAACTAGAACCTCTGTAAATGTCACCCCATCATCGATGTCTAGCTCACCATTTTTGATGATGTGATAAGGGTCATGCATGTATCTACTCAACAGGGATACATGGAAGACATCGTGTACTCAGTGAAACTGAGTTGGAAGAGTTAAGTGTTCTACCACCTCACCAAATATACTGAGAACCACCAAAGGTTCAATGAATCTCAGACATAACATGCGCCTTGGGGTAAATCTATGCAAGTGTAACCGAGGTGAGACCCATAGAAAGATGTGGTCACCATCCTCAAACTCTAGAGGTATCCATCTCCTATCAGCATATGAATTATGCATGCTTTGTGCAGTCTTCATCCACTCCAGAATGATCTTCACCTTCTCTGTGGTAGCCTGAACCATCCCTAGTGCCCCATGTGTGAACTCCCCTGGGTCAGTGCAGCACAAAGTTGATCTACCTGGTTTCTCCTACAAAGCCTCAAAAGGATCCATCCCAATTGTGGAGTGAAAGCTGTTGATACATGAAAACACCACAAAATGAAAATTGATCCTCCCAGCTACGAGTGAAGTTGAGGAATCAAGCACACAACATGTCCTTTAGGGGCTAAATGGTTCGCTGAACATATCTATCCATCTGCAGATGTAAATTGGTGCTCAATTGAAGTTTCCTCCTAAAATCTTCATGCAACCCCTTCCATAGCAGGGAAGTAAATCGTGCATCGTGATCAGAGTAAATAATTGATGTTACTCCATGTATCCACACAATCTGTTGTACATAGAGGTGTCCCATGCTCTCTACTAAACCCTACACTCTAATTGGTAGGAAGTGGGCCGACTTGGTGAGTTGGTCGATGATCACCTAAATAGAGTAATTTCTCCAGGATGTACATGGAAGAACTATCACGAATTCCAGGGATATCCCATCCCACATCCACTATGTGACCTCTAAAGTTATAACCAAACCTACTGGTACCTGATCATCCACCTTCACTTGCTGACATTTTAGGAACCAAGAGACAAACTTCACTATTGGTTTCTTCATTCCCGACCACCAGTGTTGTCTTCAATGTCACTGGTACATCTTCACCACTCTTAAATGTACCGCTAAAGGGAATGCGTGGAACTATCTCAACACTTCCTACTGAAGTGATACTGGTTCCATGGTAAGTCTTTCGAAGGGGATGGCATGCTCCCCACCTTCATAAAATCCATCAGATTCATGTCCTGTGGATTTATGAGCACATTGTGTCTTGCAGTTAGTGTCCCCACATAGAACCTCCCTGACTCACTGAGGAAGTGGGGAGTGACTATAAGAGACCGACGAAAATATGCTCCATCTCGATCCACAAAGGATATCTGCAAAGCGTTCAACTAGTCCGTCGCCTCACCTAGTAGTTTTATACCAGACCTCCTACTCATTGCATCAACTACAACATTCCCCTTCCCAAAAGTATAGGCTATCTCATGTCATAGTCCTAGTGGAACTCAAGCAAATGTCGATGTCTCATGATCAGGTAGTTCTGAGAGAATATATAGCTTAGACTCTTCTGATCTGAGTAGACTGTAAAGCGTTTTCCCATCAGATAATGTCACCACGTCTTCAAGGCGAAGACCACTACTTATAACTCCAGGTCATTGGTAGCATAGTTCTGCTCATGTTGTCTCTACTATTGAGAACTGTATGTTATCACCTCTCTCTCCTATACCAGGACACATCCGAGTTTGGTCCTTGATTCTTCGTAGTAGACTACGTACCCTACGCCCTCCTCTATAAGTCTCAATATGGGGTCACTAGTCGGCCTCTAACTCAGATCTAAAAAACTCTTCTGGAATCTCTCCGACCACACGAAGGGTTTCCCTATCTTCATCAATGATGAAAGTGGTGATGCAACTATATAGAAATCGGGTACCAATCTCCGGTAGTATCCTTCCAATCCCAAGAAACTTCCTACCTCCGTCACACTCATGGGTGGCTCCCATTAATGTACCACCTCAATATCCACTGGATCCACTATAACTCTAGCCTCCAATATGACATGTCCTAGAAATTGAACCTCTCGGATCCAGAACTGGAACTTCGAGAACTTATCATAAAGTTGGTGCTCTCAGAGTGTGTACAGTACTACTAACAAATGATAATCATGATCCCCCTTAGTAGTTGAGTAGATCAAAATTTTGTTGATGAAGACTACTACAAATAAATCACGGAATGGATGAAATATCATGTTCATGAGTCCAATGAACATTTCTAGATCATTGGTAATGCCGGATGGAATAAACAGGCACACGTTATGGCCATACCGTCTTCTGGAAGCCGTCTTTTTCACATCCTCATCTCATAATCTGATATAGAGATATCCTGATCTGAGGTTTATCTTCGAGAACTATTGTGCTCCTTTCAACTGATCATGTTGGTCATCAATCCTCGGATGTGGGTACTTTTTCTTCATCATCACCCAGTTTCGGCAGTGATAGTCAAAAAAAATCCTCAAGCACCCATCCACATTCTTGGTGAACGAAATAGGGGGTTCCCAAAGAGATACACTGGGACAAATGAATCCCTTCCCCAACAAGTCCTCTTTCTGTATCTGCAGCTCACAATGCTCCATGCGGGCCATCTGATATGTTGGAATATATATTGGTGTCGTCCTGGGGTAAAAATAAATGTAAAATTCCACCACCTTATGAGGAGGTAGACCTAAAACATCATCATGGAACAAATATGTGTACTAGTCCACCACTACAGGATAACTCGGACTCTCTAAATCAACCTCTCTGAGGAAATGGCTAGACAACTAATTAGTGATTGGTTGTACACTCCTTAGGGTATGTCCATCATGTGCTCTAATGGCTCACTTCTCACCATTGAAGTAAAAAATGGTCCCTTCCATGCGGACACACTCCACTTTTTTGCTTAATACAGTCTATATGGTCATGGAATGTTGATAACTAGTCCATAACCATGATGACGTTGTAAGGCCTCGACACCGCTACTTGGAGATCCCAGCCGAAGCTCTCACCTCGTAGTGTAAGCCCGAACTTCCATCACCAGTGCATAATCATCGAATCTGCTCTCATAGGAGCCTCTAGCCATAAGGATTGATCCAATGACTCCATTAGAATCTTCGAGCTCCGAACGAGGGCAGTGACAATATAAGAATGACTTCCACCTATTTCTATAAGTACGTCAGATAAGGTGGAGTAGACACAGATAATAACTAATATAATCTCTGGAGCACAGTGATCATAGGCCTAAGCTTCCTAGAGTTGAGCTTTCCCCTGTCCTCCAGCTCCCTATAGTCGGGGTGGACCACCTAGTGGCTGTGGATGTAACATCTTGAATCGTCACCCACTGCAAGCTGCACAGCCATCTCCTCTACCATGGCCACCTGCTCCTTTCAGACTTCCTCGTTCAAACCTTTATCTCTTCCTGGGGCGTCCTTCGACCATATGGTGATAATCCATATGGTGGTTCATATAGTCACAAGCTTTGTGACCCTACCCGCCACATTCGTAAAACTACCCACTCTGACCATGACTGGCACTGCCTCGGGTGCCCTGCACAACCGACCCTAAATCATGCAGTCATCCACCTGTAGGTCTGGAACTCGTGGAAGTCTATGACATCTGATTACTTCCAGCTGTAGAAGACATTTTTACATGACGTCCGGTGTTGGGTCCTTCTTCTGGTGACTGATCAGTAAGAAAACACTCCACAAAGAGGGATCGCTCTAAAACCCCTTCATGTGTTGGGATAATAAGAGAAATCATAAAATCCCTGATCTCTCTCTTGAGCCCCTAATCAAATATCTAGTCCCTGATGAGTTGTCCTTGAATCATATTCATGTAGTATCATGATAGGTCAGTGAACCTCACTGAGTACTGATCTACAGTCATAAATCCCTACTATAGATGATGAAGCTCTTATATGCGCACTGCGAGAAGAGTCATTGGGACAATATCTGCCCGAAACAGGATCTCTTAGTATACCCAAAGAAGCATCACCTCATTGTGAACATGGAAAATAAATCACCACCATCTACCTGCTACTTCCTATAGAAGTCTCCTAGAAAGGATCACCATTAGTTCAACTGGTGTCCCTACCAGTTCAAAGACTCTCACTATGGCCTCCAGCCAATACTCAGCCGTATGTGGTTCCATATCTCCCCTGAATCTGGGTGGCCTCTTACACTGGAACTCATGCAACACACTCATGCAGTGTAAACTCTCTTCTTCCGAGGATTGTGGCCTCAGTGAACCAACAAGTAATGGTACAACTGGTGCCTCCGCTGGTGCCTCTCTTGGAAGATGGCCACGTACCGAGGCCTCGTCGCTCGGTGGGCTATCAGTGCATACTAATCTAGGAACCCTAGCTGGCTATCTTCATAGAGGCATACTAAAAAAAACTGGTCATCCCTAGTCAATATGTTATACCAAGTGCTCTTACTAAAAATATCACAATGAAAACTTTTGAAAACACACATGAAATCGGTGTTTTCGTGCATTGTTTCGAATATCAGAAGTCAGGATCCTGGTGTTTGGATACGTCGGCTGCCACACCAACACTGGATTCCATAAACAAATAACCACACTCACTACAAATTACACTATATACATTAAAAAGAAGGATCGAAGTCTTATGTTATATGGTATAACTGACTCCTTTGATACCAATTTGTCACGACCCGTCCCCTGAGGCATGTGTTGTTACTACCCCAAGACCGAATTCCATAGGCTAGTGGCTGACGACTAGAACCGAAGGCATATTCCCATAAACTGGGAAGAAATTTCCTTTATAACCATAAATCACACACAACCAGGCACATATAATGATACGAACTCAAGTAAATTTAATAGTAAATAAAGTGAGTGCAAAGAGTAAAAGGGGCCTGAATACAAGCCTAACTAGAAAGTTCAATAAACTTAATGTACAAGTAAACTGGAAAATATTGTATGATCACCCGAAATGATCATACCTAAAGGGTTGGTACAACTCTCTATCGGTCTCCTCTTTGGTACGCCTCATCTAAGGTCCACCTCCGAGCTACCTCCAGTCCGGGTACTCTCATCCTCAGTCAGTTTTGTCCGTCGTATACACCAAACACAACGATGTGCAGGCATAGGCCTTATAGGGGTGAGTATAATGATAATCATTATAGACTCTAAGACCCTCATGGACTCACAAAATCCCCAAAGGATAAACCAAAAATCTTGAAATCAACTGATAACCCTATATAGGTATATGCCCATACATATACCTATGTTGTCATTATACCCATCTCAATCACGAGAAACATAGAGTCCAAATCAAAAGGCCAAAGCTCAACAATTCCACAATGAAATGAGTACCACGATGGTAAGTACCAATAAGGTATGCCACACAAAAGAATACCACCGTGGTATTATGACAATGGAATATACCACTCAGGTACAGAATCAGTTCACACTAGGTATTTCATAGGAACAATAGTAGAGATGAATAGATGTAACGTCTGAATCATCTTACTCTGTTAAGAGGAATACCCATGAAGGATCCCTAAACATCATCTGAAATATGGAGGATCGTAGTACATCGTCAAACCCAGACATGATCCTAGTACCTCATCAGAATGTCGTCAGACCCACACATGATCCTTGTGCATCACCAGTACGTTATCAAACCGACATTGGATCTCTAGGTGCTGACCCACACATGATCGCTTGGTGCTAACCCATAAAGGATCGCTCGTTACTGACCCACGCGGGATCATTCAGTGATGACCCACACTGGATCTCAAGGTGCTGACCCACAGTGGATCGCTCGGTGTGGACCCACACAGGATCGCTCGGTGTTGACCCACATAAGATCGCTATTAATTATTCACGTCATAGCCAGCTATTGAGTTCCCACACTATGATTCTCATCTCCAGTAGGGTAATTTTATCAAGCATTGTTCAATGCATCAATTACGATAAAGTCCCTTGAAGTAGTAACTCAACAGACTACCCCATCTTATGGGTCTCAACGTAACAGACGTTGTGTCAATCAAACACTCGGTCTGTAAGTTATTAGCCCTTTAGTCTAGAGGGCCCAGTTGGATTCGTGCTCGATCCATCCTGACTTTATCCCAACTTTTTTGAAATCTAAAGTGGGGTATACCAATTGGATTGTCTCCCTCCAATGTTTATAGTGTCTTTGACAGTTAATCAAATGGATGCCTTGTGCCAATGTTATGTCCAAATGGGAGTAAATCTTATAGTAGGTTTGGGTCCGATCCGACCCGGCCTATGAAAATCTGACTCGGTTTGGGTCGTCCCAGCCCATTGGGTCTGGCCCGGTGTGCACTGGGTGGCGCGGGGGCTGTGGATCGGCACGAAGGCCACGAGTGTGGCACGAAGGGTGCGCTGGCAGTGAAGGCCGCATGGGCAGCGAAGGGCCGTTGGGCCGCAGAGGCCGCGGGGGCTGCTGATTCCATGGGGTCCACGAAGGCCATGATGCTGTAGTAAAGTGTAGGCCACGAGTGGTGTGTAGGGATGCGGGGAAGTGAGGTCACGGGGGTGTGAGGCCATGAGGGACGCGGTGTGGAGAGGCCTCGGGGCCGTGGAGGGCCGTGGGGTGTTGAGGCCACGGGGCCGAGGAGGGCCGTGCGGCGGCAAGGCCACGGGGGCCGCAGGGCGGTGAAGCTGCAGGGGCCACAAGGCCGGAGGAATGTGGAGGCCGCGAGGCGGCGGACCACCATGTCGGGCTGTGGGCATGGTCGCGCGCCGTGCCTACGCCTGTGGCCGGCTTGATAGGCCGCCCTCCGTTTATCACCTTCGTCGGGGACGACCGTGGTGCCGGATGCGGTTCTTAAGTTCCACTAGTTCCAAAGAATGGAAAAGGTAACAGTCTCCATCGCAAAGGACACACAAAATATCCATAAGGTTTACGGATGGGTCGAGCCATGTTTGTTTTTCCCGTACCCTCCGCATTAGGGTAGTATCAAGTGGCTCAAGGGGAATGATTCACTCTGAGAGGAAAATTAATATTTATCAATTTAAAACACAACCCTGCATCATTTATTTGTTGATGTAAATGAGAAAGGAAGGATGGTCATCGATTGAAGACATCCCACATTGGAGGATTCCCCGCCGAAGAAGTCGAAGTCATGCATTGGTGATCATCATTAGAGGAGTGTTCTTCTTTGGAGAAGAATAATTCCTCTAAGTCTCTCTCCCATTTTCACATTTCCAACACTTTCCCCAATTAAAACAAAAATAAAAGGTATTCAATCTGATATATTCCCCCTATTTAATTGGTGGGAAAAATTAAATTGTCATCATAATTACATTGAGGTTTGAATAATAAATTTTTGGGAATACCTAATGGTCACCACCCTCATTAAAAAGAGATTTCATGAGTTTTCTCACATTAGGAGGGTTCGAGTGGTCGCCACCCTTAAATTCATAATTTAGGTTTTATGTTCGGTAGTCCCCACCTCTATAACTCCACATGGGAAGTTTAGTTTTAGTTGTCCCCCCTCTTAAAATACATATGGGAGTTTCAAATGAAAATAAAATATTACACAATTTTATTTTATTTTATTATTTCACTAACAGGTGAAAAACTAACATCCACCCTAGACCAACTACGGTCGAGGTGATGGTCTCATTAAGTGACTTTTGGTGATGCAAGTTCCACCGTGCCTTCGGATTTCAATTTCAATCACCATTTCAATATTTAGATAATCCTTCTCACACATTTAATGAACGTACCCAAAAATGTTTAGAAATACATTCCAGGCACTCCGACACATGGAATCATGCGCTGTCAATTTTCGTGGACTCGTAAAATTACCATTTAATAAAACAATTATGGACTTTCCAAGTCTTTACACGATTCATAATTTATGATTTATGTTCTTTTTTTGACACGCGACTACACACATCTCGATCAATTGATCATTATGAAACTGATTAATGTCTCAATGATCTGATATCATATATTAGGGATTCCCATAGAAAAAATGAGGTATGTCTATGGAGAAGCAGAGCTTCGAACAACATATGATTCTAAAATTTGTGTTCTTCAGTGTTATTCGACAAAAAATGAAGAACATAGATTTGATTCATTTTATTAGTAGAAAAGAATACAAAACTTTTGGATTTCTAAATGGAATGACTCAATGATCTAGGATATGTGAACGTTCATTTTTTCGGCATCAGAGAAGACATAGTGTTCCCATGAATGGACCATCGGTGTTACACCAACATTAAGTGGTGGAAGTGGCATGCAGATTGAAAGGAATAATTAGATAGTGGTGAAAAAATTCCATAGTGGTGGAAGGATTAAATGATGGTGGTGAGGTTGTGGATACAAATATGATGGAATGGTTTGGGCCCTGTGGGCCATGTCAGGAAAACAATTCCAGGTCAATCCAAGCTTGTTAGGTCAGACCTAAGGTGACCGAACAGAATTCATGCCATGGTCGACTGTAATAGTCGACTGTGATCCCCAATAGCTCTAGCTTCCATGTGGTCATGGCAGCTGGAGGGGGTGTTGACAATGGAGGATGACTGGGTTTATTGTGAAAGGGAAACAAACCTAGTAGTTGGTCCACATGAGGTCGACTGCAGTGTTTAGTGTACAGACCATGTGGTTGGACTACATTCCTAGTGACCCCCCCTCTAAAACATAAAATGATCAAAACATCATAACAGAATGTCCAATCATTGAACCTTTTGTGGTGTTGAGACCCTAACAATGAGAAAATATTTTCGAGATAGGAGGTGTGTTTTTAGTTTGGACCTGTATTGGATGTGTGTGTTTCCTTGGTCCTTTCCTCAATTATACACTACAACATTATGTCCACATCATTGGATGGTAATCTCCAGTAGAGTTCAAGTGCCATATTGAGTATGATATATACCACAACCCCCCCCCTGCAAAGACGTCACACCTGAGTTATCAATGATGGAAAAGCGGTAGTAACCTCTACGTCCGGCCTAATGTAGGCCTTGCGGTGGTGACTAGCACCAAGGGTATATAAATATCAAAACATGGTTTTTAATTATCCTTTTTATTGTAACCATGATCAAGAGATAAGAGTTTTCAACCTCAAATAACAACAAGACATAAAGAAATGAAAAATAGAAATTCATTCCTCATGTATGTTTTATTGTAAAACTACAAAAAATACAATAAAAATCTTCAATGTGAATAGCAAAAGAAAAAATCTATACAGCAAAACATTGTTTTTCCCAATGTATGAGCTAGTATTTCCATGAACATTCTAGATAGTCCTTATGTAAACTAAAAAAGTTGTTTATAATATTGGGTGAGCATAAAAGTATACTAAGTAAAAACCAATGTCTCTTGTTCAAAAGTCGAGAATCATAACAATTCCCCCATAAGAAAATAATAGAATCCAACAACACCTAACAATGTATACTAGGCAACACAAACTCACCAAATTCACGCTAACAAAATAATGCAATTCAAGAATGGTAATATAGATGACATCGATGATAGGGTACCCCACCCTGTATTCTAACTAATTTGTCATTTTTACACACGTAACAACAATCATCCTGGAACACCCATATCTTTCAAAAGTACCACATCCAAACCCTCACAAACAAGCATGGGCCACATAGCAGAAAACATATTTCCCACATACAGCAGGTCCACATACCACACAACATCCCAAAGACACCTGGGAAACCACAACAGATATCATCTTGAAGACTACTGGGAAACCACAACTCGCCTATAAAAACATGGGTCCCACCAACCAAAAAAAGTTCAAAGGATCATTGGTTAACACCATATAGAAGAGGGAGAATTTAATAGATGGTATCAAGCCATCCATACTCTCACTAGGATTTTTGGGAAAGGATCCCTTCCCTATAAAAATGGGGGTGTCAAGAACAAGGTGCTATACTAGGGTAGGGTGCATATAGAAATCACATGTACAGTATATATATAAGTATCAGGCAGTAGTCCAAACATATGGGTTCTAAATAAAACTATCAACCACACTATGATATTACTGACACATCTACTACCTATAATTTCATTTATTAAAAACAAGAAACAGTCGCATCGGATGTTCGTAAATGAAATCCATTCCCAATAAGCTGTAACTCAAACATAACCCCACATAAATAATTTTAAAAAATATAAATCATTATTAATTAATGAATTTATTCATACCAATATTAACTAGGTAACAACTGACCACCTAATGCAATAAGAGACACCACATAATCCTTTTATGGACGACTGATTCGAAATAAATAAATAAACTTCAAAATTACACTTCGTTTAACAACCACACCATCCCATTATATCACCATTCATTAAATTCATTCTTCCCAGTCTATCCTCTCAATAATAAAACCCCAAATTACTATCAAACCATATAACACATCTCATCACAATGAACCCAGAATCCCCTCCACATATCAAAACGACACCCATCATTCCCAGTAACATAAACATACCATAACCCAATCCTGAAACCCCATTTCTCAAACACTTCCCATCCATTCGACAATCAGTCGATCTATAAAATTATGATACCATATATCCACCTGTGTCTCACCAAAAAACATGGATACACTCAACCACATCACCAAATGACCACACAAGGCAATAATAAATAACAATTCCACACACAACACACTACCACACCAACAAAGAAAGGCATATTCATACTTAGAAAAATAAAAGTATTTTATTCCACATTGATAATTGATAGGTGATCAACCAAGGTGTATAATCTAGGGGAATCCATTTATTTTACAGAATATAAGTGGATAAATATTTTTATATAAATGAACAAATTAAACCTAAAACAAAGGAAATCATCCATGACCCATAACTCTTGCACAAACAATGACCACCAACGACCTTGATTTTTAGTTGGATACAATACAATATATTGATTAAATAAAATATATTATAACATGATCATCATCAATTTCCTAACATACCCTCATTTGTTACTTATTTTTATATTTGTTAGATTTGGATCGAACTATACTATAAGAAGACATGGGTAAACACACCCCTCTTGGTACATAAATTATATGAGATGAAGGTAACCCGACCAAGAATAACAAACGATCAGAAACACTTCATAGTTCCAAAATAATGGGTGTTCAATGATATTTGGAAATATGATCTAGGGGTGCGACACAGACTCACAACTCCTGGGGGAATAATTGTTTTGGGACACTCCATAGAAAGATAGTAAATAGAATGAAAATAGGGGATAAAGGATCTCAGAACTAGAAAGGCCATATACTATATCATAGGGTGAATGGTTTCAAAATCCATTATGGTCGGATCATGATTAATACTATGTGATTTAACTATAAAAAGTATCAGGGGTGTTATGAAATTGAAGATAAATTTTACATCCAATGAAATAGCATCAATAAGGCTAAAATATGTTATTAATCCCAATATATGTCAATTAAATTTTCAAATGTGGTGAACTATAAAAACATTAAAAATGGAATTTCGACAAAATGTTGGAAGTGACCAACTGATGGATGAGTTGTCGATGTGAGCTACCTATGGAGATTCACCGATGACATATACTGATGTTGAGACTCTAACATGAGATACCAATGGTATGTAACTGATGTGAGATCCTGATGTAGAGTCGCTGATGTGAGAAACTGATATCTAGTCATTATCATGATCAATTGATGGCGAGTCACCAACGTGAGCGTCCATTAGCATCCCACCGTCACGAACTACCTTCAGTAGTCAGTAACACAATTCCTCAAAGCGACAAAATGACACAACTCACCAACACCACACACCTAAACCACCTATGTACACCACCTACTGATTCCACCAACCGATTACCACTACTAATGGCACCTAAATATTACACCTACAACTAGAAAAGTATATTTTTAGAATATTTTTTCTCTAGGGAGCTCCAGTCCATTACATTAGACACCACTACAAATATTCAAGGATTTAGGAATTAAAAACCATCTTAGAAGAAAGTGGGTTCCTAAAAACCACCCGTGAGATAACACATGAGGTTCCCGAAATGCTTGAATAACTTACACTAAATAAGAACTCTAACGGTTAATAATAATCCACCATGTGTTGTTAAAAATATAGAGTGGAAACTCATTTAAGAAGAACACATCCACCAACATATACTACCCTGACGGACCAAAATACTGACCTCAAAAGCAAAAAAAAAAGGAATTTACTAAAAGTTACACCATTTGGAAACCTGAATCATGGAATTTCATCATGCATGTCATGATACAATCCATTCCAGGTGGCATTGATGAACCCACACGGTTTTAATCATATCCCCATTAATGTTTCTTTATTATGATTTAGGAAATCCCTATTTCATATGTTATTGTTTAATCACACTTTAATGAACATGGAAAAATAATATCTCATAGAAAACAAGTTTCAAGCATCCCGTAATAAAGTAATATAGGAAAAGGGAAAACTCATAACAAATCTAGGTACTGGGAAAGCATCTGTGATTCTCACTACCATGTACCATCCTCTAAGACACCATGTCGCCACAACATGTAAGCCAAAGGAATGATCCATTCATGCAACACCTTCTCCCAATGATCCTGGATCTCTACAAGATGCTCAACAAACATCGTGTCATATTCTTTACAACTCTCCTCATACAATGAGGTAAGAGTCATCTTAAATTTGATGATGAATCTATGGGACATGAAAATTTTCATGTACCTTCTCCAACTTTGGTGGTAGATCCAATTGACATTCTGCCTATCCAACTTTCCCCAACACCTCAAACGATCCAATGATCCTCGAAGAAAGCATGTTCCATCTAAAAAACATCTACCACCCATGTCGAGGGGAAACCATTAAGAACATGTATCCTCAACCTCATAATCCATGGGACTCCTCCTCCAATCTTTGTAAGACTTCAGCTAGTCATGTGATCCATTAGTCCTCTTATAGACAATTTTATCCTTCCTGGTTGTGCATTATACAACCTCGGGATGAAGAATAAATACCTCCCCAACTTCTATCTAGCACAAGGCTAAATGACAAGATCATCCATAAAATTATTTGAACATGTCCATACAAATGGATGATTGATATCTATTATTTTAAGCAAACACTACTAATAGAATGTGTTGCACCAATGATCTACCAAATTCCATGATTCAAACTCTAATCATATCCTCCAATGTTTGGATAGTCCTCTCTATCTTCCCATATATCTTAGGGTTGAAGGGAGTGCTAATGCATAGCAGAGTTCCAAAAGGATGTTGTATTCCCCTTCAAAATCTCATTGTAAAATTTGTATCCCAATATGATATGATGGATCTTGGTACTCCATGAAGTTGTAACACCTCATCCTCATACCACTTCACTAAAGTATCTAATGAACCAGACTCTTTAATTGATTAGAAGTGATATGATTTCATCAGCCAATCCACCACTAACCATATTTCCTCACACCCTCCATGGTCCCTAGGTAATGTTGTGATGAAATCCATCAATATTTCATCCCAATTCCACTCAATAAAATATAGGGGATGCTTCAAACCACTGGGTTCATAGTTCACAAAGTTCACCGGATAAAACAGTAGGCACTTCCCTATAAACCCATCCATCAACCAATTCATCCTAATACACCAAAACTACATCCTCAGGACATGATACATCATGGAAAATACTAGTTGTAACACCAAAGGCGAGTTTTGAAACTCATATATAACTCCCTCATTCATTGCGAATGGAAAAAACAACTTACCAAGAATCATCATCTATTTCTTTCCATCCTGTAGTCATGCCTGTTATTTATCACCTTGTTCAATGAGATATTTCATCAACCATGCCTCAATGTCTCCTCACTGAGACTACTCCACCAACTACATAATAGTAGACTACATCATCATCAAAAACAATCGGCCTCTACCACCATCCATTCCCGTATATATGTGAAAGGATCCCAAGTCCTCCATCACTTTCCAATCATTATTATATTCCCGATCAACATCCTTCTATGACTTCATGATCAAATAATTTTCCCTGAAATTCCCCATTATTGAAGTGGAGGAGATCTCTAAATCATAATCCAGGAGAATCTCCATCTACCACCACAGTCTCATGGTTAAATATCGCAGGTAAAATATATACCTTACGCACTAGTGATCTATGATGTCCAAAAAGTGCTCCCCAATGAGGTCATGTCGCCATAATTTCAATGCAAACAAGGCCTGAACTAGCTCTATATATTGGGTGGAATAGTAATGTTCATGGGGATTTTAATTCAAAGACACATAACGGACCAGTCACCATTATTGCATCAGCAAACATTCCAAACCGAAAAGGGAAGCATCACAAAACATCTTGAGCATCACCTCACCCTCTAGAAACAAGAGCACTAGGCCATTAACCAAATTCCCTATTATATAGTAGAACTATTCTTGGAACAAATCACTCCACACCAAAACCTGGTCTTTCTTGTTCAAGGCTTTCAACAGATCTTCTTCTCCATAGAAATGAGGAACGAGTCTCTGGTAAAAGCCTACTAGACCAAGATTACAATGAAACTATGTATCTTTTTTTTGTTCGTCCCTTGAAAAAAATGTGTTGACATTTGACGGTTCCACTACTACACCCTGATAAGATACCATATAACTTACTAAATGTGCATATCATTTCAAAAACATACACTTGAAAAATGTCACATGGAGTTGGTGGAATCAGAGAACCTCCAAGACAGTCTAGAGATTCTTGGTATTCTCCTCCTATGAAATTGAGTAGATCAATATTTCATCAAGGAATATAATGAAAAACCTTCCCAAGAACTCATGAATGTTAGAGTTCATGATCTCTAAGATCATGGTTGGTGCATTCATAACACCAAAAAACATAATCATCAACTCCATGTGCCTATAACGACACCAAAAATAAGACATTGAGATATCACCTTACGTCAGAAACATTTAGTGATACTAAAAACATAGATATAATTTAACTAACCAAGATTCTCTCATCTGTAGGTCAAAAAGATCATCAATATGTGGGAGAGGATTACGGTTCTTGACCGTTACCTGATTCAAACATTGGTAGATTATGCATAGTCTCAGAACACCATTTACCTTTTTCAAAATCCAGAGCGGAGCACCCCATAGAGCCTCATTATGTCAGATAAATCCATTCTTCACTAGGGAATCAATCTGAATTCTCAACTCCCACTCATCTAAAGGTTCCATCCAACAAGGACTCATCAAAATCAGAGAAGCACTGGGTAGAAAGTCTCTCACTGATTGAACATCACATTGGGGGATAGAGTCAGAAAATTCTTGTGAATGAAATTAAAAATTACCCATCAACATTGGGAACCTCCTACGTCACAACATTAACTTATTCAAATAATATCATTGGCAATAGGGAAAGAAGGATCTCCACACACAAACTAGACATACTATAACTATTCTATCTAATGAAATCAACACGTTGGATATACACATATGAGAAAAGACCAATCCTCTAGAGGAATCTGATAATAGAATGAATTGAGTACACAATGTCAATTCCAATGATGAAATCATACAGTTTAATCTGAAATAAGAAAATCTACCTAGGTACTGATGTAGCCACATCATCAGTCTACATCCCCAGCACACATCACACAATGTGGTTTGACCGTCGAATCGCATACTCAATAACAAGGTTATGGGGAGACTATCTAATTCTATTCCAAAATCATGGGATAGACAAGATGTAACAAAGGAGTGTGATTCACCTAAATCAAAAAATTCACAAGAATGACTAATGAAAAAACTATTCATACCTCCAAATATCCCCGACCTTATTGGTACTAACACCACTACGACATGAAAATGACCTCACCAAGATCCGCTACCCCTCTACTAATGAATTCCACCTCAACCATAATGAGGTAGAGGTCCCTATAGTGAACCTAGAGTTTGACCTCTACCTAATCCATCTCCCCTATGGGGAGAGTAAAGTTGTTTTCCGTATAGCATGTCCAACCCTACTGAAAACTACTACTATCACGGGTGATAGACCTTCCCACCTCCACCATACTGAGCTCGAAAAATTGTTGGGAAATGACTCTAATTATTCCCATAGAATCCATAGATAAATCAAAATAACCACATCCCCAGAGGATAGGAACAATGACTAGAATGTTGGAATAGAAACTGATGAGATCGTTTTCCAACCGGTCAGAACCTCGAATGTCTTGGCGCTTATGACCTACTACTGATAACAATTCTCATGGAATAAATAGTATTATTCTAATACAATGGAATACATCTTTGGGAGTGCATCATCTCAACTAAATCTTGCTTCTTCTAGACCTCCACGTATGCTAGAAAGGTAAATGGGGAAACCCATAAAAGAGGGATGGACAATGTGATGCATCTGGGTACAATGCCTGAGATTAGTCAATTATAAAGTGACTCAAGAATGAATATGTAGATACATGAATATGATACCCATCCCTCGTATGAACATACACCCATACAATAGGGAGAGTAACTCCTGCCTCTTCTCAATATTCATTATCAAATAAAGGATTTTTTCACAGAACTACTTCTCAAAATCAACCCACAGAACACTAGCCTCCGTCTTCCACCCCAGGTAAAGTGTCCACCACGGATGCAGATCTCCCCATTTTCGTCTCACCAAAATGGGTAACAAAAAATCCATTATATATCAATTCATGTTTATGTTGATCAAAGGATCATCAAACCAACTCTCTATCATTATGTTTAATATGCTACCCTCAAATGTCCTAATGTTATTTCATAGGAAAGAATGTAACATTTTCTATCACTTTTCATCATCCTACACTAGGTCAAACCTCCATCAATCAAATGGGATGGCATGTTGGGCCTCCACATCTTATACTACATGTTGATAATGACCGGGTGAAATATCTGAAAGGTAAACAAGGAATTTCGATGCCCGAGTATTATGGAATTTCAAAGAAGACTAATTTAAACTAATTTAAATAATTTTTTTGTTATCCATTTCATATTCACTAAAAAATTCTAATTTATACAAGAACCGAAATCATTATGATGCATGTAACTTTCCCATTGTCTCTACCATCCATATAATGTGGCTTCACATGGTTGTTCAGTAGGCTCAATTCCCTCACATCGGATCACGAGGGGCCATAAATCACATTTCATTGTACGTCATCACTAGCTGATGTCACACCCTAAGAACACCTAACATTGTTTCCCTATGAACCCATACAATAATCACAATGACTAACTCCGAACATTATCCTTTCTCATAACCATCATCATATGATACCATTCTATCACGACCCATACATCCAATGAGTCCCCTACTGGGTTGGAAATGAAGGAAGGGATAAAATTACCCATGATTCCTACCTCTAGTACACCCCGAGGTGGTGGCCAACACCATGGTTATAAAAATGTCACTAAAATGGGATGTATTTTCCATTTTATATCAATGATGATCAAAGTATAAGATGTATAGAACTCAAAAAAACACAAACACATTAATAAAAAAGTTCCAAAGTCCAAAACAAAAACATTATTTAAAGTAAAACTATTAAAAATATAAAAAATTTTCATATTGAATAACAAAATAACAATGTTAAAAATAAACATAGTGGGTATTACCATTTCCATGATAGTAATGCTGAGTACAGTCCAACCAGTACTCCTGGAAACCAAAATGTTGTTTTATAACATAGGGTGAGAAATCAAGTATATTTAGTAGGAAAATACCAAAGTCTGTCGTGAAGAATTTTATAATGATACAAATTCAGTAGTGAGAAAAATAAAAAACCAATGATACCTAATAAGGTATAATAGCCACCACAAAATCAAAAAGGAACCTACCCCAAATAAAAAAACTTATGTAAATTAATATAGATCACATCGATTGAAGGGTACTCTGAACCACTTTCCAACTGATTATCCAGTGTCATGCACTAATGGAAAACATCATGCTGCTCCCACCTCTTCTGAAAGTAAAACATCAGAACACACCCATACACAATTGTGCCACATACCACAACATATCCTGCCCATAGATTCATGGGCCACATACTACACCACATCCTTCCTACAGACACTAGGGACACATTCCACACACAACCTTCTTGAAGACACATTATCCACATACCAAACCACATCCTAAAGACACATGGTAAAGCACGACACATTTCATCATGAAGACACTTGGGAAACCACAACTCATATCATCCTGAAGACACTTGGGAAGCCACAGCTCACCCATATACACATGGGCTCCAAAAACCAAAACAAGCCTGAAGGATCATGGGATAACACAACCTCAAAGTGAGACTAGGGAACATAAGGTTCCCATCAATCCATAATCCCACTAGGATTATTGGGAAATAAACCCCCCCCCATAACAATGGGGGTTTTCATTACATGGTTCTCAATAACATTGTTGTGAAAATAGAAATTAATGATAAAATTATATATATATATATATATACCAAAAAATCATCCCAAACTATGTGTTCTAAATAAATCAGTCAAACATCCTATGCTATTTCCAACTCAATTGGTACCTATAATTGATTTTATTAAGACTAGAAATATTAACTTCAGAAGTTGATAAATGAAATACATTAAAAAAAAGACATAAACTCAATCATACCCACATCCAACACATTAAATCATGTGTCATTATTATTATGTAACCCATTAATTCATTCCATCCCAATCTAGTAAAATACCAACCACCAGACAATATAACTGTCATAGAGTAATCCATACAGACGGGAAAGAACAACATTAAAGAAACTCATTTCTATATTCCACTCTGTTCAATGACCATATGAACCAATGTCATCATTATTCTTCAAATTAATTCCAAAATTTCATTCCTCTAAATAAAAAACACTAATTTTCTTCCAAACCGTGAAACATAACTAATCACAACAAAAAAGAATCCCCACAACATAAAAACACCACACCCATCATACCCAGTAACATAAACATACCAAAACCCGAACCTACAACCCCACCACTCAAGCACTACCCATCCATTAGAAAATAATACAATCTCTTAACATAAGATTCCATTTAACTTCATATATCACCTTATCCACACTAGTTCATTCAACCACATCACCATACGAACACAAAAGGTGATTACAAAGAACAGTGCCACACACAGCACAATGATACACCAACAAATCAAGGAATATTCAGATTTATCATACACCCAATATCTAAAACCTATCTGATAATTCATGGTTAATAACCCATTGTCTGTAATCTTGTGGAATCCATTTACATAACAGAATATATGTGTTGTATCAATTTTATTTAAATACAGATGTTCATAATAAAACAACAACAACTATCCGTGATCCATAACTCATGCACAAACAATGGCCACTAATGATAATGAATTTTAGTAGGTAACAATACACAATATTGATTAAATATAAAATTAAAAAACATGATCATTGTCATCATCTACCAAAACCCTCACTCATTACATTTTATTATAATTGTTAATTTTGGGTTCAACTGTATTCACAAGGAGGCATTAGTACACCCACCCCACTATAAACACTAATTAAATGAGATGAAACAGACCCCTAATTTGATGAACGGGTGGTAGACAACTCCTCTTATCGCCCAAACATGTGGTGCATAATGATCTAGGAAAGTCTGATCCTAGGGTGAAACATAGACTCATGGATCCTTGGGTAAGAATGGTTCTAGGATTCATTGTAGAAAAAGAGTAAATAAAAATCATACAATGGAGAATGGATCTCTAATTTTTAAAGGCCATATCATATATCAATGATGAAGCTGTTTTAAAACCAATTAATGTTGGTTCATAATCAAGATCACACTGTTTGACTATTAAATGTATTAGGGAATTTAGAAATTAAAGATATGTTTTCATAATTCAAAATGGATTGAAAAATTCTAGAATATTTAATTGTACACAATTTATGTTAAATAAAATGTTAAAAGTGTGGAACTAAAAAAAAGGAAACTGTAATTTTGAAGAAAAAAAATTAGACGTGACCCAACATTGGATGAGTCAACAAAACATGATACCAATGGAGATCCACTGTTGTGTTATACTAATGGTGAGTCACTGACACGAGCTATCGATGATGTGTCACCTACATGATCTACACAGGTAGTGTCTTCATTGAGAGGTACCAATGGTGAGTTATAAATGCACTCTACTAATGGAGAATCATCGATGAGAGCTACCGA
Source organism: Viscum album (assembly GCA_963277665.1). Classification (NCBI taxonomy): domain Eukaryota; kingdom Viridiplantae; phylum Streptophyta; class Magnoliopsida; order Santalales; family Viscaceae; genus Viscum; species Viscum album. The sequence goes on from OY728127.1 coordinate 1,974,945,045, forward strand.
TGGCGAGTCACCAATGAGAGATATCAATGGAGAGTCACAAATGTGATATTCATTTAGTTACACACCATTATGATCAATTTTCAGTAGTCTCCAATATGAGTCACTGATGCGACTAACAAATGTGACAAACATATATGACTCACTGACACCACGTACCGATTCCACCTACCAACACCAAATACCAATGCCCCTTACTATAAGAATTCTTGATTTTTTTGGAAATGTAATTGATCGAGGTGGTATGAAATATTAAATTATCCCTCCATATAACTGGATTATTATCCTCTATCATCCATTATGATGTTTTTTGGAGTCGACATAACCATCGAGAACAAAGCATTCACCCTCCATCTAGTGGGCCACATCAGTAGGGTTAGTGGTATTCCACATTATGTCTAGACCAGATCCTCCATGTTGAGGGTTCATCTACATGCGGTAAATTGTATTCCCTTTTTTTCTCGGAAATATCCCCTCTATATGTAACATTTTATTCCTTCACAAATTTGTTTCCTTTTGGTGGTTACAAAATGAGCTAGACCACTTCGTGATTGTCTTTTATGATATCACGGACCGAGGAGTGAGTTCTCCTGAAATGAGTGTGCTCCGAGAAGAATCATGTTGATGGTAATTGGTTATGTCTTAACTATAAAACTTTAATACTGAATTGAGTATATCTAGATATCATTGATATATATTCATTAGATAAATACCTATGTAGAGCTAACTGTACTATCATATGTGGAAATACTTCATTATAATCTTGTGTGTTATTACTTTGTTGTAATCATGTGTAGTAATTCATTGTTGTAATACATTTTTTAATCTTGTGATGTATTAAATTGTTGTAATCCATTGTAGTAATCATGTTTGGTATTCCATTTTGTAAAACCTTTGTGGTAATCCTCTATAGAATTCCATTGTGGTTATCCTTTTTTGTAATCATACGTGGTATTCCTTGGTGGTAATCTGGTGTTGTATTTCTTTTTGGTAATATTTTACTGTATTCCATTGTGATAATCCTTTGGGTCAATCATTTATGGTATTTCGTTGTTGTAATCCTGTGTGGTATTTCATTGTTGTAATTATTTATGGTAATCCTATGTGGTATTAATTTCTTAAAATCTGGTGTGGTATATTTTTTGAAATATGTTTTGGAAATCCCATGTGTTATTACATTGTGGTAATCCAATATGGTATAACTTTTTTAATTATTTTTGGTAATCCTATGTGGTATATCTTCTTGGAATTTCATTATGGTATTCCATTATTCTATTCCATTGTGGTATTTCTTTTGTCTAATCCTTTGTTGCATTCCTTTATAGTATTCCCTTGTGGTATTCATTTTTTAAATTTTTTTTGTATTTTTGTGGTTTCAAGGATTCCTACTGAGTATTTTTATAATAATCACTATATATTATTTTACCACATGTTTCTTGTTTTTTGAAGATGATAAATCTATCGATGGAGTCATTGGAAGATGAGGACCAGACGATGGTTTGTGAGACTTCACAGACTGAGGTGTGCTCCTAAAACTTTTTCAAACAGTAGTTCCATTACCACTACTCTTACATCAAAGAATTACGGTTATAGACCCTTGTTGGTGGTCTTGTATTTGGACATGTTTAAATTCCATTATATTCACTATTGTACAATGGTTGTTGGATACTATGGATTGCATACATTTTTTACGTAATTATTTTTCATTTCACTATTTGAGGCTGAGAGATGACTCTCTCTAGGTGTGTGTGTGTGTGTGTGTCTAGTTACATTAGCCTAATGCCCCACATATGTGGGATATGCATACTCTGTGCTAGTCAACCGCACATGTCCTATTTTAGTTGGTCTTTTGGTAGTTAGAGAATGGGCCCCTCTATGACGGATATTGACAATGAGTCATTACCATGATTACATTCAATCTTAATTAACATTATCTGTGATATCTTGTATTTCTATACATTCCATAATAATATTTTACAAAATTATATTTATAAATTATTTCTTCCCTTTCATACATCAAAAAGTGGAAAATCACTTGTTTGTAAGTACAGTGTTCCATCTCGATGAACTAGTGTAAATATTTTTTTATCATTTCATTATATGAATTGTTATAATTATGTATATAATTATTATATATTATATTAATATTGTCATTAAATTTTGTAATATGAATTAAATGGGATTAAATTGTTAGGAACAAAACTGACAAACAAAATCATACATGAAAACCAGATTAGTAAACACCCAAAATGATGATAATAATGAACGGTTGTCAATTAATAGGTTATAAGATTATATATTTAACCCATATATTTTATTATAAGTACGATTTTTTTTATTTTATATATTTATAATAATTTATATTTATTTTGTAATATGTTAAAAAACACATCATATAATTTATAATATAGTGAATGGTTTATCATATAATTTTTTTATATGAAAAAATCAATATTCAACAATTATTTCATTATTGTATTGTATATAATGCACCAATAATAGGATATATCATCATAGAAATAATATTTATAGTATATAAATATTTCAAAGATTAAATTTATTTGGTGAGGAAAATGATTCCAAATTTCATATGTTGTTATGAATTTTATGTTTTAATATCAAAATGTACTGTTATTTTTTATTATGTAGTTTTAATTAGGAACATATGTGATCTATGTCTAAAAAAAGAAATATAATTTCTTATAATATTATTCATGTATTTAAATTTAATTATTTCCTTCAATTTATCTCTCTATATATACTCATAAGTCTGAATGAATGTATTTAATGAAATTTTTTTTTCAATTCCATCTGAAATATGTTTCATCCATGTATATATTTTCTATAAAATGTTTTCAATATTGTTTTTAAAATTCTCATATTATTGATTAAAATAATATTTAACCTCTATTAAATTCCCATAGATTTTTTTATTAGAATATTATTTTCTCCTTTCAAATGTGGTTATTTTTATAAATGGTGTTTAGGGATTCTTTGTTTTAACTCAAATTATATAATCAATTTTACCCACCATAATCACTAAATATTTCATTGATGATAGCATTAAAATTTTCAGTGATTCTATTCAAATAAAATTATTTTAGTAATATTATGTAAATTATTGGATTATAAATAAGTGATTTCAAAATAAAATGCTTAATTTCATTAAGAATGACCTAGTGATCTCTTAAAAAGAAATTTCAAGTATTACACCATCCATTAATGGTACATATGATTCACTAGTGATATGATATATCAATACCATATTTTTTCATTCCCTATCTCTTTTATGATTATAATTATAACATATTGATAAAACATGGATTCATTATTCATTGACTAATCTATGATTAAATTATATATTTTTAATCATCAATTGAAATACATATGACTGGATAATGGGAAGGGTGGTTCATTACTACCTCATAATGAATTGGTTAATTATTATTATTTATTATCTTAAAATGTAGAAGGGATGTGATCCTAATAATAAAAGTTAGTGAACAGATGTTTTCCTAAACCCAAATTTGTGTATATGGGAGGTCATCACAAGATCAAAATATGGTATATAGGAGGTTATCTCATGCTCAAAGAAGGTATACTATAGGTTATACCAATACAAACATGTGATGAATGTCACAAAGGGTATCATTGAAAAACTATTTTAATGATAATTATTATACCACACTTTTTATGAAAACTTCTATGAAATGATCTTATATTTAGTATATGATCATATTATTCTGGATGTTTTATTATTATATGATTCATGTAAATGGATATTCTAAATCATTATATACTTATTATGACCTAGGAATATTTTTATAGGTTCCCAATGGTAATATCATGTTTCAATACACTAATTAATTTAAAAATCATATATATGGTCATTAATTTATATCTCCCATTTTTTAATTTATGGATAATATATGATTAAACATTCAAAATTTTCCTTTCCATTGGTTATGTAGAAATGATTTAGATTTAGTTTTTTTAATATGTGTACTCTATTAGAAGAAAATGGTGGAAAAAATAATGATATTTTACCTAATAAGATTATGGAATATAATGTATTAGGAAATCTTAAATTCTTACAACTATATGGTCTGTATTTTTAGGATATGTATTTAATATAAATCTAAATTTATTTAATATGTATATATGTTATATTCAGGAAGCCTCACATGAATTTAATTTTAAATAAATTCTAGACAAAATATGGCCACAAAATTATAATTTGTTTATATGAATAATGATTTCAATGTGGAACCAACAAATAATTCCCCGGAAATAATCTGTTATATATAACACTACATTTATGATATGAAAAGATTTGTAAAAAATCATAAAATAAACATAAAATTAGGGTATAAAAATGTTGTTACTTGAATTTTTTTCTAATGGATAATATAGTTAATATTCTATACTCATAATTTCATAAATGATGTTCATACTATAGAGGAAACTATATATATATATATTAGTAGAACTATATAAAAAATAAATAATATTAATGATCATAACCCAATTTCTATAATAACGTCAAATATGGGTAACCCCAACAACCTAGGGTCACTACTCATCCACTATAGGTTGGCCTAAACACCAAGGGATGATAAATATAAATGTGGGATATGTATTTCCCTCTATATTCAATATGATAAACTATATAGGTCACCATATGTATTTTGACGAACCATGTTGTTTGTTTGGTAAATAATAATAATAATGAGTATGTTGATGTATGTTGATGAATCTGAAAATATTACTACATGAAAGATATGATATGAATACCGAATACTATATATACCATGAAAAACAATATCATGAAAATTAATAAGTGTTTCCTTGAAGTCTAAAAATAATATATATATATATATATAAACCAACCTAAAAATTCCTAAATACATAAAGTATCAACATATATAAAAACAATAACACATAGTTGAATCTATGGAATACCCTTGTGTACAAAATACTTCCATCCACCAAATGCTCTAAAATACAAATATCATACTCCCAAATTGATGTGTAACAATCCACTATGATCAAGTGACATTCCCTTACCTTTTTCATTGAGATATGAATAGTTTCAAGTCATATTTAAAATCATTAATGGTGTGGTTAAATCATCACAAGTTAGTGGACCATATCCAACTATTACGTAACTATTATATAATATATTGAAACAGAAAAATATTATTATTTGGAATAATAAAGAAGAAAAAAACAATTATTTAGAATGTCCCTCAATGGATAAAATATTTATAATATTAAAATAAATAAATTAAGAGTATCCATACCTATTATAACTATATTGGTCCTTGAAATAAATACATTGACATGGTATCCATACAGCCTCTTAGAATAAGAAACACATGTACATTTATATAAAATACAAATACATACATATATATATATATCCTTCTATATAAGTTGGTGTTTTATACATTCTAAATTCCTATTTACTCTTCTTGTAGGATTCAGAAATGACTATATTTTTTCAATTAAATCATTGAGACCAAGAAATTGGTTGTAGTAGTAGAGGTATTCCGGGAATAATGATTAAAATCCATATGAAAATATCCCCAATATAATAAAAATGAATATACTAGTGAATAATAAAATACAATAATTCTAAACACCCTAACCCCAGTATGTCAAAGTCGATGCAAAACATTATTACATCGTCATATATACAACGAATATAATCTCATAGGACTAAAAAAATTGGTATTCATAGAAATATAGAAACATATTTTAAATTTATATTTATATATAAAATAAAAAATAAAAAAAAATTCATTGAAAACTGAATTATCTCCATTTTAATAACTATGCAAATCAATCATAATAAGCTTTTATGAAACCTGGTAAAAAAATTAGAAAGGGGTGATCTAAAATGGTTAGAAAGGGTTAAGTATATTGAAAGATAAATTCAATCGACAACAAAAATCAACATTGAATGGTAAATATCTAAGAACATAAGGAAGTAAACCAATAAATAGAGAATGAAATGCAGTAATATATTTCATTATAGAGATAATCGTTTGGATTAGGATAACTAAATACTGATTGAAGTGAATTCATAACAATTGGATGTCATATATCAGACACATGAACAACTACAATTAAGACAATTAACTAGAATATTCAATAATGATGGGTAAAAAATTATTTAATTTTTTCACATTACATATCTAATGAGAAAACCAATGCATTCCTTTGATTTTCTATACACCATCCTAACCCTTTCTGGCATGTACAAACCATTAATTATATAAAAAACAATAAATTACAATAGATATTATTCTATCCATGTGATTCAAATACTCTGAAACATTTAAATCATTTGAATCATAATACCCATGATGGAATTTCCTTTAAAAAAATTAAATTAAATGGTTACGATTTGATATGTCAAGGGGGTTGTATATACACCTCATAAAAGATGGTGGGCTTATAAATAAAAAGACTACTCAATGAAAGAAGATCGATACAAATTCCATTAAAAATATTTTATTATATTTATTCATTCTAAATCCACATAAAAAAAGTATAAATAAAACATGAAATAATAAAAAGTCATTTCAATCATAAAATAATCTATTAAATATTATATTAAACAAATGAAAGAAAATTTAGTTATGAAATCTCATAAAATTTTTTATCAGTCGAATCATATGCCCCATAAAATTAATAATTATAAAATGAAACAAATAATACAGTGAATTTGATGAGATTCATGATATGGTATATCAAAGGGATATGTAAACATGGAAATTTGAAATAAGTAGTTAATAAGTCATTTATCTCAAAAATGAAAATGTGAGATGAGAAACCCTAACTGCTTGATTCCCTTTAGTGCAGCATTATTTTACCTCATGTATGGTTGTTTAGATAATGTTATAAATAATTCAATAAATATATAAATATTTATAAATACCTATTTTATTCTTTTTTACATCTTATTACACATTCATTAATAATATTTCATTATATTCAAGGTTTCCTGTACTTTCATTTCGGGGTTTCATTATCGGTTCATTTGACTAAAATTATGGATGGTCATGTAAAATTTGATTTGAAATCTAGAAGTCCAATATTATATTTTTTATTCACATAAAGGAGATTAAAGAGTCCAATATATATCATTTTTTTATGAGGGCAAATCATTTGAGAAAATGTTAATGATAAATGATTAGTTTATTTTGGCCTTTCTACAAAAACCAGAGACATGATTCATTTTATTTATTATTGTGTATATATTAGTTATAAAATATGAAATATATTATAATATACTTATTAAAATATTATTTAACCTGAATAATAGTATTATGACCATCCATGAAGAAAGTATTGTAAAATGAAAAAAATCCTTAAACACAGAGATGAATAACTGATAAAATGTGGTCAATAATTTCATTTTATTGAATAAGGAAATAAAAGGTACCAAAAATATATAATAAATTAGTAAAATAAAATTCCATTATGTAAATAATTTGTGAATTATTATTCCCTTATTCTTTTGGGATGTGGGGAGTAATAAAAAAAGAAATAAAATTAAGAGTGGTGTTTCATTAAAAATACCACATGAATATCACCTCCTTAGAGGAATCCATGAGAACATTGGAATTGGTATTTTAGTGATACCCACACTCTATTGAAACAAGGATAATTATTTTTATTGTTTTGGGCTTATATTTGAGGATTTTGAAGGCTTTTAGGTCGAAATGGATTCTATTGGGTGGTATTTATACTTGAAGAGAGGTGGGATAAAGTGATTGAAATATTATTTATTTTATAATTAGATCTAACCACAATGGTGTGTTATTAATATAAATGAATTATATTGTTACATAAATTTTTTTAATGAATTTTAGTTTTTTTAAATAAATCCACCATCCATTGGATGATTTAATTTTTATGTATGTTATGATTTTAACTTATAAATTTAACCCTTTTCATTATTTTACATATAATTTGGTAAATAATATTTTTAACCTTGGTAAAATTTTTATATATACAAATGAAAATTAACATATAAATTTAGTTGGGCATTTTGATTCTATATATGCAATCCATTTTAATCAATTGAATTCACAGAATTGAAAATTTATATTAAAAACTAATCCTGCAAATGCAATGAAAAAACATATCATTTATGTGAAATGTAAAAATGTTTGAAATTTTTTTATATTCTATTTCATAGTGAAATTGGTTTCAATGACCTTAATTGGATTTAATGATATATACTTGATAAAACTAAACATTAAATAAAACTCAAAATATTATTTAACTCTATAAGTAAATTAGAAAAAAATAAATTTTTAATTAAATTGAATTATTTTTCACTATTATTCAAAAATTGAAACTTCTAAAAAAATACCAAAAGGATACAGTAATATTAATTTAATATTAAATTTTATAAAAGTAATTTATTTTAATATTTAACTATTAAATCTATAAAAAGTTTTTTTAAAAAAATTGGAGCACTATTAAGAGGAGGAAAATTTAACATTTAGAAAATTACAGCTATTTATGATTCAAATTGGAATTTTTATTATCTTAAGACTAAAAAATATTTAATTAATTTATAAATATTTTAATCAATATAAAACATATAAATTAAATTATTATCAGTCACTAATAGTAATTATATGAAATTCCATTGTGGGCATAAAAATAGATTTTCATAAAAACAATTCCTTAATGTTCTATTGGATTTTATTTTCATTTATAATTAATTAGTAATAAATGATATATTTTTATATCCATGTGTAGATTGTATATTAATAATTTCATTAATCTCATTCATTCCCTCTATTCTAATGTAATGGTTATAAAATTCATAATTAATTGATAATATTATAATATTTTGATAAGGATTGGTGTTCTATGTAACATATGTATCCAAAAAAATGAATTTCAAAATAATCATTACATAAAATATTTGGGAGTAACATTATCACTTCTCTAAATAAATTAGGTCCTCATAAATTTAAAATTCACATGAAAAGTCAATGGTTGATAATTGTAAATTCATTTTTGGGTAACACACATAATAAATAGTACTGGTAAACCATCCATTTATAAGATGGAATGGGAAATTTTAGGGATACCACTGGATTAGTGTTTTGAATAGGATACCATGTGTTTTACGTGAATACATGGAAATGGAATAGAATTTAGACTATCATATTTTGTTAGATAGTAATAGAGAATATGGCCATCAGAATGTTTACAATCAAAATGCCACAAACATGTGATCGGTTAAAGTGTCCATTGGTTTATCAGTACGAAAACTAAATGATCATTTTTATTCAATAATATTTTTACTATAATTGAATAATCCATTAAATATCAAGAGTAATAACATAGTGTAATATACTAACTATAGAGGTTGAGAATCATTCTTTAATCAAACTCCACAATAAAACCAGTATTTTCTTCCAAATGAAACGTCAATGTTTATACCTCAATAAAATTCAAAAATATACTATTTATTATAACCATATCTGTTTCCTAGTGTGAAATTATAAATTTTCTATCACACATAATAAATAATGAAAACTATGTTATATTAACTAAGACAACACATAAGATATTATTGGGTGGTGCACCCTTGTTGCCCTTCGATTGTGGGTTCACGTCTCAGGACATTTCCAGATGTGATGGGTTTCTTCAAACATATTGGTTTCCATTTTTATAATAATATTTTCAAATAACACTTACTATAGTGTATAAATAATATTAATATATTCAACATTAATGTTCTTATTCCTTGTAAAAAGTTATATCATACATCTTATTTTGATTTCCCATAAGGCATCAATATTTATTCAAGTCTTTGGTAAATCTGCAAAAAATTAAATACAAATTTTATCACATAATACAAGAAATGAACAAAGAAAAGTTATTTTTTTTCTGAGGCACTATAATTCACTTTAAGTTGATTATAGGATTTAAAAATAGATAAATAATTTTCATTCTATCTAAAATATTTCCAAAATAAAATATGGTCCTTAGAAGCTGTCCAATATTCATAATTTAATTAATCATTAAACATCATCACAATTTCAACCTAAACTATTTCATAAATGGTTACACTTTTGACCATCAATAATATTAACATCAAAAACTATAATTCCCCAGAATTAAACATTATATTGTGTTGAGTTTATGTCATGAATTCACTTTGAGGATCCTTTCAGGTATATAGTTTTATAAAATTCTACCATAACTATTACATAATAGACCCATACAATACATGTGGTTAACTAGACTCAGTATCCACGTATCCCACTAAAGGGATCCCCTTAAAAAATACATTATTTCTTTTTTTGAAAAAAATATTCTTAACTTCATCCATTCTATTACCCATACTTATTCCATGTCGAAAACATTTAGAAACATTGGATGAGCATGAAAAGTGTAGTATAGAATATAAATTAACTAATAAAACCATTAGTCCATGAAAAATTAAAACCCATTAAATAATTTTCAAAAAATCATACTTTTCATCCTTACAACATAAACTACCTAAAATAAATCATGTAACCATAAGATTCCAAAAAAACATCATAGAAATCCAGAAACATAAAGGTATCTTGTTACATCCTTATCATACATAAATTGTAGCTTTAACATCTATATATGGAGTGGCCTTCATGGTTATGTTTGAAAAAACAATCACAATATATTTCCTAATTCTCATATGAGAAACCATAATATATACCTTATTCATGTCATCCAATGCATTGTAGTGCTATCACGGAATCAGCCACCCCTGTTTTATCACCTAACCACCCATATACTTAAGCAATACCAAGAACCAAAAAATAATAATAACAGATAATCAACACATAAAGGAAAAATAACATTTCAACTTTTAAATCACATTCCATTTTTACATGTTGCGCAATCAAAAATGAAAACACATTATTTTAAAATAAAATGATAAAACTTTAATTTAAACATAAATACAGTATAGCAACCTAAAAGAGAGAAATTTAATTCATGATGTATATATAAAAATATTTCAATATTTTTGATAAAATATATCCCATTTTAAAACTCAATTAAATCATTTAGAATGATGATTATTTAATCAATGTGTTTCTTACCACATTGAATCTTTTTAAAATAAATATACAATCAAACCCATTATTGACTATATAAATAGGTACTTAAAATAATTTTTAAAATGTGTACATGAAATAAAATTATGTAACTGATTATATTTTTAAAACATTTAAAAAGATGTTTTAGATAAAAAGTAATTTATAATTTTTAACATTTAAACAATAACCACCTAAAAGAATAACATTATACAACACATTAAATATATTTAGTATAAATATAATATGGTTTAGTAGTGTAATGGTTTTTGTATATTCACATTAAAAATAAATAAAGGTTCATATAATAATGAAATATCGCAATAAAAGGAGGTCAAGACGAAGTCCCTTATAAAGATCATATCCTTATATTATAGATAAATCAATGAAATAATTATTTGTGAGAAATATAACTATGAAAAATATAAGTGGATATTCATTGTAAAACAATCTTAGGTCATTCACACATATTTTTTGAAAAATAAAACCAATGGCATGGATATTTAACTCAATGAAATGAGATATATTTTTGATTTCCCTTACAATGTTTTTAAAAATGAACTATGAATTTACCAATGGGATGATTATTTTTAGAAAGTGTATATCCATAGAAATGGGTGTGTAAATTACAACATAAATAAATAAGATTAAATTTCACACATAATCATGGAATCATATAATGAACAATATATGAATAAAACCAAATGATTGGAAATTGAATTTTGAAATTCCATTACCCTGATCATTTTTTTAATAAAATAGATTATTCATTTGTATTAAATATAAATAAACAGAAATAAATTATAAATAAAATATAGGATATCAAAATTCGTTTCTCACCTAATCATTTAATGATATAATAATGAATTAGATGATCAACCTAATGAATGGAAATTGGGATAAGTAGTTCCTTTACCATTACTCCGACTTGTCCCATTTATTCATTAATTTCCTGACTCAATGAATAAGGATAATTTATAATTTAATCCTAATTTTTTTAATATTTATTATTAATTTTATTTCAGTAATTACCATGTCATAACAATTATTTAATTATTTGAGCTCATATCTGACGTTTTGTTGATGCTTGGTACCTGCCACAAAAACGAACATGTTTTGATTAAAATTTTCCATGTGATCATTATTAAATAATATCCATTCTAATATTAATTATTTAACAATAATATATATATACTATATATTTATTTATAATAGTTCATAATATTTGGAGACAAAAAATGAAATGCATCGTTCATGGAGACGGTAGGTCGAAATTAAGCATGAATGTTACATTCATTTTTTTCATATTAATGGAATGAAAAATAAATTATATATAATAATATTATAATTTCAATATAATATATATCTTATATATGTTCCATATGTTCATTATCACCATATTTTTTTAATTCCTTTAAATAATGAACAAGTCATATAACATTGGGGAGGCGGAGTCAACACTTCCTAAAATAAAATTATCGTATTTACAGATTACAGAAAGAATAAAGGTATGATGTAAATATTAATTAAATAATAATAGAGACAAAATAAATATAATATATGTCATATATAAATACATAGCTATCATAATGTCCACTTGATTGGTGTTAGGAGAAAATTGAACAATCATCATTTCGTGACATAGTAGTTTTCCGTACATAGAATCAATTTGTTCGTATCCATTATGTGGAGGTTTTTGTAAGTGTTGTTTGAAATTTTATCATAAAAACATAATAAAATATTGGGGATACTGTTTTTTTATGAAATAATGTAAAAAAAGAATATGGAGTGAATAATTAAAATAAAGGAAAAGAACTTTAGATAAGTCGCTTCCTCTTTATTGGGTAACTCCTTTTAATTTGATCCTAAAGGATTTCTTGAATTTCCATATACCCGAGTAAGGCTTCTAGGACGAATTTACTGATGTTGTGATATTAGTTGAGAATAATGTTTATGACACATGAAAAATTAGAGGTGTGAGTATGTGGGAAGAGGTGGTTTCCTTTTATAAGACGAAGGAGGGGAACATTAGGAATGTCTTGAAATATGATGTTATCATAAATTTATTTTCGAATAATAAATTGTAAAAAGTAAAATATATAGCATAAGATATGTATGTCTCAAAATACTCTAGACTAATAGGTTCGAGAAATGATTAGGATACCAAAATAACATTAACTTTTATCTTTAACCCTTACTAAAAAATGTTAACTCTTACATTTTCTTCTTGTATTTTCATAATATATGGCTATTATAGTTACAATAAAATATCAAAAGAGCCACAAGTGGATCATTAATAATAAATTTAACATTATATAACTCTTATCTAGAAATAATATATATTTTATATAATTAAATCATTTAATTATTTAATATTAAAAAATCTCATTTATTTGAATATTGACAATATTTAGAAATTAATTTTTGTTAATGTAATAAAAAATTGATTCCATCGAACCAAATGAATTAAATATAATATAATATTTCATATTCACACATTAAGTTAGTTTATGTCATAAAAAATATCAAATTACATTAATTTTAATAATTATAATATCATCTGTCTAAATCATTCATTAATAACATAATCACTATATCATTGTTGTGTCATTAATAAATTTATCTATATAATGTCCATTAAATATAAATAAAATACCAATGTAAAAAAATTGTAAATATTCATTTCTCTATTCTATTGAATACGTTTATTTTTTCCAATAGAACTTATAAATTTGTCAAACTAATTATTTTATAATAGTTATCCATTAAAAGGCTGTAAAAAAGAATTTTTTGTTAAATATATATTTTAGTCAAAAAAATTGGATTTGTCAATTTATAATATCTATTAAACATATAATATGAATTATAATCATTACATAGAATATATATATCATATAAAATATACATAATGTGTGATAATATTTAAAAAGGGATTATTCTTCAAAAAAAGGGATTTCATTAAAACACAACATTCATATTCAATTGGTTTTTTATTTGCATTTCCTATAAATTTATTAACAAATTAGTCAATATATAAACACGTGTAAACAATATTTTAATAATTCTATTGATATTATTCATTCCATTCATTCTATTGACTAGGTTATAATTTTAATATTTAAATAATAATATTTTATTATTCAATTGATCTTGATGTAACGTATCATGTATGCTATTGAACACAATGTCTTCATTATTAAAACTAAGGTTGTATCATCCTACCTGGTTAATAAATTTTAACCTTGAAATTTTAATTTTATTTCGGTAACTAGGGTATGAAATTTCAATGTACCTCTATTTAAATCCCACATGTAAAATAAGTTTAATAAAACAACCAAATTAGAAGATAGAAAGTGATGTACGAAGGTCTCCCGAGATAACCCATAATTGGTTTTTATATTGGAATAAATGATTATGAAAGAAAAAAATAACCCTCCTGTTTTGATAGAGAGTTATAGAAAGCAAGTTAAGGGTAACATTAACAACCAGAAAACCCCAAACATGTGATTTGATAAGCATCCATTGATTTCATAGTGGAAAATGTAAATTTACAACGTGTTTGATTTAAGGTCATTTTCATAATGATAATGAAATTATTAATGAGTCAGAATAATAACATATTAAAAAATACTTACTTTTCAATTATAGTTTCATTCTATAATAAATTTAAACCAAAAATTCATATATTCTTCCACCATTGAGAATTCATGATTACCTGGTCAAACCTGAATCACTAGAAGCAATTACTAGAGAATAACATAATCCACTATAAAATAAATATCAATTCTTCATTTCATGAAAAAAATAACAAAACAAATATGGTTAGTACAAGATCAGATAATCCACCAAATAAAATATCAAGTTATTAGAAATAACACTGCTTTTAACCTCCAAAATTCAATAGTTATTCCCATGTTCTATAGATACCATTCAAGAAAAAATATCCTAAAAATTTATCAACATAATTTGAACTATGAATGAGAAAAAACAATTACAAGGATATTATCACAGTCTTCCACAATTAATCTTATCATTTATCTACAAATAACATCAAACACTATTAATGTTTCATAATGAAAACAAATTAATCTAATCACACATTCCCTATGATAGGTTAATTATTTCCATAAATAATTTAATTCACTATATTTCCACAATAAAAAAATATATTCTTCCAAAATGAAAATCCACCATTACTACTCAAATTAAATCCCATAGTATTTTTTCCATAGGTATATAGTGTTCCCAAAATAGGGAATGTCTTCCAAAATAACGCTTACAATGTAATCCCCAAAACATTTTACAAAAGTAAGGATATCAATTTGATAAATTTTATGTTCCCAATACTAACATATTCTTAATACATAAAAAATTTATCTAATAAGAATTAGTAATACTCACTAGGGACATCATGTTGGCTAGTGGTTGGTAATAAATATCATTTCCACATCGTTTGTGGGTTTTATTACCACAGCTTATTCCAATATGATGTGTTGTCACATGGCCAGCATATTGTCCTTTTTAAAAAATAGTATAATTTTATGAAATTCTAAAAAATGAGACAAATTCATAAAAATAACGATAACATATTTTAACCTCAACCTTTATCTCATACATCACATTTAGATGTCCCAAAAATTAACAACCCCTAATTTCTTCATAGGTGATTGGGTCCAAAAATACCATTAGTCACCTCAATATTTCAAATCATAAATCCTAAAAAGGGGTTTATACAAAATTTAACTAATGATAATCCCTAATATTGTTAACCCATGAGTATATCCATATCTATTAATAAAACATATTATTCTACAAATTTTTATAAACCCTACTCTGATACCGACTATAATGCATTAACATTAAACCATACATAGTCTTCAGTTATGTCATAAATTCACATTGAGGATCCTTTTTGGTTTAGAGTTTTATATAATTAGGCCATAACTATTACATAATTTAAAAAATCATTACATGCAAATAGTTAAAATTAGTTTCATCATTTTCCACCAAGGGAAACCATTTAAACAAAACATGATTTATTTTTCATGATAAAAATAATATTAACTTATTCATTTCTCATTCACATCCTAATTCCTTGTAAAAAACATTTCAAAACATGGGATGAGAATAAAAAAGCACATTAATTAATATAAACTAAGTAATAATACTTTTAGTCCATGAATATTTATAATCTATTAAAACATTTTCACATAGTCATAGTTATCACCCATAAAACATAAAATACTTATCTTATATCATTTAATAATAATATTCCTAAAAAACATCATTGAAATCGTAAAAATAAAGGTATATTATGACATCCATTTGATACACACATTATAGATTTCAAAAATACAAAGGGAATTACCTTTATACTTACTTTTGGAAAACCCATCATTGTTTATTCACAAAATCACATAGGAGAATCCTTAAAGTTTACCTTTATCACATTAACTAATGCATTGGAGATCTACCATGGGATAAACAACCCTTGTTTTATCATGGGAACACCCATATAAATTAGAAATTCCCATGAACTATGAAATAATAGTAACACACTAATCAAGGATAAAGAAAAAATAACATTTCCACTATGGAATCACATTTTACCTTTACAAGTCGTGCACTAATAAATGAAAACACATTATTTTAGAATAAAATGGTAAATATGTAATTAAAACACCAATACAAAATAGAAACTTAAAAGTGATAATTTCCATTAATGTCATATATAAAAAACATTAAATGTTACTGAAATAATAAATCCCCTTTTAAAACAAATTTAAAATATTTTAATAGAATATTTTTTAATCATAGAGTCCCATAAAAATTTATATTTTTTAAAGTAATTTTAAATTTAAAATATTCATGCCTATATAAATATATCTTTAAAATAATTTCGAAATAATTGACATGAAAGAGAATGATTTAGAATTTTAAATCAATAAATCATTTAAAATGATGTTTTAGATAACATGTAAATTTCAAATTTTAACATTTAAATTATATGAAACATGAAAGAATAACATTTTACCTAACATAAAAACTAATTATTATTGATATAATGTGCATATATAATGTTAAATCTTTTTTATATACAATTTAAAAATAAATAAATTTTCATATACTAAAGAAATGGCTCCATGAATGGATATTGGGATGATGTCCCTTACATTTGTATCCTTAGATTAAGGATAAATCAATGACATAATTATGTGAGAAAAATATATATACACCCAATATAAGTTGATATTGTGTGTAAAAAAATTATTGTAATATCACACATATTCTTGAAAATTAGAACCAGTGACATGGATATTTAAATCAATGAATGGAGATTGAGTTATGATTTCCCAAACAATGTTTGTATAAATGATGTAAGAATTTATTAATGGGGTGATTATGTGTAATGAAAGTGTATTTATAGAAAGGTATGTGGAAATTAAATCATAAATAAATTAAAATAGTTTCCATACATAATCTCGGAATTATATAATCAACGAAAACGGCGTATAACCCAATGACTGTAAATTTAGTTTAGAAATTTTCCTTACAAAGATATTTTTGTCAATAAAATAAATATTTTTTTTATTCACTAGATATAATCATAAAAATACTATAAAAAAGATATTATTTCAAAATCCATTTCTCACATAATCATAGCATGATATAATCATGCAGTAGATTAACACAAATAATAGAAATTAGGTTAAGATGTTATGTTACCCTGAGTCTGGCTTTTCTTTTTCATTCATTAATATCCTGAAAAGTAATCATATGATAATTTATAGTATATTAAAAACCATAATAAACTTTATTATACATTTTATATCACTTATTACTATATTTTAACAATTACATATTTATTGTTGTTCATATCAAACATTTTATTTTTGTTTGGTTCTTGAGTAAAAAATAAAGTTGTATTGATAAAAAATGTCTATGTGGTCATATTACAATCATCATAATAATTATATAAATGATTTAAATATAATATATATCCATTTTATATGTATCTATAATATTCCATTACATTTGGAGATAATAAATGAAATGTGAGGTTCCACGAGACCAGTAGGTCATAGGTACGTATTAACACTACATTCTTTTATTTGTCATATGAAAATAATGAAAACAAAATTATACATCTGTAAATTATAATTCCAATATAATATATATGTTATATATGTTACATAATATTGTTAACCCCATCCATTATTTGTTCTATGTTTTGAATGAATTAGTTTAATCACTTTGAGGAGGCAGTGGTCCACACTTCCTCAAATAAATTTTCTTATTTACACATTATTGAAATAATAAAGGTATGTTTCCAGTAAAAAGGTACATAATAATAGATAAAAAATAAAAAATATATATAATTTATTTATAAATATAGTTCAATCATAATTGACAACATGAAGGGTGGTAGGATAAAATTTAACAATCATCCTTTCGTGAGATAATAGTTCCTTGTACACATAAACTGTATCGTCGAATTAATTAGATGGAAGTTTGTATAAGTGTGGTTTGAATAATTATCATAAAATATCCTGTTATATTGAGGATATGGTTCTTTTTATGTAATAATATAATATTTAGAGCATAATGAGTTTATAATGAAAATAAAGGGGAGGAACATGATAGAAGACACAACCTATAAATCGGGTAACTCCTTTTAATTTGAGAAAAAAGGATTTCTTGAATTTCCTTATCCACAAGTTAAGGATTCATTGAAAAAATCAGGGATTGTGGGTGATTATTTGAGTATATTTTGGATGAGACGATGGGATTGAGAGGTGTGTGTATTTGGGTAGAGGTGGTGGTATATTATAAGAGAGAAGGGGGACTTTATGAAAGTCATGAAATATTATTTTATTATAAATTGATTTTAGAATTGTAAAAGCTCCAAAGTTATATATATTGAGGATAAGATGAGGTCGGGTCAAAATAATATCAACCAATAGGGTTTAGAAATTTTTATGTCACAAATTTATCCTTATCATTTAGCTATAACCCTTATTTAAATACATTAACTCTTACCATGTCTTCTAATATTTTCATAATATATGGTTACTATAGTTATAATAAAATTCCAAGATAACCTCATGTGGATAATTAATGACATTTGTAATCTTATATATGTCAATTTCCTAAAAAAATTCATTTTTAGCACTATTATATTATTTAATAAAATAGTATTTTGTATAAAAACTCATTTATGTTAATTTTAAAACTATTTAAAAATAGATTTCTTTTAACGTTATAACAACATGATTCCATAAAAAAAGCATTAAATCAAAGATAATATATCATAGTGATCCATAATATTCGTGTATGGAATCAAAACAGTCACATTGTATTTATTTTAATATTTATAATATCATTTATTTGAATCTTGCATTAATAAGGTAATCAATTAATCATCATTATGTCATAAATTAATTTATCATTTAAATGCATATAAATTGTAAATAAGAAAAAAAAATTAATCCAATGTAAATATTTATGTCTCCATTCTAATGAATAAGATTATTTTCTCAAATAGAACTTTAAAATTTTAAAAAACTATATTTAAAAAGGGTTCACCATCAAAAGTAAGTAAAACTATTTTTTTTTTAAATAATACTTCTTTAATCCCAAACAAAATTATTTTTTCTTTTATCATTGTTAGAACACATATAAGATGAATTTAAAAAAATACATTGAATATATAACATATCATGATCCATATAGAGTTACATAAATTTATAAACAAAATAAATCTCTTTTAAATGGGTTTTCATTAAAATACATCCTATATTTTCAATTGTTTTTCCCTATTTCAATTAAATTGTTAATACCCAGAAAGTCTGATCCAAGCAAGCTTGGACCACAAAATTTATTAATAAAATAAAAGTGCAGAAATAGGAGAAGGAAGAGAGAGAGATTACAAGTCAAAACATTCATAGTCACCACCCCCATACCCGATCGTGTCATCAGCATCAGCTGATTCCCATTGTGATTGGGTCTCGTACTGTTTAAGAAACTTTTTATAGAACTTCCGTTTGTCCAGCTGCTCCTTCGATAGCTTTTCAATCTCCTTCTTGGCAGATGCCCTGGTGGTCACGGTCCTTGGAACTGCAGAGTAGTCCTTCCTTGGTTTCCTTGAAACAGGGGCAGATCTGACACCCTCATTGCGAGAGCCTCTTTTCTTTTCTCCTCGGACAATATCGCTGTATGATATCGTATTTGCATCCATAATAGGAGGACCCTCACCTTCAGTAGTCTTTGGCTTGTCACCATCGCCCGAGACCCTGATCGGGGTACGCACCCTCCCATGTTCATCTTCAGAGATGTTCCCCCATTTCTCAGGTAACTCAGATACCTGAAATTGCTTTTGGATTGCATGATGATAATCAACATGTAGTTGCACATCACCCTGATTAGAGACATCAACCTGGTGAGAGTCAGGGATCACCCGTTCAGGAGTCCGCATGGGGGTTTCCTCAACTAGAGGAACCTCTTTAGCCATCTTCTGAATGTTCAGCTGTGAAGAATCATTCACCACCAATGCTGACGCAGGACTCAAATTATCAGAAGTGATAACCTCATGATCTCTAGAAGGGCCGCTATAAGATCTTGTTGGAGTAGAATCAACAATCAACTCTTTGCCCTTTGCAGGAGTCGTCACATCAGGGGCTGCCTTCATAGGAAGGCTGTTGTCCTTGATGACATGCTTTGGGGAGGACGATTCCTTCAAAGTATCCTTTTTTCGACATAGATTGGATGGGTGTCCTCGCATCCCACACTCCTTACAAGAGTTGTTTTTACGACACAACTCCAAAGAGTGCCCCACAGTCATGCATTTAGTGCCGAAAAGAGGATTCTTTTCATATTCAACATCAATTAGAATTTAATCAGACGGAATAGAAAGAGTTACCGTATCAATGAGAGTGGATCTGAGATCAACTTCCACCAGCATTCTAGCGATGTGCCCAAATCTGACATCAGTTGTTTCCTTATCAAGGCGGATGGGAGTTCCAATTGCCGTTCCAATAACATGCAGGATCTCTGGATGCCAAAGAACCCAATTAAGACCATGAAGACGCACCCATACCTGAGCGAAGACATTTTTTGCATTCGAGACATTAAATTCAAGTGACTATTCGTGCAGATGAAGCCATCCCGGTTTTAGAAACATGGAACCAGAACTCCATGCCCTAATCTTGAGATCCGTCGATGGAAACAAACAGTGAAAGAATCCCCGCCCAAGGGAGACACATTTCCAGCTAGCAAAGCCCCACATCATCGAAATTCAACGGAATAAATCTTCACATTTCCAGGGCTACGCACCTTTAGGAAGAACAATGCGAGCAATCAATGAGTTCTCACCCAATGCCAGCCTTTCAGCAATCACACCGGGGTTCGCCTCAACGTGAGCCAAAGATCCCTTTCGGAGAATCCTTCTACAGCAGCAATTCTCAATCTTTTTCTGATCCGATAAAGAATCCTTCATCACATCAACAAAGGAACACTGACAACATGATGCGGCACCAGAGGGAGCCCTGACAGATTCCAGAGAATGACCAATATTGACATCAGAAGAGGAAATCTTCAAAACATCCTTTACCATGTACCTCGAAGAATCCCAAGCATACTGGTTAAAGGATTTGCAGGGCGGAGGTTTCGCAACGACGCGATTCAACCGGTCCACCCTCGCCGCACCATCCTCGGATCTCAGCAAAACAGTCTCACAAGAGGAGACCTTCGAACCACCAACCGATGCGACACCAGCAGAGGAAGCCTCCGGTTTTTTGAAGCTGCTTGGGACCGCATCCTTCCCAGAAGACCACCGCTCGCCGGAGGAGGCAACACCACCAGCCGATGCGAGCAAATCAGAAGAGGAGACCGCTGGATTTCTGAAATCAGAACTCGGCTCAGAGGAAATACCGCTCGGGACCGGATCCTTTCCCATCGTTCGAATGTCGAGGTGATTGAATCCAAGGAAGTACGGAAGCTCCATCTCGGTAGGAAACCCTAGCATGCGCCATCTCGGTAGAAAACCCTAGCAGGTGCCGTCGCTCGATTCGCCGTCACTCGATTCGCCTCCCGTCTCGCCTCCCGTCTCGCCATCTCAGGGGCCCCAAAATCACAAACGTGTTATCGGTTTAGGTGGTATTGAGGCGGCCTTACCCCACCCCCTATCGCACGTCCCCAGCTAGGCCCAAGGTGGCCAACCTTGGGCTTGGGCCAGTTCCCACGGAGTCGAGGGGACGAGAGGATCGCTGGCGTATGGTGACGTGTTATCGGTTTTGGGGGTATTGAGGCGGCCTTACCCCACCCCCTGTTGCACGTCCCCAGCTAGGCCCAAGGTGGCCAACCTTGGGCTTGGGCCAGTTCCCATGGAGTCGAGGGGACGAGAGGATTGCTGGCGTATGGTGCACGTTGCCCTTGCGAGGACTCGAACCCGGAACCTCAACGACGGGACGCCACCGCCTTGAACCAACTCACCCAGCCCCCGCGGGCTAAACGTGTTATCGGTTTAGGGGGTATTGAGGCGGCCTTACCCCACCCCATGTCGCACGTCCCCAGCTAGGCCAAAGGTGGCCAACCTTGGGCTTGGGCCAGTTCCCACGAAGTCGAGGGGACAAGAGGATCGCTGGCGTATGGTGCACGTTGCCTTTGCGAGGAATCGAACCCGGAACCTCAACGACGGGACGCCACCGCCTTGAACCAACTCACCCAGCCCCCGCGGGCAAACGTGTTATCGGTTTAGGGGGTATTGAGGCGGCCTTACCCCACCCCCTGTCGCACGTCCCTAGCTAGGCCCAAGGTGGCCAACCTTGGGCTTGGGCCAGTTCCCACGGAGTCGAGGGGACGAGAGGATCGCTGGCGTATGGTGCATGTTGCCTTTGCGAGGACTCGAACCCGGAACCTCAACGACGGGACGCCACCGCCTTGAACCAACTCACCCAGCCCCCACGGGCTAAACGTGTTATCGGTTTAGGGGGTATTGAGGCGGCCTTACCCCACCCCCTGTCGCACGTCCCCAGCTAGGCCCCAGGTGGCCAACCTTGGGCTTGGGCCAGTTCCCACAGAGTTGAGGGGAAGAGAGGATCACTAGCGTATGGTGCACGCTTCCTTTGCGAGGACTCGAACCCGGAACCTCAACGACGGGACGAGAGGATCGCTGGCGTATGGTGACGTGTTGTTCGTTTATGATCGATGTTGTGTATCATGTACCCTATTGAATATAGTGTTACTTTCTAAAAAATAGGTTTTTTATTTCCATTTTCAATAAATTTGGAAAACAATGAACCTTTATTTAAACATGTGAAACCCATATTTTAATAATTCAAATGATATTATTCATTTATTCCATTCCAAAAACTAGTTTATAATGGTAACAGTTAAATAATAGTATTTAATTTTTCATTTATGCTCGATTTATCTTATCATGTATGATATTGAACATAATGTTTCGTTCATAAAAATGAGGATGATACAAAAATGATCAAAAGAAAGAAAATTTATATTCAAAATTAATATGTCATTGAAATATAAAATCACATAAATTAGATCTTAGTCATCACATGTCAAATAATTGAATACCTTTGTTAGGTATTCTCCTAAAAGAAGGTAATAACATGAATTACCATAATAAATTAATGAAAAATTTATGGATACATATTCCATAAAAATAATACATAGAATGGTATGTATTCCATAAATACAAACGTGTTTTAACTATATTAATGATAACATCAATGATAAATCATTAATCAATTCCATGGTATTCAATTCATTAAAAATTACATTATTTATATCAATAATCCAATTATTGAAACATCATTACCTCCACATTAGGACCATGTTAAGGGTTACCCTTAACTAAATTATGTTTTTCCATGAAATTATACTTTAAACTGAATCATTGACCATTTGTAACATTAAATATATACTTTTAAATCCTTAAAAAATGGTATTATGGTATAATTCCATAAAATTATTCAAGGATACAAATATAAGATAAAATTATTTATTTAAAATTAGCTATATCAATTAAATATTCTTGACCATGATCACATATCTTCATATGAGATATATTATATTTATTCATAAGGAATTAGTTTGGATAGTTTCTCGTCACCTTGTTGAAGAAACCTTGTGTAAAATCCTTTGTATCCTTTCCATTTATTTCTTTTTACTAGTAACCCTTATCTCTACACAAAAGAAAAAAATCATAATCCCCAAAAGTAATTTACAGGGTGTTTCATCCCACAATTATCACTTAGGTTAAATACTACTTTCCCTTCTTCCCATTACACATCCTTTTCCTAGTATTAATGATATTATATTCCTTCACATTAAATAAATATGACTTGAAAAATTATTTATCTGTCTTTTTAGAAAAAGATATTTTATGATCAGATGATGAGAATAGGTGGGGTATTAATTCACTATTACAGACTGTATTAATCTCAAAAAGGTATTTTGATTCTAATTCAATAAATCATGTTCATTTTTTAGGATTTCAGTAATTATATTAGGCACCATTTCTAAATAATGATATACACTACATTTGAGCATACCATTACGAGACATAATGTATATTCCAAAGACTAGTTAGATACCCAACACAAATTTTAATAAATCATTCACTAATCTCATAGTCATAAACATTGTATTTTCTTTAATTATTATCCTCAAATTGTACAATAGGATTATTATCACTGATCTATGTTTTCATAAACCAATATCCCAAGGTTTCACTTAAAATTAATTGGATAAAAACTATAAACACCATTACCTCAGTATCCCATAGTTGGGGTCTTACATTATTACATTTTCACTGGTATAAGGAATCGCATACCAAAGGATCAAATAAATTAGAATATTTGATAATGAAGATACTTATTGGAAATTACAATTACATTTTAATCATAAAATAAAAATATATATTCTTTTGTAACGACATTATCCCCCTTAGAATAACCTTTTATATCAATCATAATAAGATTGTAGGAAATGTAATAGAAAACATAAGAAAAGGGTGACATCAAATTTCTCAATAAGTGTTCAGCAAAAAGAAAGGTAATTTGAATAAATAAGAATAATAAACATTAAAATGTAAATAAATTAACAAAAAATTCAATTTAAAAAGAAAACTATAAATGAAATTAATGCATATATTTTTTAATAGTGAAAATCCTATAGAAAATGATAATTGAAAACTAGAATAAGATAATTTATATGTGTTAGAAATATTATATCTAGCACATGAACCACTACTATGGATGAATTTCATAATAAATTTTAATCATTATGTTTAAAACCTCATTTAATTTGGTCTCATTACTCATATCATGATACTACTATTTTGTCAATGGTATTTTCTATATATGGTCACCATCTGTTCTTTCTTTCCCAAATCAACATTATATATCTAAGGACCGATTTAGAAGGATGTTATAAAACAAAACACTCCAACACAACATTAAATCAATTGGATAAAAATACACATTAATTAATTGAATTTAATAAGACATTAAATGACCTGATAGTGATGTGATATGGAAATGGGTATGAATATACACCTCATAAAATATGATTGGATTATAGTATATAAATAAACCTCAATGAAAGGATATTGAGAAGAATACTCTTTAAAATGAATCAATTTTAGGTATTCATTGAAAATCCACATAAATTTTTTTAAATAAAACTAGATATAATCCAATTTAATTTAACACATTAAATAATTAATGAAATTTTTGTTTAACCCAATGAATTAATATTGTGGAAAGAAATATATACAACTTGAAATCAATTGAATGATATTCAAAATATAATTAATAATCATAAAATAAAACATTTAATACCATGAATAGGATTATATTTATGATTTGATATATCAAATGTCAATATATATACACTATACATGAGATATAAGTTGTGAATATGACTTATATTTCACCAAAGTTATAATGAGATGAGAACACCCTTAACTCATGATTCCCTTTACTATAAAATTCATCATTCTCTTGTATGTTGGTTTAAATATAGTAAGTAAATCATTAATGAAATATATTTATATTTTTAGTACCTTATGTGATGATATTAAGACATCTTATTACCCATTAATTAATAATATTGGATTATTTTCCTGGTTTGGAGTGCGTTTATTTCATGGATTCACGATCATGTCATTGGTGTGAAATTATTGATGTTCTTGAAAAAGGATATTGGTAATACATAAGGGTAATAGAATTTTATTAATAATACTATGGGATTATAAATTCTCCCAAATATAATTATTATTTAATTTATGAGGATGGTTTATTTTAGAAAATGTTAATGATAAATGATTAGTTTATTTTGGCTATTTCTCTTTATACCACTGACTAGATTCCATTTATTAACTAATATATTTATTTATTAGACACTAAATATGAAATATGTTATAATATACATATGTTAATATTATTTATCCAAATTAATATTTTTATTATCATCCATGTTGATGGTAATGGAAAACAAACAAAATCATTATTCTTAGAGACGATTTACCAGAATAATTTAGACATTGGTTTTGTATCATTGAATAATACTAGTTAATAAAAAGGTATGATATAAAAAAATATATTAAAAAATTAAATACACTTATTTAGATTATTCTTATATTTTTATGAATTTATGTATGAAGGAGGTGAGGAAAAATTAAAATTTAAATGAAATTAATATTTTTTTGAGAAAATTACCTAATGAAAATCACCTCTGTAGAGGTCCCCTTGAGGAGAATGTATTTTTTCATTTAGTGATAAATGTACAACATATGTGCATATATATTGAGGATGAGAAGTTTGGTGAGATATTTTACGATCATCAAGACTTTTTGGTCAAAATGGATGGCTGAGGGGTGATATTTATACTTTAGGAGCGGTTGGTTTAAGTGATTACCATAATGATTATTTAATAATTTAATCCAACTACAATGAGTTTGCATTAATTATAAAGAACTATATTTTTTATTAGTGTTTCCTATGACGATATGGGTAGATAAATATCTCAGAAATGAATATATTTTTTAAAAGTAATGTATTTTATGCTTGTAGTTTTTATCTTTAACCGTAGTCACTATTTTGTATATAATGTAGTACAGAATCTTTTTACCCTGGTAAATTTCAATTACCTTAAAATAAAATTTGATGAAAAAATTAATTTTTAAACTATTATTTCAAATATTTAATACACATTAAGAAATTAAATTCACATAATGTTCAGCATTAGATTTTAAATTAATCTTGGAATGATAGTGAAAATGTGATTTTTTAAAGCGAAAAGTTCAAATATTTGAAATGTTTTTATATTCATTTTCAATGTGATATTTAATAAAATAAACACTATTATATTTATTCATATATAGTTGATATTATTAGATTTTATAAAATTTTGATACATAATTTAACTATTTAAATAATTTAGACGAAAAAATAGTGTTTGTATAAAATGTAGTATTTTTAGCTATTCATAGAAAAAGACAGTTCTCCCAAATAATATGACTATTTTACTATATTATAAATATTATATTAATATTTCAAGAATTATATTTATTTTATTAATTAAAAGTTATAAAATTTTCAAATTTAACATCGAAAACATGTACTCCATCAAATGATTGAAATATTGCATTTAAAAAAAATATTATGTTTATTCTTAATATAAATTTTATTTTTATCATTAGACTGTAAAACATATTGAATAAATTTAAAAACATTTTAATGAATATATAAAATATTAATTTCATTTTTATCAATTTATAATGGTGACTCATTTAATTTATTAATAAAAAATCCCTTATTGGCATAAAAATTATGTTTTAAAAAATACGTCCTTTATGTTAAATTGGAATTTATTTTCAATTATATTTATTCAGTAATCAATGAATTCATTTTAAAAACATGTGTATACTATATTTTCATATTTATTTCAAATTAGGTAATAACACCATACCAATGTCTTGCATATAAATGTCATAATTAAATAAAATATATTTTCATAGTTTTTTAAGCTCACTCTTCTGTGTAGTGTATGCTACCTAAAATATTGAATTTAAAAATTGATATATCCAAAAATATGGGGGTGTAACAAAAAATAATATATAAAAATATATATATAAAACTAAATTTCTGAATATATTCCAAACAATAATAGTTCATCGAAATTATATATCACAAGATTAAAATTTATTTTGAACTAGAATAGGAAATACAATAATTTTTTTTATTCCTTATCAACATTTATTTAAAGATGAATAAATATGACTACTCAATATTAATCCATAGAAGATTAATATTAAAGATTATGTAATATCGAAATATATGAATTTTTTTCCAGAATCTGATGTAATGATAATATTAGCCTGAATTTATTTTTTCTTTTATAAAACAATTTTCAAAGTATTTTTTATCTATAAAATATTGTTTAGAATATGATATTTTAAACTATGCTATATAAATGGAAACCCTCTCTGATTTTTAAGGGAAAAATAGATTCAAAAAATATATTATCTCATTAAGTTCCTTATCGAAGAGAATTTTATGTGTAAATTAATCAAGGGTTTTAGGATATATTAAAATTTTCACATGGCCCAATCAAAAGTATTT
The DNA here is from genome assembly GCA_963277665.1 of Viscum album. Taxonomy (NCBI): domain Eukaryota; kingdom Viridiplantae; phylum Streptophyta; class Magnoliopsida; order Santalales; family Viscaceae; genus Viscum; species Viscum album. The sequence continues at coordinate 1,974,973,807 of OY728127.1, forward strand.
TGTTCTAGATGGGTATGGTAATACTTATTTTTTTTTTGTAATAACTAGTCCCAAACTGAATTAATCTAATGTGGTTTGGGATATTGTGTTTGGTAAATGAAATTTCATGTAAGGAATAAAAAATAAATAAAAGTATTTATCTAGTATAAATATAATAAATATTGTACATTTAATATCTTCCAAATTCAAATAAACAAAAAATGATGATTAATAAGTAATAATTTTTTTGAATTTATTTATAAGTAAAACAAATAAAAACAACATCATATAGGTATACCAAGTAAGATGATATAAGTTATGGATTGGTTGGGTTGTGTTAGGTATTTAGTTTTTCAACCTATATCCTAACTGAACTAAATCATGACTCACCAAAAATTTACCTAACCTAACCTTACGAAAACATCTTAGGTTGGATTAGTTGTTTAGGTGATTTTGGGTTTATAAATCACTAATGTTAAAATAATATTTCATATATTAAATTATATAAAGGTAATTTTATAGTCTAAGCGGATGGAAAAAGATCATACATATTCATTATGTAATAAAAAGATATTTTATTTTCCTTATAATAAGTTAATATTATAGAAATAATAATATATCAAAACATTTCAATAATTCCCAAGTCCTAGATACCAGCGTATGTAATATATACATGATTTAATAGAGTAATTTAAAAAATGAGTATATTTGAGTTCAAAAAATCATCACTATGTGGAGGATGTTAACATGCAAAAAACGATGTCCGTTATGTAAATTCTAGAGTTTGGTTTATCCATTTTTTGTAATGGAGATAATATAAATTAAGATCTATTATACGATGATATTAATACAGTGAAATATAATGGGTTTCCTTTGATATAGGTTTTAATATATGGGATGAAATTTTCATTTTAACACCATATAGAATGTCACAAGAAGCTCAACTATATACCTAGTATAAAAAATCAGGTTATCCATTGAGAAATAAGTGTTTATGATACCCACAATGGGAAACATAGTATTTGTTATATGTCCACTAGGTATTCAGTTCAACAAATAGCCTTTGGGACCCCACTCTTTATCCCCCGCTATTCATCCAATCTACCCTCATTTAATAAAAAAATACACTATTAATTACATATAATGAAACAATAAAAATACTAATCATAACAAAAATATTATGATCTTTAAAACCTCATAGATATAATTCCTCACATCCCAATGAAACATAAAATAATGGTATATAAGTATAAATGTAATTTTTGAAACATCAAAAAATCCTCCATCTCAGAGGTTTAATGATGGAGATTCTAATTTCTCCACCTAAATCATATTGGTTGAATCATTTACCATAAAAAATATTCTCAATATGGTATTAAAAATATATAGGATTCACTACATAGGACGCATTGTAGACCACATAATTATCATTATATAAACCTTCTGTGAATGTTAAGGTATATGAATTCATAGGTGATATACATATTTAATATAAGAATTTTAAATAAGGTTTTCATTTAGAGTAAAGTCCAAATATTATTAGCAAATTATATATTAAAATATCAATTAATCGTTGGACATAAGGGTCATAAAAACTTGATTTATCATTTGATCTGGTCCAAATATTTATGAAAACTAAACAAATTCATGGTTAAAAAAATACATACATGGTAAACATTCACTTTTGAACCACATCCAACATTAGATCTGAGCTACAACATGTTGAAATCTAATTAATTTCACCTATTATATATTACCATAAGATATTATTTTTCTACATTATAATATATTCACAATTTTCAGTCTATTGTATTGGTGATGTTATGTTACATAAATAGGGAGGTTCCTGAGGATATATTTGAATTGAATAGTTTGATCTAATATTGTCATGGAATTCAGAAATATAATTTTCTCCCCAATGTTCCATTGAAATAATTGAAATTAGATTGTAATAGATCATAGAATATATAAAATGGTATTCTTTTAATTTCTATCAGTTTTGAGATGTATCTTATTATTTTATTTCAGATGTCAACCCACCACTGGTCGATGTCCCATCCATAATATATATTTTAAATTAAGATCCTAGTTATATGTGATACTCATAGGTACACCATGTACATTAATGATATCACTGATGCATATATTCCCCTGATCATTAATAGAACAAGACTCAAGATTATAAAACATTATACATGTTTGGTATCATAATAAATGTTGATTATCTACTTCATCAAGGCCTCATGATGTTCATGATATGTGAGATATTAATTCAACAATTGTCTGTTGAAATTATTAAACTATCATGAAAACTATTTAAAGTGTACATCTGTATATCTAATTTTCTTACATTACCTTCTAATAGATAAATAATCGTTCTATGGATGCTATGATATTATTATTTATTCAATCCAACTATAAATTTTTATTATATTCGTAATACATTACCATTATTACATAATGTGAATCACGATCATGTTAATGATATTCTATAATCAACAACTTAATAACAATAGTTGGGAAAAAAATTATCATCAAAATATCAAAAAATGGTGGAATTTTTAATGAATATATTGAATGTTCTACATAACATCAATTTTCACTAAAATACTGATACAATTTCAATATAATACAATAAATTGGTGTAATTATTTTACTCCATGATATATTGAGATACCTTTATGTGAGATAATGGCACACTACACAAATCCTAACATATATATAGAAGAATTTAAATGAATATTAAATACAACAACCCTTAATATTGTTCATGAAAAACATGTAAGGGGTGAATCTTCCATGTTATAGTATTGGAAATAATGGTTCATTAAATAGTTTTTTACTATTAATCAAAGTAAATTGATTAGAGATACTCAATATAGAAATATTTTATATAAACCAAATATTTTCAATAAATGATATATTTAAAGAACTTATTTTTATTAAATAAATTTAGTTATTCTTGAAATGTTTAATTTCATTAGTTCATTAACGCATAAATTGTTTTTTCCAAATAAATATCATATGATTTGTAATTTTATGCATGTAGAAGGATTTCTCATGAACAAAATACTATAAATTGAGGTTACTATATGTTAACAAAGCTATGTAAAATTGATGAGGATTATCCATAATCCCAAAAACTCTCACATTGTTGAGGACATATAAGAAATATAGCTTGGTCAGCCACATATTCAACTCATGAAATATAGTTTTCAAGAGGTTATTATATTAACATAAACTCAATATTTCTAAAATCTATATTCATAGTAGAAATCCTTGAGAAATTAATATTACCCCTTAGTAAGGGAAACCAATATCGTAGGGAGGTTTGAATTAGCTTCAGTAAATGGGGAAAATTTAAAGTAACTTCCCCTCTCACTACATATACAGTTATATTGATAATGGATTTCATATTCTCTCATATTTTATTTAATGTAATGGAAAATTAGAAATAATCAAATGGCATAATGTACATTATTTTTTTCAATTTGGTCTACATCCTAGTTGGTTTAAAATATACTTAGTTTATAGTTGTTATTATCCATCTTTTATATAAAATATTATATATAATCACAATTAATATTAGTTATGAGTTTGTCTATAACAAATATAATTATCGAAACCATTGGGGAATTCACAATAACACCAACTTTTTGTCATTATTTCATGGATCTAGTTATGAATTTCTTAATAATTACTTGATTTTAGTGTTTCGACTTGAAAATTGATCCATATAAAACATCCATGTCAGTTATAGATCGATTAATATCTTATCACATTATTAGATTGCAACAATTTCAATGATTCCATAAACAAAAAATATCATTTTTATATCTCACAATATAATTTTTCATGATATATTGTTATTATATGAATCCACTATTAACTAAACCTTTTGATATAATATCTATACTCTATTATTATAACAATTATACTTCACCACAATGAGTGATAATCAATTGAACAAACCTAGTCTATCCCGCTCACTATTTATTATCTATCCGGACATATAGATGATCATGTTTAAAATAGTTGAATACTTTTTATTATAATAAAAACAAATTTTATTTCATATGAATAGTAGTTATATTGAGTCTCATTTTCAAAAATTCTTTATTCTCAATGATCATCTATTTAGACTCTCTATAACACTATTATCATCATTTTCCTAACATAAATAAAAAATCATCTTTCATTGGTACATCAACCCATTATAATTCTCGATACCGAAAAATCAATTAATATATCATATATAATATCTTTATGAGACTTATTTATTAAAATATTCATTTGATATTGTAAATTATCAAAACTATCACTTTCCAAGAAATATTATGTATTAATTATCAATGTGAACATGATAAAAATGAATAAATCTTCCATGGATTAAATATATACAATATCACTATGTTCATTACAGAACAATGTTTTCTCCACTATTTATTGTCTAACTAGAAATCAATTAATTGAACCATAAATTTATTTAAATTAATTTAAAAACTAATGAAATTTATGGTGACTGTATTTATTTCACAAAATCAGTTTATCAACCTCTACCTCATTACCTAGGTCAGTTTAATGAATAGTAGGTTATATAAATAAGGAATATGTTTTATAATATTTTAGGAATTAAATATCATCATAAAAACTTATTCATTTTATAAATAATCCTTATAATAAAAATCATCTCAATCTCCCCATAAAATCATAAAAATAAAAACATTTTTAGTAATTAAATAACATACATAATTCTCCATAAATTTATATTATTCACATTTAAATATCATATATATCCATCTAATTTGTATTAGATATTTTCATTGTGTTATATTTATATTAAATTATTTTAATAGGATTCAATTATAATATGAATGAATAAGTGATATTTTCATTTCATTATTTCTATATGCATTGTTGTAAGAAACTAAAATATAAACTAACAAATATTTTTGTAAATATTTAATATTTATAACATATATAATTTTGTGTTGGATGTATAGAGGTAATAATAGGTGTCTCCTAAAATATTTTGCATTTTAAAATATATTACACTTTAAAAACTATTATATATCAAAAAATATTATTTCTCTCTTTATTCTCTAATCCATTAGAATATTTTTATTCAAGTGAATAATAATATATATATCCATTATTGTATAAAAACAATACATTTTTTCAAAAATAAATTATGTATCATTAGAATGTTTTATTTTTTCCTGATTTTCACCTACTTAGGACTAAAACATATCACATTACATATTAAAATGAAACATATCATAGTGAATTCATAGTAGATTTAATATTATATATAAAAAATTATATTATTTCTTAGTGAAATTATCAAACAGAGATTATCTCCTCAATTTTATTTTCAAGAATTCATATATACTCATTTCTTCATTAATAAGTGTATTTTTTAGATCATTGTTTATAATTTCTAAAATTATAGTTAAAAAAGTATCAGATTAATTCTCACTAAATCATTAATTTTCCATGTCCTAGATCTTCATCTTATTTTCCATTCATATAATATTATTGTTATTTAATATACTTATCATATGGAATTATCTCACTTAAACATCAACAAACAAAAACATTATATCCCAAATATCTCTGTTAAATTAATATTAATTATTATATATAATTATTTTTAGCAACTATATCACTAATTCATTTCAATTTATTTTGAAATAAAAAATAATTTTCTCTATATAATGTCTCATGTAGAAATTACATAAATCATTTGTCAGTTTAATCAATGAAAATTACTATGAAATTCATGTAATATTGAAAAAAACGAAATATTCAATATCAATTCCCATATATAACTTCTTATAATCCACATTATTTGGACATTCGTATCTCCTTCAATGATTATCTTTTTATTGAAATATTTAAATACCAATCATTGAAAATTTTCCATGTAAAAAAATCCAATGAATATCCAATTATGTTTAATAATATCCCTTTATGAATTAATTAAAAATAGAAATATTGAAAATTCAGGGTATTAGGTCTTTTTCATTTTTCTATACATCTCCATATTATTGAAAATTAATGAAATTAAGTGTGATAGAGGATGTTGCAAATTAATTTAATTCAATTTTCCATGAATAGTATTATTCTTTATCAATGTCAATAATTATCTATATTAAAAATAAATGGGGTCAATCATGACACCAAATCATTCCATAATTCAACTAGATTATAATAACAATTAAAACATAATTTTTTTGGGGATTTATGATTATTTCCATATATATAAAAATTTGTAATATATTTATATTTAATAATAAAAATTAATTCAATAAGTATTATAAAAATATATATCAAACATAAAAAACAGTGTACCATAATTATTTTTAGTCATCCAATTCAAATCACACTATTTTTTATCCCTATAAACATTGACCAATTTATTATTTCCCTCTTAAAATTTTTATTTATTAATTTAAACAAGTAGGAGAAAATAACCATGAATAATTATTTATTGAAAACATCTCAAGATGATTCCTAAAAATAAAATTCCATATGAACTATTAACTTCTTGGAAAATTCAAAGCATTTACCCCATGGGATACACTCTAGTTATTAAACCTCAATGATGAACTACATAGAAAATGAATTTTACATTACCTAGTTTTAAGAAAAAATAAATGATGGTTCAATTTAATCTATTCAAAATATTTTTGATCATATATATATCCTCAATTATTTCCATTCATGATGAATCATTGTAAATTCATTTTATTCAAATAACAAAAAAATATGGAAATCAGGAACATCACTTTATCTCTTTAATAGTTTTAATAGTTGTAAGTGTCACATCTAAACCAAAATGGTCATCTCTTTTTAGTTCCTTTTTTGGATAAATATTCATTATTTCACCAATATTTTTACATTTATAATTCTATAGGTGAAAGTGTTGGATAATGTATGATGAATAGAGGGGTATTATTTTTATGTTAAAAAAATTAAATTAAAAGGTATGTGAAATTATATAGTATAGTGTTTAGTTAATAATCAATTTATGAGTAACGTAATTTGTAAGTTTATTTCAAATTCAAAAAAATGTAGAATAAAAAATACATAAATTATTAGTGAGATTTTTTTAAATAAATTAAAAAATTAAATTAATTTGTGATTGATATGATGATCGATTAATAAAATAAATGAATAAATGTTATTAATATATAATTTATATTGATGGTAAAAAATGAATATAATTTATTAAGGGACTTTAATAATATCTCAATTTTGGGATCATATATTTCACACCCTAATTGATGTAATGTTTTTAAATATATTCAAATTGATATTAGTGGTTCCCAAGATACATCAAAATAAGTTAGAAACGTGATTTTTAATGGATAAATGAGTAATATTTAGGAATTTTTATTTTAACCTGAAGATGGAATGAAAATGATGGAACATTGGATTTATTGATTATAAGGTACTCAGAGGAAAATACATTGAAAAAAATGTTTTTCCGTGACAATTTCATTGAGTCCACAAAATATATATAATGAATAGTTGAAATAATTTGTGAAATGTAGGATATGGAAATGAATTTATATATATATAAACAATGGGAGTCACAAGGGAAATTATAACATTGAGTGATTTAATCCTTGATAATGATTATATTTTATATACTAATGTATTATGACATCACTATTTGTTTCCAAGAATCCCAATGTGTCTATATAATGCCTCTGTATTTACCTATATGGTCCTTATACTGTAAATGAGAGATAAAAAACCTAGGACATTGACTAAAATCAATAAATACCATAATCAATGTAGTCATTGTTCTATTGTCTCAAGAATGAAAGGTAGTTTTTTGCCAAGACTGAGTAGCTGGTGGGATCTTTATAGATTACGAGGATATGGTTAATTCTACTGCATAGTTAATGAGCTCAAACAAGTCGTAGGTGATATTAAAAAACCTATATAGTTCTACCCATTCTTAATTGTGTAGAAAGTGAACACCACTAAGGATCTAGTTGGCTTCCAATAGCTATGGTTTTTTTTCTAGTACCACATACTGTCTATTGGAATTCAACTATCAATACATTTTTTTTACCAAGTGAGGGTCTTCAATTATGACCTCCACGTTTTTTTGATGCATCCATTTTGTATAATTTCTTCCTATCATTTTTCCAAAATCATATCATAAAAAATTGAATGGATAGAAAAATAATTAGTATTTGTTATCATTAAAATAATTCTATGAGACTGATGTATGAAAATATCAGTATTTTTATGATCACTACCACAATTAATAAATAAAAAAATTGGTTTTTATATGATGATCTTTATTTTAAATAAAAGTGAAATATAAATTTCAAACATAATTTCCACATTGAATAATGAAATATAAATAATGTTTTTATTTCATATTCAATACTATATAGATGTCAAAACAATTTTTATTCCATAATGATTATTATAATTTAATTGATCAATTATTTTCGAGAAATTAATATTTTTATTATAAATCTATTATTTTATCATATTTTTATCCACCTTTATGAAAAAAATAGAAACATAACCAAATTATTTCAATAGAAATGTATCCCCTTTTAGATATAAAAAATATCACATAGATAAAGTTATTTAAGTAATGGTTAAAATAATAATATATACTGTGTAAGAGAGAAAAATTAACAAAATAGTTTTCAACCTCTCAATTAATGTGTTAAAAAATAAAAGAATAAAAGAATAATATATATTAAATAGGTAGAAAAATCAATATAGTATTTTAAAAAATAACAAATAAATGTAATGAAATTTATTGAATAATACGTAATTTAATATATTATATCATAATATTCTAAATAAAAAAATTTCCATCATCATATATAAAAAAATTTATATTGGAATTAAAAATTCATTTTTTTAATATATATTTTGACAAGTTAGAAATTTATGAATTTTTGGGTAATATTTATAATTGAGTATTTTTTTATTAAATATAGGATTTTAGATATTTTGGAATAAATTCAGTTTTAAATTTTAATATAATAAATTGGGGAACTATTTGATGGTTTTGGAAGGTCATGACCCTACATTATCTCAAGAGGAGGATTCTTCAGGTGACGACTAATTTATTCTCCCTTCAATGGAAAACATGGGCTGATTTCAAGGGAATGGTCCTCACAAAATTTGAATAAATAGAGGTGAAAATGCTTTCGAGACCGATGAGACTGTATTGTGGTTCCGGGGAAAAAACAAAGGGACGAAAGGAATACTCCCACATGCCAAAACCAATGGAGGCCAGATCATCCAAGAAGTGTATAAATAAAGAAAATCATAGATCTACATATTGGGGAATGTGAAGAATCATGTAGGAATACTAGAGTTTGGGATGAAGATGATGGGGAGTACTTGAATCTTATCCAGCACTTCAATGAATAAATGATTGAAAAAGATGTAAGACCCAATTTATCAGAAGTAGAATTAATAAAATTCATGATCGTTGAATGAAAGTGGATACCAATTAAGATAATTAATTGTAGTTAGATAAACAAGATTGAATACTGATATGGGGCTTCAATCAGATTAAAATCCACATAGAGGAATTTATCTAGAAATGGAATAGATGATTCCTCACATTGAAGAGATTAAAAAAGAGGATCTAGATAACTTGGTATTTACAAAACACTGATAACTATAAGGATTATCACTGTCAAGTAATATTAGCCTTCTGTTTAATCATTTTGTGAGATCTTTTAGCAAGTAGTGGTGGTTGGTGGGGAACATTGGTTTTCCATTTTTCATTAAAAAAGCATAATAATAAAAATATAAATTTTTATAGAGATGGAAAAATATTTTCCATTAAATTCAAAAAATAAGTTGTTTTATAATAAATTCAAAAGATAAGATATTTTGAAATAAATTCATTTGATAACGTATTTTTGAATATATTCACAATTTCAACTATTTTGAAATAAATTTTACTTTTAAAAATTTTACAATATATTCATACATGGATCATAATTATTATTTGAATAAACTATTGAAACCCCCACATGTGTTTCAAAAAATGCATTTATTGAATTACCATTACTCATTCCAAGGTGATGGTCATGTTAATAATCAACCAATCCTTTTAATTGTTTTTAACTCTTGGTTAATATGATCAATAACCACATCCACCTTTTTGTTTCTAAGATGACAGGTTTTATCATGAATAATAAAAATTATATTAAATTAACAAAGCTAATGTTCCAAATGATATAAATATGAAATAAATATTAAAACCACCATTTTCAAAATTGATAAAAATAAAATCATTTCATAGGTTGTACTGAAAAATTTGAGAAAGTCGAAAAATAATAGATATAAAAAAGAATATTTTCCAAATGTTTTTATTATTTTATTATGAAAATAAAATATATTATGTAATGTTTTATATGAAAACAACACCAACTTTTCAAAAGGAATTGAATTTAAAAATATTTTTTTTAATGAAAATGATTTTTATGAACAATCCTCTTTAACCGTTAAATAAGAAAATATCTATTATATTCAATTATCAATTTTTGGATAATGAAAAAACTTTTCTAATTTTTAAAATAAACTCATGAATAAGTTTAATATTTAAAATTAATGTATAATTAAATTAATTTAAGTCATAAAAACTCATAATAATGGATAATGAATATATAAAAATATGATCCATAAAAAATATTTCAAAATTATTTTTATAGGTACAAAACCTTATAAAAAGGATATTATTTGTATGTTAAATAACAAAATTAATGTTAATATGAAATTAATTTATAAAGGGAATCTAATCCATATGATAAACCCCCTCATCTAGAAATTTATTATTAAGTTCAAAGGTAACATAAAAAATGATTTAAACATAGTGAAATCTTGAGATGTTAAAACAATAATACATTATGTCCAAACTCTATCATTGAGTTAGTGAATGTTAATAACTTGAAAGTGAATTCATAGGTAAATGAAATATAAATTTTTTTAAAAATTGAATAAAACATTATAATACATAAAAATAAATAAAATGAATGAAAAATATCATTCAACATTCACATAATATTCAATAAAATAGAAAATAAAAAAAATGATCAATTAAATTAGTAATAAAAAAGATCATAAAAATGATTTTCATAAGATTTAGAACAATTCAAATATTCAATGCATAATAAATGATAAAAAGTATTGTTTGAAACCATTTTGAAATTAAACATTGTAGTTAATTAAAATTATGATTTTAATTTATAATACAATTTTAATAAAAATTCATTGAATAAATATCATGAAAGACATGTCAATTAAGTAAACAAACAAAAATAATTATAATAAAACAATTTTAAATGAAATGTAAAAAATTATTAATAAATGTATAATTTGAAAACATTTAAGTGTTAATTACAAATATCTTATTGTTTGATCTAAAATCATAGCAGTGACCACACATGTGCCTCAAGAACACATTTTCAATGAAAATTGCAACACCATGGATTTCTCGAGAATGATAATTTATACAAAATAATCAAGAGACAAAAAATATGTATTCCAAATAATTGGGTCTAAAAATGATAGGCAATAGAAATTTTTGGATCCAGGGATGTATAGTATAATATTTTCTAATATAATATCTAAACAGATTTATAATATAGGTGTATTATTTTATGTGTACCCTAATAACCATTATTGATATAAATTTCATAAATATGTTCCAATTTTTTATTTATTAATTTCAAAATTTATCATCAAATCATCCTCTAGAAAAACATATATAAAATTTTAATCTTATTGAATGATTTTACAAACCAAACCCAAAATAATTTTATTTTAATTAAAGAAAAATGAACATTATTTTCACATTTTATTCGACATTAGTTAATTTAGAATAATAATTCTTATGAAACTAAATTTATCATTTTAGGTTCTCTATAGTAGTTTTATTATATGATTTTTGTGATAACCAGTCATTTTCTCCAAAATCTTGATTATTTTGAAAAATAGTTTGATTATATATTTTTCTGATATATTTTAGAATCATGGATTTAATAAAAATAAATATATAAGACTTTTCTTATCATATTTATGATATTCATAGTTTAAATGTCTAAAATAATAATAAATTGTATAAATTTGATGTTAATGAACTAACCTCATTACATTTCTCAATTTCATCCATGATAAATATTTTCTTATTTTCATATTATTAAGAAAATGATTCATAACTATGCGTTAATTCATAAAGAATATCTATGATCATTCATCCCTATCATCTCATTATTCACCATATTTATTATATGATGCAATAGGGTTTAATGTGATCATTGTTTCAATGACTACATGATACATAAGGTTCTTTTCATTATTATCGCATTCCCTATTTTGTGTGATTCAGTTCAATTCATTATTTTTTTTCATGTCATTGAGTTCAATTCTAGTATAACTGTAAAGACCGCAAATTCCCATGGAATTATTTTAAATACATGGGAATTTTACGAGTTCGCGAAAATTGGCGGCGCTTGATTCTTAGGCCAAGTGTGCCCGGAATCAATTTCAGATGTTTTTCTCTGGTATGTTTAGTAAACGTGCGAGTGGGATTTTATAACTCTTGATATAATTCTCAGAATCGAATTCGAAGGGCACTGTTGAACTCGCAGCGTCGATGATTTCTTAACAAGACCTTCACTGGAGTTGTTTTTTAACATGTTTGGAAGACATGTTTTTTTGGTATTAATTAATAAAGTTAAATAAAAATAAGGTGAATGATTATTTTTATTTCATAGTGGTTATATGCTCCAAGAAGAGGTTATTTCTGCGAGCCACCACACCATAACCTCCCATGGGAGGTTAGGGAGGTGGGGCCCACTCGCACATAACCTCCCTTGGGAGGATATTAGGCTTGGGGACCACACGACCTTTAACATCTTGCCACTCTCCATAAAGTGGGGGGAGGGAACCCTTGAGCTTCCCCCACTAATTAAATGTTCCAACCCACTTATAATTAATTGAACGCCCTCGTTCAATTAATTCATCTTTTGAATTCTTATGAATTAACGCCAAAGATTAAATAATTTACAAGGCTATTATTTAATTTGGTTGGAAATTCATTTGGGTGGGACTTGAGAGAGAACATCATCCTCTCAATGAAGAAAGTGAAGAACGCTTCCTCCACCAAAGATCTACGAACACCATCTTCTTCCTTCTTTGACCGGAGCAAGAAAAAGAAGCGTCACCCACGAAGAACACTGATTCCATCCTCGTCTTATTTTTTTCCCGATGTTAACGAAACGATCTCTCCTTTTTCCTGCAACATCCTCAAAAAATAATAATCATGAAAGGTAGGGGGATTTTAGTTGTTTTGTTCCCATTATATGTCATTAATATTTTTGTATTCATTTTGATGAATGATATCAATATAATATGGGGGTTCATACCAAACCAACACAGCCGACTCTCCCCCTTTGGTTGATCTTGTTTCTTGATGATGGAGGAATGGACAGCAGCGAACAATGGAGGCCGGCGATGGGCGGCCATGAATGAAACTGGCAGCGCAAAGGCGGTCGGTCCCCCAAGAGGGCATGAAACCACCTCACTAAGTGGAGGCGAGTAGCGGCCCCAATGGGCCGCAGAGGAGGCGCGCGATGCCAGAACGACGCACGGAGTGCAGTAGGAGACCTCGATCAAGGCGGGCCGCGGTAGAGGGGTGCAGCACCGTCGCGTTGTGCCTGTGGTGAAGGACCGCATCCAGGGTGGGCCACAGTAGGATATTAGGGGTGTTCCACCATCGTGCCACGCCAGATAAGACCCACGGCCTAAGGCCGCCGTGGATAGGGGAGGGAGGCCGGCTGAGTCGACTGCCAATTCGCCCGACATAGGTGGGACCCTTCAGGTCCCATGGTTAAAGGGGTCAGTGCCATGCGCTGGCCATAAAAACGAAAAGGGGGAACATCACCCCCCCCCCCCCCTCTACGGCCTGTCTTGCTAGGCCACGCGGCCGGCCTGCCGGTCCGGCACCCCGGCCGGCCACCGGGCCTTACGACCATCTGGGACGGGCCGCATTCGGGTCGGGCCGCCTTCGGTCCGGGATGCCTTCAGGTTGGGCTTCCCCTTTAGATCAGGTCAGACCCAAGGACCGGGTCGGACCCTAGTCTAGAACCGGGTCTGGTCGGGTCGGGTCGGTCCTACATGGTCGGACGAGACCCGAACCCGTCAGATCCGATTAATCCTAATCAACCATAACTCGGGCTACGAGTGTCCGATTAACGAACCGTCTGTGGTAACGAAAATATTGGAATAAGAAGATTCTTTTGGAATAAACCACTTGAGTTTTGAACACTACTAATGTATGGTCAAGTTGGTTTGAAACTAAAAACCAATCAGGCCCCTGGGATGGAAATTCCAATAACTCACTAAACGAGTTTTCGATTGACGTGTCTTCTGTTGAGTTGAGACCCCTATGATGTGGAGGCCCTTAGAGATACATCAATGTGAGACATCGTGCCTTTTGGATAATCGACTAGTAGCTCATGGAGCATATCCTCCAAGAGAAGACTGTATAGAGTTCAGAGTCCTTGTAGCTGAAAGACATGATGAATGCATGTCCTATTCGACTCGGAGTGATTCGACTAGCCCAGTGGGGAGTGCTTGGTAGTTGGTGGGAGACCCATGGAAGAGGAGCGCCGGGTATTTGGCGATAGACCCACAGTGGACGAAGCGCCCTTTAGTTGGCATTAGACCCGCGGTACTCAACAGGAAGAGTACCTCAGTAGTCCTAGGTTAGTGAGAAGCGCCACAGTGTCGAGATAGGATGACTGTACTCAATAGTGTAGGAGTTCTCCATCACCCACAAATTCGATAATGAAAATCCTGGTTTGAGCTGAGTCAACGACCTTTTTGTTTTCCTCATCATTGGGATGGGTTACTTGATAACTTAGGTATATGTATGGTCATATACCTAAGTAATGGTTATCCGTTTATTTCATACATTTTGGTTTATCCTTTTTAGATTTTGTGGGTGCACGAGTGTCTCTAGGTCCCTACTGAGTATCGTTATACTCATCCATGCATGATCTATGCCCACACCTCATTGTGTTGGATGCAGATGACAAATAGCGCTGATGGAGGCTGAGTGCGCCAGGACTATACGGTGCCTGGAAGAAGGCCTTTACGACATGTTGGTTCATGGTGGAGTCTGATGGGCGTGGAGTGTTGTGGAGTCCATTTGTGCCTACCCTTCAGGTAAGAACCCTTGAGGAAGATCCAGGTGCTTCTTTCACCTTACATCTATTAGTCCCTTTTTCAGTTGTACTTGCTTTCAGTTGTATCTGTCCTTTATAGTTGGGCTTGTATTCTGGCCCCCCCTTCACTTTCAGTACACTTGTAATACTGCTTTTACTTAGTGTTTTCTTCCTCTTGTACTCTGGTTGCGTGTGTTTATGATTTATAAAGGCCATGCCTTCCCAGTTTTAGGGAAATACGCCTTTGTTGTTATTTTCCAGCCCTTGGCCTATGGAAGGCGGGCTTGGGGTAGTCACTATATGGGCCCTGGGGGATGGGTCATGAAAAATTGTTATCATAAAGAGGTTGGATCTATCACAGAACATAGGACTCTGATTATTCTTTCTATGAAGAAATAATGTTAAGGGTGCTAATAGTGGTTTTCAGTTCAGGGTGTCCTATGTTGGTTTTGGCGGCCAATGTATCCATACACCAAGACCCTGACATCTGATTTCTGACTCAGTGCATAAAAATACTGATTACGTATGTGTTTTAAATTTTTTTTCTTTAAGTCAACTCAACCAGGTCAGTTCCCCAAGTATAGTCATTTGACGATGTCGCATCTATTTCATTAAAGATGCCTCCCCACAGATAACCAGTTAGAGCCCCGAGAGTCATACGTACTGACAGCCCACAGAGTGACGAGGCCTCAGTACAAGCCCCTCTTCCAGTTGAGGCACTAGTTGAGGAACTATCGGTGCTACTCCCCATTGGGCCACCAATACCACCAGCCCCACCAGCAGAGAGTGCACACCACATGATCGTGCTGCACGAGTTCCAGTACTAGCGGCCACCTGGGGTCTGGGGAGAGATGGACGCACAGGCGGCTGAGGATTTTCTGGATGCAGTGGTGAGAGTCTTCAGAATGGTAGATACACCAGCTGACTTCATTATGATCCTTGCTTCCATCCTCCTTCAAAAAGTAGCAAGTAGATGGTGGAGCATTTTTCTATAGATTCATGATTTGGCATCACTTCTTTGGGAAGACATTGAGAGACTATTCCACATGGAGTTTTTACTAGGCCCCCTTCGAGCGGTGTGGATACAGAACTTAATTCATCTGCAGTAGGGCAACATGAGTATAGCTCAGTACTCAGTGAGGTTCACCGACCTTTCACGCTACTCTACTGGTATGGTACGAGACCCATTCTTCAGGTCTTGGACCTTCAACAAGGGACTCAGGTGAGGGATCAGATCATCATTTATCTCCCACAAACATCCCGATGCAGACGTGGGTGTTGGAGAGAGCCCTCCTAGTGGAGAATTTTCTTGCTGAGTAGTCTCGAGCAGCGAGACCAACCATTAGTCAATTTTTAGGGTAGTTTTCTGTAGCCAGTAGTATACTGATGACACAGAGGTCCAAGAGTACCAGAACCGTAGGTGGTCGACCGTAGGACTCGGGATATGTTGTGCGGGGCACCCAGAGTGGAGACAGAGCCAGAAATTCTAGGAGAAGATAGTGTTACACATGCTGCGGGCATGGTCACATTGCTCGTGACTGTCCGACCTGCTACTCTGATGATTAAAAGACAATTGAGGGACCTCACATGGAAAGGATGAGGTTTTATTGATGTGGTCTTATGGGTGCATGAAGATGTGGTAGAGGATATGGTTGAGTAGCGGGCAGCGGTCGACGTTACGAGTTGAACGACCACAACCACAAGGAGGACCATCCCGACCGTAGGGTGCTGGAGGACATGGGAGAGCTCAGCTTTAGTTCGCTGAAGCGTATGACCATGTTTCTCCAGAGATGATAGGAGGTACTATCTGTGTCTATTTTCCACCATATCTATAGTTCTAATACACATAGGTGACATTCAGTCTTTCATTTCCAGTGCCCTCGTTTGGAGCTCGGAGATTCTGACGGATCCATTGGATCGATCATTATGGCTAGATACTCCTACATGAGTAGACTCGATGATTATGCACTACTTCTGACAGTGTGATCTGACTCTAGGAGGAGAGAGATTCAACTGGGATCTCCTCGTAGTGGCGTCGATGCCTTACGATGTCATCTTGGGTATAGAATGGTTATCTACAGTCCATGCTCAGATTGACTGTAATAGGTGAAAAGTGCGGTGTGTCCGCACAGATGGGACCAGGTTTACCTTCACTGATGATAAGGAAACCATTGTAGGACATGATAGACTTACTCAGAGGAGGGTGAAACCAATCACTCGATATTTGTCTTGCCTTACCCTCGGAGTAGTGGATTCAGAGAGTCTTAAAAATTCTATAGTGGTGGACCAGTAGGCGGATGTTTTCCCTTATGATGTTCTTGGACTACCTCTTTGTAGATAGGTGGACTTATACATTGAAGTCTACCCTGGGATGACACCGATATTTACTCCAGCATATCGGATGGCTCTCGCCACGCTTCGGGAGCTGTGGGCACTTTTAGAGGAATTACAGGAGAAAGGATTCATCTGGTCTAGTGTTTCTCCCTAAGCATCCCCAATTCTATTCTTCGAGAAGTGGGATGGGAGCATGATGCATAGTGTCGATTATTGTCTCTTGAACCAGGTGACTGTGAAAAACAGGTACCCATTCCGGGGATTGATGATATCTTTGATAAACTCAAGGGAGAACGATGGTTCTCGAAGATAGACCTCAGATTAGGTAATCACCAGCTTAGAGTTTGGGACGAGGATGTGCAGAAGATGACCTTTAGGTGTCGATACGACCACTATGAGTTCTTGGATAATCCTTTCAGCATAACCAATTATCCTATAGTTTTCATGTGTCTCATGAACAGTATCTTCTAGCCTTACCTCGACTGCTTTATCATGGTCTTCATCGATGACATTTTGATCTACTCGTCTACTGAGTAGAGAACATGCCTACCATTTACAGGTAGTACTGGACACACTCTGAGAGAAGCAGCATTATGGAAAGTTCTCAAAGATCCAGTTTTGGATTCAAGAGGTTCATGTCATGGGACAAGTCATCTCAGAGGCTAGAGTTGTAGTGGATCCAGTGAAGATTAAATCAGTACATGCTTGGGAGCCACCCAGGAGGGTGAAGGTGGTACAGAGTTTCTTGGGATTGGTTGGATACTATCGTAGATTCGTTCCATACTTTTCCAGAGTTTCAGCACCACTTTCATCCTTGAAAAAGAAGAGGAAACCTTTCATGTGGTTGGAGAGATTCCAGCAGGTCTTTCAGGAGCTGAGCTGTTGGCTGACTAGTGTTCAAATCACGAGGCTTATAGAAGAAGGCGTAGGGTACGTAGTCTAATGCGATGCATCAAGGACCAGACTTAGGTGTGTCCTGATGCAAGAGAAATCAGTGATTGCATATGGTTCTCGGTAGTTGATAAAACGTGAGATGAACTATTCTACCCATGACCTGGAGTTAGTAGCAGTGGATTTCTCCATGAAGATGTGGTGACACTATATGATGGGAAAACATTTTACCGTTTACTCTGATCACAAGAGTCTCAGGTATATCTTCTCTCAGAAGGAACTGATCCTAAGATAGTGGTGATGGCTTGAGTTCTTCGAGGAATATGACTTCGAGATAGTCTATACTCCTGGGAAGGAGAACATTTTTTGGATGCACTCAGCTGGAGGTCTGTTATACAGCTGATTGGAGAGGCGACCGAGCAGCTGGCCACTATACAGATATCCTTTGTGGATATGGATGGAGAATCCTATCTAAAATCTCTTACAATCACTCCCCTACTTCTTTAGCGAGTTAGGGAGGTGCAACATGGGGACACTGACTGTGATATGCAACATGCTTAGGTATCCATAGGGCAAGCACCTAATGGGTTTTCTGAAGGTGGGGAGCATGTCATCCTCTTCTGAGGACGTACCATGGTACCAGTTTTACTTCCAGAGGAATTTTTGAGGGAGTTTCTCACTTCCCCTCTTGTGTTACATACAGGAGTGGTAAAGATGTACCAAGACCATCAATGTAAGCATTGGTGGCCAGGTATGAAGAAGTCTGTAGTAGATTTTGTCTCAAGATGCCACACTTGTCAGCAAGTGATGATGGAGCACCAAGTATCGACATGCTTGGTTACACTTTTAGAGGTCCCTAATTAGAAGGGGTAAGGGGTATCCATGGACTTTATTATGGGTATTCCACGTACATCTAGGGGTCGCGACTCGATTTGGGTGGTCGTTGACTGACTCACCAAGTCGTCCCACTTCCTACCGATCTAAGAGCAGGGCTCAATTGAGAGCTTTGGATGCCTCTATGTGCAAGAGATTGTGAGTTTTCATGGAGTACATACATCTATTGTCTCTGATCGGGATGCACGATTTACTTCCCAGCTGTGGAAGGGGTTGTAGGATGCTTTTGGGACACAACTTCGCTTGAGCACTGCCTTCCATCCTTGTATGGATGTTCATACCGAGAGAACCATCCAGACCCTCAAGGACATGCCCTGTGCTTGTGTCCTCGACTTCAGTCATAGCTGGAAGGATCACC
Source organism: Viscum album (assembly GCA_963277665.1). Taxonomy (NCBI): domain Eukaryota; kingdom Viridiplantae; phylum Streptophyta; class Magnoliopsida; order Santalales; family Viscaceae; genus Viscum; species Viscum album. The sequence continues at coordinate 1,974,993,499 of OY728127.1, forward strand.
TACCTTTGGTATATTTTTCCTACAACAACAACAACTGTCACTCCACCATCGGTATGGGTCCTTTTGAAGCCTCATATAGACAACCTTGCAGATCACCACTGTGATGGACAAACCCTGGGGAGTCAGCACTAGTGGGATGAGAGATGGTATGGGATACCACCGAGAAGGTGCAAATCATCTAGGAGTAGATGAAGACTTCACAGAGCAGACCAAAGTTTTTTGTTGATAGGAGACAGAGACCTCTGTAGTTCTTGGATGGAGACCACGTCTACTTACGTGTCTCACCTCGACAAGGTCTATAGTGATTTGGACGATATGGAAAGTTATCTCCGAGATTCATCGAAACATTCCAAGTCCCCAGAAGAGTAGGTGAGGAGGATTACCACATGGCTCTTCCACCTCAGTTGCACCGGGTGCATGATGTCTTCCATGTATCTCAGCTGAGGAGATACATGCACGGACCATCCCACATCATCGAACACGAGAAGTAGGACATCAATGATAGGGTGATTTAATCCGAGGTTCCATTGTAAATTGATGATCGACGAGAGCTGGTGCTACGTGTATGGTCGATGCCTCCGGTTCACATACGTTGGCAGAATTGGAACCTCCAGGAGATCACATGGGAGCGGGAGACTCAGATGCGTGCTAAGTACCCTCATTTGTTTCCTTAGTGTGAGGAGTAGCTTACGACAACATAAACACTTGAGGTGGGGAGAATATAAAGACATGGAATTCCGTGGAAATTATTATTTTTAAATACATTGGAAATTTTTTAGTCCATGAAAATTTACGTCATTTGAATCAGAGACCCGTGTTCCCGGAATCAATTTTAGAAGTTTTTCTTTGGTACGTTCAGTAAATGTTCGAGCGGGATTTTATAACTCTTGAATCAGTTCTCGGAATCGAATTCTGAGGGCATCGTTTAACTTTCATCGTCGGAGATTACTTAGTAATAGCTTCATCACAGTTGCATTTTATCTTGTTTGGAAGAAATATATTTTTTTTATTCATTAATAAAGATAAATAAAAATAAGGTGATAGCTTATTTTTTCATGGTGGTTATATGCTCTAAGAGGAGGTTAGTGGTGGGGGACACCACATTGTAACCTCCAATGAGACGTTATGGAGGTGGGTCCCACCAGCACATAACCTCCCTTGGGAGTATTTTTAGTGTGGGGACCAGAGGGCTTTAATTCTTTGTAACTCTCCATAATGTGGGCGGGGGAACGCTTGAGCTTCCCCCACTAATTAAATGTGCTAACCCACTTATAATTAATTGAACCCCTCATTTAATCAATTCATCTTTATAATTATTTTTAATTTAAGCCAATGATTAAATAATAGAAAATGATATTATTTAATTTAATTGGTAATTCATTTGGGTGGGACATGAGAGTGAACTCCATCCTCTCAACAAAGAATGCGAAGAACACTCCTTCCACTGAAGATCAACGAACACCATCTTCATCCCTCTTCGATAGGTGAAAGAAAGTGGAGTGTCACCCATGAAGAAAGTTGCACCATCCTCGGCATTTTTTTCCAACTTCAACGAAACGACGCTGTCTTTTTCCCGTGACTTCTTCAACAAACAATCATAAAGAAAGGTAGGGGATTTGAGTTGTTTTGATCCCTTTATACGGCATTAATTGTTTTGGTATTCCTTATACCAAATGTTATCTACATAACATGGGGGGTTCAGACCTCACCATCAAGCCCAACCCTCCCCCTTTGGTTGATCATGTTTATTGATGATAGAGGAATGGACCGCGGCGAACAACGGGGGCCGGAAATATACTCGTCGTAAAAGAAACTGGAATTGCAAAGTCCATCGGGTCGCCAAGAGGGTGCGGCACCACCTCGCTATTCAGAGGAGATCCGCGGCCGTGAAGGGCCGCGGTGGAGGCGTACGGTGCTGTCGCGCCACCTGGAGGGAAGAAAAAGGTCATGCCAAAGTGGGTTGCGGCAGAGGGATGCGGTGTCGTCACGCCATGCTGGAGAAGTCGCGCAGCCTAAGGCCACAGTGGACAGGAGAGGGCAGTCGGATGAGCTGGCTTCCGTTGCGTCCTACACCTGAGGGACCCTTCGTGTCCCATGGATATAGGAGTTAGTGCCTTGCGTTGTCCATTATGAACAAATGGGGGGCACCCACCCACCCCCCCCCCCCCCCGCGTGGCTTGACAGGTCGTGCAACATGGCCGGCCAGGCGCCGTGGCCCGCCAGCAGCGGTCAGCCGGCCAGGCCACACATCCAACCATCGGGCCACAAGGCCAGCCGGGCTTGGCCAGACCACTGTATGGTTGGGCGTCCTTTGGGTTTGGTTAGACCCACAGACCAGGTCGGACCCCAGTACGGACCTGGTTCTGGTCGGGCCGGGTCAGTCCAACATGATTGGACAAGACCCAAACCCATCAGATCTGATTACACCTTATCACCCATAACTCAAGCTACGTTAGTCTGATCAACGAACCGTCTATGGCGACTGAAATAGTGGAACGAGATGATTCCATTAGCATATCTCACTTGAGTTTTGGAAACTATTGATGTACGTTCGGGTTGGTTTGAACCTAAAAACCAATCGGCCCCCTAGGACGGAAGAGCCAATAACTTATTGAGCGTGCGTCCGATTGACATGTCGCCTATTGAATTGAGACCCCAATCACATGGCGTACCATTGAGATACATCCACGTGTGTATTCCTGAAATTTGGAGTATCGACTAGTAGAATGTGGAGCAGATCCTCTTGGAGACGAGCGTACAAAGAGCAGAGAGCTAGTAGATGACAGACCTGACGACTACATGACCGATTCGACTCAGAATGATTCGACTAGCCCAGTGGGGAGATCCTAGTAGTTGGCGGGAGACCCATGGAAAAGGAGCGCCCAGTACTTGGCGACAGACCCGCAGTACTCGACAGGAGGAGTACCTATGCAGGATATTGGGGGGAGCACCCGGTATTTGGCGATAAATCCACAGTGGACAGAGCGCCTTGTAGTTGGAAATATACCTGTATTACTCGATAAGATGAGTACCTCATTAGTACTTGGATAGTGAGAAGCACCTTGGTGTGACGATAGCTCCACTTTACTCGACAGAGGAGTTATCTAGTAGTTGTGGTTTCGATAATGAATATCATGGTTTGAGCTGAGTCAATGACCTTTGTGTTTTCCTCATGATTGAGATGGTTTAATTGATAACTTAGGTATATGTATGGTCATATACCTAGGTAATGGTTATCTGTTGATTTCATTCATTTTGGTTTATCCTTGTCATATTTTTTGAGACCTTGAGGGTCTCTGGGTCCCTACTAAGTATCGTTATACTCACCCCTCCACGGGATATTCCATCACCTCCTTGGGTTGGATGCAGACGACAGATAGCGCTGACAGAGTCTAAGAGAGCCAAGACTGGATGGTACCTCGAGGAGGACCTTACGATGTATCGGTACAAGGAGGAGTCTGATGTACATGGAGTGTTCTAGAGGCCATCTATTCCTACCCTTTTGATAGGAACCCCCGAGTAAGATCCAGGAGGTGCTTTCATCTTTCAACTGTCAGTCCACTTTTCATTTGTACTAGATTTCTATTGTATTTGTACTTTACAGTTGGGCTTGTATTCTGGCCCCCCTTTACTTTCAGTACACTTGTAATACAACTTTTACATAGTGTTTTCTTCCACTTGTACTCTGGTTGTGTTTTTTACAATTTATAAAGACAATGCCTTCTTAGTTTTATGGAATTATGCCTTTGGTGCTAGTCACCAGCCGCTAGCCTATGGAAGGTGGGCTTGGGGTAGTCACAATACTGGCCCCAAGGGACGGTTCATGACAAATTGGTATCATAGGGAGGTTGGTTATAACACAGAACATATGAATATGATTATTATTTCTGTGAAGAAATAGTGTTAAGGGTACTAATTGTGGTTTTTAGTTCAGGGAGTCCTGTGTTGGTGCAGACATCCAATTTTTCCAGACACTAGGACTGTGACATCTGATTTCTGACTCAGTGCACGAAAACACTGATTGTATGTTTTTTTTAAAGAAAATTTTTAAGACAGCTCAACATGGTCAGCTCCCAAGGTATAGTCTTTTGACCAGGTCGTATCTATTTCTTTTAGGATTCCTCCCCATGAACGACCATCTAGAGCCTCGAGAGTCATATGTACTGACATATCACCAAGCGTCGAGGCCTCGGTACAAGGCCCTCTTCCATTTTAGGCACCAGCGATACTACTCCCCATTGTGCCACCAATGCCAGTAGCCCCAGTAGTAGAGAGTGAATGCTGCTTGAGCACACTGCATGAGTTCTAGCCCAAGAGGCCAACCAGGTTATGGGGAGAGATGGACCCGCAGGCGACTGAGGATTGGTGGGAGGATATGGTCCGAGTTTTCATACTGGTAGGGACACCAGTCGAATTCAGGGTGATCCTTGGTCCTAGACTCTTTCAGGCAGTAGCTGGAAGATGGTGGAGCCTGATGCTCCAGATGCATGATGAGGCATCACTTCAATGGGTAGACATTGAGAGCCTGTTCGGGGTGGATTATGTACCATACACCCTTCGAGATGTGCGGATACATGAGCTACTTCATCTACAGTAGGGAAACAAGAGTGTACCTCATTACTCAGTGAGGTTCACTAACCTATCACTCTACTCCACTGATATGGTACATGGCCTGCTCTTCAGGGACCGGACTTTCGAGCAGGGACCTAGGCGAGAGATCATAGCTTCAGTTATCTCCCACAACATCCCGACACAGACGGGGGTTTTGGAGATATCCCTTCTAGTAGAGACTTTTCTTGCTGAGAAGTCTCCATTAGCGAGACCCACCTCTAGCCAACATGCAGCGGAGTCTTCTCCAGCCGTCAGTAGACAGATGACATAGATATCCAAGAGGAAAGACCCATAGGTGGTCAAATGCAAGACTCGTGATCCGTTGTGTGGGACACCCTGAGTAGAGACAGAGCCAGAAATGCCAGGAGGAGAGAGTGTTACTCATGCGGTGGGCTTGGTCATGTGGCTCGTGACTGTCCGACCCACCACTCTGATGATCAAATGATAGTTGAGTGACCACCCAGGAAAGTGATGAGGTTCGACGAGGCGGTCCACAGGGTGCAGGCAGACATGGCTGAGGTTCTGGTTGAGCAGCTGGTGGCGGTCGACGTTATGAGGTGCTACCGCCACCACCACCAGGAGGACCACCCCGACTATAGGGAGCTAGAAGACAGGGGAGAGCTCAGCTTTAGGATGCTGAAGCATAGTACCATGGGGATCCATATATGATATGAGGTACTATCTATGTCTATTTTACCATATCTGTAGTTCTATTAGACACTGGTTCCAGTCACTCTTTCATTTCCACTTCCCTCGTTCAGAGCTCGGAGATTCTGATGGAGTCGTTGGCTCGATCCTTATGGCTAGAGACTCCTATGGGAGTAGACTCGATGATTATGCACTGGTTCCGGCAGTGTGAGATTACTCTAGGAGGCGAGAGATTCGGCTGGGATCTCCTTGTAGTAGCATCGAGGCCTTACGATGTCATCTTGGGTATGGAATGGTTATATATACTCCATGCTTAGATGGACTGTATTATGCGCAAAGTGCGGTGTGTCCACATGGATGGGATTAGGTTTACCAACACCGATGATAAGGGAACATTTACAGAAAGGGACGAACTTAATCGGAGGAGGGTGCAGTAGATCACTCACATGTTTTCTTTCCTTACCCTCGGAGCAGTTGATGTGGAGAGTCTCACATATCCTGTAGTGGTGGACCAGTACACAGATGTTTTCCCTAACGATGTTCCTGGACTAACTCTTTATAGAGAGGTGGACTTATACATGGACCTGTACACTGGGAAATCACTGATATCTACTCTATCATATCAGATGGATCCCGCCAATCTTCGTGAGCTACGATTACATTTGGAGGACTTGCAGGGGAAGGGATTCATTCAGCCTAGTGTTTCTCCCTGGGCTGCCCCAATTCTGTTAGAGATGAAGGCATATGGGAGCATTACGCTGTGTGTTGATAATTTTCGGATGAACCAGGTGATCGTGAAGATCATTTACCCACTCCCAAGTATTTATGACTTCATTGATCAACTAAATATAGCACGATGGTTCTCGAAGATATACCTCAGATCAGGCTTCCACCAGCTCATATTTTGGGATGAGGATGTGTAGAAGATGACCTTAAGGGGTCGATACGACCACTATGAGTTCATTTTTATGCACTATGGCATAACCAACTCTCCATAATCATTAATGTGTATCATGAATTGGATCTTCTAGCCTTACCTTGGCCACTTTGTCGTGGTCTTCATCGACGACATTTTTATCTACTCAACTATTGAGGAGGAGCATGCCTACCATTTGCAGGTAGTACTGGACACACTCTGAGAGCACCAGCTTTATGGTAAGCTCTCGAAGTGATAATTTTGGATTAAAGCGGTTCAATTCATGGGACACGTCATCTCGGAGGATGCAGTTGTAGAGGATCCAGTTATGATTAAAGAGGTACTTTCTTGGGAGCCTCCCAGAAGTGTGACGGAGGTATAGAGTTTCCTGGGCTTGGCAGGATACTTTCGGAGATTCGTTCCAGGCTTTTCCAGAGTTGGAGAACCACTATCAACCTTGACAAAGAAGGGGAAAACAATTATCTGGTTGGAGAGATTCCAGTAGAGCATTCAGAAGCTGAGGAAGAGGCTGACTAGTGCTCCCATATTGAGGTTTATAGAGGAATGTGTAGGGTACGTAGTCTAATGTGATGCATCAAGGACTGGACTCAGGTGTTTCCTGATGTACGAGAAATCAGTTATTGCATATGGTTCTTGGTAGTTGATACAATGTGAGAAGATCTATGCTACCCATGACCTAGAGTTAGCAGTAGTGTATTTCTCCTTGAAGATGTGGTGACAATATCTGATGGGAGAACGTTGTACCGTGTACTCTAATCACAAGTGTCTCGGGTATATCTTGTCTCAGAAGGAAATGAACCTGAGATAGTGGTGATGGCATGAGTTCCTACAGGACTATGAAATCGAGATAGTCTATACTCCCGGGAAGGGGAACATTTTTGTGGATCCACTCAGCAGGTGGTCTGGTATACAGCTAATAGGAGAGGCGACCGAGCAGCTGACCACTATACAGATACCCTCTGTGGATATGGATGGAGCATCCTATCTAAAATCTCTTACAATCACTCCCCCACTTCTTTAGTGAGTTAGGGAGGCGCAACATGGGGACACTTACTGCGAGACGTGAATTGCTCAGATATCCATAGGGAAAGCACCTGATAGGGTTTTATGAAGGAGGGGAGCATGTCATCTTTTTCAGAGGACGTACCATGGCACCAGTTCCACTTCAAGAGGAAGTGTTGAGGGAGTTCCACACTTCCCCTCTAGTGGTACATCTAGGAGTGGCGAATATGTACCAAGACCATTGACGAAAACAATGGTGGCCAGGTATGAATAAGGCTATTGTAGATTTTGTCTCACGATGCCACACTTGTCAGCAAGCGAAGCCGGATCACTAGGTACCAGTAGGTTTGGTTCATCCCTTAGAGGTCCCAGAGTGGATGTGGGATGGGATATCCATGGACTTCGTGACGGTTCTTCCACGTACATTTAGGGGTCACGACGTGATTTGGGTGATCGTTTACCGACTCACCAATTCAACCCACATATTACCGATCAGAAAGTAGGGCCCACTAGGGAGCTTGGGACACCTTTAAATGCAAGAGATTGTGCGATTTCATGGATTACCTACTTCTATTTTCTCCAACCATGACACACGATTTCCATCCGAGCTATGGAAGGTGTTGTAGGAAGATTTTGGGATACAGCTTCGCTTAAGCACCGCCTTCCATCCTCATACGGATGGTCGGAACGAGAAAACCATACCGACCAACAGCCATTACTCATCCGATAAGGTTAGGACAAGTGTTAAGGAAATATGTTTTTATTATAATTTACATTTTATCTTGAATTACCCAAATTACCTTTAACCACTGTAAATAAAAGTCAAAAGTTAGTCTTTACCAAAAAATATTTTTTTCTTATTGAACCACATTTTACTCCTTTATATTAATCGTGTCTCTCAGATTTTCTAAATTCCACTCAGAGAAGTGGTAAAAATAAGTTTTATGTAAATTATCAAATTCTTCTAGGAGGTGGGTAAAGATGGTGAATAGTTCAATAAAATATTTATATATCTAAAATTATTATAAACTGATATCAATGAATTAAATTGAAATTATATAGGTAGTATGTATGTATTTTTACATAAAATAAAATAAAATAAAATATTTAATAATTTAAATAAAAATTTGGTTTTAAACTAGAACTTAGTATTTTTCATTTTTCATCAAAAATTAAAAGTTTTCAGAAAAATTCCAAAAATTTACCCTAAGATAATTTTGATATTCCGAATTAAATAATGAATTCTATTTTACCAAATTCAAAACATAAAAGTTTCATTTATTAATTTAAAATAAATTCATGCTATTAAAACCAAAAGGTGTATATTTAAGAAATAATTACAACCAAAAGTTTGACACTTATTTATGTCCAATTTCAAAGTGAAATTACTTACCGTGACCATGAATAGATTAAATGGTAAAAACATAATCTATTTAAACTTTCAAACCATTAAAATGTATTATTTAACAATATAAATTATATTTGATTTAAAAATATGTTTTCAGTTAAAATATAGTATTTTCACTATTCACCCAAATATGAATGTTATCAGAAAAACACGAAAACATTATTAAAACTAAATTCTTATATACTAATTCTAAAGTATATGTTTATTTTCTAAAATAGAATATTTAAAAGTTTCAAATATTGGATTGGAAAAGGATTTGCCATTAAAAGGCAGTAAAATTTCATTTTTTGAAAAATATTTCTATTATCTGAAAAAATGTATTTGTTCTTACATTATATCTACGAAACTCATAAAATAAAATTAAAATTATAAGGATTATATAAAGTTCAAAATTAAGTTACTTCAATTTATAAGCGCTTTTGAAAGGCTTGTTTGGTAAGTCATGGGGTGCTAGAACTCAGTGTTGCGTGTAGTGAAAGTTAATGAATTACTTTAAAGAAATAATGTGCTATGAAATATTGGGGTGTTACATTCTTCCCTCCTTCAATAAATTGCATCCTCTCAATTTGAAATTATTTTTTGAAAATAAAAGGTTGAAAATATAAAATACCTTTGTGAAAACCCACACATGAAATTATGTTAATAAAATTTAGTCTTAATAAGAGGAAAAGGGAAATTAAAGGGTCACCACCAAATTATGATCTCAATTAGAAGAAGATTGGTTGCAATTAGAGACATATAATTGGAGGAAAATGTAAATATGTATTGGTAGTTATTGAGGTCCCCAATCACAAACAAGTGTAAAATTGAGTGCCTGAAATCCATTAATCTATGATTTTATAAAGTACTATCGGTTCAACAAAACATATGGTTTTAGGATAAAACATCTTTGGTTTCAATATCCCTTCACTAAAGTATAAGAATTAATTTATTCATAAAATAAGAGAAGAAGAAAAATATATACTCTACAGGTAGAGTCCAATCCTTTAACTAATTTCTACCATAAACTCATCTTTCACTATAAAAGCTAATAGAACATAAAAATAATATTCTATTTATCCTATTCACATAGGGTTCCAAAAAAATAAATTTATAATTCATCTACCATGATTTTTTTTAAAAGACTACATTATTCAATCCAGGAAATCACGTGGGCTAGTGGTAGGTGATACACCCTTGTCGCCCTTCGGTTGTGGGTTCATGTCTCGCGGACTTTCCAGAAACGATCGGTTGTCGCCCCACCATTGGGTTGGCCTTTTATGGAATCCAAAAATAATCTCAAACTAGAATTATCCAAAATACTTCTGTCCAAACTCTAAGTTCAAAATTTATAAGGAAGGTAAACACAATGAAGATCCCTTTTTCCGCGTAATAACATGTGAACACTTTAATCATGTATTCTTTCAAAAAAAACTGCAACATCCTAAATTACCATAAAACATTATTGATTACATTCATTATCCCTTATTCCTTATAGAACACTGGATATACTCTTTCTCAAAAAAATGTTGTAAACTCCAACAATGATGGAATATCAAAATCATTAATCTCTTTCAAGGTAATAATTAATATACAATATAATTTATCCAATAATCATTCGCTCAACCATATATTTTCCAAAAATTTAACATGTTATTTAGTCACTTCTCTTGGTTCCACAAAATCTCAAGTCCTTAATGAAATAGTACTACAGTACAATATTTATATACTCCAAAATTATTATAATAAATACATTGGTTATACAACACTCAAATGACATAATTCTCTAATAACAACATAAGAACACTAATCATTCATCCTCATCTGTGGTAGTATCATAACTTTATTATTATCCAATAGCATCAATTGGGTAATACTATGATGATTTTTACATCGGTTTGCATAGTGTCCAAACTCTTTGTAGATGAATCATTATTCATTTGAATCCTTTTTCATACCCTTTCAGTCACGTACTTGGTCTCCTTTTTCTCAACACTTGCAAAAAAACTCAAATTCCCTTCAAGAAAGTTCTATGGTGTTTCTTTCCACAGTTATCACATACGGGAAAATTTTTCTTTTCCATCTTCCCTTTATCCATATTTCATTCTCCCATCCTTTTCTTCTCTTACTTCCCTTCAAAGCCATAGGACTTAGATAATTATTTTCTTAAATTATTAACACATTATACAATTTCTTCATATGTTGATAATACATGGGATAATATTTCACTTCTAAATGTTTTCATAATACTATGAAAGATATGATCCTTCTTACTCATTGGATCATAAGTATTGCTGGAGTTCACATTCCTTCTACTTGGTGCTATTTCTATACAATAGCATAAACTAGGTCAGTTTATTAATTGGAATGAATAATTCCAAACTTCTAAAATACCTAACTTAAATTGAATGGTTTATGGATATAATCCATATTCATAAATATGTTTCCATTGTGTAATTATATACTCATAAACCATTCATAATGATTTGTTAAGAAAATGAGAATTATCCTAAGCATATCCCTCTGGAGTGTTGTAACCAAGAGTGAAGCAAGGCCAGTTGTCGTGAACTAGTTACCATTCGAGTCTAGATCAAGGCGGTGATTTTAGGTTTTACCCCTAGGTAAATTTGTGCCAGAGCCTCCTCTACCTGCTCGTATCCGGAAAGAAATATATTTCCCAAAAAAATCACAAAATCTCTACAATACCAAACTTCTAGAAATTTCATCTATTTTATTCATCAAAGTGTATCTTAGGGCTATGTTCTCTAATCCAAGTTTATCTAAATATAGATTCCAAGGTTTGTACTAAACTTCATCTGATACCAACTGTAATGCCCCGACCCCAGTTACGTTGAGTCAGTGAATTATTATATAACATTGGCATGATCACAAAAGATCATGTCTTGAAAGTCCAATTAGTTTAGTAGCCTTGAAAACACTAGATACATTCATAAAATTTACATTACATCATAAAATGAAACCTACAACAACATAGTCTCCATAGTCCACACTAATATCCCCTTATACTATCCCGGTAGGTCATTCATAAAATACTTCTTCACATACTGGGAAAAATAAAACATAAAAAGGGGTTAGCTCAAATTCCCAGTAAGGATAAAAATATAGGGAAAACTTTAATAAATAAGAATAAACATTTAAGGCAATGTATAACTAAAACAAAATCCTTTTAAACATGAACTTAATCATAATATGGGACAAAGAAAATGAAATAATTCAATTTACTTATTCATATGGATATTCTACTAATCTAATAATCAAATGAAATATCATTAACCACTTTCATAATGATGGAATGCATAATGCCAGACTATCATAAACACATATTCAAGGCCTTGTGACAAGACACTAGTTTGTCTCATGGGACCTACTGATGCCTCTAGGAGATATAGCGGGCTCCATCCATCACTCATTAAGTCCAATGAATTACTCATATGAACAGGTTTAAACATAACATAAACATTCGTATTAAAACTATCATACGAAATTACGATACTTTCTCCATAAACCATGAATGGTATAAAAATAACACATCCATAGTCAAACATATCACAAAACATTCAATACAATATGGAAGTTTCGTATCATAATAAATCAAGTTCAAATAAGCTTAAAATCCATAAAATTATGTCGATATAGATGAAATCAAAACTATTTGATAAAAATGTCTCTTTCTTTGAAATCATTTAGAAGTCACACATTTATTAAGGAAGTAATTTAAAATAGATTTTTGAATCAAAGTGTCACATACAACTTTGAAACTATTGAAAATAAATATCATTTCAAAACATTCAGGTCCATATAAATAAATCCATCAAATCATTTTTAAAACATGGACATTAATTAAAAAGACTTATAATGATAAATAATTAAAACATTTAAAATTCTGATCTTGATAAAGACTACATTTCACAAAATTCTTAATATATTCATTTTTAAATCATTTAAAAGTCACGTAATTATAAAATAAAATACATACATTCAAAATAATTTTATAATCATGTAATGGAATATTCGACAAGTTTACAATGGTAGAAAATATCTGCACCCGCCGTATAAGTTAGAAAAGTATTCTTACCTTAAATTTGTAAAAAATTTCTAAAAGTAACTTGTTTGGAAAACGACGGAAAGATTCCTTTCAAAACACATAAGGGTATAAATGAATTTAACCCATTTTATAGTAAATATTAAAAATGTTTTGAAATATATTTTTATGAAACATGGATGTGGACGATAAAGATTTCCTAGTAGATAATTACATATAAACAACCTTGGATAATAAAGAGATTGTATAATTAAACCTTTAACATTTTGGTAACATGAGAAACATACACCCCATGAAAGAGGAACCATACAATGAATATGTAAATACACATAATTTAATTTTTATTAAATAAATAATGGAATTATGGGTAGTACGTACACCAAAGAAAAGGAAATAGTTGCAATATAACACCAATCTCATGGGAATAAGGAGTGAAATGAAAACCCCTTACCTTGTCCTTTTCCTTGGTTGAGGGTAGTTTAACATCCTGTATAATGGTGAAATAATTTTTATTAAAGTATAAAATAATCATATACTTTAATATGATATCACATATGATCTTTTATCATTTCATTGTTAATAATATCTTAGTATTATCGTCATTTTGGTTGTTAACTTAATTGTTTTATTTTATATGTTTTGTCACATTAGTCATGTTTGTTATAGAGAGCCTATATCTTAACAATTTCTAGAACTATATCAAGTCCTTAAAATTTATTTTTTATAATAACATGATAATTACACTTGAATGGATACGATGGGGAATGAATCTCATCGCGTTCGTGGAGACGATCGTCCGTATGTACGCACGGACGCTACTTCCATTTCATTTTTCATTTTAAAAGGAATCAAAACCAAATGATACATAGGTATATTATTATTCTATTAGAATATAATATCTTATATGTGTTACTTATGTTCATTAACACCATCCATTATACGTTCCATGTATGGTATAAACGAGTCATATCACTTTGTGGGGGCGGTAGTCTGCACTTGCTCAAATGAAATTATAGTGTATATATACAACCTGAAACAAATAATGGTACGCTATAAAATGGAATTACAGAAGCTTATATATAAAATAAATATCATTAATTTCATTAATATCATATTTAATTATAGTTCCATCATAATGGCCACCATGAGAGGTTGTAGGAGATAATTGATCAATCATCCTTTCGTGAGGTGTTTGGTTTCCATCCACAAAAACATCTTGTTCTTCACCCATTAGATGGAGGTGTGTGTAACTGTAGTTCTAATATGAATCATAAAAATATCCAAGAATATTTAGGATACTAGTTTTATTAGAAAATAAAAGAATAATAATAGTTTAGTGGTGGGGGAAGTAAAATAAAAGAAAAGAAGCTAAGATAAATTGTTACCTTTAATTTGGGTAATTCTCTCTATATTCAACCAAAAAGGACTCTTGAAGTGCCTTCTTACTAAGATAAAAATTCTAGGAGGAGGAGATAGATGTAGGCAGATTAATTGGGCAGAGGTTTGATGAGGAAAAAGGCTTGATAGGTGTGAGTAATTGGATAGAAGTGGTGTCCCTTTTATAAGGGGGGGAGGGGATCTTTAGAAAAAACATAAAGTATTATTTTATGATAAATTCATATTCAGTTTATAATGGCTCCAAAATAGATTATATAAAATCTAAGGTGGGGATGGGTCGAAAGACACTAAACCAATAGGTTTTATACATGTTTGGGTCACTATTTTACCAATATCATTTAGATTTAACTCTTAGTTAAATAGTTTGACATTTACCATATCTCATTGAATTTTTATATTATATGGTTAATAATTTTAAAATAAACTACAAAGTGAACCCCGAGTGGTTCATTAATGACATAAATATCATTATATTAGTCCTTTGACTGATCCTTAGATTTTTAGGAATAATATATCAATTAATAATATAATATTTGTTTTAAAAACTCTTTTATCTCAGTTTTGACACTATTTTATAATTTATTTCTGTTTAAGTCTTAATAACATAATTAATTCGATAAAAAATTATTTAGTCAATCCTAATCTGACATATTATCCAATAAAATTCTTGTAATTCAATAAAAGTATCAAATTATATTTATTTGGGTATTTATAATATCAATTATTTTAATATTTTATTAATAAGGTAATTACTGCATCATCATTATGTCATAAATAAATTACATTATTTGATGTCTAAAAATTATAAAAAAAATACCATGAAGTAGTAAATCTATTTTTCTTTCTAATTAATATTTATAGTCGAAAATGTAACTTATATAACCCCATGTAAAAATTAATTTACTAAAAGATATTTGTTTGTGTCATTTTTGTCTTTACTTTAAATTAATTAATCTAAAGAGTCATTATCACTCTCAAGTGGCTCCGTGGGGTCTCAAAATTTACCCAAGTATTGCCATGGTCGTCCATAACTCATCCAATTAGTTTAGGACATGTTTTATGTTAATTTTGAATTATTATAATATACTTTTTATCTTGAATTACCCTATTTATCTTTAACCGTGGTAAATAAAAGTCAAAGGTTACTAATCACCAAAAATTATTTTTATTTTATTGAACCACATTTGACTCCTTGATATTAACTATGCCTCTCGGATTTTTGAAATTTCACTTACAGATGTGGTAAAAATATGTTTTATGTGAATTTGAAAATTCTCGTAGGAGGTGGGTAAAAGACGGTGAAAAGTTCAATAAAATTTTAATATATCTAAAATTATTATAAACTGACACCAATGAATTACATTGAACCTATATATTTAGTATGTATCTATTTTGACATAAAATAAAATAAATAAAATAAATTATTATTTAAATAAAAATTCGGTTATAAACTATAACTCACTGTTTTTCACTATTTATCAAAAATAAAATGTTTTCTGAAAAATATCAAAAATCTACCCGAAGCCAATTTTGATATTACAAATTCAATAATGAAGTCTATTTTACCAAATTAAAAATAATAAAAGTTTCATTTATTAATTTAAAATTAATTCCCGCTGTTAAAACCAAAAGGTGTATTTTTAAGAAATAATAACAACCAAAAGTTTGACACTTGTTTATGTCCAATTTCAATGTGAAATTACTTACAATAACCATCATTGGATTAAATGGTAAAAGTATAATATATTTATACATCCAAACTATTAAAATTTATAAATTATCAATATAAATAATTTTGATTTAAAATGTTTTTTTATGTTAAAATATAGTATTTTTCACTATTCACGCAAATATGAAAGTTATCAAAAAAACACCAAAAATTTATTGAAACTAAATTATTATGTCCCGATTATAAAGAAGAAGTTTATTTAGTCAAATTGAATATATAAAATTTTCAAATATTGGATTTAAAAAGGCTTTGCAAATAAAATGCTGTAAAATTGAATTTTTTGAAAAATACTTCTTTTTTCTGAAAAAAAATGTATTTGTTCTTACATTATGTCTCAAAAACTCATAATATGGACTCTAAAAATATAAGGATTATATAATGTTAAATATTCTGTTAATACTATTCATACCCGCTTTTGAACGGCTTGTTTGGCAAGTCATGGTGCGCTAAAACTCAGTATTGCGTGTAGTTCATGTTATTGAATTACTTTGATGAAATAACGTACTATGAAATATTGGGGTGTTACATTATTCCCTCCTTTAATAAATTACGTCTTCAAAATTTTTAATTATTTTATGAAAATAAAAGGTTGAAAATATAAAATATCTTTGGGAAAAACCCACATCGAAAATTAGGTTAACAACAATTAGTCTTAATAAGAGTAAAAGAGAAATGAAAGGGTCACCACCAAATTATGATCTCGATTAGGAGAAAGTTAGGGGAAATTGGAGATGTATAATTTGAGGGAAAACGTAAATATTTATTGTTAGGTATTGAGGACATAAATAAAAAATAATTCTAAAATTGAGAGCCTTAAATTCATCAATCTATGATGATTTAAAATACCATCGGTTCAACAAAACATATGGTATTAGGATAACCAATTTTTGGTTTTAAGATCCCTTCACTAAAGTATAATAATTAATTTCTTCATAGAATAAGAGAAGAGGAAAAATATATACATGACAATTAGATTCCCATGCTTTAACTAACTTCTACCATAAACTCATCTATCCCTCTAAAATATAATAGAACATAAAAATAATATTCTATTTAACCTATTCGCATAGAGTTAAAAAAATGTAAATTTATAATTCATCTACTAGATTTTTTTTTTAAAAAGACTACATTATTCAATCCAGGACATCACGTGGGACAGTGGTAGTTGATACATCCTTGTGGCCCTTCGGTTGCTGGTTCAAGTCTCGTGGCCTTGCCAGACACGATGGGTTTCCTCCCATCCTCCGGGTTGTCCTTTTATGGAAATCCAAAAATAATCTCAAAATAGAATTATCCAAAATACTTCTGTCCAAACTCACAATACAAAATTTATAAGGAAGGTAAAAACAATGAATATCCAAAAATGTTATAAACTCCAACAATGATGGAATATAAAAATCATCAATTAGTTTCATGGTAATCAATAATATCAAATATAATTTATCCAAACAAATCATGTATTATATCAAAATAACTACCTCGGTATCAGAACCATATTATGGTTTATCTTTCTCTCAACCATATATTTTCCAATAATTTAACCTTCTATTGAGTCACTTTTCTTGTTTCCACACAATCTCAAGTGCTTAATGAAATATTACTACAGTATAATCATTATATACTCCATAATTATTATAATCAGTACACTGTTGATACAACACTCAAATGGCATAATTCTATAATAAAAACATAATAACTCTAATCATTCCTCCTCATCTGTGGTAGTATCGTAATATGATTATTATCTAATAGCATCACTTGGGGAATACTCTGATGATTTGGACATCAGTTCACATAGTGTTCCATCTCCTTGTAGATGAAACATTGTTCATTTGAAACCTTTTTCTTACTCTTGCAGTCACGTACTTGGTGTCATTTTTTTCCACACTTATAACAAACTCACATTCCCTTCAGTAATGTTCCCGGGTGTTTCTTTCTATAGTTATGACATATGGAAAAATTATTCATTTCCCTCTTCCCTTAATTTTTCGTTCTCTCTTCCAACGATTTCTTCTCTTTCATCCTTTCAAAGCCATAGGACTCAGAGAATTCATTTCTTAACTAATTAACACATGATGTTATTTCTTCATATGTTGAGAATACATGGGAGACTATTTCCCTTATAAATGTTGGCTTAATATTGTGAATGATATGATCATTATTACTCTTTGGATCATACGTATTTCTAGAGTTCACATTCCTGCTATTGGGCACCATTTCTATACAATAGCATAAACTAGGTCAGTATATGAATTGCAATGAATAATTCCAAACATGTAAAATAACTAACGTAAATTGAATGGTTTATGGATATAATCCATAATCATAAAGATTTTATCATTGTGGAATTATATACTCATAAACCATTCATAATTATTTGTAATGAAAATGAGAATTATCCTAATCATATCCCTCGGGAGTGTCCTAACCATGAGTGCAGCAAGGCCCGTTGTCATGCACTAGTTCTCGTTCGAGTCTAGCTCAAAGCGGTGTTTTCGGGTTTTACCCCTAGGTACATCTGTGCTAGAGCCACCACTACCTGCTCGTATCCAGACAGAGATGTATTGCTTTGTAAACTAACAAAATCTATACAATACCAACATTCTAGGAAGTTCTTCTACACTATTCCTCAAAGTCTACCATAGGGATATGTTCTCTAATAAATGTTTATCTAAATCTAGCATCCAAGTTTTTTACGAAACTTCCTCTGATACTAACTATAACACCTCGACCCCAGTTACCCAGAGTCAGTGCATTATTACATAACATTGGAATTATAAAAAAAGATCATTTTTCGAAAGAACGATTAGATTAGTAGCCTTCGAATCACTAGATACATTAATAAATTTTCTATTACTTCATAAAATGAAAACTACAACAATATATTCTCCATAGTCCACACTCATATCCCCTTATACTATCCCTGTAGGTCATTCATAAAATGCTTCTTCACATCCTAGGGAAAATATAACATATTAAGGGGTGAGCTCAAATGCCCAGTAAGGATATCAATATAGCGAAATCATTCATAAATAAGAATAAACATTTAAGGCAATGTATAACTAAAACAAAAGCCTTTTAAACATGATCTTCATCATAATATGGCACAAATAAAATTAAATAATTCCATTTACTTATTCACATGGATATTATACTAGTCGAATAATCACATGAAATAACAATAACCACTTTTATAATGATGGAATGCATAATTCTATACTATCATAACCACAAAGTCAAGCCCTTGTACCATGACTAAAAATAAGATTCTGTCAAGACCTTGTGCCAAGAAACTAGTTTGTCTAATAAGACCAACTAATGCATCAAGGAGCTATAGCGAGCTCCACCCATCACTTATTAAGTCAAATGCATTCCTCATATGAACATGTTTAAACATAACATAAACATTCGTATAAAAACTAACATATGAAATGTCAATACATTCTCCGTAAACCATGAATGGAATAAAAATAAGACATCTATAGTCAAACATATCACAAAACCTTAAATACAATATGGATGTTTTGTATCATAATAAATAAACTTCAAATAAGTATAAAATCCATCAACGGATGTTTACATAGATACAATCAAAACTATTTGGTAGAGATATCTATTTTTTTGAAATCATTTAGAAGTCACACATTTATTAAGGAAGTAATTTAAAAGATATTTTTGTATCAAGGTGTCCCATACCACATTGAAACTTTTGAAAAGAAATATCATTTCAAAACATTCATGTCCATATAAATAAATCATTAAATTCATTTTGAAAACATGGACATTAATTAAAATTATTTAGAAAGATAAATCATTAAAACATTAAAAATTCTGATCTTGATAATGAGTACCTTTCACAAATTTTTAAAATATTCATATTGAAATCATTTAAAAGTCACATAATTATAAAACAAAAAATTTAAATTAAAAATATTCTTATAATCTTGTAAGGGAAGCTTCAACAAGTTTATAACGGTAGAAAATATCTGCACCCTCCGTATAAGTTAAAAAACATACTTACCTTAAATTGTCGGAAAGGTCAAAAAGTACCTTGTTTGGAAAATGATGGAAAGATTACATTCTAAACACATAAGGGTATAAAGGAATTTAACCCATTTTATTGTAAATAGTAAAAATGTTTTGAAATATATTTGTAAGAAACATGGATGTGGATGAAAAAAATTTCCCAATAGATAATTACGTATAGACATCCTCGGAAAATAGAGAGATTGTAGAATTAAACCCTTACTAATTTGGTAACACGAAAACCATACACCCCATGAAAGAGGTATCATTAAATTAATTTGTAAATACACATAAATTAAATTTTATTACACAAACAATACAATTATGGGCAGTACATACACCACACAAAAGATAGTAGTGGCAATATGACCCAAATCTCACGAGAATAAAGAGTGAGATGAAAACCCCTTAACTTGTAATTTTCCTTGGTTTATGGTAGTTTTTCCTCCTGTATAATGGTTAAATAATTTTTATTAAATTATAAAAAAATCATATACATTAATATGATATCATATATGATCTTTTAACATTTCTTTGTTAATAATATCTTTGTATTATCGTCGTTTCAGGTGTTAACTTAATCGTTTTATTTTATGTGTTTTGTTACATAAGTCATGTTTGTTATGGATAAGTTTTTTGTAATTCAAATCTAGAACGATATCAAGTCCTTAAAAATTATTTTTAATCATAAAATGTAAATTATAATTGAATGGATATGATGGGGAATGAATCTCATCACGTTCGTGGAGACGGTAGTCCGTACGTACACAAGAACACAACATCCATTTCATTTTTCATTTTAAAAGAAATAAAAACCAAATGATACACATTTATATTATTATTCAAGTATAATATAATATTTTATATGTGTTACTTATGTTCAAAAACACCATCCTTTATATGTTACATGTATTGTATGAACGATTCATATAACTTTTTGTGGGTGGTAGTCTGCATTTTCTCAAATGAAATTATCGTGTATATATACAACATGAAACAAATAATTGTATGCTATAAAATGGAATTACAGAAGCTTAAATATTAAATAAAAATCATTAATATCATATTTAATTATATTTCCATCATAATGGCCACCATGAGAGGTGGTAGGAGATAATTGAACAATCATCGTTTCGTGAGGCGTTTGGTTTCCATCTACAGAAACATTATGATATTCATCCATTAGATGGAGGTGTGTGTATGTGTAGTTTGAATACTTCTCAAAAAAGTATTCTATTATATTTCGAATACTGTTTTTATTACAAAATAAAATAATAAGAAGAGTTTAGGGGTTGGAGAAGTAAAACAAAAGAAAAGAAGCTAAGAGAAATCGTTACCTTTAATTTGGGTAACTCCCTTTGGTTTGAACCAAAAAGGACTCCTGACGTGCCTTATGCCTATGTTAAGGCTTATAAGAGGAGGGGAGGATGTATGGAGATTAATTGGGCAGAGGTTGGAAGATCCAAAAGTCTTGAGAGGTGTGAGTAATCTGTTAGAAGTGTTGTCCCTTTTATAAGGGGGAGGAGGGTCAATTTAGGAAAAACATAATGTATTATTTTATGATACATTAATATTCAGTTTATAATGGCTCCAAACTTGATTATTTGAAGTTTAAGGATGGTAGGGGTAGAAAAAAACTTAACCAATAGGTTTTAGACAGGTTTGGGTCACTATTTTACCCATATCTTTTAGATTTTACTCTTAGTTAAATAGTTTGACATTTACCATATCTCTTTGTATTTTTATATTATATGGTTAATAAACATACTATAAACTGCCATGTGAACCCCAAGTTGTCCATTAATTTCATAAATATAATCATATAACTACTTTGGTGGAACAATATATTTTTAGGAATATTATATCAATTAATAATATAATATTGGTTTTAAAAACTACTTTATGTCAATTTTGACACTATTTAATAATTTATTTTTGTTAAAGTCTTAATAACTTTATTAATTCTAAAAAAATTTATTTAATAAATCCTAACATGTCTTATTAACCAATAAAATTTGTGTAATTCATTAAAATTATCAAATTATCTTTATTTCTGTATTTATAATAACAATTATTTTAATATTTCATTAATAATGCAATTACTGCATCATCATAATGTCATAAATAACATAATTTATTTGATGTCTAAAAATTATAAAACAAATACCATGATGTAGGAAATATTTTTATATTTTAATGAATATTTATAGTTAAATATATAACTTATATATCCCCATGTAAAAATTAATTTACTAAAAGATATTTGATTGTGTCATTTTTTTCTTTACTTGAAATTAATTAATCTAAAGAGTCATTATCACTCTAAAGTGGCTCCATGAGGTCCCAAATTCTACCCAAGGATTCCCATGGTCGTCAATGACACTTACAATAATGCTAGGACAATTTTTAAGGAAATTTTTTTTTATTATAATATACATTTTATCTCGAATTACCCTATTTACCTTTAACTGTGGTAAATAAAAGTCAAACGTTACTATTCATAAAAAATTATTTTTATTTTATTGTACCACATATTACTCCTTTATATTAACCATGTCTCTCAGATTTTCGAAATTCCACTCACAGAAGCTGTATAATTATGTTATATGTGAATTTGCAAATTATAGTAGGAGGTGGGTAAAAGACGCCAAAAAGTTCAATAAAATTTTAATATATCAAAAATTATTATAATATGACTCCAATTAATTACATTGAACTTATATAGGTAGTATGTATATATTTTTATATAAAATAAAATAAAATAATTATTTTATTAAAAATTCGGTATTAAACTATAACTTAGTGTTTTTCACTATTTATCAAAAATTAGAAGTTTTCAGAAAAATTAGGAAAATTACCCTAATCTAATTTTGATATTTTGAATTCAATAATGAATTCTATTTTACCAAATGAAAAAAATCAAAGTTTAATTTATTAATTTAAAATTAATTCCAACAGTTAATACCAAAAGGCGTATTTTTAAGAAATAATAACAACGAAAAGTTTGACACTTGTTCATGTAAAATTTCAAAGTGAAATTACTTACAATGACCATCATTGGATTAAATTGTAAAAATATAATCCATTTATACTTCCAAACCATTAAAATTTATAATTTAACAATATAAATTATTTTGATTTAAAAATTTGTTTTGAGTTAAAATATAGTATTTTTCACTATTCTCTCAAATATGAAAGTTATCAGAATAACACAAAAAATTTATTGAAACTAAATTCTTATGTCCCAATTCTAAAGAGGATGTTTATTTTGTCAAATTGAATATATAAAAGTTTCAAATATTGGATATAAAAAAGATTTTCCATTAAATGGTGGTAAAATTTCATTTTTTGAAAAATACTTATTTTATCTAAAAAATGTATTTGTTCTTACATTATGTCTAGGTAACACATAATATGGACTCTAATATTATAAGGACTACATAAAGTTAAAAATTCAGTTAATACTATTCATAACCACTTTTGAAAAGCTGGTTTGGTAAGTCATGCTGTGCTAGAACTTAGTGTTGTGTGTAGTGCATGTTATTGAATTACTTTTTTGAAATAACGTACTATGAAATATTTGGTTGTTACATTAGGTAAATGTATAGGCATATACCTATGTATTGGTTATCTGTTAATTTCATAATTTTTTTTATCCTTGTTGGATTTTATGTTACCTTGAGGGTCTCAGGGTCCCTACTGACTGTCGTTATACTCACCCATGCACGGTCTATGCCCGTACCCCATTGTCTTAGATGCAGATGACGGACAGCGCTGACAGAGGCTGTGAGCGCAAGGTCTAGACGGTACTCGGAGGAGGTCCTTACGACGTATGGGTACACGGTGGAGTCTGACGGACAAAGAGTGTTGTGGAGGCCATTTGTACCTACCCTTTAGGTAGGAACCCCAGAGAACGATCCAGGAGCGGCTTTCACCTTTCAACCGTTTTTCCCTTTTTCAGTTTTACTTGCATTCAGTTGTATTTTTACATTACAGTTGGGCATGTATTCTGGCACCCCTATACTTTCAGAACAATTATTATACAACTTTTACTAATTACTTTCTTCTGCTTGTACTTTGGTTGTGTGTTTTTACGATTTATAAAGGCAATGCCTTCCCAGTTTTTGGGAATTATGCCTTTGGTACTTGTCGTGAGCCCCTGGCCTATAGAAGGAGGGCTTGGGGTAGTCACGATACGTTCCCCGAGGGACGGTTTGTGACAGTCACTTCTGTTTGATACATTTCCAATTAATGAATGAAAATTTTCTTTATATAATTAATTACTAATCTTATTTTTCTACATTTCAATTCATCTTAACCTCACAAGGGTATCATGTAAAGACATTATTCTATTACATATGTCAGTAAAGTGTGTAAATATAGGTATAAAATAGTAATTTGGATAAATAAAAAATAATAGAAATATTTTATTCACACATCATATTCAACATCATAATATTTAATAGAGCCTTTTTTTAACTTCATGTAATTTCAGGATTTCAAAAGAAGTTATTCAAGAAGAAACAGAATGAAATTTATTTTTATATAAACTAAAAGGAATTAAATTCATGTATTTTCAATAAAACTATGATGTGGTAACATACTTGGGAGACCAATTTTCTTCTGATTCATTACATTGTGTTATACCATTCACATAAAATATTAAAATGGGATAATAAATACATTTTAGAAAATTATATGTGCATGTTTTTCTATAATTAAGGTCTGATCATTCAATTAAATCAGATAGCCCATTGTTATTCCATCAAGGGTACCATCAGGGTGAATGGAATAATCTATATATTGATTATATAATCATGAAATATATTTGAACATTAAACATAATATATTGATAAAAACGAATAAATGAAACTTTTAAAAGATTGTCTGATAAGAAATTTTTTTTATTTTTCTGAGTAATATGTCATCATGGGGTGTATAATGTTTTAAAAACATAATATTAATTGAGAGATGACATTTTTAAATATATTTATAAATTAAAATAATCAATTTATGAAGAAAATAAAATACAACAGTGGATGAATTTCAAAAAAAATGATGAGTGGAAACAATTTATAAATTAAGGTAGATATTTGATAAATTGTATTAATTTATTAAAAGAATATATTATTGATATGTTGAATTATTCTTGGATTAATTTAATAAAAGTTAATATCATGAAAATGATTTGTAAATTAAATATATTAAAATATATATAATTTAATAATGGAGTTCATAAATTTCTCAATTATGGACCCATATCTATCCTTAAAAAAATCATCAAGAGTTTATAAATTAACTAACCATTTATTTTATGATGTCCATGAAACCAAAAAAATATATTTTATTTTTTTTAATGAATGAAAAAAATTATTCACTTGCACTTGAATATAATAATGCATGAAATTGAGTGATATTGTGTTTCAATGGTAACCAGGAACCCAAAATTAAGTGTTAAAAAATATGGATTTATATGAATAAACCCATTGATGGACTCAATATCAATTAGCAAAATGATAGAAATGAAATTATGATAGATAATGATATGAATATAATATAAAAACCAAAGATTTTATAATCTAGAAAAATGGATTTTTTTTAGATAGAGACAACGAACTGAAATAAATAATCCCAGATATTGATCATAGTTGATTACTTAAAGAATTTTCACTCAACTGTTGGATTCCAATCCTACCGAGAGGCGCATTTAGACCTCTATATATACCTACATGATTCTAATGGTGTATATGATACATATAATCTAGGGTATTGTTATACATGGAAATAATGTCTATAATCTTTAAAGTATTTATTATGTTATCATGATTCCACAAGGGAGATATATTTTTTTACATGGCATTTGGTGGGTGTCTTATTGATTTCCAGGATATTATAGGTTCTAACTAGTTGTCATTGCACTCATCCGGGTACCTGATGAGATTATTTGAGGTAATAAATTTTATATAATCCAACATATATAGAAAACATTCTCCAGTAGGTAGCCAGTGGACTTCTAGTAGATAATGTTTTATTTTCCAATCCCACTAGCTTCCTTATGGGATTCTACCATCTGGTTAGTTCTATATCTGTGAGATGGTTTTTAAATTTTTCTTTTACACATTAAATTATGTCATTTTATTCCCCAATGAAATCCTTTATTCATAATGAAACATATATATTGAAATAAAATTAAATTTAATGGCTATATCTATAAAGTGTATGTTGGATCACCAATACACCTCTAAATGTTTAATATTTAATATGATGTACATCGTGTTCTTTTAAATAACTTCTTCATACATTCTCTATTAAATAATCCATCAATGCAAATGATAATTTTGGATCTTGAGTATCAGTTTTAACAATTTCATAATGAATTTTAATTATTATTAAAAGAACTTCTGAGACATGTGAATCATTCTTACACCACCCACACATATTCTAATGAACAATTTAGTCATTTATTTGGACATCCTCTCATAAACAAAGAGTTATTATACATTTTTTGTTTCCTGATTCCACTTTTAACATGATTTTTATAGCGTTTCATTCATTTGTCACATCGTTTACTATTGAGCATACCAAATAGTCTTGCATTACATTGATGATTAGTCAGCTATCTTGGATCATTTTTAATACATTTTAGGATTTACCTCTACTAAAACAGTCATTATTTTTTATTTAAATATATATATATTCATTTATATAAACTATAATCCATAAATACCATATTCTATCATGTTCATGAAATGTTTTAAGATATCACAACTTATTATAAAAAATGAAGATCATTATTTTCTATAAATAACTTTTATTAATCTTCCGGGGAATATTAAAATAAAGAAATATCATTAGTTTATTACGCAATGATAAATATCAATATATCATTTAATTTTTATACATAATAGATATAGTCTTATTTTTTAAATTTTTCTAATAAATTACTGGTTATATTGGAAATTCAGGCATCATCATTGTGACCAAATCTTTTGCAACTACAACGTAATCTATTGCGCTATAAATAAATGAATATATATATTGATACTCCAAGTCCTAATATTTTATATTATCACTAAATATATATTTTATTTTCATGAAAATATTCTTTGTGTTTAGTGGGAATCATCATTAAATCTATATATCATGAAAATTAGCATATGATGAATATAACATCATTATATTATTTGATATATCATTTAAAATATTTTAGTTATGAACCATATGAATAATACAGAAATTGGAACGGTTACATTCCATCGGACTTCTATAATGGTGTATTTATTATTTTCATAAAAATATATCCTAGACATGGATTAATATTCTATATTAATCATCTATTAAATTAATGTACTTCTAACTATTCATTAGTTTTATTGACCGATAACCTTTATTATGTATCTCTATTAACATGTAGATATCCTTCATATGTTCTATTTTTTCACCCCTATTGAATTATATATGTTGAATAACTCTTATGGTTTTTTAAATATAGTTTAGTTCCAATACAGTCGAATTTTTTTTATCTTATATCTTCCTATGTGATTTATTTCGTAGACAACCCCATTTCCATCTCTTATATATCTATACATGAAATATATGTTTCATCTATGAATATCATTACTTTATCCTCTCTTTCTAGTCTCAGTTGAAGAGTAATCTAGTAATTTCCTTGAACATTCATTAGTCGGCATGTCCATTTTCATGGAGATTTTTCATGATCTTTATTACTTCATATTCCCCATAAAATCTAATACCATTGGTTTTTAATGACTATTACTGATCTTCATTGATGTTATTCTATTTCAACTATTATTTAGACACCATCATTGATCAATTCCATCAATTAAATCATTTTTACACCTCCATGATCTATTTTTTCTCCACTTATATCTTTCCATATATCTGATATTTTCTGTAGATATTCATTTTCACTCATATATCATCATTATAATCATCATGTCCCTATTTATATAGATACTTATATATAATTACCTATTAATTAATATAATTGGTTTACTTATTTTAAATTTAATCTTTTTTACCATCAACCACTATGAATCTTTAATTCCAATTACACCATTTCCAATTATCTGAAACATGATTTGGACATGATTATTATATCATCCTTCTAAAAATAAATATAATTATGGGAATATTCCATAATTCACATAAAAATATCAACATATAGAATAATATAAATCCAAAATGGACTTTTTATTCTATATAAAAGGAAGATAATGACCAACCCTCATAATACAAGTGTTTTTTAGGTCACACCACATACATATGATTCAATTGAAATGTTATATGGCCAAAATATAGTCTTGATGGAAAAATAAATGTTGTAGCTTCACCAAACATGTGATAATACTATTTCTCAATCATCAAATAATAGTTATATTTTCAATGGTAGGGTAATTTATTATTTCTGAATATATTTTGGCCTAGTAACCCCCTTTGTATTCTTTATTTTATTTATTTTTAAATATATATTGTTATATATAATAAGATCTATGTTTCCAAATATTTCTCCCATGTAGTAGTATCCAGTAGATCTAAAATTTATTATTCATGTGTCATCATTACCAACATTTATATCTTTTATTATCTATAAAACCTCTATTTTCATAACCACCATTTTTGAAAGTTTATTATTTACACATGATCAACTAAATAAATAATATAATTTATTCAATAAATTAATTTATATATTTCTTCCTATTTCTGAATATTAATTTAAAATTTGTAACCTTATCAAATTCTATATGGGAACATATAACATTTTGTAGACTATATGGAATATTTTTCTTTGTGCATGTAGTGTATTTATCATGGAATTATTTTATAGACTTTATTTCTATTATTGGAGATATTTTAACACCATTACCCTCCTTATGAAATCTGAATACAGGGATTATTTTCCTATAAACCAATATGGACTCATCTTGTGTCACATTAAGATTTTATAATTTGGAAAATATCCTTTTACTCTTCATATAATGGTTTTTAATCTTAATATTATATGATATCTCCTTCCCCTCAGATAGAATACATATTTTATAAATCAACAAATCCTTCATATTGATATACCCCTGTAAAGAAAAATCTTGTTTGATGATGCTATTATCTTTAATCCTCAATTTAGAATCTGTGGAATTAGTTACATATTACTGTGTATGAATCATTTAATAGATTCATACATCATTTTGATTGAATTATGTATGATATTAAGAGATATATAAAACAATTCTATGAAGCCTATATTTATGGAAATCAAGTATCCCTATTTTTTTAGACCCACACACACATCAACTCTCTTTGATCAACATGATTTTATAAAAAAATTAATATATTTTTAATGTGTGTTATCATATACTACATGTATCTATGAATGGGAATGATAAAATTTATTAATGAATTTATGAATTCATTTATTCACGACCCGTCCTCGGGACCCATGCGGTGACTACCCCAATCCTACCTTCCATAGGCCAAGGGCTGGAGACTAGAACCAAAGGCGTAAATCCCAATAAAAAGGGAAGGCATTGCCTTTATGAATAAAAAAGACACCACAGAGTAAGCCCACATAAGTAAAAACTAAGTAAAAATGGGTACAAAAGTTAGTGCAGAAGAGTAAGTATGCCAGAATACAAACCCAACCTTAAAGTAAAGTACAACTGGAAAGAATGTACATCAACTGAAAATTAAAGCAGCAACGTCAAGTCGTCCACCGGAAATCCCACCTGAAGGGTGGGTACAGATAGTCTCCTCAGCTCCTCGGGTCCAACCGTCTGCTCCATGTACGTCCCGCCCAGTGGTCCACCTCCAGGTACAGTCTTGCTCCACAATCATCAACCACAATCAGTGCTGTCTTTCGTCTGCATCCAACACAATGTAGTGCAGTCATAGCCTGTGCAGGGGTGAGTATACGCTAGTCAGTAGGGACCCCGAGACCCTGAAGGTTTCCCAGAATCAACAATGGAGAATCCAAAAAGGAAAGATACAATAACGAAGTAACAACCAACACTACTTAGGTATATTCCCATACATATACCTAAGTCACCAATTCTAGTTCAGCTCCAACATCCGAGCCCAAGTACGATCTAGTACACACATGATAGCAAAACCAACCCACACAGGATAACACTACCCAATCCCCATAGCAAAGCAAGTCAATCATATCAAAGATAAAGATTGAAAGTCAAGACTCAGCTCAAACATGTATACTTATTCATAAGGTGATAGAGATGATCATATGTAACCACTGATTCATCTAAACCAGGACCCACGTAGGTTACTAGACCAGCTATGCTGTCGGACCCACGTAGGCTACAAGACGAGATACTCTGCCAGACCCACGTAGGATACAAGTACATAGTCAAATACTGTCGGACCCATGTAGGATAAAAGAACATTAGTACTACCGGACCCACGTAGGATAAATGAACAATAGTCATCGACATCGAACCAATGGAGGATTTTAGTACGGTCGACATCGCTGCCGAACCCACAGAGGATTTCAGTGCAGTCGTCGTTGCTGCCAAACCCACGGAGGATTTTAGTACATTCGTCCTCGTCGTCGCAGTTGAAGCCAGCTCTAGGTTTCCCACACACAACATACTTGATTCCGGGAGGGTCCGCTCCGCAATCCAAGGGGGGTCATTACATCAACTGACCGGTAGTCCAAAGTTGATGTATCCTAAAGATTCGTCTCGACAAAAAGAACTAAATATGACGGACAATGCATCAATCGGACGCCCGGTCTGAGAGTTATTGGCTTTTTCGTTCCAGGAGCCCGGTTGGTTTTTAAGTCAAAACCAACCCGACCGTACTCCAACTGCATCCAAACCCTGATCAGATTAATCCAAAAGTTCCGTCTCACTAAGAGGAATCCAACAAAGTCGACGACACATCAATCGGACATCCGAAACTCAAGTTATAAGTGTTTCCACTCCGAGGGCCTGGTTAGTTTCGTGTTCGAACCAACCTGGCTGTACCCAATGTTCTTCGAAACCTTGAGAGTAACATACCAAAATGATCATCTCAATCCAAGGATTTCATCACAATTAATGGTGCGTCGATCAGATGTCTTTAGCCCATGTTTCAGGCATTTAAACGAACTTGTCCGGTTTTAGGGGGTTTTGGTCCTGGACCGACCCGACCCAAGAACCCTTAGGTCGGCCCGAATGGGGAGACTCGACCCGGTTCCGGGTCTGGCCCATTAGGGCACGGCTCGGCCTGACCCTGCTGGCCCGGCCTGACGCTGGCACGGCCTGCCTGGGCAGCGGCTCGGACATTTGGCCGAGCCAGAAGCGGTGGGGGGAACCGCCCCCCTTGAATGAAGAAACGACCCTGATGAGGGGGGCCTGCCTCTTCGCCAGCCGGAGGTTACGACCCCCAGTCCTTCCGAAATGGCTGGCCCGGCTGGCTGACCAGTGCTGCCTCCCGGGGATCCCGCGGTCCCGCCCCTCTGAAGCACCGGTGGCTGGCGGTTCTGGCCGCCCCTCTTTGCACTGCTGCGGCTTCAAGTCGCGGCCTTGTCCGACAGGCGCGGCCCGATGACACCATGCCCCTCCGCCGTGGCCCTGATCCGGTCGTGCCCTCTTCAGCCTTAATGGCGCGGCGCGATGGTGCCCCTCTTCTTAGCCGCATTCCTCCTTGTTTCCACGCGGTTTCGTTGCACCGCGCTGCCTTTGTTCGTGCCGCATCATGTACTACATCAAAGGGGGAGGAGGGTCGGTCGTGTTCTTGCGGTCTGACCTCCTCCTGTTATAACGATAACAGGTGGCCCAAAATAATATAACATCAACAAGGAAAGAACAAATTTAATCCATTAAATTTGAACTCAAACCACTAACTTGATGAAGTCATCGAACGAGGTTCATCGTGGGAAAAGGACGTCGCGAAAGACGGCATCGCGGAAGACGTCATCGCGGAAGACAGCTCCATATACGTCGTCGGTGTTCACCCAAAGAAGGATGTGGCATGTTGTCGTTCTCTGATGAAGGCATCTCTTACCAGCTGCGAATTGGAGAGGAGACGACACAACTATTCCATTACAGTGATGGAGTTATTCATCGAAGACTCGGTGTTCTTCACGTTCTTCGACGAGGAAGAATATGTTTTTCAGAGCGCAAGAGTCCTCTCCTTGTTTCCACACAACGAATAAACCCCCAAAAAATTAATACATTCTCTTATTTTATTAACACACATGCATTCCAACATTAAATTTGAAATTTAAAAAGATATCATTAAATTAATTGAATTAATTGAAGAGCCTTTAACAGTCCATTAAATTTGGAGAGTTGACCTATCATTAAAAGGGGGTGTGGTTGTGTTACACAATTAAATGTACGAGGGAGGTTTTAAGGGTTTTGAAGAGGTGGGGATCATGTGGGCCCCACTTCACTAATATCATACCTAGTGGAGTTAGGATGTAGTGGGTCCCACTCCAACCTCCAATCATAGGTTATAAACTACATAAAATATAAAATAAAAATTGTGGCATAAATTTTTATTTCATTCTTTAGTTAAACCATTTATTTAATAACCTCACCCGAGAAAAAAAAAACTCCAGAAATGGTTTTCCTAAGTAATTACCGGTGCTACGATTCCATCAGTGCCCTCGGATTTCAATTCCGAGCACCGGTTCAAATGTTAGGAAAACCCGCTTGTTTTTTCACTGAACTTACCAGAGCTAAACATCAGAAATTGATTCGAAGCACACTGGGCCTCGAAATCAGGTGCCTTCAGAAACTGCATACTCGTAAAATCCAAAAGAAAATTAAGAGAAAATTTCCGTTGAAATTTACGGGTCTTTACATTACTCCCACGTCAGGGATTTACATCCCCGTAAAGATACATCACAAACTAGGGGAACAAATGAGGGTAATGAGAATGCATCTGATCTTCCCTCTCCCAGATGCTATTATGGAGGTTTTCGTGCTTCCACCTGATGCACACTAGAGGAATCGACCACCAACATAGGACCCGCTCCTGTCGATCCTTGATCTCCACAGGGACCTCCACCAAAGTCACCCCATCATTAATGTCTTGCTCCCCATGGTTGATGATATGAGTCGGGTCGTGCATGTACCTCCTCAGTTGAGATACGTGGAAGACATCGTGCACCCGGTGCAACTGAGGTGGTAGATCCAGGTGATAAGCCACCTCTCCTACCCTGCTGAGTACCTGTAATTGTCTGATGAAGTGCATATATTACTTTCTGCCCTGGCCAAATATTCGTAATCCACGTCGAGAGGAGACCCGTAAGAAGACGTGGTCACCATCGTTGAATTCTAGTGGTCTCTGCCTCCTGTCAGCATAAAACTTCTGTTGGATCTAAGATATCCTCATCCACTCCTGGATGACCTGGACCTTCTTTGTCGTGACCTGGACCATCTCTATTCCCACAAGTGCTGACTCACCAGGATCTGTCCAGCACAGAGTTGATCTACAAGGTCAGCCATACATTGCCTCGTATGGTGCCATCCCGGTGGTGGAGTGGTAGCTTTTTTGTATGCAAACTCCACCAAGGGTAGGTGGTCCTCCCAGTTTTGACCAAAATCGAGGACACATGCACGGAGCATATCCTCGAGAATCTGAATGGTCCTCTCAATCTGACCATATGTCTAAGGGTGAAAGGCGGTGCTTAGACGTAGCTGCATCCCGAATGCCTCTTGAAACCCCTTCCAAAGCCGGGAAGTAAAGAGAGAATCTCAATCAGAGACGATAGAAGATGGAATACCATGAATCCGTATGATCTCCTGATTGTAGAGGCGTCCCAAGCTCTCCACTGAGCCCTAATCTCGGATGGGTAATAAGTGGGGCGACTTGGTGAGTCAGTTGACAATCACCCAAATGGAGTCGTGACCTCTAGAAGTACGTGGTAGTCCAGTCATGTAATCCATAGATATCTCGTCCCACTTCCACTCCGGGACCTCCAAGGGTTGTACCAAGCCTGCTGGTACCTAGTGCTCTGCCTTCACCTGCTGGCAGGTGAGGCCTCGAGAAACAAACTCTGCTACAGCCTTCTTCATAACTGGCCACTAGTGTTGTCGTCTGAGATCCTGGTACAATTTCTCCACTCCTGGATGTACTGCTAAAAGGGATGTGTAAAACTCCCTCAGCACCTCCTCCTGCAATGCAACTGGTACAATGGTATGCCCTCGGAAAAGGACGACGTCCTCTCCTCCTATAGAGAATCCATCAGGTGCCTGTCCTGAGGATATCTATGCATGATGCATCTCACAGTCAATGTCCCCATGCTCTGCCTCTCTGACCCCCTGAATTAGTGGTGGATTAAATGTGAGTGACTAAAGAAGGGCTACTCCACCTCTATCCATGAAGGATATTTGAAAAGCGGCTAGCTGGTCCGTCACCTTCCAAGTATCTGAATGCCCATCTTCCTGCTAAGATCATCGGCTACTACATTTCCCTTTCCTGGATTATAGACTATATCAATGTCATAGTCCTAGAGGAACTCGAGCCATCGCCGCTGTCTCAGGTTCAGGTCCTTCTTCGAGAAGATGTACCTGAGACTCTGGTGGTAATTGTAGACTATAAAGCGCTCTTCCGTCAGATAGTGTCGCTACATCTTCAGAGCGAAGACCACTGCTGCTAACTCCAGGTCATGGGTATCATAGTTCTTCTCATTATGCCTCAACTATCCTGATCCATAAACTATCACTTCCCACTCCTGCATCAGGACACATCCGAGTCCGGTCCCTGATCCATCACAGTAGACTACGTACCCCACTCCCTCTTCTGGTAGCCTCAAGATAGGTGCACTGGTCAATATCTATCTCAGCTCCTCGAATCTCTACTGACATCTATCTGACCACATGAATGGTTTCCCATTCTTCGTCAAAGTTAATAGTGGTGTAACTACTCTAGAGAAGTCTGGCACACACCTCTGGTAGTATCCAGCTAGCCCCAAGAAACTTCGCATCTCAGTCACACTCCTAGGTGGCTCCCAAGCTAGCACTGCCTCGGTCTTCGTAGGATCCGCCGCAACTCCCGCCTTAGAGATGATGTGACCCAAGAAGTGGACCTCACATAACCATAACTGACACTTCGAGAGCTTACCATAAAGTTGGTGCTCTTGGAGTGTGTCCAGTATAACCCGCAAGTGGTAGGCGTGCTCCTCCTTAGTGGTCGAGTAAATGAAAATGTCATCAATGAAGACCAAGACAAATTGAACAAGGTAATGATGAAAGATCCTATTCATGAGACTCATGAACACTAATGGAGAATTGGTTATGCTGATAGGAATAACCAAGAACTCATAGTGGCCATACCGAAATCTGAAGGACGTCTACTGCCCGTCCTCGTCCCGAACTCTAAGCTGATGATATCCTGACATGAGGTCTATATTCGAGAACCGCTGTGCTCCCTTGAGCTGATCAAATAGGTCTTCAATCCTCGGTAGCAGATACATATTACTCACGGTCACCTGATTCAGGCGAAGATAATCGACTCACAGTCGCAAGCTTCTGTCCGCCTTCTTGGAAAACAAAATCGGGGAAGCCCAGAGTGAAACACTATATCAGATGAATCCATTTCCCTACAAGTCCTCCAGCTATACCTGTAGATCTCGAAGCTCAGTGGGAGCCATCCGATATGCTGTAGTGGATATCGGGGCTGTCCTGTGGTACATGTCAATATAAAATTCTACCTCTATGTGAGGATGTAGTCCTGGAACCTCATCAGGGAAAACGTCTGCATACTGATCCACCACTGCAGGAAAACAAAGACTCCACACATCAATTGCTCCTAGGATGAGGCTAGCCAACAGATGATTGATCGGATGTCCTCTACTCTGTGTGAGTCCATCCTGTGCTGATAAGGCTCCCTTCTCACCGGTGAAGGTGAACCTCCTCCCATCGGTGCGAAAACACCGCACCTTGCACCTAATACAGTTGATCTGAGCATGGACTGTAGATACCCAATCCATGCCCAAGATGATGTCGTAAGGCGTCGATGCCACTAAATGAAGATACCAGTCGAATCTCTCGCCTCCTAGAGTAAGCTCACACTTCCATCACCAGTGTGTAATCATCGAGTATACTCCCTTAGGAGTCTCTAGCCGTAAGGATCGAGCCAACGACTCTGTCGGAATCTCTGAGCTCCGAACAAGGGAAGAAGAAATAAAAGAATGACTCGCTCTTGTGTCTATAAGAACTGAATCAAGGGTGGAGTAGACACAGATAGTACCTCGAATCATCTCTGGCGCGCTGTAATAGTAGGCCTCCGCTGCCTGATGCTCAGCCTATCTCTGCCCGCCAGCTCCATGTGGTTGGGGTGGGCCTCCTGGTGGTGGTGGTGGTAAAGCCTCAAAGCGTCTCCCACCACCTGCTGCCCGGCCAGCTCCTCTGCCTCATCCACCTGCTCCCTGCGAACTGCCACGGTTGACCCTCTACCTTTTCATGGGTGGTCTCTCAATCATCTGTTGCTCCTCTGAACAGCATGTTGATCAGTCACGAGCCATGTGGCCCTGCCCACCTCATGTGTAGCATCATCTGCTCCTCGGAAGGATGGCTCTGTGCCGTGTGCCTTTCACCTCTGAGCCAGTGTCCTGAGGTCGTCCGCCTACTGGTCTGGTCCTCCTAGACCCCTGTGACATCCGTTGACTACCAGTTGTAGAAGACTCTGCTATGTGCCGCCCTGCGGTAATTCTCGCTGCTGGAGTAGGCTCAGCAAGAAAGCTCTCTATAAGAAGGGCTCGCTCTAGTAC
Organism: Viscum album; assembly: GCA_963277665.1. Taxonomy (NCBI): domain Eukaryota; kingdom Viridiplantae; phylum Streptophyta; class Magnoliopsida; order Santalales; family Viscaceae; genus Viscum; species Viscum album. The sequence continues at coordinate 1,975,030,035 of OY728127.1, forward strand.
TCATGCCTATGTCAGAATGATTAGGGAGACCATCGATGCTCTGATCTCATGCCTTAGTCCCTACTCAATGGTATGGGCCTGGAAGAATGGGTCTTGTACCATGTTTGTCGAATAGCGCGAGAGATCGGTAAATCTCACCGAGTACTGGCCAACCGTCATTATGCCATGCCGCAACTGTAGTAGCTCCTCTATGCGCACCGCACGGAGGGTGGTTAGGATGAACTCAAAGCTGAAGATGCTCTCAAAGTTCATCTAGAAATAGATGCCTCTTCATGCACCTTGAGTATCAAGCTCCACCATTTGTCTGTTGCCGCATGCAGGAGGCTTGCTGCAAGGATCACCATGAGGTCAGCTGGTGTCCCCACTAGCCTGAAAACTTGAACTACAGCCTCCATCCAATCCTCAGTGGCATGAGGGTCCATATCCCTGTGGAACCTAGGCGGCCTCTAACACTGGAACACATGCAGTGCACTAAGGCAATGTGCACTCTCAGTGGCTGGGGTTGGTGGAATCGGTGGCTCGACGGGTAGAGGTACCATCGGTGCCCCCACTGTAAAAGGGCACTGCACCGAGGCCTCGTCGCTCGGTGGGATGTCGTCTCGCACAATGCTCGGAACCCTAGCTGGCTGCCATCGTGGGGCCATCCTGAAAAGAAACAGGTGTTCCATGGTCAAAACAGTATACCTGGTGAGCTGACACAATGTAATGACAAAGAAAACTTTTCAAACACACATGAAATCAATGTTTTCGTGCACTGAGTCGGAAATCAGAAGTCAGGGTCCTAGTGTACGGATACGTCGGCCTCCACACCAACACTGGACTCCCTTGGACTGATAACCACACTCAATAACCTTAACACAATTACTTCATAGAGAAGAAAGATCAGAGTCCCAAGTTCTGCGATAGAACTGAACTCCTCTGATACCAATTTTTCAGGACCCGTCCTCGGGACCCGTGTCGTGACTACCACAAGCCCCCCTTCCATAGGCCAGGGGATGGTGACTAGAACCAATGGCGTAAATCCCGATTAAAAGGGAAGGTGATTCCTTATAAATGTTACAAACAACATAGAGTAGGCCAAAATAATTAAACACTATGTAAAACGGGGTACAAAAGTATGTGCGGAGGAGTAAGTGTGCCAGAATAGAAACCCAAACTGAAAGTAAAGTACTACTGGAAATAAAGTACTGCAACTGAAAAGTAAAGTAGCAATGTCAAGCCGTCCACCAGAAATCCCACCTGAAGGGTGGGTAAAGATAGTCTCCTCTGCTCCTTGGGTCCAACCGTCCACTCCGTGTACGTCATGCCCATTGGTCCACCTCCAGGTACCGTTTTTCTCTATAAGGCTCAACCACGATCAGCGTTGTCCGTCGTCTACATCCAACACAACGTAGTGCGGGCATAACCCATGCAAGGGTGAGTATACGCTACTCAGTAGGGACCCTGAGACCCTGATGGTCTCCCAGAATCCACAAAGCATAATCCACAAAGGAAAGATACAATCAAGAAGTAACAACCAAAACTATGTAGGTACAAGCCCATACATATACCCAAGTCACCAATTCCAGTTTGGATCCAACATCCAAGCCCAAGTTCGATCTACTCCACACAGGATAGCACAACCAACCCACAAATGATAACACAACCCAATCCACATAGGAAAGAAATTCATTCATATCGAAGATAAAGATTGAATGTCAAGACTCATCTCACACAGGTATACTTCCTTGTAAGGTGATAGAGATGATCAGATGTAACCACTATATCATCTAAGCTGGGACCCACATAGGATACTAGACCAGCTAAGCTGTCGAACCCACGTAGGATACAAGACAAGCTACTCTGTCGGACCCACGTAGGATACAAGTACAGAGCCAAGTACTGCCGGACCCACATAGGATACAAGAACAGTAGTAATGCCGGGCCCATGTAGGATACAAGAATAGTAGTCATCGTCGTCGAACCCATGGAGGATTTCAATACGGTCTTCCTCACTATCAAAACCACAGAGGATTTCAATGCATTCGTCACCACTGCCGAACCCACAGAGGATTTCAGTGCAGTCATCATCGTCGTCGCAGTCGCAGCTAGATCTAGGGTTCCCGCACACAACATGCTCGATTCCGGGAGGGTCTGCTCCACGAGCCATGGGGGTTTGTTACATCAACTGACACATAGTCCGGAGATGATGTATCCCAAAGTTCCATCTTGACAAAAAGAACTCAACATGATGGACGGCGCGTCGATCGGACGCCCGGTCTGAGAGTTATTGTCTTTTTCATTCCAAGGGCTCGGATGGTTTTTAAGTCAAAACCAACCCGACCATACTCCAAATAATTCTAAACCTTGAGAGGAGTTTGCCAAAAGGTCCGACTCACTAAGAGGAATCCAACAAAGTCACTGCCACATCAATCAGACGTCCGAAGCTCAAGTTATAAGCGCTTCCGCTCCGAGGGCTCGGTCAATTTTTTGTTCGAACCAACCCAGCCATACCCAAAGCTCTTCGAAACCTTGAGATTAATATACCGAAACCACCGCCTCGATCCAAGGATCGCATCTCAACTAATGGTGCATCGATCGGAGGTCTCTAGCCCATGTTACGAGCATTTAAATGAACCTGTCCTGTTTTTATGGGGTTTTGGGCCAGGACCGACACGGCCCAAGACCCCCTAGGTCGGGCCGAACCGGGGCGACCCAGATCGGGTCCGGGTCTGGCCCATCAGGGCGCGACCCGGCCCAGACGGCACGGCCCGGCCCTACTGGCGCGGTCCGGCCCAGCCGGCGCGGCCCGGACCAACCGGCGTGGCGCGGCCCGGCGCGGGCGGCCCGTCCCGGTGCGGCCAACTCATCCTGGTGCGGGCACAGACCGTGTGGCCAGCAGCTCGACCGTTTGGTTGAGTAGGATGCGGAGGGGGGAATGACCCCCCTTGAATGAAGAAATGGCCTCCATGAGGGGGGCCCGCCTCTTGTCCCACCGGGGGTTACGACCCCCGGTCCTTCCGGAACAACCGACCAATGCTGCCGTCGCGGGACCCCGCGGTCCCACCCCTCTGAAGCTCCGGCGGCCGGCGGTTCCAACCGCCCCTCCTTGCAACGCCGCGGCCTCAATCTGCGGGCCTTTCCGACCGGCACGGCGTGACGGCGCCGCGGCCCTCGGCGGCGGCCCCACTCTGGTCGCGGCCTCTGCGGCCTCAACGGCACGACGGTGCCGCTCTTCTTCGCCTTGTTCCTCTCTATTTCTACACGGTGTCGTTGCAGCACACTACCTTTGTTCATGCCGCATCAAGTACAACATCAAAGGGGGTGGAGGTTCGGTCCTGTTCGTGCGGTCTGACCTCCTCCCGTTATAATGATAACAGGCATCCCAAAATAAAATAACTTCGACAAGGAAAGCACAAATTTAATCCATTAAATTTGAAGTCAAACCCCTACCTTGATGAAGTCATCGAACGAGGTTCATAATGGGAAAATGACACCGTAGAAGATGGGGTCATGGAAGACGGCGTCATGGAAGACGGTGTCGCAGAAGACAACGCCACGGAAGACGGCGTCGCGGAAGACGGTGTCGCAGAAGATGGCACTATATACGTCGTTGGTGTTAGCCCAAAGAAGGATGCGGCACATTGTCGTTCTCCGAAGAAGGCATCTCTTACCGGCTGCGGAGAGGAGAGGAGACGACACAACGATTCCCTTGCGGTGATGGAGTTCTTTGTTGTAGACACGGCGTTCTTCGCGTTCTTCGACAAGGAAGAATATTTTCTTCACACCGCAAGAGTCCTCTCCTTGTTTCCGCACAAAGAATCAACCCCCAACAAAACAAGACATTCTCGTATTTTATTAACACACATGCATGCTAACATTATAATGGAAATTTAAAAAGATCCCATTCAATTAATTAAATTAATTGAAGAGCCTTTAAGAGTCCATTAAATTTGGAGAGTTGACATGTCATTAAAAGGTGGTGTGGGTGAGTTACACAATTCAATGCACGAGGGAGGTTTTAAGGGTTTTGAAGGGGTGGGGATCGTGTGGGCCCCACTTCACTACTATCCTACCTAGTGGAGTTAAGATGTAGTGGGTCCCACTCCAACCTCCATGCATTGGTTATGAAGTACTTAGAATATAAAATAAAAATTGTGGAACAAATTTTTATTTCATTCTTTAGTTAACCCATTTATTTAATAACCTCACCCGAGAAAACGCAACTCCAGAAAAGGTGTTCCTAAGCAATTACCGGTTCTACGATTCCATCGATGCCCTCAGATTTCGATTCCAAGAACCGGTTCAAAATTTAGGAAATCCTTCTCATTCTTTCACTAAACGTACTCGAGCTAAACTTTAGAAATTGATTTCGGGTACACTGGGCCTTGGAATCAGGTGCTGTCAGAAACTGTGTACTCATAAAATCCAAAAGAAAATAAAGAAAAAATTCCCCTTGAAATTTACAAGTCTTTACACATTTTATATTTAAAATTATACATTATGAACTATAACTAAGGGATCATATCTATATGTTTGTCTTATTTTATCCTTAACACTTTCTAACGTTTTTAGGGAATTGGAAATTCCAAGATTATATATCATAATAATACATTCTTTCTATTTTGGAGGTTAATTTTGAAACATTTATTTGCTGTAGATGAAACCAAAAATATTATGTTCTTGTTCATTAGGCCCTCCATGGTAAATAGAATTTGACTTCTCATGGATTCATGGAGTCTTTGTATATGTGGATGATTTAAGATGGAATAAAGTATATAACACAAGGATACGATCATTGTATGAATTTATTGAAATGAAATGGTGATACCACGAGGATATATATATGATGTGAATACTTTGAGATCCACTTCAATAGAATTAGGGGACAAAAATTTATGTTATATTGAGAAGGTCCCCAAAAAGTCAGTATATATAGCTTTGTAATGTTTTCTTATTTATTGACATACTCATAATGTATTATATATTATTTATTTTTTTATGAAATTGAATGATATATATTTGGATTTTGACACCTAATCCATTATTATGTTGGTGGATTGTATAAAGAGTAAATATTTAGGAAATAAATTAATTAACCATAAGGATCTTTTTGGAGAGTATTATTTGAGTCTAATAATGAATAAATTTAAATTGTTTGTCATGCCAAAACCATTAAAACTTTACAAATTACCTCATTATTTAGTTAATGGGTGTCCTAGCTATGATAAATAATCAATTAAATAAATATATTTGAAATAAAATATTTTATGTGATGGGACTGATTATAATGTGAGGCATGCATCAAGTAGTGTAAAATATACAAGGTTTCATTGTAGGATGGTGATGTGGACATAGTATCTATCTTCATATTCTCAAGATATGGGAAATGAAAAAGTTATTTCATGCACTGAGTGAGTTTTCTACAATACCACAGATGAATTTAATGTTACATAAAGACTAATATATCATTACCAAGACCTTTAATATAATATTATGAAATTAAAATGGGGTAACTAATGATAATAAAATTTAATAAAATCATGTAATTATTTATTAAAACGTAAGACTAAAAATACAATAATTTATAAGATTAACATTTGTTTTAATATCCCTATCACATCAATGGAAAAATTAATAGTTTGTTTGGATTGTTCTATATAGTAAATTATGTAGAAATTAATATGTTCTAAAATCGTGGTCTTTAATTTTTCACAAAATTATTATGAAAATGATGATTGTGAAAATTTTTATCTTGTTCTTAATGAGGGTATTCAGAAATGGAATCATATTCATCTTGGTTGTATATATTACATGTTTGTTATCTGTAACTTCTCAAATGATTATTCTCTAATATTTTTAAAATTTAAAAACACCCACATTGTGGAAAATCATGGGATCAAACTACAGATGTACTCCTTGATGTTATATTGTAAGTATTTGAAATTTAAATCAAATGTATTGAATGTACATGTCATTTCTAAATATCCATGAACTAGTGGTCTTCTAGAAATATATTCATATAATATGTTTCAAAAGGAGTGTCATTTGAATTAATAATTTCTTATAATAGTTAAATGTTTTCTAGTTCGCGGAATTACAATGAAGGTGCCCAATAAACCTGAAAATGTTATTTATCCTAAAATATTAAATATTTTATTATATAGATTTTAATAGAATGATTATTTGATTTCTCCAAAATATATAGTTATGAACATATACAGGGACCATGAATGGAGAAAAAATTCAAGATAATTTAGTTACATCATCTACATATGAACATAATTAATATAAAAAAGTAAATGAATTGTCTATTTTTTGTTTTGTGTTTCTGCACAATATATTCACTATTGTGTATAGTTCTTATATGTACTTAAAAAAATGTATTGTATGTTGATACATACACATATTTATAGTAGAGGAATATTTTTATTTTTACAATATCATCAGTTTTAACTTGTAATAATTAATTTCATGGAAGAGACAAAAATTTAATTAATAATATATAAAAAAATTAATTTCATAACTTCCTTAAGAAAATTTATATTAAACACAATGGATTCAAAATCATAAAATAATCAAATTTTTTATGTAAAATATATGTGTATAGCCTAGGATATACTATCAAATCAAATTATTACAATATTAGTATAAATAAAATGATTGATGGTTGAATCATTATTAATAAATGTTTTACATTTTTCTAAATTTCATTGTACTACACATCTCTATAAGGGGAGTGTACTGATCATAATCTTTCTCACAAGTTTATTGTAATAATTTAATATAATAAAAATGGATAAACATAAAACAAATGATTTTGTTATTATGTTATCCTATAAGATGGATGGATATATATCCATTGTGTATAATGGTTCAAAACCCACCAACACATAACATATCGTTTATATTCAAGATGATTCTCTTGGGGATTTATATAACTAATCCTATATAATTCGTTACACCATCCATTCATTAATGCAAGCACTATTTTTTAGTTATATTGATCTATGATATGCCTAGAATTCTATTATAGTAAAATATTTTTGTTAGACTATATTTTGTGATGTTAAAATTTATACTCCAAGTAACTTATAAAGTGAATAAGATATGATTTCATCCTTTTTTTGATGTAATATAATTTATTGTGCATATAAATCTGTATTATGTCTCACAACTTCATACAATAATATATATATATATATATATTGTTATCTTTACTTCTCAAATATAAATTATGATACATGTAATCATAGGAAAATATTATAACTATTATTAACCATTATAATGAATAATTATCATCTAAATGTATATCATTATCTCCCTCTTATTCATTAACATAATTGCTCAAGGATGATCCTCCTAAAAACAACATCATATTTCTTCCCATCATTGATAGAATGGATACTGAATTTGATAAGTAGGGCATTTATTTGTCTTTTTCCATAATTTCTCAATATCCATATTATACACATTATATTAATAAATTATTTATCAAATATTACAGTGATACAGTTAATATGTAAACCAATTATTTTTAATAAAAATTATCCATCTTTTGTTTCCACCTAAACTTATTTAAGAAAACACAAATAATATTTCTATAAGGTTTGTATTTTTCATAATCATAAAATAGTAATATTTATTTGAACATTATCATTCCAAATAATAACATCGCACTAATCTTCTATATCATCATAAAAATATAAAGTAGGAAAGTTGTGTTGGGATTCTCTCCCATAATTATACCTTGGTGATGTACACAAATGCGGAATTTTTCTCCTTGAATGAATAAATCTCAATTCATATAACCATTTTATGAATTCTATTCATCCAAAAATAACATCATGGTGTGATATAATAATTCATGGTTCTTAGAGTGATAACATTATTCATTATTCATATATGAAATAACATTTATAAGTTCGATATTTAATAGTGAAAGATTATTATTATTATAATATGGATAATACTAAATAATATATCACAATTTATTTTTCATTGAAACCCCCATATATAAATTTGAAATATAAAACTATCTGTTAACATCCAAAATTATCACATTTTCATATACTGAAAAATAATATATAAGTGTTTTCATAAATTCCACAATTATGTTCTATAATTTTCATTCATTCACCTTAATATTATTTTACATGTCACTATAAAAGATATATCATATCATCAAAATGATATATTTATTTTTACACATTTGTATATCACTCAAATATAGTTTATAAAAAAATCTATATTTTCAATTTCTATATTCCTGGAATCAATAAAAAAATATTATTAGATAAGTGCTGAAATGAAATACATATATATGTATTGTTTTTTTATTTTACAAATATTATTATTACATAAAACAAATTTGATATTATAATTTTTTTACGTATCATCAAAATTGTTTGGTGTCATCCAAAATTTAATGAATTAAATAGTTCTAGTGTGTACACCTCTTTTTCATGTAAATTTATAATCTCATGTATTATCCCTGATTATAATGAAATCATACACATGTTTTCCAAAATCAAATGTTTGACTGTATGGTATTCATCACTTTTTGAATTGAACTTCTATTATGAAGAATATCAAGTAGACCCTATTAAATTTATTACAAGTGTAAATAAACTCCCTCAAATTTAACATATATAAAGAATTGTCATGGTTCCCAAGTAAAATCAATATATATATGTATATATATATATTAGTTTCAATTATATATTATAATACATGAATGTAACATATCTGGATTTTTAATAAGTTTATAATTGGGATCACTACTACCATATTCCTATCATATAATTAATGATTTCAGGGTCTTCGGAATATAAATTTAAAACCTCATATTCCTAATCGTCAACTTCTTGGTCTTTATAACTAGATAATGGTTACCCAAATATCATAATATCCAAAATCTTGTTATTCAAACACTATTTTCTATTAATCTCAACATCAAACTATTATATTCAAATAAATATTCATCATGAAATATTTTCACTACTAGAAATATGATTAAATTATCTTTTTCAAATTTTAAAATCTTCTAATATAGTTTATCAACATGACGTATCTTGTATGACTATAACACATAATGGAAATATTCCAAAATATAATATGATTAAAATGATTATACACTTTCAAGAACATCATAAACATTAAACACCATTATCACATTGGAATGGATCTCTATGATTAATGGGATCACATAATCCATGACACACTATTATTGGGATAATGAAAAAAATATTTTTCTATGTGTCAAGTGATTATTCAATCCTCATAAAAATTATATTGATAAATTTCAAGGTAAATTCAATCTTAACCACATTAATATTATTATTTATATTAAAAATTCATTCATGAATCTCATCATCAACACATATTTACATCTTTTATAGTAACATTATTCTTATTAACAAAATACATATCATTACAAATGGGGTCCAAAACAATCAGGAACAATGATGTGCAATTGTGTTCTATGACTGTGGAAAAACATTATTTAGAATATTTTGGATGAAAAAAATCCATAAAATCTATAATTATATTCTCTGAAAATTAATTATATAATTAGATATTTGTATATTTTGTAAATGTGTAATTTAACATCAATTTTTTCGAATAGAGACACTAATAGCTTCATATATAGATAATTTTCCTCTATTATATCTATGATTATATTTAAATGTCATCTATGCTCATCTAAATATCTACAATATAGAATGACATCATTCATCAATGTCATAGTGAACAATTATAAATAATATTGATTAATCATGTTCATTAAATCCATGAATACAAATGATTTATTTTTTAGGCCACATGGAATCAAAAATTGAATAAATATTCCATGATGAGTATAAAATTAATTAAATAGTTAATCATTAGGTCTAATTTTTTTGATGAAAACATGTTCATTTATAGATATTTTAGAACTATCCTTTCAATGTGGCCTATTTTAAAATATCATTATATGAAGGAAAAAATGAATATTCTCAATCATCACATAATTCAAAAACTAATAGTTCAGATGATGTCATAGACACCGATCATATGTCATTATTAAAATAACTAAATCACCAAAATGAGATGTTCCTAGTATAATAAATACAATTTGTTCATGATCCACAAATGGACATTAATTTTTTTCTAATAGTGAGTGTCACTAAATTTGGATGATTCAAAATTAGTTTATTTCTAATGATAATATTGATTGTAACATCCTCTTCCAGATGTGGATGATTTCCAAATACTTATTCTGATCACAAATTTATGTATAGATATAGAATAATATGACTAATTGTATGTTAATGTAAGAAAACATAATGAGTTAAAGAGTATCTAACATCATGGTAATGGTACTATCTATATTATAATCAGGACCTACTCTACTTGAATCATATTCTAACTCGACATAGTGTGTAATAATTTCAACAATAGGTGAAATGAATAATATAATTTTTTCATAGATAATAATATAGTCTATGAAGATGGTTAATATTTACTTCATTGATTTCATAAAATGAAATTAATAGTTAGGGCCATCATATCCAAAATATTTCTAAAAAATTCACTATTGAGATTCATAATATACATTTCATCTTATGATCTACTCATTTACTGAAATGGTTTAAAAACCATAATAAAATATGAATATTAATCACTAATATTAATAATATAAACTAGTTTTACACAAATAAATGAATGTATATTGAATTTATTAAATAAAGAACATGATATAGTAATGGATACTAGAATGCTATCTAGAATAGTGTAAATCCCTTCTCCATTATCATATGAAAGGTTCCCAATAAAGGATACACCCCTAGACACCTATATACAACATGAAACATGAAACTATACATGATTTTTTTATTTTCAAGTTATATTTCTCTTCATTCCTTGTTGACCTCTATAACCTAATTCCCTAATTATAGGTCGGTTATCCATGATTGATATTTTTTCTTACTATAACAAAGATACATATTCCATCTGAGGATGTAACTTGAAATGATCATAGACAAAAAAATAGTGTAATTTAGGATTACATTCATATATAATGAAAAATAAATAATTCATCTTTAATGGTACAATTGTATGTTATTTTGACTAAGTGATACCCTAGATAACATTGAGGATAAGGTACACATGATCATTCTGATGGAAGTACTCTACATCTCTGAATTCCTTATTTAGAGTAACATCTTCTTGTATCCTGCTATAAATACCTCATATAAATAATAATATATTGTTCATGGTATTCACATAAAAGGATCTTCTCTCACCATTATACTATCTATATCTTATATATTAATGGACAATCTATTTTCAAAACATCTGAGAATGTTGATTGATTGAGAAAGGAATCATAGTTTATTGAGTGTCATTTTTCATACAACATCAAAGAAAATGTATGGTGAAAAAATAAAAAAAATTGGTTAATTGGGAGATATAATCAATAATGGGTATTGAGCTCCACTTTCTTCCTATAAATTAAAAATTGTTCACTAGACCCAAAGTGTTAGTATAAAACTTGTTGATGAAAATCCACCGATAATTTTTCCATAAAGGACGCTTTACATTTAAAACAACACAAAAATAGTAAAAACACTTCAGATAATATACTTCATATATATTTATTATCCTTTATTAAAGAGATTTAATTATTTAATTTCACTAGATAAAATTATGTATTCATGATAGTAACTATTCATCTTCAAGGGGAGAAAAATCACCCATTTGGGTTACCGGATAATTAAACTAGAAATAAATCCTGATATCAAACTACTAGTACTCACATGGTGTATTTATATTAAAATATAATAATTAATTATCCCACATTCCTCCAAAAACTAATTATCTACCTCAATTTGAGCTATTAGTACATTCTCATCATCAACTAACATCATGGATTGAGTTTATCATCAAGGTGTAATGGTCTATAAATTATTAGGGAATTAAATTAATGTATCATTACCAGAATTAAAAATATAAATATATCTTTTGTTAAATAATAATAGTATTTCTGAAAACATTCATCAATTACTTAATTTCATTAGTCTGTTATGAAATAAAATTTAAATTTTAAAATATCATTAATATTGGTTATTTTTTTACATCCACTATAGGATATAATTATTTTAAAAAACATATCAAGTATATATAATATAAATAATAGTAACCAAAAATAATATATTTTTATGGTCACTAATATAGGGAATAATCTATAAATTAATATTATTATACTCATCAACAATATTTGAAATAATTATTTATTTACATTATATGTTTTAGTTAAGATGATCAAAAAAAATTTCACCAAATTATTTAATGAATCAAGAAATCCACAGAACACATTATGTCATTTATTATGTGTCTACCAATAAATGCAATGAATGATGTATGTGATTCTAAAAATTGATCTTATAAAGAAGTGGAAGAAGAAACACACAATATATCCATGGTAACTCAATCCCAAAACATAATTATATTTTCTAGGCTTATTTATATCTAAGGTCTTCGTTCATGATAACTTATTTTCTAGGATATCACAATACCATAAAAAAAGGTATTAAATTCAATCATCTAACACATTGTATTATATTTGACCCAATTAACTGAATGAAATAATATTATTCAATAATACAACTTGTCTGAACCTCATAATTTATCAATGCTAATGTATATTTAAAAGTGATTAAAGAAAACTATGATGAATTTTTTCTTCACAATGAAAAAACAAAAAACTATAAAAGGGTTAGAAATAATTTTGAGGTATTTATTGTTTGTTTTGTACTCTAGAGTTAAAATGAGTAGGTCTATTATCAGGGTTCTTCAAAATATTATAATAAATGTAATCCATGAAATAAGCATCATATATCATAAAACTTAACGTATAAAATTTGAAATAAATTCCAAATTTGATTCCCACTATAAAAAAAAACACACACACACACACATATATATATATATATGTGTGTGTGTTTTTTTAAAGTGGGAATAAAATTTGGAATTTATTTAATAGTTTATGCGTTAATTTTTATGATATATGTTATCCAATACAATCATTCCCTAAAATCATAAAATTTTTACTCATATGGAAAAACTAGGATGAATTTATCATTCTATCAATATAATACATCCAATACTACGTTTAATTAGAAGGAATATAAAACACAAAATGGTCTCCTGACTCCACCTAAAATTTTCATCCATTCTATGTTTATTTACCTTTCATATATCATAGACTTTTGAATTGAAACACATCGAATATTGGTCATTGTATAGTGGGATTTAATCACTCCCACTATGAAATCAATATCAAGAACCTATCTACCCCACGTATACTAGTTTTCAAATGGTAATAATACAATTAAATATTATAGATGTCATAAAACAAAAAATAAACTGACATATAATGTTGAAGAAATAGAAAATAATATTAATTTTACCTCAAGGGGTTTTATTCCCAGCATAAATCCTATGATATTAATCATAAAATATTAATTCTGGTATAAATTTTATCCATATCTATATGATGTGTAATCTAGTATAAGTGATACTCTCCTCTATATATACATCACCAAATATATATATATATATTCATAATTTATTAGGGACTAATTCTCCATTAAATTGGAAAAGGAAACTAGTATACAAATTAGGCTATTCTCATAACCTAGTACATTGTGTAAAGGAATATGGGTATAATTATTCACAACATTCTGGGAACATCCCATTTTTTAAAAATATTTTTTAGCACATGGATACACATTCAAAATAATATTCTAAAATATATATACACATCAACATATTCGACAAAATATATTAGAAAAAAATGATCTATAAGGAATATTAACCATCCAATGCATGATCCATAAACTATAAATGAAAATAAAACACAATAGAAATAAAATATTAGATGTCTACATTATTCGAATTCAACTAAACGTGAATATATATGGATAATAAACAACTACGCAGTGATAATAAACAAAACTTAAAATATATACTCAAACTAATGGAATTCCATATAATTAGTTGATGTAATTATAATAGAAGTCAAAAAAATTTCTCTTCATAGACCATATATGAAAAAAATTAATCAAATTCCAATTCCATGTGGTTCTCATATCAAAAACAATTTCAAAGGGGAATATTATATTTCATTGGTGGAAGAAGGGTATCTACTTCTATAACACATGTATGAATTATCATTGTGGTCTGTGTATAGGAGAATATACCACCAAATTATCACATAAGGAAACCTATGACCAACATATTTTAGGGTCAATATAATTCCAAAATAAATGTGGGACTCTATGAGCCAAAATTCATTTCATACAATTTTTTATACATGAAGATACTAAAATATATTTGACTTTTTCCAATGTAAATTTAATTATAGATGATATATCTATTGGTAAAAATGATTAATTTCAATTGATATGATGTTTTATAGGTATTAATTTTTATTACAAACACTTTTTTTATCAACAGATATATCTGTTGATATTGATGGTTCAATACCAATGAATATTTCTCAATAAATTATATCTATTACTATATCATATTTATTCCACCAGTATTTTTTATTAACACATGAATATATTATTAAAATTTATTATCACCACCAAATCCATTTACATCAATAAAAATTGTTACAATAACCCATTCAATAAAAAAATATATTTAATAAATAACTAATTACCAGAAAACAAATTTTTTATTCAAATTATTAATCTCATGAAAATGTTTAATATCCATTTCTTTGGGTTATATTAAAAATATTCCATCAATGTATTTAAATGTTAAATTTTATCCAAATATTAATAGTGTTTACAACTTTCAATTTGGTTCATTTAATAAGAATTTAAATATTCATTATTAATAAATAATATAAATCATTATGATATTTGATATATTTACACATTTCCTTTATAAAATATCTATATATGATAATTTAATTATTATATTTAACTTTAGTAAACATTTTTAAATTTAATGAAAATAATTTTAAAAAATCAATAATTTAAATTTAAAAAAAAAAAATAATCTATTAATTATTTTATTTTCCATATGAAATTATTCAAACAAATAATTATTATAATTATAATTTAAAATATTTAATGATATTTTTTATTTGATGTTTTATTTATTTAATTTAAATTTTAAAAATATTATCACCTATAGTTTGACCAATGATCCCATTGCATCCATGACCC
This sequence comes from Viscum album, assembly GCA_963277665.1. Taxonomy (NCBI): domain Eukaryota; kingdom Viridiplantae; phylum Streptophyta; class Magnoliopsida; order Santalales; family Viscaceae; genus Viscum; species Viscum album. The sequence goes on from OY728127.1 coordinate 1,975,045,241, forward strand.
TTGTCATTCCATCCCGCACCATTTCAATTCATAGCCCCTCCTCCAATCCATTCCCACACTCGTGAATCTCCTCGTAATCCCAAATAGTTACCAAGGATATTCATGCGACATAAAATCCAATCCATTTTGGTGAACTACAAGTTATCTTGGAATCCCTGAATTCTATGATTGTTGTTACTTTCTTGTCACTTACTGTTATGCTCTTCATCATTATAGCATATATTTTTTCCTTTGGATTATAATATATCCTTCTAATTAATTCAATATATATTCATTTATTTTTCCCACTCAATCCCCATATTCTTCTACACTATAAGAAATTTTAATATAAGTAATCAAGCTCATCCATTTCTGTAAAAATGATGAAACAAATGATAATATTACATTAATTTTTTTTCCTTATATACTATTTCTAGTGTTAGTTTTCATTTAAATAATTTTATTATATAAAATAAATTTCTATAATATATAGAAATAATATTTTTATAAACAATTCAATGATTTCTTTTAGTATGTTATAAAAGTCAACTTCAGTATCTCTATGATGATATCCTCTAATGAAAACACCAATATTAATCTTTTAATTCTCTTTATGAAAATGTATGAAATCGAAAAAAATCACCACATATGCATTATAATATTTAAACATTTATGAAGGTGTGTTACTCAATACACACAATCAATTGTCAATTTTAATAGCATGTTGAGATACCTGAATACTTTTAAAACAACTATCACTATCACAATTATGAAATTAATTTTTATGTGAAATAAAAAATAAGTTATGCTTTCAGTTATTTAAACCAGAAGGAAAATTCTTTTTTATGGCGTTCTTTAAGAGAAGATATTGTAATTTGTGGAAACTATTTATTGATATTATTATTATATAACCTACAAATAAAATAAGATCAATTTACAATTAAAAATAATTGATTATGTAATAAGATAACTCACAGTGAAAATGGTTTCATTTTTTCATGGAGGAGTATAATATATGTATGATCTCAGTGATGTTCATCATTTGAAAGCAATAATTTATGACCTCCACTGAAGCCATGTTTGGTCTTATTAAAAACTATTTATTTATTTCTAATTTTACGCTAAAAATTTCACACATGACGGTCCATGATTTCTTGTTATGAGGGAAATTGAAAATAAATGTAATGAGAGCAGAAAACGAAATTTCCACTTTCAAAAAAGATTCTACAATTCAGACTTCATCTAATGCTTTGTTACACACTCTATTCGTTAAATTTTTCAAGCATCTCTCAAATGGATACATTCATCGGAACTGTACTGGACCATTATATTTTGTTTGTTGTGGAACCTTTAATATCAAATGTTCTATTAAGTAAAAAAATGTTCGTGGAAATATTATTTTTAATTCACATTAAATTAAAACAATGTCTTCTTGGAGATTTATTATTTCATCATAGTATTTTTTTGGACAAAAAAATGTATTAAAAAAATTCATGTCTATTACTGCAACCCAAATCATAGTATTTTACAAATAAAATAATTCAATCTATAGAAATCCTTCCATTAAAAAAGTACCTTCATGAATTTTCAATCCATTAATATCAACACATCAATCATATCTACCTAAATCGGAGGAAAAACTATCGAGAAGTTTCAAATATGAAATATATTGACAAAATAATAATTGAATCACTTTGGATAGTGTATAGGATACTTTTGGATTCATTAACATCAGTGATTTGACATTTTCAAATAGATCAAGTTCTGATCACTTAAAAATTTGGGCATGATCTACTTGTGCCTTTAATTATCATTGGTCATAATGGTTGTATCCAAAATTTAATGAAGGAAATTATCAAAATAGTTATTCTCAATATACATCACATACAACATAAAAAGGCCGAAAAAGAATAATAATATGGAAATTCCCAAAAAATAGCATGTTTTTTAAAATTGTGCCCCTTTCCAAACCCATAAATATTATTCTTGTTTATTACTAGTCAAAATGCAATCCGAGTTAATGAAGAGACAATTGATTTTAACAATGTACATATGATCATTGTTGGATGCCCATATTTTTTTATTATTCCATTTCTAATATGTTATTTGTTTCTTTGTAATGGATGACAGGTTGAAGAAAATCTGCGATGACAGTCGAAAAAACAATGTTTTTCCCTTGACATGCTTAAATGCTTTGTTTTCTATCATACAATAAAAAAATGATTTTGGACCATAATTACCCAAACCAGATAACATTCAATATAATGGTAAGTCACCAATTGTCCAAATCAATGCAAACTATCAGTAAGAAGTTATGTTTCAACGAAACACAATACATACTGACACCATTACTCCATAATTATTTTTAATCATAAATCGATGGTTTCAAAAATAAAAAAAATTTGGATGATCATGAATTAATTAGGTCAAAAATATATATGGATCCATCATCAACATCCATATAGGTAAATTTTACAGAGTTATAAAGACGTTCCAAAATGAATACTAACTACTGCAAGAACCAAATGGATAGAAACCAACAGTAGAGAGAACCAATCGAACATTTTAGGATCCTAAATCAACAGGTGAATTCATTTAGTTAAAATGATTCCATTAATAAACATCTGTGAGACTAATTATGATTTTACTGGTTGAAAAAATGGGTTTTCCATGACATAAATGTTGTTGTGTTCGTGGATATAAATAAACAGTTTAATTTGGGTGTGAACAGGAAATATCAAAAAAAAAATTATAGGTATTATTCCAGACATTCCTATTTGAGCCTATTTAAACATTGATTTTCCACATGTAGTATAAAAATCCAATGACTCGTTTTCAATATAATATAAAATCTTGTCACTTGAAAATTCACGAATACTTTTATAACCAACAACCCGATTAAAAACCAACCTCTTACACTCATTTATATTTGTAGGTAACACATATCCTTCAGGTAAAAATGTTTTTAACAAAGTGAATATCTGATCAAAAAAATATCTGACATCCCATTTTCTTATTTAATATCCGAAAATTATGCAACTACTTAAAATAATATTATCTTGAAACTAGGACATAAGGTACCCTCGGTGGACCTAAAAATTCATATAAATATTGGGGATCCAACTCTGGAGTTAAATAAATAAGATCATGATATTCGGTATGTTAAAAAGATGGATCTTCTATATCATGTAAAAAATATTGAAATTGTTCTGTATTTGGAACCAAATTATTAGTATTTAATCTAGAAATGATTTATCAATTTTGATACCTAAAACCAGAACTTGGTTGAACACCAAAACATAATAAATGACCTCCATTATTTTCAAATTTCCCAAACATCCTGAGAGCACATTTTTTTAAGGACACATATATTTTTTTTACGAAAAAAGTTTTTTTCATGATGAAAATGAAAATAATGTCTTAACACCATAAATATATACTGCATTGAAACCAAAACCTTTTGTATTACCACGATGATTTATCTAAACACAATCATTTATTAATTACTATTTTTTACATCCTTGTTCAATATTTTTCAGACAAATAAGAAATAATTACTTATTTTATATAATTACATATAAGAAAAAAACAATCCAAAAAAGAATCAATTAGTAATTATAGACTTGTTTATTATTGGTGTTAATTACCAGTGGCACAATTTCTAGCGGATTGGCGACAACTCTCTTGCGTTATGGTTTTTCCCATTTCAACATTCGTCGACTAAAATTACTATGAAAAGTTTTCTCTGACGTACAAGTAAAAATTTTTATATGCAAGAGGATTTATATAAGGGATCCATATACCAATTACTCTCCATGATCAATCATATGGAAATATATATCCATATGTTGGATCAAATTTTTCAATGTGATTTTTTTCGGATAATTTCCAAGGAGTTCTCTCATCGGGCAAAAGAACTTCTTTTCTCTGACCTCTCACCTCCTTGCAACTATTTCGACTAAAATCCCATTGAAATATCTTCTCTTGTGTTTGTAAGAGAATATTTTGAATACTGATTTTAGTGGGACAAAGTTGCAAGGATTTGAGGCGTCGAACAAAAGTAATGTCACCAATCTATTAGAAAGTGTGCTAGTTTATCACAATGTACTTGAATTTATTTCAATTTATTACTAATTAATATATATTATTACTTATTAATCCTAATTATTACTAAATAATCCTTAATAATTTTAATTACTAATAATTGATCATAATTATTAATAATTAATCATAATTATTCTTAATTTATACTAATTGTTCCGAATTATTGAAAATTATTACTAATTATTACCAATTTATTCCTAATTATTAACAATTTATTACTAATTGTTACCAATTTATTAATAATTGGTAACAATTTATTTCTAATTATTACCAATGTATTACAAATTATTACCACGTTATTACTAATTATTTCCAATTTATTTCTTCTGAATAAAAAAATTTAACTATTTAATACCAATTTGCAAATATTTAATCATAATTTTTATTAATTAATCATAATTATTAATAATTAATAATAATTAATCATAATTAATCATAATTATTACTAATTAATGAAGAATTATTACAAATTAATCATAATAATGACTAATTAATCCTAATTATGACGACATAATACTAATTATTACCATTTATCATTTCATATTAATTATTTTTACTAATTATGCAAAATTATTCATAATTATTACTAATTCGTTCTAATTATTACAATGTCTTCCATATTATTACTAATTAATCCTATTTTTTATTAATTCTTCCAAATTATTACAATTGATTCCTAATTAATTTATAATTATTCAAAATTATTAATATTTATTACTTATTATTACTAGTTATTACTATTTCTTAGTATTTATTAATTTTTTTTCATTTTATTAGAAATTAAACTTAATTACAACAAATTAATCATAATTTCTAATGACTAATTCAAATTTGTACTATTTATTCTTAATTATTACTAATTATTACTAATTAACACTAATTATTAATAATTATACATAATTAATCCTAATTATTTCTAATTATTACTAATATATCCTAATTGTAACTAATTAATCTTTATCAATACAAATTAATCATAATTATTAATAATTAATCCAAATTATTACAAACTAATCCTCACTATTACTAACTCTTCCTATATATTACAATCTAATTCTAATTACTACTAACTAATCCTAATTATTAATAATTAATCCTTATTATTACTAATTATTACAAATTATTTATAATAATTACAAGTTATTCCTAATTATTACTATCTATTACTAATTATTATTATTTATTAATAATTTTTCTTATTTCACACTAATTATTAATAATTATTACTAATTGTTCTTAATTATTCTAAATTAATTTTTGTTATTACAAATTAATCCTAATTATTACTAATTATTTCTAATTATTTCTAATTAATCCTTATTATTAGTAATTAATCTTAATTGTTACTAATTATTCATAATTAATACTTATTAATCCTAATTAATACTAATTATTACTAATTAATCCTAATTATTATTAATTATTCGCTATTCATCCTAATTATTACTAATTATTACTAATTAATCCTAATTATTTCTAATTAATCTTAATTATTACTAATTAATCCTAGTTTTTATAAATTAATCATTATTATTACTAATTAATCTTTATTATTACTAATTACTCAAATTTATTACTTAGTTATCAGAATAATTATTAATTTTTTCTAATTATTACTAATAAATCCTAATTATTACTAATTAATCCTAATTTATACTAATTATCCAAATTGTTAATAATTAATCCAAATTATTACTAATTAAATCTCATTATTACAAAATAATCCTTATTTTTACTAATTAATAAAAATTTATTGCTAATTAATCATAATTATAACTAATTCATCTTAATTATTATTAATTATTAGTAAGTATTACTAATTAATCCAAATTTTTACTAGTTAATCCTAAATGTTTCTAATTTTTCTACATTCTTACTAATTATCTCTAATTATTAAAAAATATGACTGTTTATTACTATATATTTCTAATTATTTCTAAATATAACTATTTATTACTATTTATTACTGTTTATTTCTAATTAAACCAAATTATAACTAATTAAACCTATGTATTAATAATTAATCCTAATTATTACTAATTATTCCAAATTAATCCTAATTAATAATTTTTTTATACTCAATGCTAATTATTAACAATAATTCAAAATTAACCCTAACTATTCCATATTGTTACTAATTAATCCAAAATATTACAAATTAATCTTAATTATTTATAATTTATCTTAATTATTAGTAATTTATCTTAATTAGGAGTAATAACTCATAACTGTTACTAATTATTCATAATTTTTACAAATTCGTTCTAACTAATCCTAATTTTTTAAAATTAAACCAAATTATTATTTATTAATCTTAAGTATTCGTAATAAAACCTAATTAATCATAGTTATTCCTAATTAATCCTAATTAATCCTAATTACTCATAATTACACTTAATTAATCGAAATTATTCGAAATTATTCCTATTAATCCTATTAATTTCATATTATTCTTATTTAATCTTAATTATTATTAATTAATAAAAATTATTACCAATTAATCCTAATTTTACTAATTAATCCTAATGATTACTAATTAATCTAATATATTACGAATTAATGCTGATTATAAATATTAATTATCCTAATTATTACTAAAAAATCCGAATTATTAATAATTAATCCGAATTATTAATAATTAATACAAATTATTTCTAATTAATCTGAATTATTACAAGTTAATCCTAATTATTACTAATTAATCAAAATTAATGATAATTTTTTGCAATTAATCCAAATTATTACTAATTAAACCTAATTAACCCTAAATAATCATAATTTATCCAAATTAATCACAATTAATCAAAATTATTGATAATTAATTCAAATTATTTCTAATTAACTCAAATTATTACTAATTAATACTAACTATTTGCAATTATTCATATTTATTACTAATTAATCCTAACTATATATAATTAATCCTACTTATTACATATTAATCTGAATTATTTCTAATTATTTATAATTATTACAATTTATTTTTAAATTTTACAATTTATTACTAATTATTACTAATTATTACAATTTATTACCAATTAGTACAAGTTATTATTAATTATTACTACCTAATATAATTTATTACGAATTATTACAATTTATTAATAATTATTACAATTCATTTGTAATTATATATAATTAATACTATTTTTTATAATTAAAAGTTACTCATAGTAATTCATAAAATATAAATACTAGAAAAAAAATCTAATTCAAATTTAATTTAACGGCATCTAATTAACAAAAATTGTAACTAATTCAAAATAAATTTAAATAACTAAAAAATAGTAAAACAGATAAATACTATGAAACTAATGCATTCAGAGTGTAAATGTTGCAAATTATGCACCAATTTAAATGATTAAACTGTGAAAAATATTAGAAGAAATTTTTTAAGATGAAATATAGAGAAGTTGAGAAAGAAGTAGAATAAGGAGAAAAATGATGGTTGTATAAATATGTTAGCTTATTTGTTATGAGTGTACCATAAAAATAGTGTAATTTACGATGAGTCCGAGTACAAATGGTTACTGGATAAAAAGTTATTTGCGAAGGGCCATATCACAAAAGGGCCCCTATGGACATAAAGTATGTGAAATGACAATTTCTCGTCACAAATACAAAAAACGGTCATCGTGCAATTGTGAGGTGACTGGGAACCCTTTGAAAATGACCCTACCACGGATATAAGTGCATTTCACACCAATCCTTTTTCAATGATCCCCTAAACATCACAAATAACCTATTGCAAATGGCCATTTTTTTGTAGTGATCTATCTCTTATATGTCCTGATCATTAATATCACAATGAATATAGCTTGGTGCATCATGTGTTTCTTACACCATTTATTCTAGGGAAAAAAGAGGTTAAAATACCATAGAATTTTAGGCATCCCCCCCTAAAAATGGATATATGTTGATCTCAATAAAAGAGATGTTGTGACGTGTAATAAGAGAAGAACACATTCAATAGTTATCTATAATATATTTGGTTTCAACTGGATTTCCACCACAATTTCTTGTAATAAATTTGGAGAGGAAGATAATGTGACGATGGTTGCACCACCTCCAACACTAACACACGGGGGGACAGTCTCATACTTCATATCCAAGGGGTTTAACACTTATTGAGATGGTGATTTCTATGGAAGTGTTGATGTCAGTTTCTAAGTGATAATAACCTATAGTTCCAGAATCTGGACAACTAGTAGAAGAACTTTAATGTCAATAATCTATTGGAGTTAGTGATGCGATGTCAGTTGATCAAATTTTGACAGCCATTGATTATACTTCAAGTGATCAAGTGGAATGGTCAGTTCAGACTATCCCCCATATTTATGCTACTAAAGTAAAATTGGAACCTCGGACTGAGAACATGGTTGTTGTTCGACTACATGAGTGAATTATTATTCATAGAGATGGTGTTGGGGATTTTTTTTTGAAGAACATGGTTCTCCCACAAATACTATAGAGCATATTCATTCATCTCCTCTTCTGAAGTAGGATTCATTATATATGAGTTTTTTTAAAAGTTCGTACATAAAACAATAGATTTTTTCACAATAGTGATTTCTAAATTATATCATCTCAAATGATATTATGTTGTGTTGAAGAATAAAATAATAATAAAAATATTTCAGATCACATAGATAAATGAAATTTCTATGACTAATGCAGATTCAGATAAGTTTGAATGGATGATGGTTTATCATACCCCTTCATCTAGATCTAAAATTAGTTGAAACATATTACCTCTATGGAAAATCCTAAAAAAATTATATAATTGATAATCTCATGATAGTGAGAAAATATATATTTATGCTACAAAATCTATAGTGAATTGTATTTTAGTGTTTGTAGAATCTAAATGGGATGTGCTCCATAATATTCTTCATGGTCAAGTTGATATTATTGAGGGTACACTTGATGATATCAAATGATTCAAGTGTGATATGAAGGTCGCCAATCATATATTGAATGGTTTGGTGTTCAGTCAATTTTAATTATTGAAGAGGTTTTAACCATGTTCTAGATCAACTTCTGTATCTTATATGGTTCCAAATTTTCAAAATCAGTTTGAACAACTATTTCCACCTATAAGCGTAGTTTCATCTATGATCCAGTCACTCCAATTTGACAATATTACCCCAGTGTTGTTGAAAGATATCAAGAACATTCTGTTTATTGATTTCAATGATACCCAAAAAAATTAGCAGATATGGTCCTGGGATAACTAATTTCATAGACAAAGTTCATGGTTTTCATCATTAATTTATACCTAAATATGAAGATGACATGGTTAAAAATATACAATTATACACGATTCTCAAACTTATAGTATCATCACCAATTGATCCTATAAGAAAAATCATCAAAATTCCACAAATATGCCAGATATGATTTATTAATGGTGGATCTGATTTATGTGGATAATTTTTATAAGAGAAATCAGGTCACTCAAAATTTGAATGATACACTGTTATACCTCTTAAATATTACTAAATAGTGTTTCTTTGGTATAGGCCATTTTCTCTAGTTTTTCAAATTCATGTTACTTCTGGTTGTTATTCATTTCCTAATTTTCCATTGATCACCATCATGAGGTTTTTCAATTTTGGATAGAGTAATTATCTTACATGGATCACATGATATCCTATATTAATGTAAGGATCACCAATTTTATTGTATCATTTGAAAGGATCCCAGAAAAACTATTTATTTTCCCCCTATAACTCCATTTAGTCCACATCAAACTACACTCATCCACACAACTAAAATAAATACTTTGAGACACATTGATGAAATTAATGGGTTGTTGAATAACAATCATTCCACTATATCTCATTTGAATCATCATGGATTCAATATGATTTTGGATTTCTATGAATAATATATCACCAATATGAACAATATTTTAGATATTTCACATTTATCATTATGAGGTTAATATTCTATTTGAATAGAAATATTGTACACCTATCTAGGTTTAAGGTTGATATTATCAATTTTATTTGATCCAAATATCATTTATAAAAGATCATAGTGTAATGTTACTATTAGGGCCACTAAGTCAAATACCCTAATACATGGATGACTCAACAATTGAAAGATTAAAACTGCTATCCTATTGGATCTTGTTTATTTTTAAAACAGAACACACTCCTCACTTTCTCCCATAATAATGTATGAATTAAAATAATATCATTCATAGTACATAGAAATATTACTTTGTTTTCAATCACAAGGCTATGTCCAATGATCATATAATGATGATGTGCTGATACACCAAATCCACTAAAGCTCACTATGAATTACAAGGTTCTGGTGTGATTACTTCTATAAACTATCTCACTACCATTACATGGTATAGGATCTGTTCAATTCATTTTCAAGGGTCACTCCCTATTTCTTTTTCTCATGATCACTACTAATGGAAATAATCACTATTTTTCTCTTCTTTATCTCATTGATCTTAGAAGGGATTAACCAACATTTTACAGACATATATCTCATTTCATTATCTCTAATAAAGAAATACTCTTTTGTATATGTATTCTCTTTTGATGTTACACCTACATCCAATATATTAATACCACTACCCCACATATGTACTTGGATATTCCTTCTAAACAACATTCACTATGCTCATGATCTTTACTAAGATCCTCTTTTACGAAGCTCAGCTAGCCTTCATGAAGAACCTTCCTTTCATGAATCCTACATTGCCTTCATGAATTTCCGTAAATTCCCGATGCTGAAAACAATTGATTTGATTTTAAAACCATCGTGATTATCTTCACATATCATATTCACAACCAACCATTCATGATCCACCCGACACAAATTACCTTCTTGATTATAGAGCCTTATGATTTTTGTATTGTCACATTACCTTTTTTAAGGGGTACACTAATAGAATTTCAGGTATTTGTAACAGTTTATTTACAACGGGACCTGTCCAAAAACTCTTTTGCAACGAGGTCCCGTATGAAACAACCCATTATTGAAAACGGTGTTTCTAAGAGTATTTTTTGTATGGGACCATCGCAAATTGATCTCCGATAAAATGCATTATATATAGAAGAACCTTTCATGACGGTATAGTCGCAAGATGTATTTGGGACGGGTCGGCATCCCACCACATATGGATTATATGTTATGAACCTCTTGTGACAGATATGTCAAAAAAACGTTATTACAACGGTAAAGAAATTCATCACAAAAACATTTAAAAAAGTATATAATTTATTACTGATGGGCCCCCATCGCAAAAGGTCCCATCACAAATACCAAATAAAATAAAAAATTTATATAATTATGATTAATGGAAAAATAATAATAATATCATTAATAGAATACAAAAAAATTAAAAATTCTCTATATTTTCAAATACTTAATAAAAAATAAAATTCTGATTAATGAAAATAATAATAATATTATTATTAAAAAATAAATAAAAAATATCAATTTTGCGAAACAGACAGAAACCGTTAGTTAAATGAACCAATAACATGTTTCAGGATTCTAATGCAAAATACGGATGCTGCGAGTCAAAGGTTTACATGATTCACCTTTAGATGGATTATTCAAGCTTTTATCGATTGGAATATTGGTTTTGTATCATGAAATCATTGACGCTGTGCTCTGAGACATAAACAAATGCTCTAACTCTGTTGTATGGGGAAAATATCACAACTCTTTCACAAGAATCGATATAGACATCCCTAGACGTGATTCTTTATACCTCCATTGTCCACATGGGGGGCAGCTATCCAATGACTCATTTTCACCAGAATATAAGAAGAAATTATTTGAAGAATCAAGAATATTTTGATAACTAAGGCCCAGAATACGAACCATCCCCTTTCTCTCACAGTAATTTGTAGGAAATACATTTTCTTCAGGTAACATTGTTTTATCCAAAGAAAATATCATAAAAAATATTCATTCGATAATGCATTATCAGATTTAATAACCATAAATTTTCCAACTGCTTCTAGTTTTCATATAATGCAACCAGGATATATTGCATCCTCAAGAGACATAAAAAACTCAAAAAATTCATATAGTGATAACTCAGGTGTTAAATTAATAGCATCCTGAGTTTTAGTTTGATGAATAGATGGACCTATTACATCATGTACTATATTTTGAAACTATGATAGATCCAGAATCAAGTTATTAGTATCTTTTATGGCATTGTGTTCACCGTGTTGATACCAGAAAACATAATATACTTGAAAACCAAATCGCAAGCGGTTTCACCCAACATTTTCAAATGTGCCAAACTTTCTCAGTGTACATTTTTTAAAAAGGAAACTTAATTGTAGCCTCTGAAAAAAAATTCAGGTTTTGATGATGAAAATGATAAGAAAGCTTCAACACCATCAATATATATAGGATTTAAACCAGAACTAATTGGATTTATGTGCTGATTTATCCAAACACAAGCAACTAATAATGCCAATTGTCGACTTCCTTGTTACATATTTTTCTACAAAATATAAAATCATTACTGTTTTGAATATTTTGAAATTAGAAAAACATTTTCCCAAAATGAGGATAAATAATTACAACTACATCTTATTACTATTTATTAATATTTATTACTATTGATTACTAATTATTACTAATTATTACTATTTATTATTATTTATTAGTATATATTAATATATATTAGTATTTTTTTACTATTTATTACTATTTTTAGTATTTATTACTATTTATTAGTATTTATTACTATTTATTAGTATTAATTAGTATTTATTAGTATTTATTACTATTTTTTAGTATTTATTACTATTTATTTCTAGTTATTAGTTAATATTACTATGTATTACTAATTTTTACTATTTATTACTATTTATTACTAATTATTAGTATTTAATACAATTTATTAGTATTTGTAACAATTTATTACTACTTATTACTATTTATCACTATTTATTAGTATTTATTACAATTTATTACTACTTATTACTATTTATTACTATTTATTACTATTTATTTCTAGTTATTAATATTTATTGACATTTATTTCTATTTATTACTATTTATTACTATTTATTACTATTTATTAGTATTTATTACTATTTATTAGTATTTATTACTATTTATTTCTAGTTATTACAATTTATTAATATTTATTAGTAAATATTACTATTTATCACTAATTGTTACTATTTATTACAATTTTTTTTTAATTATTAGTATTTACTACTATTTATAATTATTTATAACTATTTATTAGTATTTCATACTATTTATTAGTATTTATTAGTATTTATTACATTTTATTACAACTTATTATTATTTATTTATATTTATTACTACTAATTACTATATTTTACAATTTATTAACATTTATTAATACTCATTAGTATTAATTAATTTTTATAAGGATATATTAAAATTAAATAGTATTTATTACTATATATTAGTATTTATTACAATTTAATAATATTTAATACTATATATTAGTATTTAATAATATTTAATATTTTTTATTAGTATTTATTACATTAAATTATTATTTATTAATAATTATGAGTATTTATTAATAATTTTTATTATTTATAACAAATTATTTGTATTCGTTACTATTAATTAGTAGTTACATCTTTTTATTATTATATATTACTATATATTAGTATTTATAACTATTTATTAATATTTATTAGTATTTATTATTATTTATTACTATTTATTAGGGATTATAACTATTTATTACTAAATAATAATATTTATTATTAATTTTCAATATTTATTACTATTTTTCAAAATATAAATAATTATTTCAAATTATTACTAGTAATTGTTAATTACTAATAATTACTACAAAATACAGCTACTAATTATTAATTACCATTAATTATTTATATACATAACTAATTATCGTGAATAATTAATAATTATTACTAATTACTAAAAATTATTACTAATAATTTAATTTTATTATTAAAAATAAATACTGATGAGAAAATAATTTAAATTTAACAAAATTAAAACTATTCAACAATAATTAATGTTAATATAAATAAATTAAACAAATGATAAATTATATAAATCCTAAATACCTTCATTCATGATCTCTTATAATTGTAGGAGGCTTCACAACTTATTCGTAAAAAAACAAACTCTCATAAATTTTCACTCTAAAATAAGGGTTTACAAAAGCAGAGAAGAAGGAATTCAGAAGGAGAGAAGAAAAGGGGGGGTATATACTGGTTACATTAGTTTCGACGAAAGTATAAGCGACATGATTTCAATCCCTAATAGTACTTATTGTGGCGAGTCCTATTGTAATCACCATCTGTCGCATTAATTATTATCGATGGTTAAAAGGTTATTTGTGATGGGGCCCATCACAAAAAGAAACCTGCCGACACACTATTTGCAATGGGACAATAGCAGGTCAATATTTGGTTTTTATCACCACCTATTATTTGCATCGGAGGATCCCCTGTCCCAACTCACTCTTACCGCCTCCCAGCATTTGCGACAGGTGGTGCCTACCCGTCGCCAATGCCCTTTCATGCATTTTGTGCGCAAACTACGCCAATTAGAGGGTATGTTTTTGCAACGGGGTGCATATTCCCATCGCAAATAAGTAGTTATTTGTGACGGGTTGGTCAACCTATCGCAAATAACATCTTCTATAGACTATTTTTGATGGGATTTATTCCCATAACAAATAACCTATTGCAAATAATAAGTTTTTACATAGTGTAGGAATCCAATTTTAAGGTGTTTCCATCGATTCTTGAACCTTCCGGCCATATTGTCACCACTGCACAAAGCCCCCTATTTTCCACCGTGGGGATCCCTTTTGGAAATGCTTCCTGAAAATTTCTCATTCACAAAGCTCGTTGTAATTGTGGATATCACCATCAACACTATTCACACTGCCACAATGCTCCATTAATGATGCTCCTCACGAACATCATTTACGATGCTCCTCATTGTTTTAATAGATCACCATCATCATTCATTGATCATTTACAAAACCCTCTGTCCTAATCCCATCATCAGAAAACATGTGACTTTTCTAAAATTTAATATGGCCATCGTGGAAATAAAATCACTTGTATACTATCAAAAATATAAATTTTTTACCCCAAAAATTTGGAAAACACACGAAAATGGTTTCTCCTTGTGTATTCAATTTTCTATACAACTTCCTTGGTATTTAATCCGGTGTCTTCGATCATTGTCAATATTCATGGGATACAATATCTCTAGATCTCCACAACATAATTCGGAAAAGGGAATCGTCAACAATCATAATCAACTCAATAATACTGTAATATTACTTTGAGATATTCTTTCCCAACATTCTCCTACTTTGGGACTGTTGAAAACTCTTCATATTTTGATAGATTTTTTTATATTCTTAAATTTTTAATTAGAATTCACTTCTTATCATTATGATAGAGATAAATGAATTTAAAAAAAATCATTAAGCCCAATTAAGCCATGCTCGGTGTGATAAATATTTATATCACAAAAGGATCATCATTGAATCACTTCATTCCAAAACCATCCTTATGAATTCATCCCGAACTTCAACTATTGTGTTATATATTCCATAATTTATCACATGAAGAATCATCATAATTAAAACTCCCCTTATCTCCCTACTCCCACTATCTCGCTATTATACCTAACATAACTTCTTCCCATATCTTGACTATGACATTTTCTCCATTTTAATATCAAAATTTATTCCCCATTTTCAACGAACCCAAAGGATTTCTTTTTAGGTTAAAAATAGGGTAAAAAAATTAGCACATTTTCTAAAAACATTTCAAACCTCAAGGTGAGGGTGTTTTGGAAACCAATCTTTTTCATGTGTGGGGAGTCAGATGAACTCCCAGAGCTAGTAAATTCAATTAAAATGATTTTATGGGTAAGGCGATTGTCTGAATGTCTGCAACGTGTAAATCTAGATGAACATACTCTAGTCTTTACAAGATCTTTTTAGCCTTCTATATGATAAAATGATAAATTATTTCAATGTGAATTTTCATTGAGTGATAAACAATATTTTTTCTTTGATTTATAGCACATGATTTATTTCAATTGATTTTAATCATAAAAAATACATTAACTCCCATATCATCAAGTTGATGATTAATCCATAATAATTGTCAGTATTATTGAGTCACCACAATATATCTGTCTTCAGTGGTGCTCAATGAAATTAAATCATGTTTCTTTCGTAGGTAAGAAATACATGATCATCCATGTTAGAAAGAACATCTTTACATTGATTTCCTATCATCATTCAAACTGACCCATTATACATATGTATATTCAAATAAATCAAACAAATATTTTTCATTGTACATCATACAAAAATACATCATTCAAATGATATACTAAAGTTTTATTTTCACTGGAAGCATGTGGATTTCCTTATAATTTCATTGATATTTCATTTCTCGACATGTGGACACAAAAATATTTGGTCATGTTGTTGTCAAGTACAACCGGATTCAAATTATATTCTTATATTTTATGACATTAACCACTTTTTTATCATAATCCAGTTATAATTTCATCTAGGTAGCCATTGGAGACAACATCTCTATGTAATTATCTATTCCAAATATTCTAAAAACATCCCTAAACGTCCAAGGAATATTTATATTGATAAATTAATATACCATTCATTCCTTGTGTTTCCTATAAAAAATGAAAGATGTTAGTTCACAAATCATTGACATTTAAAATTCAATTTTCATGAATTTAGAAAACTGTCTGCCTTGTGCATCATCTGTTCCTCCAAATATTATGTCATCGACATATACCAACTCCATTATACCTTGACTACTATAATTTTTGGCATATATATTTTAATCAAGTCCATCACACTATATATCGATCTTCTTCCAAAACTAATCTTTTCATGACATCCATGCACTTTTTGCCTACTTCAAACCATACAATTCCATATTTAGACAGCACTCTCTTTTCTCATCCACATGAATGAGAAAACCATCTGGTTTCTCAACGTACACATTTCCTTCAATAACTCCATTCATAAATGCTTATTTAACTTCCATCATGAAAAAATTAAACACTTTTTAAACTCTTATAGATAAGAATAAATGGATTTTATTTAGCCATGAAATTGGTGAAATCGATTAATCACCATCAATACTCTCTATCTGGGATTAATATTTTCACAGTAGTCATTAACTATTTTTGAATCACCGCGCCATATTCATTAATCATTTTTTTTGAAAGACCCATTAAGGCCTGGTGACATTTTTATCTATTATCCTTGACAAAATCTTAACCATCAGATAATTCATATGTTTTTTAAGCTCTTCTTTAATATATTGAATCTAATTCTCATCTCAAGCATCTTCATCCGAACATTTAGGTTCTACTTGTGATACGTAAAATTCTTATTATAGATTATTCATCCTCCTCGTCTTCACTTGTAATGTTTGGTCACCAATTATTTTTTTCCTATCAATTCTGAATCTTCTATTACCTCTTATTAAAAAACATAATTGTGATCCTCATTTTCATTATCTAAATCTTCATTTGAATACACCTCTGGAACTGAAGAATCCTTGGATGTGCTTGTCTCTTCTTCATTATTCTCATGAGATTTATCCTGAATTTACTGAATATTTTATGCATTCCCAACTATAGTTACTTCATAAATTTCAAATACCTTTCCAAGATAGTAATTTCAGAATTTATATTCATTGATTTTCAATTGAATAGAAATGAAATATCCCTTCATCTCCATGGGAATAAAACATCACATAGTTTTCATTATTGATAATGAAACATTTACTTCCAAAGACTCTAAATTACAAGAATGATGTATTCATTCCATAACATGACTCATATGTATTATTTATTTCTTTTTGACATTACAACCCTCTATTTTATGTATATTCTATTTTCATCATGACATCATTCCAAAATATCTCTAGAAGGCCTTTGTCAATGAGAATTGTTTTGGCCATGTTGTTGAAAATATGATTTATTATTTTGACTACTCCTTTTTTCTGTGGAATTATCACAACATAAAATTGATTCATTATCACATGATTCTCAATAGAATCCTCCAATTGGCTATTTTTGAACTCTATTATTTTATCATTTCACATAATTTCAATTTTCTAACCTAGATTATTTTCAACTTCTCTACAATATTTTTCAATTTATCATAACAACTCAAACATATGGGTAAAAATTTATATCCATTCCATTATTCTATAACAATCAATGATGAAATTATAATATCTCCTTCTATTATGATAACTTGGTGAGATTGGTACACACACATTTATATGAACCAACTCATGCAATCTAGTTTTCTATTTCCCTTTTAACATTTATTTCATTTTATTAATATTCTGTTCTTTGAAGGAATTACATGTATGGGTATGATCACATGATAATCTCATGAGATATCAATCAATATCATATTTCACTAGATTTTCTTAGGATGTTCACCTCACTAAACCCAAAAATATATACCAAAACATTTTTTCTTATTCAATTGATAGAAAGAATATATCTCTTTCTCTTCTCACAAGGAATAGATTTCCCTTTTTACACATTCTAATAAATACTACAAAAACATGTTTTCCATGATGAAACATAATTTGTTGTAAAATCATATTTCATTTCCTAAGTCAGTCAAATGTCTTACACTTAAAAAGTTATGACAATGACCTTCAAAAAACCAAGACATCAGAACATCTAATATCTTTCAACAAAATCATTACTTTACTTGGGACAATAATTTTCAATCCGTCATCATTAAAAAATATTACAATGCCTACTTTGTCATACCAGATTATTTTCACTTGATCCGTGTTTCCTATCATATGGGATGTTCATCCACTATTAATGATCCATATCATAGTTTGATCAGATGCCTTGGATTTAATTTCTACAACCACTACCTACAAATATGTTTTCTTTTTTATACATATTTTTGACATTATACCATGTATGGATTGATACTACTGACACTCCTTGAAATATGATCAAAAAACTTCATCATGGAGTTATACAAATCGATGTTTTATTTTCCAGTATTTTGATGATAAATTTATATACTTCTTATAACCAACCACATTATACTTTAGAACATCTCTATGTATTGTTGATAAAAAATATCATTCCAGGATTCTGAATCCACAATAACTAAAATAGTGACCATTAAATGATGATGTAAATAAATATTCACTATACAGATTCCCCTTTTGGTCGTGATCCCTTTAGTACCTATTTGATATGGAAGAAATTTTTTTATTGCCCTATTTTAAAAAAACACTGGAATCTTATGCGGGGTACATTCATATTTGGAAATTGTTCACCACTGGTGGTCTATTGGGTTATCAGAATCATAAGATTTTACATTGTACCAAAATCAACTATAAATCTCAAATTTTGGGCTTTAGGTTTGACTTCAACCGCTACTAATTCCAATTTTTTGATCAATCCCAATAAAAGACTTTTTATTTTAATATTATTGTTGATTTTGTTCATCCAGACAACTATTCTCAACATTATTTTTTTAATTTACTATGTTATCAGTTTTCCTGATGGTGTTTTGGGAGTCAACAATTTCTCTTGATCCTTAATAGTTCATTGAAAACTGATGACTTCCCATTCAAGTTCATCGATTAATTTTATTTTATCCTTTCAATATTCAATTAATCTTATTAATTCACTTTTCCTTTTATCAATTTTGAGATTGTACCCAAAAATATTAAAAAAATCTAAAAGATTGATGAATTTAGTTATTAAATTTCATCATACATCTCAGACTTATCTTCTTCCTATTACAACATGTAAATATAACATTATGAAAAACTATTTTGGAATTCAACCTTTTAACTCTCCATGCATGTATTTCCTAATGAAAAGGATCTAATTCAACCTGAAGGTCAAATCGTCCATCAACTTATTCTTCATAATTTTCACATTATTAGTTTGTTGTGGAATTTCCAATAACCATGACCAAATCATTTTCCTCCTGAAACTTGAAATAATCCAACCAAATGCCTCATATTCTTCAGACTATTCATCTTCTTTTGAAATAAAATCCATTTTTTGAAGAATTTTTTCTTAGTAATTCTCCGACCTTTCACATTGAATTAATACTTATTTTGTGTAACTTAATCATTTCCTTCATCATAATCTCTAATATTCTTGGTAAATATGGATAAAAAATGAACATTCATTCAAAATTGATGTCATGAATTTGAATGTTTACCTTTGAACTTCGATCTTACTCATTATAGATTTTATTAGAGAAATGGCGTGACATCATCCAAGAATTTTTCCTCCTAACAATATTTAATAGAGAGCTTCTTCACGGCCTTTATCCCACTTCATTGGAATTTTTTTTTCTACAGAATCAATAACATCATTTATACTTTCACATGAAAAAAGAGTACTATTCATGTTATCTAATGACATATCCAATGGATCCATGTATTGTAATACATAAACCATCAGATTAAATAGACATTTATGTTTTCTAAATATGTGATTTACAATATTTATATCTTCAATGGTTTCCCTAATATCATGAATTTTATTCAAAAAAACATTCCCATTATCAAATAATGTATTAATATACTCATTAGGGTTCATTATGAGATCCTCATATTTATTCCATAGAACCTACATTTTTGATTATCTAATATTTGAGTCACATTCATAAATTTTCATAAAATTTTCACACATAACATGTGATAAATTACATGGAATAACATTCATATAAATTTCATTTGAAACGGATACACATAAATCATTGATCCCTATAGAATTGACATCTAATTCCCTTAGGACAACTTTTGATAAAGCACCACAGTCCATACTGGCTGATATTCCATGCATTGCAGTTGTAAAGGCTTCCAATCATAATAATTTGAAGTTGTTCTACATCTTATTCTTCCATATCTCAAAAAATTATTTCATCAATGGTTGAAATCCCCTGTGATTGAAAACCTCAATTTATTCTATTTATATGTTACTATTGACTGTCAAACATTATGTATGAAAAACTTTATAGGTCCACTTGGTCAAATACCCTAATAAAAGGGGTTAATCAGGGTATGAAAAAGTAAAACTACTTCCATAATGGATTTTTTATGGTTTTTAAAAAACACACTTCTCTTTTTATCCCATAGTAATATATGAATAGAAATTAAATCATACACATAACAATAAAATTTTTCATATATAACCCTTTCTGAGCTATGTTCAAGGAGTATACAAATGTGATGTGTTGATGTACTGAATCCATTAAAGCTCACTACTAATTACAAGTTTCGGTCAGAATAACTTTTTCACCTAGGATCACTAACTTTATAAGGTTTTGGTTCTAATTATCTCATTCCAAAGGGTCACTCCATACACATATTTCTATGGCTCTCTACCAGTTAAACGGATCACCATTTTCGTCTTCCTTCACTCAATGCTCTTGGAAGCGATCCACATATAGTTTATGGACTTGTAGGTCCTTTAATTATCTCTATGAATATATCCTCAGTTGTAAATTGATTCTCTATTGATGTTCCGGTTTAATCTAATAGATCAATACCACATTACAATATATGTGTTGTGAAAGGTCTTATAAAATAATTTTGAGAATCTCACTACCTTTTTGAATATGTACATTCCAAAAGCTCATCTAGCCTTCATAAAGAACAAATCTTTCATGAATGTCAAAAAACCTTCTCAAAGAACCTTCATGTCACAAAGCATATTTAGTCATCAAAAATTTCCTTACCTTCATGATGCTCAAAATATTTTGTCAAATTTTATAGACATCACTAATTACTTCACATATAACCTTCATGAACCACCCTTCACGAAATACCCTTGACGAACCATCTTCATGATTCAAAATCATTACAATTTTTGTTAAGTCACACTGCACTTAAAAAGTTGATAGATGCATATTTATAGGTTTTTCCACCAATTCCAGAACCATTAGGCCTTATTATAACCATTAAATGCTACTCCATATTATCCACCGTGATCCCCTATTTTTTGAGAATCTCGAGAAAAAATTGATTCTCAATGCCCATCATATTTTCAAATACCACCTTCAACACTCTTCACACCACCAAGATTATCCTAATGTGAATTTCCTCCCCTTATCCATTCATTATGCTCCTCATTATTAGTGTAGATCAATATCACCTTGTGTATGGAATATTCTACACTACTTCCATCGAATCATGTCCTCTATATAGGATCTTTTCCAACATACCTAGAAATCAATATTTCTAGATCCCAACATCAAACCTTGGAAGCCCACTTTTTCAACAAACACAATCAGACCAAAAATACTGCAATATTATGTGACATAATTCTTACCAAAAGCTACCACTACTATTTATATTAAATATTCAAGGAAGGGAGTTATATATTCATATCCTATGAATAATATGGAATTTAGAAGATATAGATCATATGATTTCCACATAGGTTCAAGGATTTTCAACATTTTCTTATGTATATTCACTCAGATACCAAGGGAAAAACCGTGGGTTGGGACACAAGAAAAAAATTTGGAACATAATATAGTTTTTTACATCTTTTAATTTTCCCACCTATTACCACTTTCTCCACTCATTTTGTAATGAACCCATCACCCACAACTGCTTCTAAATTTTACCATATCCATAATCCTATGTCATCTAACATATGTATCATAATCCATTGGGTTAATGTATTTTTCTACTACTATACATAATTAATGTAAATTCATATTTATAAATTTTATATCTTATTAAATGTTAATATTCTTATAATTTTTTACATCCTTTTGAATTATTAATTTCCATTATTTTCAAAAATTAATCCTTCCTGAAATCACTATTAGATTCATCATTGTACATAAATTGGTCATAATTCATGGCGAAACTTCAAAAGGGTTTTCCTCTTCTTACACTTCCATTTTAATGTAACAAAATGGGGTAGATGATAGATATGAATGAATAAGGTGTTAAATAAAAGAAAATAGATAAAAACTATTAAAATAATAATGTTTTAATATATAAAAATATAATCATTTAACGATTTCATTTTTTTGATTAATGGGTTTTGTGATGATCAAGAAGATTGAAATTTTTGTAATTCTGTTTTAATTTAAATATATCCCCCAATATTTATATTTTTATGATATGAAAATCATTTTAAAGGTTTTTTATTTTTTTGGTCAAAGGTGTGTTTTATCGGTTTTTTTATTTAGGTCAATTTGGTAGGTTAGATTAATACAATATATCATTTGAGGGGGAGAATAGTGTCTTTTAAATAATATTCCTTGATTCTTCCTTTTGAATCAATTTTTTATTTAGGAACATATAAAGTGTCTTATTATGTAAAATGTATAACCATAAAAAATTAAAAAGAATGAATGAAATAAATTTATAGTGGGTTAGGGCACAATGGTCCCCTAGTCCACCCAACCAATGCTCTCTCTACGATATAGGTAAATTTCACTAGAATGGTCCTCTGATAACAAGACCACAAAAACCAAAACATTGATCTGGAATATGACACCATTAAAAACAAGGCTAAAAACAATGCCTTTTGGTTCTATTACAAGGAATTGGATTTCCACATCTTAGATCGAGAAGCTAATACTCCACCACAACTGTGTGTGAGATGATGACACACCAGAAAAGAATAAGAGTTTTATTTTAAGTCTTGATTTGAACATCAAAATTTTAACAGCATCAATTAACATTATATTTATCTTCCTCTTTATAAATTAATGTATTTAGGAATAAATTTTTTTCAAGTGATCCTGATTGCAAATGATCTTCAATAAAAGGCATAAAAAAATTGTATAAATATTGCTACCTAAATATATTGATCATATATGTATCATATGTGTGTCCTCTTCTATTAATAATTTTTTCAATCAATTTTTGATGTATATCTCTAATAGATATTACTAATACTATGGTGAAATATATGAAAAAATTATTTCAATAAAATATAAATATTGATTAGTTATTCAAAATAAGTCTCTATAAAATGTATAGAATTATGAAACATGTTTTGATATTCCTTATACAATAAAAACACCTAATATAACATATATATTCAAATTCAAATTTTTTTAGGGGTTTCATAACATCACATAGAAATATGGGTGAATTTTTATATTGAATGAGAAATTTTGAATCATTCATATTAGGAATTTAATTAGACATAAAATTCATTGAATTAACATGTAATTTTCTCAAGACCTTTTCATAAATCTTGGATATGATGATGAATATAAATATCTGAATTTGAAAAGTGAAATGCAATGATCAATCTGAGAACGTAAAAATACCAAATGTTTTGTTAAACTAGAGAGTAATAACATAAGGAGGACTATATAACATAAGGATGACTATATAAGGTGGATCATAATATTATGTTGGATGATCCATACATATTTCATTCAAATTTAGAGTTCCATAATTATATACGATGATTTAACAACACATTCTTCTATTGAAAAATGTAAGGTTCCATCCATATGTGTGGTTTGTTAACCATATTTTTCTGATAATGTTGTATTGATGAGTGATACATAGTATTAGAAACATAGGGTTAATTATTTATGGTTTATTACAATAATATGGTTTATTTCTTATTTTATGTCTATCAATGTATGGTGTGAAAATGTTTTCTAGAAAATCTTAAAACACGCTCTGGAAAATTTAACAAATATTCATTATTAATTTAAATCTTATATAAAATTCCAGAATAAATATTGTAATGAATATTATTTTTTGGAAATAAATTTAATGTAATT
Source organism: Viscum album (assembly GCA_963277665.1). Classification (NCBI taxonomy): domain Eukaryota; kingdom Viridiplantae; phylum Streptophyta; class Magnoliopsida; order Santalales; family Viscaceae; genus Viscum; species Viscum album. The sequence goes on from OY728127.1 coordinate 1,975,070,139, forward strand.
CCATTAGTAAAACAATCATTGTTCATTATGATTATTAAAATCAATTAAAATTCAAATAGTATTATTGAGAAAATACATGCCCAACAATCTCTCCATTTTATATGGTCTGAAAACCCATAAAATAATTTTTGTAAAAAATATTGTTTTCTCAACATATTGAATGATATAAAATTAATTATTTAATTATATAGAACTATATTTAAATTTTTTAGAACTATTTAAAAGTAAAATACATTTAAATGAAATTTTGTGTTTACCAATTTTTCTACCCCTTTTTCTGGTATAAAAAATAAATTATTTGACAAACGATTATAACACATTCATTTTTTCATAGAAACATAAATGATTTTTATAATGTAATACTTAGATAAATTATAAATTAATTCTATTAGTATTGATAAACAAAAAAATATATAAATGGAAAATGAAGAACTGAAGATAAAATGAACGTGGGGATATTTGTTGTACAAAATTGATCAATAAGAGTATATGTTTTTGGTCCTTAAAAAATAAATAAATAGTTGGTCTCGTAGAATGAGAAAGGGTTTGGTTAGGATCAGGGTCGTGTTTTTTCTGAGCCTCTGGAAATTATTATGTCAATTCATCTATTATATAATAAAGCTATTCGTCATGATTGTTTGCTAACATCGTGGAAAAATCATCGAATCATGACTTAAATTATTATCTAAAAAAAATTCAAATTAAAAATGTGATACAAATTCTCCTCTATATTAATAAACATAGATAAATTTTCACTAAAATAATTGAGAAGTAACCTGATTCATGGTTCACATGGAGTCTGTTGATCAAAATGATATCATTGATTTTTCTATTATCACTAACAGGGGTTCACTATTGCACTGATGATTCTAAATCCTATCATTCATATTTTTCATAACAATTATTATATATTGAAACATTTTGATCATATTTAGTGTGGTTTTAGTTTCATAGGTATAACTGTTGGACTGACTTATACCCCTTTGACTGATTCAATTTTATCCCAAGTACCATTTCAAAAAATATATATATCTTCAAAATTGATTCTTATTTGATCTTCCCTGTATGATCTAACATTTCTATTCTTATAATATAAAAATCTATTTTTGAAATAGATTCCAATTTTATTTCATTATTTTGAGTTACATAGAACTTTAATTCCATTCATAGAATATATGATTTCTTCAAATCAACAAAATATTTCCTCCATGCATCTTTCTCGTTTCAATGACCTCAAAAATCTAACTGAGATTTGTTATTCATTATAATTAGTTGATAAATATAATTTGAAAGAGTGGTAGATAATCAATCATCTACATTATTTGACTGATCAACACCATGTAAAATAATTATTTAAATAGAATTAGATATCTCCACAAACATATCACTTGAATGTGTTATACCATTGAGAACCATAATCCATTCTCTAGAAATATTTATAGTTATTTTGGTGGAATGAACATTGAACGAGATTGCATGATTTTCAATTAACTCATTCATTTGAGTGATTGATTTTCTAATTTTCTACACTCCGTGAGAAAATTCTTCACATTGATCTAATTGAGGGAAATCTTGAAGCACTTGAGCATGAAATTATTCTTATTCATCCTCAAAATTATTTGGTTCATCCAACTGAAATGATCGAGATTCATATAATGATCCTAAAACATGACACCTAATATGTGGTTCTTCTCAGACCAGTTGTCTTAAAAAATGTTCCTCATGAACTTTTTCTTCTTTTACAATTTTTTTTCTTGAAATATAAGGTTTCCCTAGGTAGGCTGTGAACACTGGATTCTCAAACAGCTTCTTTTCAAAAAGTCATTTTCTCCCCCTAAGGAAACTATCTAGACTTATGCAGATCATCTTCACCATCATGCATCAGTTTTTCACTCACTGTACTAGAAATGAAAACATATTTACTATGAGTCCTAGCATTGAACACATTTATGTGATAACCTGTGACTCTAGATTCAGAAATTCAAATCATGTTATTTCTAAAAACGATAAGAGACATGATCCTTCCATTTAGATAAAATGAAATTATTTCTACTGAAAATCAAAAGTAACATGAAAATCACATCATATAATTATGAATTTTCAATATTGTGTCACTAATAAACCTATTAAATTAAACATATTCTGGTATAAAATCTTCCCAATCTCAGCAACTCTCGAAGCAATAAATTTGTGAATAAATTTTACAAAAACATTTTGATATTCCTTGATATACATAATGATCATTTTTCTAATGTTCATATAACAAAAAAAGTCAATATGTGATTAGATATGTGATTATGATTACCAATATGTCGAAGATCAATATGGAAGACACCTTCATATGGGAATTTTAAAATTTGAGCAATTTCAACTGATGATATTAAAAATTCCTTATCATCTATTCAAGAAAATATCGAATCTTCGGATTCAATGAAAAAACATGAACACTGCTAAAAAAGTTCATCATGTCTAACTCATATAGAAAATATTTATTTTCTTCATTGAACCAAAACTCTAAATGATGAAATTAAAGGGCCTTCTTAGATAAGTTGTTCGTCTGATACATTTATTCAAAAAATTAAACCATTCCTTGAAAAATATTTATGGAGGGAACATGATGATGCTTATGATCACTAGGTTAACCTTCATCGGTTCACTTAATATTCATCATTTCATAGAATCTGAAGGTCAATGGTTTTATCATTATATGGTTTTGGAGAATGATTATAGTTCTAGAGGGAAAAATTATACGAAAATGATATGGTAAGATGAGATAAAGGGTTTTCTAACAGATGGTGACTCAATCCGGTTTCTCATGACAATTTCGTAGGTTAATCAATATTTTTTTATTGAAATCACACAATTTGAAAACAATAAATGATAAAAATTTATTTATGAAATAAATTAAATAATAATTTGAAATTAAATTAAAACATTTTAAATAAAATAATAATGATAATATGGATGTTTTATTGAAATAAATTGAAACCAATTAAATATAAATTCATTAAATTAAATAATCATAAAAATATATTTTAGAAATTTAATAAACATAACTCTACTAAATAAAATCAATGCATGTTTTTGGAAGTGGTTTAGTGAAAATATAAGCTAATGGATATTCGGTATTAAAAAATACTAAATATATATCCTTTTTAGAACATAGACTCTTATAAAATGTAACCTCATAACAATACTATTATTCCAATAGTGAAATATATTATTTTTTGGAATATTTATTGATCCAGTATTGTCACATATTTTAGGTATTTTTTTAAATTTGGGAAAATTCTAGTAATGTTTTCTTCTTGAAGAAAACAACTACCAGTAGACACATACTCTGCATCGGTTGTTAACAGGGAAACTAAATATTGTTTATTATTTGATCATGATACTAAATAATTTCTTAAAATTTGAAAGGATCAAGAGTTGATTTTTCTATCTAATCTATAACATTCAAAATCAGCATATGAATATAAAATTAAATTAAAATAATGACTATTTATATAATGAACTGTTTTATAAAATAGGTTCATTTTAAATATCAAGAAATTCTTTTAACATTAGTAATGTGGTATTCTTTTGGATTTGACTAAAATCATCCCATAATCATAATTAAAACATAATATTTGGTCTTCTATTAGTATGATATAGAAAAATTATAATCCTTAATATAATTATCTTATTTTTAAATCATTTTCCATCTTCATAAGAAGAAATTTTTATATTGGCGCACATGGGATTTTTTTATGACTTTTCATTCTCAAGTCCAAAATTTTCCAATTAATCATTAATATATTTATATTTATTTTAAAAAATATCCATAATCGTATTAAAAAATATGAAATCCTGTAAAAAAAAATATGTTCTCCAATATTACTTTTTAAAATTGTTTTGTATAATTTTTCAAAAATATTTAGCAGTATTGTTATTTTTTCAACCGAATATACATCACTAACATAAATTTTTACTAATAATATATTAGGAAATTTTTTTTCATAAATTGGGTCATAACCTACTAACCAACAGTAGATAATATTTTCAAAATAATAGAACTCAATCATTAATTCTATTCTCTAGGGAATTATTTAAGGGAAAATCGGATTTAATGCATTTTAAAAAAGAAATAGGTTAATTATCGTTTTTAAAATGAGATGGTTGTTAAACATAAACATCTCCCACTAAATATTGAAATAAGAAAGGTATATTTAACATCAATATGATATATATTGAAATTCATATAGGATGTATAAGCTAAAAAGATTATATCAGCTTCTAGTTTAGATAATGTGGAAAATGTATCATTATAATCTATTCATTCTTCATGATTAAATCCATTAGCAACTAATATAGATTTTTCTCTAGTTAATATCACTTGAAATTCCAATTTATTTTTAAGGACCCATTTGGTTCATATTACTAGATAATTTAATTGTATTTTTACTAAATCTGAAAAATCATTCCATCTGTATTTCTTTAGTTCTTCTTGCATTAGTAAAAACAAAAATTAATATCCCATGATTTTTTCAATAGATTTATGTTTTAAGTGGGAAAAAATTTAGAAAACATATATGTGGGTTCCAACATTTTTTAGAGTTCTAATTCATGTATTTGGGTCTCCTATAAATTTTTCAAAAGGATCGTTCATTAATGATCTTGTCTATCTAGTTAAGAAACATTCGGGTAAATTAGTTTAATGTCATTCTAAACAAGACCAACATTAATTTATATCATTTTTTACATTATATTTAGAGGATTAATGTATCATGTTGTCAAATGGGTTTTTAATTTCATCAGTTTGATATTTTTCTTTATTAAAATGTCTAGTTCCATAAAAAAACATATGAACAGATTCATCAATAATCCTCGAATTTTTATTAAATACTCTATAAGCTTTATAAGTCTCATAATATCATAAAAATATAATTCCATTAACTATTGGATAGATATTTAAAAGGTTTTATTTAGTATTCAAGATATAAACCGCGAATCCTAAAACATTATCGTACATTACATCTGGTTTTATAATTTATAATGCTTATAGGTGGTCTTTTAAAAAATAGTCCTTATTAAAACTCAGTTAATGATAAAGTAGGCTGTGCTTACAGATTATGTCCAAAAATAGGTAGGAATAATGTATTAATTTATCATAGTCCATTTATTTTATTAAATAGTCCTTATTATTAATTAATTAATTCTATTTTTAGAGGTTTTGTTGGTGTTGTGAATGTAGTTTTAAAACCCATATAAGAGAAGAATGACTCAAATTTTAGATTCTGAAATTCAACACCATGATCTCTTATCAATGAAATTATAATAAGACCTTTTTAATTTTGAACAATTTTACAAAAAAATTCCAAAAATGATAGTAATTAACTTTTTATCTTCATACAATATTCCCATGTGAATCAAGAATAATTATCTACTAAAAGGTAGACATAAAATTTAACAAAAAATGTTTCTACTCTGGAAGGTCCAAAAAAATATATGTGGATAAGTTATAGAGGTTTAGATAGAGGTAATTATTTTATATAATTGTAAGAGGACTTATGTTGTTTCCAATTCAGAATGCATAATAGAATCTACCATTTTCAAATTTAAGACTAGGAAAATCAGAAGAAAATTTTTTCATAAATAATTTTTGTAAATAATATACATTCATATGACCATGTCTCATATGATATATCAATGAATCGTTTGACTTATCATTTAAACAATTCAAATTACATTTAAAAAATGAATTTATATCTAATATATATTCATTATCCATTCAAGGTGCTCTAAATTTACGCAATTTATATTTAAAAACATAGTAGGAATTGATAGAAAAAAAAATGTAATCCATCATCACAATGTTGAAAAATACTTATTAGTTTTTTATTTAGACCTTGCACGTATAATTCATTTTTTATTAGTATAGTGTCTGGATCTCAAAACGTTATTACACCAATTATCATTCGTTATTAATTGTTACCAAAATTACTATACCTCTATCTATTTTTTCAGTGTATGAAAATTTGACGAGTCACCAATCATGTGCCTATAACTGCCAGTTTCCATATAAAATATGGATTTACTATTACTATGGAATTTTTTTTACAATAGAATGTAATAATTTGTTTCTTTTGGTACCCATATTTTTTTGGGTCCTTGGTTATCAAAAAGTGAACTAGGAATCCAAATTTTCCTATTTTGACCATAATTTTAATAACATGATTCCAAAATATTTTAAGATATAATTGCCTTTTTAATACCACTATTTTAAGGATTTATCAAATAATAGTAGTTAGTGACATAACATCATGATCCACAATAATAACATGTAGCATTTTTTAAATTGGTCACTGAGTAAATATCTTAGTGTTTGGATTTTTCACCCTTGTTTCCACTTCCAAATTTTTATATTTTTATTAAAAAATTTCAGTAATTGCAAGAATTTTTTTCTTATTTATTAAAAATAATATAAATAAATTTATAATAATACAATTCATGCTATAATTGTTTTATTATTTTTTCATGATTATTATGGTTTTATGTAGATCAATTGAATTTTTTTCACAGGTTCATGATGTGTATCATACATAGTATCCATTTTTCTAATAATATATTTGTGAAAAATTTTCTATGATTTTTTCATCTTTAATACAGAATCATATTTTTCATCTATCATTAAACAATTGGAAGCCAATTTATTTTTTTATTATCTTAGAGAAACAAAATAAGAATATTAATAAGTTTGTGTCTTTTCTAATCAGCCAAAAAGTGCATGTATTATGATAAATTTAATTGTTCTTTTTCTGAATTATATATTGAGGAGATACGAGAGTCATCCAATACCCCCCACATATCTTTCATATCTTTTTTTCCATTATGATCATAATAATCATTTTTGAGGTATTCCTTTCTGACCTCTTTCATTCATCTTTTAGTTGAAGAAAATAAGGTCTTATATGACCCAATTTTTTTTTCATTCATTGCATAAATATTCTATATGTTATTTATCATTCAATATGATGGATTTTAATGTATCCTCATTTTTTATTGTAAAGGATTCATAAATTTCTACATAACTCATCCAGTTCCATCTCAAAATCTAAATATTCTAAATTCATAACTTTTTTGACTACTTGTTTTAATTATCTAGTATGTTTTGGTGATATTACATTATAATTAATGTTTTACATTTTTACTGCAATATAATGATGTTCAAATTCATTTTTCATTTATTATTCTCACATCATACGTGTTCTAATGAATTCTATCATTGTCAAATTCTTGACTCTTGATTATTGTTGAATAAAAACAGATATTTCATTCCCATTAGTTGGTTGTACTATGTGTACATTACAAACCAAATTATATTTATTGGTAGGATATTTGAAGTATTTAATATTATTGACAATTTCAATTAACTTTCTTTTCGTCTGTGACATTCATTAAACATAATAAATTAAAAAGGTGTCAGTCAATATTTTTGCAGTATCATTCCTCATCTGAATAATGTTAAATGTTCATTCAACATCAACTAAAATTTCTTTCTACATATCATAGATTTAAGTCAATTAGATTACAAGATTAAAATCATCAATACCAAGTCCACAGATAATAGCATTCCTTACTTTTAAATTAATTTCATATTCAGGTTCTATTTCATAAGTCCATATCTCTTCTTCTTCAGGAATAATATCACTACTATGTATTTTAGATTAGACATTAAATCCCTCATTAATAAGATAAACAATCGTTCTAGATTTCCAAAATCTAAAATTTTCACCATTAATGCATTGAGATTGTACCACTTACATTTCTTCTTTAAAATTAGCCACTGACATATATATTGTAATGAAATTATTCTATTCAGATTGATATATCCTTTTTTCTAAAATTAATCCACTATTAACAATTATTTATTCAGAATAATAAAAAGTAACACAAGAGTGAGTTGAATAGTGAATTTTCGAAAATATTCACTAATTCTTCATTTTGAATCCCTTTGTGATTTATGATGATACGAAGTGTCTTCTTACGTAAAAACTAATAGATATAGATAAATTGAATGAATAATACCAACTTATTGATGTTTTTTCGGGAAAAAGTTCCTATTGTCCGCTCCACCAATTATATATATTTGATAATGTTTAAATACCCTAAATGGTCTTCTTATCATAAGAGTACACAAAAACAACCGAGTGTTAGTATTTGACACCTTCACATGCAAGGAAATACACAGATCTTTCTTGTTGTTTTATAAATAACTGATTTTCCACAGTTTAGATCAAGAAGATGATACTCTGCCACAATGGAGAATGATAAGCTGATACTCCAATAAATCTAATGAGTTTTATTAGAATTATTGAGTTAAAATTCACTATTTCAGTAGGATCAGTTGACAATATATAAATCTTCTTCTTCAAAAAATAATTTATTGAAGAATGAATAGATCTAAAGTGATTCCACTTACAAATAAACATCAAGAAAAGAAAACAACAAACAAAAATATATATCTTATAATACTTATATATTTAACATATATGTCACCAAATTGAAACCACTTCTATGAATAATAGAGTCTATAGATAGTTGCATAAGATCTATAAAATATATTCATGATAAAATTGTAGAATATCTCAATATACGGTCTCAAAAGAAATATTCATATCAAATATCATTTTAGATAAAATCTCATTAAAATATATAGAAATAAAAATCTTGTTTTGATATTCAAGATCTATGATAATCTCCAAATTATTATCATAAATTCAAATTCAAAAACATTTAATGGAGTCGTAAAATCACAAAAAAAAATTAAGTGTGAATTTCTCCATTGAATACGAAAATTTGAACCATTCATATTGAGCTATGAATCAGCCTTAAAAAACATTGAATCACCATGTAATTATATCAAAACCATTTCAAAAATATTAAATAAGATTGTGAATTTAAATCTCTATCATTTATCAGTTAAATGTAGGGTTCTTTCAAAAACTGAAAAAATACAAAACATAGGGTTCTATTACATAGAAATAATTTTATGAACGTAATATTAACAATGTAATGTTGATAAAAAAAATTATTTTGGATGATCCATATTATAGTCTCTTCCAATTTAGGTTTCCTTAATTACATAGGGTTATTTAACCATACTTTTGTCCCTTGACAAACATAAGGTCCAATCCAAACATAAGGTTCTTGAAATATACTTTTCTGAAAGCATAGGGTTGATGATACATTCATACTACTCTAAACATAGTGTCCATTCCTTACACATTGTTCTAAATGAAGGATTTATCTTTTAATTTACTTTTATCAATGTATGGTATGAATACTATTTCTATAATATACTAAAATGTGTTCGAACACATTGAGTAATATTCCTTTAGAATTAAAAGATTGAAAATAATTCATGAATAATAATTTAAAAATTTATTAATTACCATAAACACAGTAAATGACATATCATTATAAAACAAATAAAGTTATATGTTGGTCTCAAAACCAATTCAAATTTTATATTGTATTATTGTGAGAACCCATGCCCAATATAATTTACTCTAATTCTATATTTCAATAATTATGCTGAAATCAAACTGTATTAGAAAGAATTGGATTCATGACAAATTTTATTATGTGTATATTTGGATTGGTTGAGTAATAGATAATATTAGTCAGAAACAAGAATAAATCTCTTAGTTACGTTAGTTATGTCTTAGAATCATCTACACAAAAATTAGTTAGGTTGAAAATTACATGTGTGTGGAAATAACTACATAAATGAAATGGTTAAATAAATTGTCTATATAGAGAACCTCAATGAATTCAGGTACATTAATCTAAATAGCTATATAATTCAATTAGATATTCCAAATTTGTATACATGTGAAAATTGTATATTTTATTTCTCCATGTAATGATTCAACTATGAGATGAATGGATATGTTGGTCAGTTTTTCTATGTGATTTTGAATAATGGGAATTAAATTATATAGAGATCCCAAATCAGTTACATCATTATTAAAACCCTATTTATTACCAGAAGTTTACATTAAATATAATTTAATTCTATCATTAATGTATTAAATATATGACTATATAATTATGTTAAAATATATTTCCAAATGTTTCCTTATTGTTATAAAATAAATAAATATATAAAATTTTTTCTCATTCCTAATACTATGGTGTTTTTTAGGAAAGGAAATATGGAAATAATTTTAGAAATAAAATTTTAAGGTATTTCCTGATGTCCCATATGATAGAAATTTTAGGTAAGTGATTTTCATGAAAATGTGAAAATACATTGAAAAAAAATATATAATAATTCACTCTCTCTCCCTCTTATTTTTTAGACTTAAATTTTGTAAAAATAAAATAAGAATATTATGTTTCTATAACAATGCATTAGAGGTAAATCATTTTACCTTTTTATCACTACTATCAAGAAATAATTTACAACTATTATCCCCCATAGAGATCACTTCACTCCAAATAGCCCCATCATGAAACCATGTTCTTCATTTAAAATCAATAATTATTCTCCCAAATTTATAGATGTTTTATCTTAATATACTTATATTTAATGGTTCATATAAAAATAACCCAAAGGTTGTTTATTTTGTAAATCCCTGTCTGGGAAAATCCAAATATCATAGTTTTGAACTATGTGATTAATTCATACAATCAGTAAAGCAATCCCATTAAAGGGGACTAGTTTATGTGAAACGAACCATATCTAGGAGTTGATAATTTTTTATGTTGATTAATAGATTTATGTTCCTTGGATAACTATGTATCCTTATTCAATATTTTCTGACTACATTTATTTTTAATGTTTTCATGGGTTGAGAAAATATCTAAATCATTCATACACACAAAGACGGTGGTTCTATGTAGATAAATTTCAAGAACGTAATTCAGCACCAGCATGAATATTATAATATTAATTATCTAACCAATGATGGACACATTTACATTTTATTTATTATTTAATTAGGATGTCCGGTCTCATTTTGGTTCTATAATTATTTTTCATATTTCCTTTAATTTAATTAACCCTTAATTGGATTTATGATCACACTTTTCAATTATTTTTTTCCCATGGAAATTATGTAAACTTATTTGACCTAGTATTTAATAAAAATTTTCATTAAAAATGAAAAAAATTACCATGGTTATGTTTTTTGTATGTATTTCATCTATTATATACCTCATGTCCATGATATTATACATCAAAGATTATTCAAAGATGTAATGTAATATTTTTAACAAATTATGTTAAAATTAATGTGTTAAAAAGATGATATTTATTCTAATAGGATAACATCATCTTATATCATTAACATGGAATTCTATGAATTAGAAATAAATAGTGTTTAAAATGAAAAAAATTTAAACCCAACCTATAAATGGTGGTGCTGTCAATGCTAATGAGAATATAGATCTACCATAGAGAAATGTGTCTATAATGGATCATTTTATGAGACAAAAAATCAGGAATTTAGTGGATATTATAGCCCATTGGTAACTAAGGCACAAATTAATTCACTGTAAAAGATACTTTACATAAGGGGTTGTTTAGATCATTAAAAATAAACTCTTGATATGTTACATTTTGAATGTGATGTTTATAGGTAGTGCACAATGGTTATGAATATTAATATAATGGAATATATTAACTTAATAGAATACGAAAAATCTAATAATTTTTTTCATTGGAATTATTTTCCAATAATTGTTAATAATTATATTTAAAATGAATTCACAAATATAAGGTGGAATGATGATGATTCACTGGCACTGTGTAAAATCAACTTCAATTGATTTTTTTACATATCGTCGAATTGTATATGGAATTCTGGTAGTAAAATTAAACGAATTTATTTAGGTTTAATGAAAAATAAATATCGGATTCTTCTTCAATAAAATTATAATGTTTTGGGGAAATTGTTAATTTAGTTGATAAGTTCGGAATATTGTTTCTTAATGATAATATGTAATATAAAATCATGTAGAAAAAGTGGTATTTATTTCATGATAAAAGGACTAATTGATAAATGAAATCTAATTGTTCAAAATTCATTTTTCCAATATGTTAATAGTGTGGAATAAAATACCATGGTGAATTTCTTAAGAAATAAATGATGTTCTTATGATGCTGTAGTTTTGGTCTTATGGATCATTATTTTGTATTAAAATATATATGTAGTGGTAAGTCAAATTTTAATGAACATGATGTAAGAAGTTTTAAATATAATGATTTGGGTCATTATATTGATCATTGTTCGAAGATGAGAATGAAAGATAAGAAGTATCCAGTCTATAAGTGGAGGGTTGTTTTGAAATCTATTGTAAAATTATTAGTATATGATTCAATATAGAATGATGTGGTAACATGTATGTTACTTTTTTTATTAATATTATTATAATATTTTATTTAATTCATCGTCTAGTCATTTTTTTATTTTTGATAGATTTTCATATCAAAGGAATTGTCTAGATCCTAAATTTACAATATGTTTTTTCAATAAAAAAATCGGTATTTTAATGAATGAATAATTTGCAAAGATATTCCTATTATAATATGTATAAGGGTTTTCTATGAAAACCATGTTTTCTCACGTTTTATAATTTTACTTTATTAATGGTATGGAGTAGATTTCATTTTATAATGTTATGAAATAATCTATATACAAATAATTTATTTAACAAAATGAGTTTTAGTTTGTATATAAGAATGGAATCATACTATTGATAACATATGTGGATTAATATAAACCATTAAAATGTTATATTAATGTTATCATTCCAATATTTTTTAATATTAAGAAACTATTATGATTAATGTTTTGATATTAGTAAAATAAAATTTGGATGTTTTTCAAAAGGATTTTACTGGTATTATACTAGATCAAGAAGTTGAGTTAACTATAAACATAGTTCCTGATGGGAAGCCAATTTTCATTCCCCCTCATCAAATATTCCTTGAAGACCATTTGGATTTAAAATGTATTTATTAGAATTAGTTTATAAATGTTTCATTTATCCAATAACATCACCCTGGGGTGGTCCTATTTTATTTTTTAAATATAATGATGGTTTCATGACTATTTATATTTATTATAGATTATTTAATAAAATTTATCTTAAGAATTAATGTTATATTCCTTCTATCAATAAAATGTTTGATTATAACTGGAGTGGTTAGTATTTTTCATAGGTTGATCGATATTTTGAATATAATAAGCAGATGGATATGGATGATGAAGTCACTATGGCATTTTTTCTAATAAGGTATTTTCATCATGTGTTTTTTCTATTTCATTTTAGTTTAAAAATGCCCCATCTTTATTGATGGATCTTAGTAATATTTTTTCCATGAATATTTTGTTATTTTTTTGGTTATATTTATTAATGGTATTACAATTTATTAAAAAAACTACTAAGTTGAATAATAAACATTATGTGTTATTCTAAAAAACATAAATGCAAATTTGGTATATGGAAAAATTATGAAATAATATTTTTTGTTATACAAGATTTAATTTATTTGAAATTTTATAAATATATATTGAATAATATTTATTTATATTAAAAATGATGTGTTTAATGAATTGAAAAATCATACAAGAAACTTTTAGTTTATTCAATTTTATAAAAATCTCATTCTAAAATCTCTACACATATCCGAGAGTATTTATAAACAAAAAATTGAATCCAATGAAATATATTTGTATTGGAGAAATAAATTTTGTTATAAGAAAATGTTTAGGTCATCACCGATCATTTTCATTATATTTATTCATATTAATCCTTTAAGTCATATTCAACCATAATGAAATAATAAAATATATTCCTTCTATAAAATATGATTTTAGTGTGTTCAAAAATTAAGCTATCTCCATATCGTATTCAATGAAATGGGAATAGATTCCACTATTCTTATATTGGATGGAAACCCCCTTTCTGATCAATGTAAATCATTTCTCATAATTTCCACTCACAAATTTATTAAATTATTGATATAATATAAAAATATTATATTAATTATTTTTTTATAATCATTTAAATATAATATGTAAACTATTTTCATACTTTTCCATCCAATTAAGAATGAAAATTATGTTCTAGGGTATGTTTGGATTACCAATTCCAAAAATTGATGTTATTAATTTTTCATCACCACATCACCTAAATAGTAGGCATAATTGTATATAAATATATAATATGATATTTAAAATATAAAAATACATTGGAAAAATTGAATTTCAATTACATTATTTCTCTATTTATAAATGATAAAAGAAAACATTAATCTTGTGTACATATGACCTACCATTTATTTAATGGTAATGCATTTCATTTTTATAACCTTATTTCATTGGTGGTTTTAAAAACATAATTAGAGTGTAAAAATGATAATTATTTCATGATTTTTTGTATATGATGGACGAATGATATCTCTAACCATTGTCATACTAGTAAAGTCTTTGGGATATATGAGTCGATTGTCATCAAATAACTGATGTGAATTTATCATATTTATTAATTAAAAATGATATTAAAGGAAATTTAGGAAATGATTTATTTATATTTTATTAAAACAATATAGATTGAATACTGTATCATCCTATGTTTTGTTAAATAGAAACACAGTGTTTGATAGCATACATGGTACGCCACGATGAGCATAAATGGGAAAACTCATATTATTATTAATGTTACTATTAAAACCATAACATTAGAGTGGAGGGAATGAATAATATTACTTAAATTAAGAAAATATTTTTTAAAAATGTATTTATTATTAATTATTTAATGTATAATTATTTATAAATCAATGTAACACTGATTTTTTTTAAAATGAAATGTTTTTATGAAAAAAATATTTCTGTGTGAAAAAATATCATTATAAAATAATGAAATCCTTAATAATTATATATATATATAATATTCATTATAATGACTAATATTCATATTATATGTTTTATATTCATGATACATGAACCAATTCAATTTTATTCATAAAAATGAGTAATATTTAAGAAACAGAGTTTTACAACCTTTTCATGGAGAACCCATTTTAAAAATATTTTTTTACACTTTAAAAAGTTTTATACGAGAAAATAAAATTCATATGTTAAAATTTAGTATCAAAATTGTCTTTGGAGGAATTTTTTGTGTACTTCATATAAGATTTATTTTTTACGGAATAGTCAAAATAGTGCATTTTAAAAAATAAATTTATTTTCATATAAATTATTTATATAGATATATTATAATTTTAATTGTTTCCAATGTTTAATTAGTTCATTTCCTTCATTAAATCCATATTAGTCCATTGGAATATATTTTAAATTATAACTGGGTATAAAATATTTGTGAAATTTAGAACTCTTTTCTTTAAAAACATGTTGTCTCATTCGGTCATTGGGATTAATTTTTAATTAATTTTTTCCAATTATCTAATTTTTACTTGGAATAATGTATTATGTATTTGTATTCATAAGTATCTGATTATTAAATTCATACCTTTTATATTTGTATATTATGAATAGTAATTTTTGTAATATTATTCATTAACACAGTTTATCGTAAAATTGATAATTAAAGGTAAAAATTAGAATATAACTAATATAAAATTACACTAAAATAGTTAATAGGTTAATTTTATGATTATTTTGACAAAAAATATACCTTGGGATGATTTTATGTCCAATTGGAGAAATGTTGGTGACTATAAGACATTCCTAATATTATATTAAAATCAGAGAAAATTTTGTCACACTTGGGTTTTTTAACACGTATTGTATTTTTAACATGGGGATATACACGAGATATCATCAACTATAACTGTTTTTATGAAAAAATTTCTAACTACATAATAGTAATTTATATATAATTGTAATAAAATAAAAAATTAAATTAAATTGAGACAATGGTGATGTTGTAATTTTGGAATTAATGAAGGAATAAAATAAAAGATATTTTAATATAAAACTAAAAGTAATTTAAATAATTTATTCAATACAATAATTTTATGGATTAATTTTAAATGTTAGATATTTTTTAATTTATTTTTTTATATTTTATAATGACGTTGCGATATTTTAAAAATATATGAAATGAATAGTGTTCATAATATAAAAATGGTATTTTAAAATATAAAATATTTTATTAAATTCTATTAAATTTATAAAAATCCCAACTATGGGATCATTATTGGGGCGTGTAACAAAATTTAATTAATGATTCATTTATTGGTATTTTATAAATTTATATTAATTATACAATCCAAAAAATTATAATGTACATTATATTATTTTAAGAATTAATAAGGGTTAACATAAAATGATAAGGATTAAGTAAAAATCAAAACATCTACAATTTTCATTTCCAGAATTTATGTTGAAAAATTATTATCTTATATTTTTAATAAGTCACTTTTAAAACATTTTTTAATAATATATATATATATATATATATATATATTAATTTATCATTTTGAATAATTCTAATAGTGTCTCTCCCATCTCCTAAAAAGGGCTCACATTCTACACTTATAATCACAACTAAACACTATTTGTGCTGGTAAATAACGTCCCAAATACTTTAAAATAATACCTCTAGATATTATAAAGGTCTTATTTTAGGAAAAACACCCTCCTTAGATTTGTTAAGATGATACTTAATAGAGACCATCTCTAGAAGATCTGTCACATTTAATTAAGTCTGTCTATATTATTTCTTATTTGAAATCCATTAGATCATAATCATACATGATAAAATAAAAAAACAAATATACCCAGTATAATTATGTCTTATTATGTAAATACCATCATCTAAATCCGTCCACACTTCCATCAAATGGTAATTAATTAATCATCTGTGCATTAGTGTGAATTATCACCTCCACGAACTGATATAATTAATTTTCCATCAATGTATCTCAGGATTAGTTATAATGATAGAATTAATATTTATATATTATATTAATTAATATTTAATAATTATAATATAATTATATATCATTTATTTTCTAACTTTTCATAAATATAAAAATGGCAATGTCGTTAGTGCGTATGTTTCAACTATGACCTCCATGAAATGATGAGATTCATTTTTAATCACCAAAAAACATGGATAATATATATAATAATATTTATATGATTAATATTATTTTAATGATAGTATTATCATTATTTAAGGAAAAAATAAAATTTAACATCTTTCCATAATGATAATTGAAAAATGAAAATGTTACTTATACATACGATTGGGTTACTGTCTTCAAGAGCATAACATTATTCATTTTTATTAATGATATATAAATAGTTTGATTTAAATGTATAAATTATTTTAAATTTTCTTTATTATTTCATGAATATTATTCCAGAGATTATGGAATAATTAGAACTTTTACAATTGAAACCATATCAAAGACATTTAGGACTCAATTAAAGAATATCAGCAAAATGTCTGACATGAATTAAATAATTGATATAATATGATAATAATAGATATAATAGAAATAATAAACTATATATTGATTTAATAAAATTAAATTATTATATTAATAATATTATTCATAAATATAATTATTTTATGTGATGATTTGGACATAAAGTAATTGACCTTCTTTTGAAAACCTCTTTTAATGTTACTCTTTTAACTATTTTTTAGAGAATCAAAAAAGTTTATTTTAAAAAAAATAAGTTTTCGAACATAATTGAGGGATTTTATTACTAATTAATTTTTTACGATTCCTTTACATTTAAAACATTTTATTTTTTAGATAGAGTGTTTAAATTTTTTAGGGTATGGATCTGTAAAAATGATTTCAATGTGGACATGTTATTCTTCATTTAATGTTTTTGTGTGTGTTATGTTTATGACATGGTCCACAAAAATTATTTATTAAAATGGGAGGTTCTATTATATACAAGGGGATCCCATAATATCACTCCAATGCATTGGGTACTATGGAAAATAAAACTAGTAGGTTTTCTCCTAAGATAATTAAAGAATATATTGTAGTGGGTTTCCAAATTTAATCATGAAGGTTACTCCCCATGTAGCTATGAAAACTAAAATGTTACAATGTTATGGATTCTATAAGGTAAAATTTTTTTTTATTATTTCTATATATTTTTACATGATTATTATGATTTCTTTAGATAAGATAAAGAGTTTATGATTTATGGGTTAAAAGTATAATTTTTTGAAAATGTTTTTATTGGTTGATATGTATTCAATGTCTAACATTTTCATTCATTATATTATGTACCACAATAAAATATTTATGCTCAACCTAAGATAATTTATTTTTCATTTGGTATAAGGATGGCTATGATCAAGTATGAAATCAATTTTGATGTTAGGAAAATTTTTTACAATAAAAAAAAAATCATGTTTTATTTTAGAATTTTTATATTAATAATTAAATAGATGATATTACAGATGTATCCTATTTGTAATAAATTGTTATGTTATGTATTGTTGATTTCCTAATTAACTAAAATTCCAAAACATAATTAATTCTCAATTTTAATGCAATTAAATTCTTGAATAAAACTCATGAATTTTTAAATTTGATGGCTTGGGCCTGATAGGTGGTATCAAAAATAAGGTTTCATAAACATAGATATTAGGGTGTAATTTAAGAATAGGTTAATTGTTATATATAACCACAATGGTTATAATGGTATGAAGAGTAATATATAAAATAGTTAAACAAAATAACTTTTGAGATATCATGAATCGAGATGTCATAGTTTTTATTTTCCTCAAATATGGCACAATATTATTTAAATAATATGCTTAATCTAACCATATTGGTTTCAATAAATGAATGGATCCAAAATGCATCAATGTAATAATGGATCTAAAGTAAAACATGGTTGTTATCTGATTTAGCTACTAAATTAAATATGAGATTCAAGGATAACTCAGTTGGTCATTATAAACCAAATATCATGTCTAATTATTAACCACTTGAACATTCGTGAGTTTTATAATGCTTAATAAGTTATTCTTGAAATATCAATTGAATATTTTATGTTTGGGGAGTATTCTCATTATTGTAACATAGTAGGTAAATAAATAATATTACATTCTAATTTTTTTCAATATTTGTGAATAAAATGCAAATATTACTTTAAAGGGAATTCTATGCTTGATGGTGTACCCAATACGTAACAACGAGTTTCTTTGAAATCTTACGTTGCACACTAATAATATAATAATATTATAATAGTTAATTCCTATCCGTTTTAATGGTAGGAATGAACAGAAATAACTAAAAAATGATTACATATGTTTGATAAATATTTTTACATTTATCCAATAAATGTTAGAGGCATAAAATCAAAATGAATCCAATTTTATGAGTAAATACTCTAATATTTTTAAAAGATTGTTTTATCACCATTTGATGGAGAACCTTTTATAAATCTAACTTTTGACAATTTTATAAGATCTATTTGTCAAAATAATATTATTCGTTATGATTGGGACATTTAAATTTACTTTGGTTAATTTTTTTATATGTTTCTGACAGTCTTCATTTTTTAATGAATAGTGAAAAAATAATGCATTTTACATCAAAACTGCTTTTTCATCTAATTTAAATTTATGGATAGATTATATTTTTAATTGGTATTAAATTTTATTTGGAATATATTTTTACCATTTAATCCAATAGTGGTCATTGGAATTAGTTTCACGTTGAAATTGGACTTATACTAGTGTTAATCTTTTAATAGATATTGTTTCTTAAAAACACGCTATTTGATTTGACAGTGGGAATGAATTAATAAATTAATTATTGAAACATATATATTTTTAATTTTTTAAAATATACATCATTTCTGAATTCGTAATATCAAATATAGCTTAGGGTAAATTTTTGGTATTTTTCTAAAAAACATCAATTTTTGATGAATATTGAAACCACTAAGTGATAGTTAAAGAAACTGATTATTCATTTAAATGAAACATTACCAATTCTGTGATTTTATTTTCAAAAATCAGACATAAATTGTTGTCATTAGGATGTAAAATTTGGTTCAATGAGATTAACATAATTTTTTGGTGAATAGTAACTTTTATGTTTTATTAATCGCGATTAAAGGTAATTAGTTTAATTTAAGGTTAAGATAATTTTATAATAATATTAAATGACCTTGACACATGTACTACCCTTATTATATGAGTCATGGCCAACCAATAAAATCCATGGGTAAACTTGGGGACCCCATGGAGACACTTTGGTTGGAAAATGACAATAATAACTTTTTATTTAAAGTTAAAATTAAAATGTCACAAACATGTATTGTTTTACTAAAACAATTTATACAAGGGGTTATAAAAGTCATATTTTGAACTATAAATATTCATTAGAAATATAAAAAGATTTATTACATCATTATATTTGTTTTATAATTTTTATAAATTATATAAATTAGTTTACTTATGACATCGTGATGATGCTGTGATTACCTCATAAATGAATGATTTAAATAAAATGACATGATAGGGTGAAATCTAAGTCTTACACTTGTCACAAAACAATTGGATGGGTGTATTTAGAAACCTTATCACCTTATCCTCGAAATATATCCTTTTGGGACCTCTGAAATCCGAAAATCATTTTATAATAACATAATAGTTTATAACATTCCAAGAGTGCCCCTCCTCTTCTCTTATAAAAGGCCCCCACCACTACCACCTTAGCCACACCTATAAAGCCTTTGTCTCAGACAAACACTGCCCATTTCATCTCTCCATATCCCTCTATTCCTCATTTAAGCCTCACCTTTTTCATAATGCTCTTCAAGAAACCCTTTTGGTACAAACCAAGAGGAGTTACCCGATTTAAAGGTAATGTCTTCACATGTGTTATTTTGTTTTATTTTTCTTCTCCAAAAACCTAAACTCTTTTTATTCCTTTATTTTGTTACAAAACCAGTATCTTCAATATACTATGATGTTGTTATGTTAATTATTCTAGATACACTTACTCACACCTCCGTTTAATGGTTGAAAAATATACTGTTTCTGTGGATGGAGAATTACTACATCACGAAACGATGATTGTTCAATCTTCTCTTAACACCTTTCATGGTGGCCATTATGATTTCACTATATTTTATATATGATATATATGGTATTTATGTTTCCCATATTCTTCTTTATTTTATATTTAAAACATACCCTTACGCTTTTCATGTTGTGTAATTGCGATAATTTCATACGAGGAAGTGTGGAATACCGCCCCCTCAAATGATGTGACTCGTTCATGAAATAATGGAATGTATAAAGAAAGAAACTAATAAAATTATGTGACCTTTAAATCATACATATTATACTATAATAATATATTTATATCTCACAATTATATTTAATCCCATTAATATGAAAAAGAAATGAAAGTAGCGTTCTTGCGTACGTACGGCCTACCGTCTCCATGAATGGTGCATTTCATTTATTTTTATCTACAAATGTTATGGAATACTATAAAATGAATATTTACTGAATATATATTATATTTAAATAATTAGTACTATTCTGGAGATTATTTACTTATAACTACATGGAAAATCATTTTCAAACAAGTTCATTTTTGACTCATGTACCAAACATCGACAAAAACGTCTGATATGAACTCACATTATTAACCAATTATTATAACATTGTAATATGTGATATGAACTGAATAATAATATTCAATGGATTAAAATAATCAATTATAAATTTACCAATGTTTATTATTCAGGAATATAAAGAAACGAACAAGACAAGTCGGACCTAAGGTAAGGGATCCGACCTCTTTTTTTTCAAGTACCCTCATTTATGTCATTTTATTTATGCTCCATGTTCTTATGTTGGAGGATGTTATTTAATATTCACCATAATGTAATTGGTATTTTAATATGATGAGTTACACCCTCTTACTCTCATCAATTCATTTTAAGAATTTTTATGTGGCGCCGTTAGGCTGCTGAATTTTCGTAAGGGATCATACCTCTCTCTTTCATTTTAATTACTCTCTTTTATGTCATTTATTTTAAGCTCATATTTCTTATGTTTGGGGATGTTATTTTATATTAATCATTCTTTAATTTTTATTTTAATATTATGAGAGACCCTATTTGATCTCATAAATGCATTTATGGAAGTTTTAGGTGGCGCTGTTAGGCTACCGGGTTTTCATAAGGGATTTTTCATCTCACTTTTATTCACGAGATATTTCTGCTACATTGGCCACTATTTCCTTTTGTGTGGTGTATGTACTGAACATTATTTTACTATTTGTATAATATAATCACATTTATGGTTATTTACATCTTCATTTTATGACCCTTCTTTGATGGGGTGTACGTATCGAAAGTTTCCCAAATCGATAAGGGAACCTTTCACACTCCTCATTTAAAAAGACTTATTTTGTGATGTCTTTTAATATACATATCTTTATGTTTTGATATGTTCTTATATATCCTTATTGATGTAAATTTTATGTCCAAGTGATGAGATACCATTTTCTATCTCATCAACTAATTTTATGAATTTTAAAGTGACGTCGTTAGGCTGTCGAATTTTACCAAGGGAACTTTTTAGCCCAATTTCGATTTCATTGGGTTCAACATGTAGTTATTGAATATGTCATAATTTGAATATGTGTGAATGAACTTTGATTGTTTTATACTTAATATCCAGTTATATTGGGTGTATTTAAATTTTCACACATAATTTTGAGATTGATTTAACCTTAATTTAATGATACCTTCTTTATAAGGGATTTCATCTCATTTTACATTTCTTTTGAGACGTCATTGTTGTTATGCACCAATTCACTCTTATATGGTTTATATAGTTTTCTTTGGAATATTATATCATGAATCCATTTATTCTCATGATATTATAAAGTTCTGATTAAATGTTATTCCTCCATTATTGTATTCAACTGTCTCTAATTTTGGAAAAAACCCTTTAACTAAAATATTGCTTTAAATGTTTTAATGATATATTCTTATTAATATACATGTTTTAAAAATGGTTTTAAGGATTTATTTATATGGATATTAATTTTTTAAAATGTTAAATGCTTCAAGGTGGTATGGGACACTTTGATTCAAAAATCTCTTTATTAAATTTTTTAAATGGTTTTGACAATGGTTTTTTGAATAGATTCATTATTTCAATATCTTTAAATGTTATATTATTATTTCAATGTGGGAATGTTAGCTTTCCATTATGATTATGTTATTTGCTATGATTATGTTTTGTTTCATGGGCATTGTTTATGAAAATGGGTGGTTCCGTGATAAACTAAGGGCGAGTGAGCCCGATATAGCTCTCCAATGCATTGGGTAATACGAAGGGGTTAAACGTTAGGGTATCTGCAAATAGAATTAGGGATGATACTATGATGGATATTCCAAATATAACCATGAGGGTTACTCCCTACGTAATAATGTTATGAATTCCTCAAGTTACCTTTATGCCTTATTATTTCTATGAGTTATTCATAAATATTTTGATTTCATGACGTATGTTAACTTTCTTATGTTTTATGAGTAATGTATGATTTCATTGATTCTTATGTATACATGTAATAATGTTTCCTTTCCGAATTTTTATATCCATTACTGATATCTTTATGCTAATCCCAAGTTTTTGAAATGTTTTTCACAGGTCAATGGAAAGGTAAATGATATGAAGATAGTGTCAAGGAAGTTTCAAGAAAGAATCCATGTTTTATTTTAAATATGTTTCTATTGATGGGAAAAAATGAATACTATATTTTATGTAACCACTTTGTTTAAATTTGGAATGTAATGCATGATTTCTGATCTAATTCTCTAAAAATGATAACCTGAAAAGATCCTCAATGTGTATTCGTGAAATAACTCAAGATTAAGTAAGGTTTAAGTCCAGGTCCTTATAGTTGGTATCAAATGTCGGTTTAGATAACTTTAGAGGTTAGAGTGTTTTTTAAGCTTAAGTGACAAGTTGTGTATAACAACAATGGTTGTTATATTAGATAGTGTCATTTTTATTTTTGAAGGTTGCAATGATTTTGAGATAACTTGTATAAGTATATCTTAGTGTTTATCTTCCTCTTTAGTACATGATGATTTTGTTGATATACTCACAATGACCTTTTTGGTTTTAGTAAATGGATGGATCTAGAAGGAACCAATGTGACAATGGGTTTGATGGAAACTGTGGTGGTTCTCTGATTAAGAGACTTAATGAAATGGGGGATTCAATGAGAAATCTCATGGTTATTCTAAACCAACTATCAGGAGTCATGATCAACCACTTGATCCTTGGTGAGTTATCTAATGCCTATTGTATGAGAGAACCAACTCGATGTGGAAGTTCATGTGATAATTATAAAGGTAACCATTATAGTTTATATGATCCTTAAATTGGAGGTAATTATGGGTTACTATATGTTATGATGGAAGATTAAAGGCATGAGTTAAAATTGAGGTTAAATTATGTTATAGTTATTCTTTGAATATTTTATCTCTTATTTGGGAATGTTTTAAGAATTATAAATTTTTAAAAAAAGGACAACACGCAGACCGTGTGACAACCCGTCGCGTCGGACAATGCTGTGGGAATCGAACCCCCAACCAACGTGCGACTGGTATTTATCACCTACCACTGGACTATGTGAAGTCCCTGGTTAGTTTGACTAATTTTTTTTTAGTTAGATGATATTATGAATCAAGAGTAAGTTTATTTTGGGTTATATATGGAAATTATTAACCTATCATGGAGGATATGTGATTAGGTTAATTACTTTTCAATATGAGACTTTAAGAGCAAAATATGTTATTTCGAGATAAATGATAATTTGTACCGTGGGAGACTATGTGATTAAATCCTTCAAATATTTGGGTTTCAATCTTAGTTGGGTGTACCTTGAATACATTTATGGAAAAATTGTTTATTAAATGGTCTTGGATGTACTTTTGGTTTTGTTTGACAAATTTTGGAGATCAGTAGTTGTTTTTCTTATTGTAAAAAAATCATTTTTTGGGTATTATCTGACCTCGTACTAAACATTTTGGTTTGTTTTTGGTTGAGATCTAAAGACATGGGAAATATATAGTTCTCTTTTTTAGATTATTTGATTCTCATGAAGTTTATTATAGTACTCTTAATGCGAACAACTATTCCTAAATACTCATCATTTGGAGAAAATATGAGTTTGATTAAGGAATCTAGTAAATTTTGAAAGTCTATTTGACAAGTAAGTATGTTTCATTATGATTTAGTTAAGCGTAAAAATAAATTCCTCAATGAAGAGTAACTTAAAAAAATGTTGTCTTTTAACATTTCCTACTGGGGAATCGAAAACCGTTTAACCAATCACAAGTTTGTGATTTTCTTGTGGTTAACTTTCTCCTAGGCATGTTTACTATCACTCTCCATCAGAATATAACCCTTTGTTTTCTCCTCCATATCCATATTTTCATTCTTGGAATCCTAGTGTGGGTTAACTCGTGTGACCTTTGTACTTATCTCCCGTTCTTTTAAAGTGATAGTTTTATATACTCTTGTTCCGATGTGGGACTTTCAATGAAGTTTCCAAGCCCAATTTTGATATTGCGAGGACGGAATTTCCAAAAGGGGGGATGGATGTAACATCCCAGGTAAATAAATAATATTCAATTATAATGTTCATCAATATTTGTGAATAAAATGTTTATATTACTTTAATGGGAATTCTATACATGATGGCGTACCCAATACGCAACAACGAGTTTTTTTGAATTCTTACGTTGCACACTAATAATATAATAATAATATAATAGTTAACACCTAGCCGTTTTAATGGAAGGAATGAACAAAAATAACTACAAAATGATTACATATGTTTGTTAAATATTTTTACATTTAACCAACAAATTTTAGAGGCTTAAAATCCAAATGAATCCAATTTTAAGAATAAATACTCTAATATTTTTAAAAGATTGTATTACCGCCTTTTGATGGTGAACCTTTTTTAAATCTAACTTTAGACAATTTTATAAGCTCTATTTGTCAAAATATACTTATTATTTATGATTGGGACATTTAAATTTACTTTGGATAAATTTTTGGTATGTTTCTGACATTGTTTATTTTTTTAATGAATAGTGAAAAAATACTGCATTTTACATCAAAACTTCTTTTTCATCTAATTTAAATATATTGTTAGATTACATTTTTAATTGGTTTTAAAGTGTAATTGGAATATATTTTTTCCATTTAATCCAATAGTGGTCATTGGAATTATTTTCACTTTGAAATTGGACTTAAACTAGTGGCAATCTTTTAATAGATATTGTTTCTTAACAACATGCTATTTGTTTTGACAGCGGGAGTTAATTATTAAATTAATTAATTCAACTTATATATTTTTAATTTTCTAAAATATACATCATTTTTGAATTCGGAATATCAAATATATCTTAGGGTTAATTTTTGGTATTTTTCTGAAAAACATCAAATTTTGATGAATAGTTAAACCACTAAGTTGTAGTGAAAGAAACTGATTTTTCGTTTAAATGAAAATTTACCACATCTATGATTTGATTTTTAAAAATCCAGCATAAATGGTTTTCATTATAAAGTAAAATGTGGTTCAATGATATTAAAATAATTTTTTGGTTAATAGTAACATTTATGTTTTATAAATCGTGATTAAAGGTAATTAGTGTAATTTAAGATATAAATAATGTTATAATAATATGAAATGTCCTTGACACATGTCCTACCCTTATTGGATGAGTCATGACCGACAAACAAAATCCATGGCTCAACTTCGGGACCCCATGGAGCCACTTTGGTTGGAAAATGACATTAATAACTTTCTATTTAATGTTAAAATTAAAATGTCACAAACATGTATTGTTTTACTAAAACAATTTTTACATGGGGTTATACAATTCATATTTTTGACAATAAATATTTATCATATATATAAGAATATTTCATATATCATGATATTTTTTTATAATTTTTATACATTATAGAAATTAGTTTATTTATGACATCGTGATGATGCAGGGATTACCTCATAAATGAACGATTTAAAAAAATGAGAAGATAGGGTGAAATATAAGTATTAAACTTGCCAAAAACCAATTGGATGGGTGGATTTAGAAACCTTATCACTTTATCCTAGAAATATATCCTTTTGTAACCTTTGAAATCCGAAAATCATTTTATAATAAAGTAATAGTTTATAACTTTCCAAGAGTGCCCCTCCTCTACTCTTATAAAAGGAACCCACCTCTGCCACCATAGCCACACCTCTAAAGCCTTTTCCTCGGCCAACCCCTACCCATTTCATCTCTCCACATCCCTCTATTCATCATTGAGGCCTCAACTTTGTCAGAATCTTCTTCAAGAAACCCTTTTGGTTCAAACCAAGAGGAGTTACCCGATTTAAAGGCAATGTCTTCACTTGTGTTCTTTTTTTATTTTTCTTCTCCAAACCCCTAAACTATTTTTATTCCTTTATTTTTTAACAAAAAAATTATATTAAATATACTAGGATTTTGTTATGTTATGTATTCGAGCTACACATACACACACCTCCGTCTAATGGTTAAAGAACATTTTGTTTCTGTGGATGGTGAATTACTGCCTCACGAAACGATGATTGTTCAATCTTCTCATAACACATTTCATGGTGGACATTATGATGTCACTTTATTTTATATATGATATATAAGGTATTTATTTTTCCCATACGCTTCTGTATTTTATATTTAAAACATACCTTTATGCTTTTCATGTTGTGCAATTGCGATAATTTCATACGAGGAAGTGTGGACTACCGCCCCCTCAAGTGATGTGACTCGTTCATGCAATACATGAAATGAACAAATAATGAAACTAATAAACTTATGTGACCTATAATACATATATATTATACTGAAATTATAATATATATATATCTCAATTATTTTTAATTCCATTAATATGACAAAGAAATGAAAGCAGCGTTCTTGCGTACGTATGGCCTACCGTCTCCATGAACGGTGCATTTCATTTCTTTTTATCTCCAAATGTTATGGAATAGTATAAAATGAATATTTACTGGATATATATGATATTTAAATCATTAATACTATTTTGGAGATTATTTACTTCTAACTACATGGACAATCATTTTCAAACAAGTTCATTTTTGACTCATGTACCAAACATCGACAAAAACGTCTGATATGAACTCACATTATTAACCAATTATTATAAAATTGTAATATGTGATATTAACTGAATAATAATCATTAAATTAGGACCTTAATAAATTCTAAATTAACCAAAGTTTATTAATTCAGGAATATAAAGAAACGAACAAGACAAGTCGGACTTGAGGTAAGGGATCCGACCACTCTTTTTTTTCAAGGACCCTCTTTTATGTAATTTCATTTATTCTCCATGTTATTATGTTGGAGGATGTTATTTAATATTAAACATACTTTAATTTGTGTTTTCATATAATGAGTTACCCCCTATAACTCACATAAATTCATTTTAAGAATTTTTATGTGGCGCCGTTAGGCTGCAGAATTTTCGTAAGGGATCCTACCTCTCTCTTTCTTTTTAAGTACTCTATTTTATGCCATTTGTTTTAATCTCATATTTATTATGTTAGGGGATGTTATTTTATATTCCTCATTCTATAATTTTTATGTTTATATTATTAGAGACCCTATTTGATCTCATAAATCCATTTTTGGAAGTTTTAAGTGGCGTCGTTAGGCTGCCGAGTTTTCGTAATGGATTTTTCATCTCACTTTTATTCTCGTGAGATTTATGCTACATTGGCCACTATTTCATTTTGTGTAGTGCATGTACATACAATTATTTTACTATTTTTATAATATAATCTAATTTATAGATATTTACATCTTCATTGTATGACCCTTCTTTCATGGGGTGTACGTTTCGAAAGTTGCCCAAATCGGAAAGAGAACCTTTCACACCCTCTTTTAAAAAGATTTATTTTGTTATGTCATTTAATTTACATATTTTTAGGTTGGGATATGTTCTTATATATCCTTATTTATTTAAATTTTATCTCCAAGTAATGATTTACCATTTTATCTCTCATCAACTAATTTTATGAATTTTAAAGTGACGTCGTTAGGCTGTCAAAATTTAACAAGGGAACATTTTAACACAATTTCTATTTCTTTGGGTTCAACATATATTTATTGAATATGTCATCCTTTAAATATGTGTGAATGAACATTGATTGTTTTAAACTTAATATCCACTTGTATTGGGTCTATTTATATTTTTCACACATAATTTTGAGCTTGATTTATCCTTAATTTAAGGATACATTCTTTATTAGGGATTTCATCTCATTTTACATTTCTATTGAGACTTCATTGTTATTATGTACCAATTCACTCTTATATGGTGTATATATTTTCCTTTGAAATATTATATCATGAATCCATTTATTCTCATGATATTATAATGTTCTGATTAAATGATATTCCTCAATTATTGTATTCAAGTGTCTCTAATTTTGTTATAAACCCTTTAACTAAAATATCGCTTTAAATTTTTTAATGATTTATTCATATTAATATCCATGTTTTAAAAATGGTTGTAAAGATTTATTTATATGGATATTAATGTTTTAAAATGTTAAAATCTTCATGGTGGTATGGGACACTTTGATTCAGAAATCTCATTATTAAATGTTTTAAATGGTTTTGAAAATGGTATTGTTGAATGGATTCATTATTTCAATAACTTAAAATGTTATATTGTTATTCCAATGTGGGAAAGTTATCTTTAAATTATTTTTAAGTTATGTGATATGATTATGTTTTTTTTTCTTGGGCATTGTTTATGAAAATGGGTGGTTCCATGTTAAACTAAGGGCGGGTGAGCCTGATATAGCTCTCTAATGCATTGGGTAACACGAAGGGGTTAAACGATAAGGTTCGGAAGAGATTTAGGGAATATACTGTGATGGGTATTCTAAATGTAACCATGAGGGTTACTCCCTACGTAAGAATGTTATGACTGCCTCATGTTACCTTTATGTCTTATGATTTCTATGAGTTATTAATAAATCATTTGATTTCATGAGGTATGTTAACGTGCTTATGTTTTATGAGTAAAGTACGATTTCATTTATTATTATGTATACAAGTACTAATGTTTCCTTTCCGAATTTTTATATCCCTTTTTGACCTCTTTATGCTCATCCCATGATTTTGAAAATTTATTCACAGGTTAAGGTAAAGGGACATGATATTATGATAGTGTCAAGGAAGTGTCAAGAAAGAATCCATTTTTTATTTTAAATATGTTTCTGTTGATGGGAAAAATGAATAATATCTTTTATGTAACCACTTTGTTTAAATGTGGAAGTTAATGCATGATTTATGATCGAATTTTCTAAAACTCTAAACCTGAAAAGATCTTCATTGTGTATTCCTGAAATAACTCAAGATTAAGTAAGGTTTAAGGCAGGGTCCTTATAATTATAAAAATTGATCTCTTACAAGGATGTTTCACCAATGGGATCAGCATGACCATAAAAATATATTTATTGAAATACCTTATTCCATTATAATTGACGTTGAGGAAACTAAAAATGATATATTTTTTAGAAGATGTTATTATATTTTTGAATTTCAGGACATGATTCACGATATTTTGTAGGAAATATGTATTGAAAAATAATGTAGAAAAATGGTTAAAGTATCATGAAGAACACCAGAATAATTTACATGTATACATATATGGTATTTAATTGTTATAATATATTGTATGATAATGAAATATTTAAAAGTAATAATTATATTTTGATGTTGATAGTAATTTAGAATACTTTTTTATCATAATTTGATATGTTAATCTTTAGTTTGATATATAAAAATGTTATTTTGAGGAAGAATTATATTTTCTGTTATGGAAATAATTATAATGTTATGGATAAAATTATGGATTTTATGTTCTTTTTAATGTAGTTTTTAGTTATAGAATTTTTGGATAATAAATGAAAGTTATAATATAACCATTTATTTTAAAACATTTGATTTTAATTTTTTTAGGATTTTATCACATTTTGTTAATGTCATATGAATACATATATTTAGAATAATGGAAAACTCATTTGATGTTTGAGAACCTGTTGTAGCTGGTAAGGCCAGGGGAATCGAAGCCACAACCAAAGGGAGACAAGGGTGCATCAACATACATAGGCATATGTGAAGTCATTGTGATTATAAATTTTTCATTTTTTAAATGATTTTATAGATTAATAATATGTTTTAATTGAGAATATATTTTTATCAAACATATAAACTTGGGATTGGAAAATTATTTTTTTATTAAGTGATTAATGATAATTCGAAATATGTTTATTATTTTGGGAATCCTATAAGATTATGGTAAAAATAATACAATAAGATTTTAAATAATGAATAAAATTTGAGTTATATTTTGGAAGAATCTATGATTTTATAAAGAACTTATATTAATTTAGTTTATTTGTTGAAACGATTAGTATATCTTGGAGATTATTAGGGTGATTACTTATTGGTGTGAGAATTAAAGTGTAATTGATTTTATAGGGAGAAAATTAGTAAATGATATATTGGTAGTATACACGATCATATAAATTTTTATGTTTTAATCTTTTTATATAATATTTTTGAGTAATTTTATTTAAGATTATTTTTTGAATGGATTATGTTGAATGTCTTGTAATACTGTTGAATTTTTGGGAATAAAATTAGTATTTAATGATAATATTTTTTTTAATATTTTTTTCCTATCCAAAAAATAATTGTTTTTGGTTAATGAATAATGATAATATAAATTAACTGATATTTTTTTTCTTTATTTGATTACGTATATGTTCATTCTAGTGATTTTTTCATGAGAAAATCATCCTTAATACTCATTTTATGGAGAAAAAAATGAGTTTTTAGTGGAAATTAATTAAAAAATGAAACTATATTTTTCAAGTGATTATAATTACTTATGTTCCAATTATGAGTAGTCAAATAATTCTTCATATATAATAAAATTATTTTAAATCAAATATTTTACCCATTTATAGTTATTATTTAAAATTCAAAATCCATTAATCCAAATACAAAGTTATGGTTTTGGGATTTTAACATTCTTTTGAATATGTTATAAATCACTATCCATCTGAAAATGATTTTTATTTTTATCTTCCATATATTTGATTCCCAATATGGAACCCTATTATGAGTTATCATAGAAAACCTATGTAATTAGATTTCATTTTTTAAAAGTGGAAGTTTAATTTAATATTTTTTGATGTGGGTTTTCTATATAGGTTTTTTGATATGTTGAACCCTATGTTCTTTTTCCCAAATTATAATTTTTATGAATATATTTATTAATGGTTGGATAATGTTACAGCCCATGTTTTTAAACAGAAAACATGTTTCTTGATAGCATACAAGATATGCCATATAGAGCTTAAACCAACAAGTAATTATTACTATTAATTTTACCATTAAAACCTGTCAACTATAATGGATTGAATTAATAATTTAAAATGAATTATCAATATATGTATTATGCATGTATATATATATATACTTAGTGGCCGATTAATTATAAAGGAGAGTAAATGTTTTTTCAAAAAAAACAATTTATGTGTAAAGAATTGTTTTTATAAACTAAAAAATTAAATCTAGTTCGGTTCTATTAATGATATATATATATAAATATAGGATCAATATTTTAATTTTTATAATACATATTATATTTTTTTAAGTAATTTCATATGATCAAATTAAATTTTCTGCATAAAAAATATTTATAAAAAATGAAGTTTTATAATATTTTAATGGAAAACACATTTTTAAAATATTATTTGAAAATTTTAAATGTTTTATATGAAAAATAAATTTCTTCTTTGAAAAATGAGTATCATAATTTTCTTTGGACGAATTTTTGTAATTTTTGAAAAAAGATTCATTTTGTTAATTATTAATTACAAATACTGCATTTTAATTCCAAACTACGTTTTGATCATGTTTATTTATATAGATATATAATCATTTTAATTATATTTAAAGTCAAATTAGATAATGTTTTTATAATTTAATCCAACTTAGTTCATTTTAATCTTATTCACATTAAAATTGTATATAAAAATATATGCACTTTTGAACATTTTTACATAAAATCTTATTTTTCTCGTTCTTTCAATGTGAATGTTTTTTTATTAATTTATGTTGAATATATATTTTTTAAGTGTAATAATGGATTAAATAATTTTAAAATAAATTTACAAATTATTTAAATATGTAAATTTTATTTTTTGGACATTTTAAATAAAATAGTTAGTAATATTTTTTATTACCATAGTTAAGGCTCAATCAGGAAATAAAAGATAATAAAAATAATATAACTAATATGAAATTACTTTAATAGTAGTCATAATATCATTTTATTTGTTTTTGTGGAAATAAAACGTCCTTGGTACGTTTTTAGGTCATTTTGGAGCCACATTGATGACTTGATGACATTTATAATATTATTTTCCATAAGAAAATAATTTTTCCACACAATAGTTTTTAACAAGTAAATCATTTTTTATGTGAGATTTTATAGGTGATATACCAGTATATAAATATTATTTTCATGGGTAGAATGTTAAACTACATAATGGTAATTAATTTATAATTTTTTTTAATGAAATAATAAAATAAAAGTGTGACACAATGATGAGGAAGTAATTATATAATTAATGAATGAAATAGATAATTGATATTATAAATATTAAAATAAATTTAATTTGACATAATTGTGGAAATAAATTAATTTTAAATATGATATTGACTGGTAAAATTTGAGTTAATTTAGTTTTTTTATATGATATAATTTTTCATGGAAGTTTTTTTAATTCATAAAATTAATAGCGTCAAAAATGACACTAATGGTATTTTAAAATATAAAATATTTTATTAAGTGATATAAATTTATTTGAATTCCAATTTCGTCTAAATAATTATTATAAGTACTAGTATTTCATAATATACTCATTTATTTGTATTTTGGATGTTTATTTCAAATATATTAACCCTTGAATTATAAATTACATGATATCGTGGGAAAAATTAATCAAGGATAAAACAAAAATATAAATATTAAAAAATTAATACAAAAGATGTAAATTTTATTTAATGAATTTATTTATACCCATTATAATCATATATTTTAAATAAATCACTTTTGAACAATTTTTAATATAAAATTTATTTATATTAATTTAATATTTGAAGAATTTTTTGAGTTCTACTCCCCTCTTCTATAAAATGGAACCCATTATTGGCTTTCCAAAAAACCTAAAAACAATTTAGTTCAGCAAATATCAACCTGAATACATCCATATAATCCCTATAAATATAAAATAGACCTTATTTTTGGTGTAACACCATCCATAGAGATGTTAATGTTATATTCAAAGAGCATGTTTGAAGAAGAGGTATCATTTTTAATTATGTGTATTTATTTTGTTTCTTTTTACACTTAAATGAAATATTATACATAAATTATGAAATAATAAACCAAGATTCCTCAATATACTTAGATTTTATTATTTTTATATCATCACCTTAAGCCATCAATATTTCCTTCAAATGTGATATTATTAATGGTTCGTTCATATGTGTGAATTATCATCTCCATTAATGAATATCGTTCATTTTCCATCAATGTATTCCCCGATTGGTTTTAATTATGAGATTAATATTTGTATATTATATTAATGAAATATTTTACATTATAATATAATAACATATCAGATAATTTCTTACATTCCATGCACATGAAAATGATTACTTTGTCTGTGAGTATGTGTGAATTATGACCTCCATGAGGAGATGAGATACTTTTTTAATAACCACATCACATGGATAATATTTTAGTATATTTAAATTATTAATATTATATTACTGATATGATGATCATTTTTTACTGATTAAATAATATTTAACTTCACTCTATAATGATCATCTAAAAATAAAATAAACGTTACTCATGCGTACATACAGCCCGCCGTCTCCATAATTATAATGTTGTTCATTTTTATAACCATTCCTAAATGGTTTTATTTAAAAGTATAATTTATTTATTAATTTTATTATTATTTCATCGATATTATTCAGGATATGATGAACTAATGACCGCATTGATGATTAAAATCAGACCAATGTCATGTTGACTCAAGTATCGAATATCGACAAAATGTGTGACATTTAATATAAAATTGATTTAACATGATAATAAAGGATATAATAGTAATAATAAATATTATAAATGGTCTCATGAAAGTGAATAATAATAGATTTTCTTATTCTTCGGGATGATATTGATTGTATGTAATGATTAGGACTCTATGTAAGTGGCCATCATTTAAAAAACACTTTTAATATTATTCTATACAATATTTTTTTAAAATTCCAAAAATGAATGTAATTTTAAAAATAAATCATGAACATAATTTATCGGTTTCATGTTTCATTAATGTTTTGATGATTCCATTAAATTTTTTCAATTTATTTTCAAATAAATAATTTTCATTTTTGAGTGTGTAGTATTGTAAAAGTGATTTAAAATTCAAAATTGTATTGATCATTTGTTATTGTTTTATGAGATATAATTATGTTAGGGTTCTTGGAAATTGTTTATAAATATGTGAGGTAACATAATAATGTAATGTAATGTGATCACCTGTTACATCTCCAATGCATTGGGTAATGAGAGGGAATAAAACTGTAGGGTTTCTCCTATGATATTAAGGTTGTATACCATGGAGGGTATTCCAATGTTAACCATGAGGGTTACCCCTTTGTAACCATGAAATATAAAATGTTATAATTCTATGGATTCTACAAGATACATTTATATTTTATTATTTCTATATATTTTTATTTTAATCTTGTTATTTTTTAAGGAATGCTAAAGAATATATATTTTAGGGGTTAAAATTAGATCGTTGTGATAAAAACATAGGTTAATAAGTATTCATGGACAAATGTTTTCTTTATTTATTTAATGTCTGATACTTATATTTTTGGGCTCATTTTTTGTTTTCAAATTTATTCCATAGAGAATAAGTATGGGTAATATAACGAAGTAATTCAATTTGGATGTTATTATGATTTTTCATAAGCAAATAAATCATGTGTTCTTTTAAGAGTTCTATATTAGGAAATAAAAGGATTACATAATTAGAAGTATCCTATTTGTAATAAATTAGGATGTTTTGTATGATTGATTTAAAAATTATCTAAAACTGTAAACCTGATTAGATTCTCAATTTCAATAAAATAAAATTTAAAAAAACACAACATTTTTTAAATTTTAATGATGGGCCTATATAATTAATTATATTTATAATAATTTTTTATTTTTATTTTAAAAAATGATGTACGCACATGATGAGTCTGACTCAAGATATGGGAAAATAACTTAATGAAATTAATTTATATGTTTTAATGATTTATTTTATAAATATTTTAATTCCATTTTTATATTCATAAAATTATTTTATTGATTTGTTTATATAGACATAAAATAATTATAAAGGGAATTT
This sequence comes from Viscum album, assembly GCA_963277665.1. Taxonomy (NCBI): domain Eukaryota; kingdom Viridiplantae; phylum Streptophyta; class Magnoliopsida; order Santalales; family Viscaceae; genus Viscum; species Viscum album. The sequence continues at coordinate 1,975,106,764 of OY728127.1, forward strand.
TATGGCACATTTGATGATATTTTAATGGTGTTAAAAATGAATAATTTTACATCTTTTATATAAAATGTTTTCATAAAAAGGAAAATTTAATCCTTTAAAATAGTTATTTATAAATAATCTTCTTATGGGTGAAAGGAATATTTTCTTATGTATAATTATAGAAATGAATTATTTCATGTTTTATGAGTACTTTATGGTTTGTTCTATTTTTTATAATGACAGGTGAACCAAATATATCTCATGATGATGGGTGGGATCGATATAGATAATCATGATGGGTGAGCATGATATAGCTACCCAATGATTTACATATACATACTGTGTAAACCAGTTTGTTTCTCCAATGTGATTATTGGAAATTATTAGGTTGGTTAATCCATTTGTAATAATGATTATATGAGTGACATTAAAATGATTTCCGAAGTTACCTACATGATTTATCTAATCTTTTTATGTGTTTTTTTGATATTTTTGTTTTTCTATCAAGGAAATATGATGTGGTAAAGTTTAAAGGGATTGTTTGAAAAAAATCCCACAAGGTATCATTGAATTTTTTTTGAGGTGATTGTGTTTGTTGACAAAGTGGACATCTGTGTGGTGATTGTTGGAAAAGAAAAACAAAGACATAAAAATTAGTTGACAAAGGGGATTTCATGGTGGAATGTCGAGTTTAAGAGCTATGGTCAACGATCCATGTTTGATTCAAGAACGTCGACAATGGAATGGATGATCCGAAGGCAGTACAATAAGGACATATACAAGGTGATGCCTTTTTCTAGTGTTTGCCCAATTTTTGGGCCTAAATATCGAAAAATGATGAAAAGTAATTTTTGGAAAAGGGTCTTGCATTCCATGTACTTAAAGGAGAGGAAACTAGCGTGCCTAATGTTTTTCCAGATCATAAGGTCAAAATATTGCAAAGGAATGTGGGTTGCACAGGTATTGGTGTGGTCGCGCTGGTGACTTGCGCACCATTAAAGGACATGCACGCTAGTGCCTAAGAGGGTTTAAATGTTGCATGCTATATGTTTTTCAAGATCAGATATTCAAAATATAGAAAAAGAAATAGGGTCGCACATGTGTCTTGTAGAGGAAGAAACATGCGTGCTGGAACTTGTGCGTCGAGTGGAGATATGTGTGCCACTGCGTAGGTTGACCAAATGCCTATAAATACAGAACCAACCCTCCTCATTTTCAACTGACTTCAACACTTATAAAAATCAGTGCTCCTGTCACACAGATGTGGTTGTCGCGCTGGTGGTGTGTGGTTGCGTAGGTGGACTTGCGTGCCAGTGGTTAAAGTTGCACGTCGGTTGGTTATTGCGTGCCAATATTGGTTTTGGCATAAAAGGGGTGGAGTCACACAATTTTGGAGTTGCAGAAGATTGTTCCACGCAAGTGTTGGATGTGACATGCATGCTAGTTATGACCTACATAGTGATACTTTCATGTCGGACTAGACCTGTGCGCCATGTATGGTTGATTCACAACGGTTATTAAGGGTTGAATAAAGGCTTGAATATTTCCCAATACCTTCGGTGAAAATATAAATTCATTTATGGGTGAAAGTTGGACTTCAACAGAGTATCTACATACAACAAAGGATGCATTCATTCGAGATAATGATGAGATCTACAAGTCTATAAACTGTGAGTGGATCCTTTCCGAAGCAGTGAGAAAAGGAAGGGGAAGAAGGTGATCCTCTCCACCGATAGTGAGCCAGAGAGAGAGGGAAATAGGGAGTGACCCATCAGAAAGAAGTGAGCTAACCCTAAACCTTGTAAATATAGTGATATTGGGACAGAGTGACTGTTCTAGAACCGTTGTATCCACATATAGTGAAGAATAGTGGAATTTGGTATGACTGGAAACCTGTCGGTGTATGCTCCATGGACGTAGCCCAATGAGGGTGAACCAAGTAAACATCTTTGTGTATTTCTGCTTACTTCCTTGCATTGCATCTAACATATCATCATCATATAAATAAAAAAATAAGTGATCATAACAAACATACAAGTTCAAAAAAGTGACCATTGTAATAAAGAGGTCAAGATCCAGAGGGTCAAGTTGAATTTTGAGAAATAATAAACATTCCCTGATTCACCCACCCTCTCAGGGTATATAGGCCCCTATTTATCCTAACAATTGGTATCAGAGGGAAGGTTGGTTTTGTCAAATTTGTTTTTTTTACTTGGTTCAGTATATTTCTCAAGTTAAAGATCTAATCTTCTCTTATCATATTGTGCCATGGAAAAGGGAAGAACATCAAAGAAGAAACAGAAGGCGGGTGGTATTACCCACTATGGGAGTGTCAATGGAAAGAGTCTGATTCAGTTAAATGAATCATATAGTGAACATAAGAATGGTTTGTAGAATCATTATATGATAATACTTACTCATTCAATGATGCTAAAGTATTGAGTGAAGAACCTAATTTTCCAAGGGATGTTGAAACCACTGATGATGAAGAAACTCCAAAAAGTCGAAAAGAGGATGTTGTCCATAAGGAAAAAGAGTTGGATCAGAAATTGGATGAAGAGATGAAAAATAAATCTATTAAGATCCATGCACTGTAAACTGAGATAAAAAAGTTAAGAGGTATTAATTAATGTCTTATTGATGTATCTACGGATCTGAAGGAGAAAAATGATTCTCAAGATGAAGACTTGCGAAAGAGATCTGGAAAGGTGTAAAAATCAAATGTTGGTGATAAGTGGAAGAATCTGAACTCAGATGAGATTCCTAATTTGAAATCTAGAAATGATGATCTTGCTACACATCTATCTGAACTAGTTCATAAGAATCTAAGTCTACAACCAGAGAATTCTTGTAGTTCGGATTCTATTGAAAAAGAAAAATTGTAAGTGAAGGAAAAAAGTGACATGGTGGAAAATATCTCATTGGAACTAGATGATGAGTTGAGTAGCGGGAAGAATCTCAGAAAAGAACGCATTTATCAACGTGAATCAAGAGGTAAGAAGATTCATAAATTGGAGGATGTGATATAGAAATCCAAGAAAGAAATGGATATATCAAAGGACAATGGAATACCAATGTTGAAGGATGCACTGCACTTACTATTTGATTGTACTTCATAAGGTGATGATAAAATGAAAAGGAAGTATGATATTTTTGAGGAGAAACAACAAAATATTTTCTCAGATCAAAGGCCACATAGTTTTGGAATCTCTGGCATTGGATTTGATGAATCCCCACCCACACATGATAGAATTCAAGATGTGAACAGTTCCAGGAGTGGAGAAAAACATGTAGGTGCTATAGATAGGCCTAAAAGGACAGTTACAAAAAAGAAGAGATGACATGTGTTATTTTCATGATTCATGGCCACACATCAAGATTTTTTTCAGAGGCTCTGGAATACATTTCAGGCTCTGAAAACAGAAACATTACTAAATAATAGAATAATGAGAAGCATAATGAGAAATGAGAGAGAAGAATCTCTCAAGGGATAACATTCATCAGATGCTATTACTGTGGAAGAAAGGGACACACAATGATAATGTGTTAGGAACCTCAGGAGAACAATGTCAGATGAAGAACACAAGATGTTTCAACATCTTGATAGAAAAATGATGAAATGAGTTATTCCCTTGATGGAAAATGTTTTGTATGTTTAGATTATGGGTATTTGGCAATAAATTGTAGTAAGAATAACGCAAGAATGGAAAAGGATCTTGAAAGGATATTCTCGACTCCAGTGTTGCATAATGTGAAATTCTATACTTGGAGACAAATCGGTGAGGAGAAAAATATTCTTAGAGCCTCAAGGGAATCACATGGAGCAGAGTGAAAGGTGTATCTTTTACCTCCTTTGTTACTCTCACAACCACCATCTAATAAATAACACGAAAAAATCTAGAAGAAAAAGGGCAGAAACACTACGGCTATGAGTTAGAAGAATGTACATTCAGTGGAGGAACCTCCACCAATGAAAAATAGGATGGTAACTCATAAATATGATAAAAGAACAATAAACAAAGAATGAATTGAAAAATTTTCATGTTGTGTGCCACCACAAGCAGTGGAGGAAAGAGAATGATCCCTACCATGCAGGAAGGATCATGGGACGATGGAAATAAAAGATAATCCTGCTCAGAGAATGAATCAAGGGAAATAGAATTTTAATGGAACATCAAAGAAAGAAATGTGAACTAGTGGGTTTAAACCCCAAATGGTGAGAAAGGCCAGGCCTGCAGAATCCACATATCAGAAAAAGACTCAGCATGCAGGTGATGAATGCTTGGTCATATGTCCAAAGCAGTTGAAGTTGGTAAGGCAGCTAGAAGAAGCAAAGAAGGAATGTGATGCTCTGCCAGAAAGAATCAAAGGGTTGACCCATCAGGATCAACCTAAATCCTCATATTGAGGAGTCCATAAGTACCCCTCTCCCTATGTATAAAAATCATATTAACTGATGATTCATGTGTTTCAGGTTTTAGGGAGATACGATCCAAGGGGAAGTGGCATATAAAGATGAAAAGAGGAGAATTGATATGCTTCAGAGATCTAATTAACTCAAATATGGTAGGCTTAGGAAGTGATTGTGTTATTAACATTATCATTTGGTTCCAACACCAATTTTCAACTTAGTAGGCTTAGAGATTTCATTAATGGCTCAATTCCAAGTGTAATATGAAAATAGATTATGTAGGAGAAGAAGAAAATTTATGGGTCTAAAAGGTGGGACTAACCCTAGGAAGTATTGCATAAAATTGGGAGAGAATTCAATATCATAACCAAATGAAAGATCCATCAAAGAAATAGTTGGATGACCCAGCTCAGGTGTTTTCTATCGAGAGAAGACATATTTCCGTAAAAGCAGCAATAATCATGCATCTCATACTTTTCTATTTTTTTTCTAACAATGTGGTATCAACTAACTATTTTCATGATACCAGGAGGTTGTGAGAGAGTAAAAACAATGTTTCAACAAAAAGATTAGAAAATTAGTTGAAAGAAATGACCTCATTGAACAATTCCATAGTGTCATGTTTTCTATTAAAAGTGAGGAAGTGGTAAGAGACTCAGGGAGAGAAGAAGTGGCTATAGTTGATTCAGAAGAAGATGCAGATTATGATTATGATGATGTAAAATCCTTATCTGAACAAAATCTAATGATTCAAGCTGAAATTGATAGGCAGTATATCATTGGTGAACAGTCTTCTCTAGTTCAGACAAAAAAAATGAAATCACTACAGAAGACATCATTACTATCATAGGTTGAGGCGAAATTCTTTTTTTTATGCATTTGAAGATGAAAACTGGGTTTAGTCCATTAATGTAGAGCTAAATAAGGTTGTGAAGAATCAGATGTGGGAGATCGTTTCGAACCAGCAGATATAAACGTCATCGAGAATAAATGGGTCCTTCGTAACAAGATTAATGAAGATGGAACAGTGATTCGAATCAAATAACGACTGGTGCACAAAGGATACTCCCAAATAGAGGGTATTGACATTGAAGAGACATTTTCACCAGTTCCTAGGCTAGAGACAATCAGATTATTTTTGGTCATAGCTGTGAAAATAAAGTTCAGAGTATTCCAGATGAATGTCAAATCTACATTCTTTAATGGAGTTCTAGAAGAGGAGGTTTATATTGAGTAGCCAGATGGTTTTCTCATTCACGAGGATGATAACAAAGTTTTTAGTTTGAATAAGGTGTTGTATGGGCTAAAACAAGAACCAAGTTCATGGTACTCAAGGCTTGATGAGTACTTGAAAAGGATTGATTTCCAGTGTGGGGGAGTTGATTACAATCTATATTTCAACAACAATAGTAATAAAAGTATGAAGGTGATGGTTTATTTCAATGACATAATATTTGGCAGATCAGCTAAAGCTCAGTGTAGAAAGTTTTTTGAATTCATGAAAAATGAGTTTGAAATGAAAATTATTGGAGAGAGAACATTTTTCCTTGGTTTACAGGTGACACAAAGAAGTAATGGAACTTTCATTTCTCAATACAAATACGCCAAGGAGGTTTTAAGAAGGTTTGGAATGGAAAATTCCAAGGAGAGAAAGACTCGGGTTGCTACCCGGATGAAATTATCAAAATAAGAGGATGGAAAGGCAGTTAATATCACTGAATACAGGCAGATTATCAGCAGTTTACTATACATAACAACAGCAGGACCTGAAATTGTATTCGCAACATGCCAAGAAGCGAGATATCAGATTAATCCCAAGGAAAGCCACGTGATTGCAGTGAAAACAATAATTCTGTATATCAAAGGCATGGTGGATTCCTCTTGACATATACATAAAAATATCAGACAGAGTTATTGGGATATACAGATGCATATTGGGCTGGTTCAGCAGATAATAGAAAATCAACGTCAGGTGGTGATTTCTATCTTGGTGGACTATGTATTGCTGGGTTAACCATGAAGTTATATTGCATTTCATTAAGCACCGTAGAAGCTGAGTATATTGTTTCCACTCAAGCTTGAACATGGTTATTGTGGATAAAGTAGAAGCTTGAAGATATGGGAGTTGAATTGATGTATCTGATCGGAATCTAGTGTAATACCTCAAGTGCTATCAATCTCAGTAGAAATCACGTCCTTAATTCAAGGAAAAATCACATTGAGATAATGTATCATTTTATCAAGGAGAAGTTTGATCATGGAATCTTAATGTTGGAGTATGTTCCTATATAACTACAGGTTGCAGACATTCTGACAAAGGCCTTACCCAAGGAATCTTTTGAGAGGCATCGATTGGCTTAGGGAGTTCAGTCGACTCCCCGCACATAAAAGAGTGTGTATGTGGGACCACCCCCACTCCCTAAGGTATGATATGTTTTCCCATAATGTGCTGATATACGTTCTCTACTCTGTTATAGACATCAATTAAGTGACCATTGGGTTCATTGAAAATGGGTAAGAAAATAGTGATTGTTCAAGGGGGAGATAGTGTGGCTATTTCAGATATCACGACAGATATGGGGACAAGCTGAGAGGTGGAGCATCCATATAGGGGGATTTGAAGCTGGTTCACAGTGCTTAGATAGATCATAGCTTGGAAAACACATGAAATAGTGTAGAAGAGGATTTGCGGCTGATAAGAGTTAAAGCTGTGAGTAAATGGGGGGAACGTCTTAAATCTGACGATTCTGGAAGTGATCGATGAAAGCATAGATATCACAACTGCGGAGGAATGTGATAAAAGTAGAAGATTTGTGTTGTAATGTGGTAAGAATATTTCAAACAAATTGGTATTAATTTCGAGTCAATAGAGGGTGTTAGAGATGAAGTGATTCATTAATGAAATTTTCATTTACTATTGTTTCTCACGCTGAGCATTGCTCAAGTGGGCTTAGATTTTGGGTTGAGTAAAACCTTGATCACTATCATAATCATAAAAGGAGAATGGTGGATGAAGAATTAAGGATGCATCATTTTATGGAAGAGTTTTCAACAAACCAAAGGGGGAGATTATTGGGAGAAAATCATTCAATGTATCATTGAACCATTTTTGAGGTGAGTGTGTTTGTTGACAAAGTGGACATCTGTTTGGTGATTGTTGAAAAAGAAAAAAAATGACATAAAAATTTGTTAACATAGGAGGATTTCATGGTGGAATGTCGATTTCAAGAGATGTGGTCAATGATCCATGTTTGATTCAAGAACTTCGACAAAGGAATGGATGATCTGAAGGTGGTACAGAAAGAACAGATACAAAGTGGTTCTGTTTTCCATTGTTTGCCAAATTTTTTGGCCTGAAAATCAACAAATGAAGAAAAGTGGGTTTTGTCCAAGGTACGTGCAATCCATGAACTTGAAGCAGAGGATACATGTGCGCATAATGTTTTTCTAGATCATATGGCCAAAATATGGAAAAGGAAAGAGGGTTGCACATGTATTGGTGTGGTCGCTCAGGTGACTTGCGTGCAGTGAAAGGAAATCTGTGTCGGTGCCTAGGAGGGTTGGAACGTTGCGCGCCATATGTTTTTCATGATCATATAATCGAAATATTGAAAATGAAATAGGGTCACATAGGTGTCTTATAGGGGAAGAAAACTTTTTTCGTGGACCTGCGTGGTGAGGTGATACATGCACGCCGCCACGTAGGTTGACAAAATTCCAATAAATACAGTACCATCCATCCTCATTTTCAATGCAGTTCCACACATAGGAAAATCAGAGCTCCCATCGCACAGATGTGGTGGCCGCGTAGGTGATTTGTGGACACGTAGGTGGACTTGTGCGCCAGTGTTTGAAGTTGCGTTCCGGTTGGCTGTTGCGTGACAATATTGGTTTGGGCGTAAAATAGGTTGATTCACACAGGTTTGGAGTTATAGAAGATTGTGGCACGCAAGTGTTGTAAGGGACTTGAATCCCAGTTGTGACATGCGCACCGATACTTGCACACTGGGTTAGACCTGTATTCCAAGTAAGGATGATTCACGACAGTTATTCAGGGTTGTGTGAAGGCTTGAATATTGAACAATACCTTTAGTACAAAGATAAATTCACCTACGGGTGAAAGATGGAATTCAACAGAGCATATACATACAACATAGGATGCATTAATTAAAGATAATTAAGATACCTACAAGTCTATAAACTGTGAGTGGATCATTTCTGAAGTAGTGAGCAATGGATGTGGAAAAAGGTGATTCTTTCCACCAGTATTGAGCCTGAGAGACAAATAGGAAGTGACCCTTGGGAATGCAGTTAGCTGACACTAAACCTTGTAAAGGTAGTGAACCTGGGACATAGTTCCTTTTCCCAAACCATTGTATCGACATCTAGTAAAGAATAGTGTAATTTGGTACGACCGGAAACTTGCCGGCGTATGCTCCTTGGACGTAGCCTAGTGAGGGTGAACCAAGTAAAAATCTCTATGTATGCATGCATACTTCTCTACATTACTTCTAACGTATCATCATCAGATAAAGAACAAAATAAATTATCATAATAATCATACAAGTAAAAAAATTGACCCTTGTAATAAAGAGGTCAAGATCCAGTGCTGCAGGAATAATTTCGAAAAAGAATGTCCATACACCGATTCACCCCCCCCCCCTCAGGGTATATAGGCCCCTATTGGTTCTAATAAGGATGTTAACATTACTTTATAAGGGTGAAATACATTGAATTGTGAAAACAATTTCATGGGGTTTTTTTGTGATTTAAAAGAAATCATGATAAATATAAATTTTTCATTAGAATTTCATTAGACATGTTTTTGGTAAATCATTGATCAATGAATATGATTTCTTTGGTATGAAATTGATTATTTTGAGAAAAAATTTTATTTGGAAAAAAGAAAATTATTTTCATTATTTAGAAACTATTTCGTTTGATTATAAATTTTTATATTCCTATTACTATGTTCATTAGGCTCATTCTACAATTTAAAATGTTTTCAGGGGATTTTAAGGATTAGTAGTGTAGATGATATAGTTAAGATGTAAATTATGAAGATATGTCTTGAAAAGAAAAATAGGTATGTCATAAATATTTTTTATTTTGGAACAAAAAGATAATCCTTAGATGTTTCAACTTTAGTATTAAATATTTATTTATCTAATGGTCATGAATTAAATCTCTAAAACTCTCAACCAAAAAGTACTCGAACACTATAAGAAAAGTATTTTTTTAAAAAAACAATATTATGGATGGATTAATGATGAGTCCATATAGATGTATTAGCTAACATTATATTTTATACAAGGTATGTTCCATGTGAGTATTTTGTTTTCCGTTTTGGTTTATAACATTTCCTAATATATAAATGGATCTTATGAATAGTATTTTAAATGAATATTTGGTGGTATTTTTAAAATGATTATTAATGATATTTCTATTTATTATTTCATATTTGAGTATTTAGTAAACAATTCTAGATTATTTAGAATACCTTGAATGAAAATTAAATATATTGAAATGTTACTGAAAACCCCTTTTTAATAAATTAGATTCCATTCCATGGGAATATTGTGAATAACAATGAAATAACTATTTATCCTATTAAATATAATGTTATTGATGAATGGACAATAACTACAAATTTTATAGACGTTTTTAGTTTACATGGATTATTTTTATATTAAATGATTATTTTGGAAATTTATGAATGGTTATATTGTCTAATATGTAAAATAAAACTAAATGGTGTTAGATTTATCATTATAATACAATTTGGGGAATGTTTCATGGAATTTAAATAGATATTAGTGCATTATATAGTTTCTTTCTTTTCATCCAAAAATAAATTCTTTTTTATTTACAATGATTCCCCATTAAATTGTATATTATTTTTTAAATGTATAATGATTTGGTAATTTCTTATGAATTATTTCAATTAGAACCCCATTAAAAAATTATCTTACATATGACATTTATCTCATGGTTGTAGAGTTTTCATAAACAATTTAGAGGAAATTTATATTGATAAAGGATTTAAATATATAATTATCAAAAAATCATGATATTTATATTCATTTGAAGATAATTGAACTTGATAATATTAGATGGATGGAATTGAAAAAATATTGTTACTACATGAAGTGCATTGTGTTGCATTTGTTGTCAATAAGGCATGAAGTTGTCTTGGAATGAATGGATGTCAAGGAGTCAAGATGTGAATGTCAAAGGATGTGATGGTGTTGGTGGTGAAGGAGAATGGCCATGGAACATAGAGGCATGCCACTTAGGAGATTCACTAAGTGACATAGGAGATGATGGTTGAAACATTCTCCATGTGACATCTGACGATTGTTGAGCTGCACTTTAAGTTCAAAGAACTTGTATCCTGATGATACAATGTCACAACATTGTTTGAAGACCATGCATTGTAGTGACAATGCATGAGGAGTTGAAGAAGATCCATCCACAACTTCTATGTGGATGACGTGGAATAAAGAAGTCCATGTGCTAACTTTTAGTGCATGTGAATCAGAAGAAGATCCAATTGATCTCTGATTAGATCAATGAAGAATGTTGAAGAACATGTGTGATTTATGAGATTCAGTTGAAGAAGTCCTTCCTAAGTATTGAACACATATGGAAGAGGAGATGAAGAAGATTAAGAAGAAACCTTTTGAATTCCATATACTAAGTGAAGATTATATGTTGAGGAGGATTAAGGAATTCTTAAGAAGTAGATAAGGGAAGAAATGGAGAAGAATAATGAAAGGGCTTGACATGGCATTTTATATGGAGGAAAACTTGTTTTTATACAAAGTCTAGGTTCTGTCCTTTGCCAAAAAAATTGGCCAGCCAAGGCCAGCCTTAAGGGTTCAACCCCCAAGGCACATGTGGGCCTAAGGCGCCACGCCCATGGGGGGATCCCATGTGGCCAGCCCGGGAGGCAGAGGCAGAGGGGGCCGTGTATAAGCCCCGAGGGCACGCGGTGGTGAAACCCGCGCACCCGGAGAGCATAGTGGGCGCTAGGAGCGCGCCCGCAGGAGCAGAGTGGGCGCAGAGCGCGCCCGCAGGAAGAACCCGGTGCGGGGCGGCACCGGGAGGGGAGAAGTTCAATTGAAGGGAGGCCGGAAGCGCTTGGGAAATAAGCTGCGGAAAATTCGGCCTCCGTTTCGATGTGGGACGCGGGATTTTCCCGCGGAAGAGATCTTGGCCGTCCATCTCATCGCGCGCTCGATCCGAGCCGCTCATCTAATCCGCGGCGCCCCGATCTGATCCAGGCCGTCCAAAGTCTTTTGATCGGCTCATCCAACGGCCCAGCGCTCGTCTCCTTCGTCGAGCCACCCCGAAGCCACCCGCGAGCCGCCGCATGAACCAGAGCCTCCCGAACGTTGATTTCGAGCTTCCGGCCACCTTTGAAGGATCTGAAGGCTCCATTGAGCTCGTCTCTCCACACCGAACCTAACCATGCAATAAAATAAGCATGCATGTAATGTATGGAGAATTTCGGTCGAGGCCGAGGCAAACGAAGTTGCCGGGCCATTGGGGTGTTCGTGCCTTTGCATGGATTGGGTTTAAACAGAGGCTTTGCATGGATTGGGTTTAAACAGAGGCTCTGCATGTTGTTCCATGCACATGCACGTGAAGAAGGCCGAAAAATAAGGGAAGCCGCGTGAAACAGAGGAGAAACAAGATTTTGGAAATCTTGAAGATCCGAAGATCTCGGGTGTTTGAAGTTATTTCACGCGGATAGAACCGCCTCTCCTCTGCCTATATAAATGAGGCCGAGCCCTCGAGAATGTTTTCTGATCCTTTCTTGAAAATCAGAAGAACCGTGAGTGCACCTCTGCCTCGCGAAGTTGAAGCCCCGCGCAAGGTATTTGCACGGCTGAGTCCCTTGCGCGCAACTCCTTTGCGCGACAAGAAGGTTGGAGATCCCTGTGCGCTACCACTTGCGCGACAGGAAGAAAAGGGTTTAGGCAGCGCACTTGTGCGCCCTCCTTGTGCCCGCGGTTGGTCGAGGCCTTGCGTGGCCGCTTGGCTTGCGCGGCCAGTGCACACTTGCACGCCCTTGTGGCAGTGGCACTTGCGCACCCGAGCCTCCTTGCACTCAAGTGCTTGAGGACTTGCGCGATAGTGGGAAAGAAGAGGCAGTTGGGTGTGTGCAAGAAAAGAAGGAAGGCCGAGCCCTTGTGCTTGTGTACCAAGAAGACAAGAAGGCCCTACGGCTGGTGGGTGCAAAACAAGAGGAAGGCCGAGGGCCTTAGTGCCTTATGTGCAAAATGAACAAGAGTTGGCCGTAGCCTTGTGTGTGTGCATAAGGAGGAAGATCACACTACTTGTGTGTGTGCTAAATTGAAGAACACACTTTGTGTGTGCATTTAAAGTTGGAGGCCGAGGGTTGTGCCCTTGTGTGTGAAAAATGAAGAACCAAGTGTGTGCATAAGTGAAGTGCACACTTTGAAGAAGATTAAAGGAACAAGGAAGTGAGTGTGCTTTGCAAGTGAAGTAGGCCAAGCTCAAGTGTTTGCCAAAGTGAAGAAGTTTTGTGTGCAATGAGATAAGGAGGCCGAACCTAGTGTGTGTGCACTAAGTAAAGTGAACACACTTAGAAGAAGTTGAAAGAAGACTCTCACACTAAAGGAAAACACACTCTAAGTGTGTAAACAAATTGGATAAAGTGTGAAGTTTCAGAAGTAGGTGTGTGCTGAAAAGAATTACACCCTCTGAGGGTTTACTGCACCAAGAAGAGGAAAGGAGGAGTGCATGCATGCATGCATGCACGTGCACACGTGAACAGTGCTAAATCAGTGGTGTGCAAGTGAGACTGGACCAGACCGAAGGTAAAGACATCAATTGTCTGAGTATTCAGTAATTGGAGAGAGGCCAGGTCATCCTGAGAAGAAGGAGATAAATCCTGAGCAATTCGAGAAGACCTGATCAACTCAAGTGATCAAAGGTACAGAGCAAGGCCAGCAGTCTTTATCCCAGACTGCTGAGGATACATGAAGAACTTAAAGTGAAGAAGAGCTACTCGTGTGACTCGAGGATCCAAGAGAAGACCCTGTGGGACTCAGGGAGAAGAAGTCTTCAGTGGGATTCTGGAGCAGGCCAGTGGGACTCTGGTAACACTGTGTGAAGCAGTATAAAGACCCTCCTGTGGGACTCAGGAGAGATACAGTGGGACTCTGTATCAACCATTGTAATACTAACCGATTATAATGGGAGAATCCATGCTGAGAGAGCATGGAAAGGATGTAGGCCTTTGGTGCCGAACCTTGTAAATCCTTGTGTCCTGTGCCTTTTCATTACTGCATTATCCGGGAAAGGATGAGAGATACAAGAAGAGTGGATCGAGGCTTTAACCAGCCATAGAGGTTTAATTGATTAAGAATCAATTAGTAAAAAGTTTTAAAGGATCACTGATTCACCCCATCCCCCTCTCAGTGATTCACACTGATCTGGGCACTTCAATTGGTATCAGAGGGAGGTTGCCTCTAAAAGATCCAAGAGAGTCTTTATGGAGTGCAGATTTGAGGAAATGAATGACCAGCCTCAAATGGAGATATCTGCCAAGACTCTGAAAAACAGAAAGAAGAAACAGGCAAAGAAGATGAAGAAGATGGCTGGTGCAATCAGAGAAACTCCTTCTATGGAAAGAAATGTGAAAGTCACATCAGATGACAATTCCTTTTATCATTCTTCTGATGAAGCCTTCTCTAGCTGTGATGAAGATGGAAGAAACAATGATCTTCTAAATGCAATCAAATATCTTCAGAAGAGATTCCCCAAGGAAATTGCAATGTGTATAGCTACAGGCCTCCTTGATCTTCAAGAAAAAAAATTACAGCTAGAAGATGAAGCCAATTCTCTAGAAGTCCAATTGGCTAAAAGGGTTGGCATATCCAACACTCTCAGAAAGCTGGTAAATGCCAAAGATGAAACAGTTTCTCTTTGAAATGAAAGATATGAAGACACTGCTGAAGAATTGCAAAGAAGCCTTTCTGAGAATGAATTCTTTAAGATAATGGTCAAAGAAGTGTTCCTTGCACTGGAGAAGCTGCACAGAGTCTCAATGATTGTCAAAGATGCTCAACTGGAAGATAAAGTCAAAAGGGTGAAGGAGCTTGACAACTCAATGCTTGAAATCAAGAAGGTGCATGAAGACCAGTTAGAACAGCTGAAAGAAAATTAGGAAGGAAGGCTAAGAACTGTTGAGGATGAGAAGAACTCCCTTAACATGAAATGCTTAGAACTAGAGGTGATATTGAAAAATCTGCAATCACCCAAAGCTAAATCCTCCCAGTCAGCTGGAAGAAGACATGTTGCTACTCAAGTATGCTTTGAGCAGGATGATTCTAAGAGAAAGACATCCTCTAATAAAAGTGCAACATCTTCTAGAAAGAAGGTACCATCCATACCATCTTGTACTGATGCTTCTAGTTGTGTTTCCACAAAAAGTGCAGGATGGAAGAATAATTCCAAACAAATATGGATGAAGACAGTAAAGAAGCAGAGCTCTCCTGAAACAGCACAACAGGTCAAGAAAAGTACCCTACAATCAGAAGGACTCAAAAAGTCAAGATTTATGGGTCAATGTTGGTGTTGTAATATGTATGGGCACTGTGCAAAGGATTGTTGGTACAATCCACTAAATGCCAAAGCACAGAGGAAGCCCATGCCTAGGGGGAGTAAGCCAGAAGAAAAGAAGCAGCATCCACAGGTCCAGAGACATCTATTTACTGCTAACAGATTTGGATTACTTGACAACATCTGGGATGATTGCAAAAGTGGTCAAAATGATACATGTCAATCTCCAACTGTATCCAAAGATGAAAAGAAGAGAAGATCACTGAATCTGGCTAAAAAGGAATCCTTGGGAAGCAAGAAGAAGAAAGCTGAAAAAGCTCCCAAGAAGATGTTGAAAAAGGAAGATAAGTCCTTGGAGTCTAAATCCAAGAAGGGTGATGCATCCAGAAGGACCACCAAGAAGAAATGCATCTACTGTGGAAAGAAAGGGCATATCATGGATCTTTGTAAAGAATCCATGAAATTCAATAGAGGCAGACTGGACTCAAACAGACAATCAATCCAGAAGAAACAGAAGGGATTGATTGAAAACAAGTTGCCTAAGAAAGGTAGCTTGACAGCATCAAAAGAACCATGTGGAACATCCAGAACTGAGGCCACACTTTCAAGTGACTTACTAGTCAAATGGCCAAATCAGTTGCAACTTGCCAAAGATCTGCAGAGAGCTGAAGATGAAGTTCTGGCAATTGCTAAGGCAAAAAGGAAACAAAAGATTTCACATGAAGATGTATTGAGATCCACACCAGCACAAACATCATTGAAGATCAAATGTGCAAGTGTGAAGAATGGTGAAAATGGGACATCTCGGTTGAGAGAATCTTCTCAACCTTGTTGTTCACATTGATGAACCAAGGAGGTTCCATCTTATTACCTTATACACTTGTATTTACATGTGCTAACATTGCAGGGAATTGAAGATGATGATCATTCTCAGATGGAGGATGGTTTGGACAGAATGGAGTGCACCCCTTGAGGGGGAGCAAATCTGAAGAAGATGATGTTCTGAGATTAATATCATCTTAAGAAAATGGATGAATGGGGGAGCTTTATCATTGCACTGACCTTTCTAATGAGTTTTGTGAAGTATGTGCAGGATTTAGCAATTCATTGTTATATCGGAAAAATTTTCAAACCCCTGAAGCATGATCTCACATGTATAGTGAATATTGGACAGCATTGAGTACCTTGGTTACATCACTCTTGTTTTCTACACTGGGTTAGCCCAAGTAGACTTAGAGTTGATCTACTAAAGGTTCTTTGCTAAAGAAGAACATGTGACATCATCCCTCTCTTAGTGATTTTAAAGAAGATGCTATTGAAAGGGGAGGAAGATATTTTTGAAGAGAACCACACCACACCTTTGCATTTGATTGCCAATAAGGGGGAGAAAATATTGGCACACATATTGACCCATTCATATGTGCTGAAGGAGTGTATTGACAACAAATACAAAGAGGGAGATTGAAGTGCATTGTGTTGCATTTGTTGTCAATAAGGCATGAAGTTGTCTTGGAATGAATGGATGTCAAGGAGTCAAGATGTGAATGTCAAAGGATGTGATGGTGTTGGTGGTGAAGGAGAATGGCCATGGAACATAGAGGCATGCCACTTAGGAGATTCACTAAGTGACATAGGAGATGATGGTTGAAACATTCTCCATGTGACATCTGACGATTGTTGAGCTGCTCTTTAAGTTCAAAGAACTTGTATCCTGATGATACAATGTCACAACATTGTTTGAAGACCATGCATTGTAGTGACAATGCATGAGGAGTTGAAGAAGATCCATCCACAACTTCTAAGTGGATGACGTGGATTAAAGAAGTCCATGTGCTAACATTTAGTGCATGTGAATCAGAAGAAGATCCAATTCATCTCTGATTAGATCAATGATGAATGTTTAAGAACATGTGTGATTTATGAGATTCAGTTGAAGAAGTCCCTCCTAAGTATTGAACACATATGGAAGAGGAGATGAAGAAGATTAAGAAGAAACCTTTTGAATTCCATATACTAAGTGAAGATTATATGTTGAGGAGGATTAAGGAATTTTTAAGAAGTAGAGAAGGGAAGAAATGGAGAAGAAGAATGAAAGAGCTTGACATGGCATTTTATATGGAGGAAAACTTGTTTTTATACAAAGTCTAGGTTCTGTCCTTTGCCAAAAAAATTGGCCAGCCAAGGCCAGCCTTAAGGGTTCAACCCCCAAGACACATGTGGGCCTAAGGCGCCACGCCCAAGGGGGGATCCCATGTGGCCAGCCCGGGCGGCAGAGGCAGAGGGGGCCGTGTATAAGCCCCGAGGGCACGCGGTGGTGAAACCCGCGCACCCGGAGAGCATAGTGGGCGCTAGGAGCGCGCCCGCAGGAGCAGAGTGGGCGCAGAGCGCGCCCGCAGGAAGAACCCGGTGCGGGGCGGCACCGGGAGGGGAGAAGTTCAATTGAAGGGAGGCCGGCAACGCTTGGGTAATAAGCTGCGGAAAATTCGGCCGCCGTTTCGATGTGGGACGCGGGATTTTCCCGCGGAAGAGATCCTGGCCGTCCATCTCATCGCGCGCTCGATCCGAGCCGCTCATCTAATCCGCGGTGCCCCGATCTGATCCAGGACGTCCAAAGTCTTTTGATCGGCTCATCCAACGGCCCAGCGCTCGTCTCCTTCGTCGAGCCACCCCGAAGCCACCCGCGAGCCGCCGCATGAACCAGAGCCTCCCGAACGTTGATTTCGAGCTTCCGGCCACCTTTGAAGGATCTGAAGGCTCCATTGAGCTCGTCTCTCCACACCGAACCTAACCATGCAATAAAATAAGCATGCATGTAATGTATGGAGAATTTCGGTCGAGGCCGAGGCAAACGAAGTTGCCGGGCCATTGGGGTTTTCGTGCCTTTGCATGGATTGGGTTTAAACAGAGGCTTTGCATGGATTGGGTTTAAACAGAGGCTTTGAATGTTGTTCCATGCACATGCACGTGAAGAAGGCCGAAAAATAAGGGAAGCCGCGTGAAACAGAGGAGAAACAAGATTTTGGAAATCTTGAAGATCTGAAGATCTCGGATGTTTGAAGTTATTTCACGCGGATAGAACCGCCTCTCCTATGCCTATATAAATGAGGCCGAGCCCTCGAGAATGTTTACTGATCCTTTCTTGAAAATCAGAAGAACCGTGAGTGCACCTCTGCCTCGCGAAGTTGAAGCCCCGCGCAAGGTATTTGCGCGGCTGAGTCCCTTGCGCGCAACTCCTTTGGGCGACAAGAAGGTTGGAGATCCCTGTGCGCTACCACTTGCGCGACAGGAAGAAAAGGGTTTAGGCCGCGCACTTGTGCGCCCTCCTTGTGCCCGCGGTTGGTCGAGGCCTTGCGTGGCCGCTTGGCTTGCGCGGCCAGTGCACACTTGCACGCCCTTGTGGCAGTGGCACTTGCGCACCCGAGCCTCCTTGCACTCAAGTGCTTGAGGACTTGCGCGATAGTGGGAAAGAAGAGGCAGTTGGGTGTGTGCAAGAAAAGAAGGAAGGCCGAGCCCTTGTGCTTGTGTACCAAGAAGACAAGAAGGCCCTACGGCTGGTGGGTGCAAAACAAGAGGAAGGCCGAGGGCCGTAGTGCCTTATGTGCAAAATGAACAAGAGTTGGCCGTAGCCTTGTGTGTGTGCATAAGGAGGAAGATCACACTACTTGTGTGTGTGCTAAATTGAAGAACACACTTTGTGTGTGCATTTAAAGTTGGAGGCCGAGGGTTGTGCCCTTGTGTGTGAAAAATGAAGAACCATGTGTGTGCATAAGTGAAGTGCACACTTTGAAGAAGATTAAAGGAACAAGGAAGTGAGTGTGCTTTGCAAGTGAAGTAGGCCAAGCTCAAGTGTTTGCCAAAGTGAAGAAGTTTTGTGTGCAATGAGATAAGGAGGCCGAACCTAGTGTGTGTGCACTAAGTAAAGTGAACACACTTAGAAGAAGTTGAAAGAAGACTCTCACACTAAAGTAAAACACACTCTAAGTGTGTAAACAAATTGGATAAAGTGTGAAGTTTCAGAAGTAGGTGTGTGCTGAAAAGAATTACACCCTCTGAGGGTTTACTGCACCAAGAAGAGGAAAGGAGGAGTGCATGCATGCATGCATGCAGGTGCACACGTGAACAGTGCTAAATCAGTGGTGTGCAAGTGAGACTGGACCAGACCGAAGGTAAAGACATCAATTGTCTGAGTATTCAGTAATTGGAGAGAGGCCAGGTCATCCTGAGAAGAAGGAGATAAATCCTGAGCAATTCGAGAAGACCTGATCAACTCAAGTGATCAGAGGTACAGAGCAAGGCCAGCAGTCTTTATCCCAGACTGCTGAGGATACTTGAAGAACTTAAAGTGAAGAAGAGCTACTCGTGTGACTCGAGGAGCCAAGAGAAGACCCTGTGGGACTCAGGGAGAAGAAGTCTTCAGTGGGATTCTGGAGCAGGCCAGTGGGACTCTGGTAACACTGTGTGAAGCAGTATAAAGACCCTCCTGTGGGACTCAGGAGAGATACAGTGGGACTCTGTATCGACCATTTTAATTCTAACCGATTATAATGGGAGAATCCATGCTGAGAGAGCATGGCAAGGATGTAGGCCTTTGGTGCCGAACCTTGTAAATCCTTGTGTCCTGTGCCTTTTCATTACTGCATTATCCGGGAAAGGTTGAGAGATACAAGAAGAGTGGATCGAGGCTTTAACCAGCCATAGAGGTTTAATTGATTAAGAATCAATTAGTAAAAAGTTTTAAAGGATCACTGATTCACCCCCTCCCCCTCTCAGTGATTCACACTGATCTGGGCACTTCACTACACATTAAATTAAAATCATGAAAGGGAAAATATGTTAGATGTCAATTAATTTAAAAGGAAAATTGTTCATTAAATATTATATGTATGGAAGATGATCCTTTAGTTAATTATTTCATGAATATATTTGTATAAATTATTCATGAATGAAATCAATCAATTTTATTTTACTTTTCTATATGATCACATTCTTCATAAGAGATTAGGCATGTGTAGAATGAAAAAAATTAATAATAGGAAGATGTAGAATTATATTTGAAAGGTAAGATACCAAATTTGAGTATTGAAAAATATGGTGCTTTTAGATTTATCAAATTTTAATTTATTTTATATAAACCGCAGTTAAATGAATATATGTTCCATGGGGCCATATCTCTCTATTTTTTATTTATTTTGATAGTTTAGAAAGGTATAGATAACATAGAAACATATTATGTTGGAATGAATGATGAAATATATTACTTATATCACTATTAGTTGTCAGAATGTTATAATGGGTTGCTCTAAATGAAAATTACCCAAGAAGATAATTATTCCTTTTCGGGCACAATAAAGGTAATGGTATAATATATTGATGGATTTCAAAGTGGAATTACCAAAGATATCCTGAGTAAAAAATATGATATGGGTATTGATTATCCACTAAAAGTGGAGAATATTAAATTTTTATATTATAATATTCATATCATTCAATGTTAATAAAAATTAATAATAGTGCATTATACAATGTGAACTTATTTTCCTATGATTTTTTCAATTCATTCTATAAACAAAATATTATATGGTACATTTCTGAAAAAAATCCAAAAATAACCAATTGATTGTTATTTTATTTTAATATTTTATTATTAGGTATTCCATTCATTGAATAACATTATATCATTTTGGATCTATAAAATATACAATTTATATGATGACCGAAGTTGGTATTTAACTAAGAACATTATGGGTGACATAAATTGAAAAACAGAAAAATAAAAAGATTAAAATGAACAAGATCCAAGACTATTGATTCTAAAAATTTGACTAGATATATGTTAAATAATGGGGATATTAAAATTAAAGAGTTTATAGATATAATTTTGATCTTCTAATGGAGTTACATGAGGCAACAATTGAAGATGAAATTTTGGTATAGATTTTGTGTCCTAGAAAAACATATCACCATTTCGATCATATATCAAATAATAAATATCAAATAAGGATAAAATTTTAAATGATATTATGTTAAATCCATATATCCTAATAATTTATCTATTTCCCACAAAAAAATCATCCATCAAAAGTCATGTTATGACACATCTCTCAGAGGCATGAAATTGGATTGTATTTTGGATCAATGGTGGAAAAGATCACATTCCACAAATATTACTCCGCTCTAGGCCTACCATAAAAAGAGGTAATATAGGAAATGTTGAGTGATTTCCCATAGATTATTCTAATTCCTATTTAGGGGAGTGTTGCTGTAGGTTTTAATGCATTATTTTTTTCATTTTAATTTAATGATGTCACTTTGTCATTGTAATAACATTTTTTGTCATGTATGTTTTTTGAATAACCATATTATATAATAAAAGTTATTATTTTTTCAATAATATTGTTCATCAAATGTCCAATTGATAATATTTCATCACGTAGTTATGTTATTCAAAACTTTTGGTGAAATTATTCATAGAATGGTGGAGTGACCATTATTTCACTATATTTCATCTTCAATACCACACACGTGAGTCTAGTTCCTACTACCACTAAGAGGATAGATTAAATGTTGGACTAATCATATTATGGTGGATCCCAGTGAGTAACTATGGGTTGTATTGGACATTATTTATCAATATACAAATGTCTAATAACTTCTATTGATTAATAATATATTTTTATAATCTTAAAACATGTTCAACCTAGTTGAATTTTAAGGCCACACACTTCAAGTGGTAAAATGAACTATTTAATTGGAGTCCTCATTCAAATGATCAACTATGTGTTTAGATTATTATTATTATTATGGGTTTTAGGTATTAAACTGGTAAGTGATTATGATAATTTTACCTCATTTAACGAACCCATCACAAATTTGTGAAATTGAAATAGTTAAAAAACAAATTCATGAGATCCACCAAATCGATAACTTAAGATAAACTCATTACCAAAAATTTAATTCACAAAGGTATATTAGTTTTAATTAAAAACATCTGAAATAAAAAAAAATCCAATTCAGATAAAAACCTATACATAAAATCTAAATTTCTATATGTTTCATCATAGGTATCTGAGGATTCGAAAACCCAACCTCACTATGAGATACAACTTCAAGCATGTTTTTTTATAAAATTTGGTTATAATATATTTTCGAACCATTTCGGGGGACCAATTAGTAAATAGTAAAACTAATTCTATTCTCCCCCATATCAATTTTATCAAACCATTTCACTTATCATTTCTCATTTTTCATATTTCATAGTGCATGTATTCTAATATTCATGATTAATTAATTCATCTATTAAGGGTAGATTATGCTAGTGTTATAGTTTAATTAAATCCTAGGTGTCAATTTCTATTAGATTCCAATCTTATTAATGGTCCATATTCAATAATTCATCCCATTATAATGTAGGATCTTCAATGAAACCTACTCAAAAACCTGGTTGACAACCAATATGGTAATCCAGATGAGGGAGCCCCTAACGTATAGAATGTATTTGATCAACCCATGAATGACTATCCCACGCAAACCTAAACCAATTCACCATATCAAATCAGAAATTATTCCCTATGGGAACCCACTGTTTCATCAAACCATGCATCCTAAACCACCGTCCATTATTCAATGCGATGGAGTCATACATACCGTACTATCATGTCAAATAGTTCAACAACATTATTGATTCAATGTTCAAATAAAATCCACATAAGTCAGCTATGTTGAGTCTCTCTCTATCCTCAAAAAATGGTCAAGAAATTTATTGGAAAATAAATATATGACATGAATCAATCAACTCTTGGGAAATAGTTTCAAAGATAATTATAAAAGAATACCCCCAGCAATAAACAATTAATATTAAATAGAGAATATGAAAATAAATCGAATAAGGAGTTATGTAATTCTATAAATCATGGTAATTGTTCAAAGGCACACTAGACTGGGTACCTGACAATGTATTTTCAATAACAATACATGTTCTATTCTTCAATAAAGATTTGGTTCTGGAAAACCAACAATTCTTCAACAATATGTGTAACAGAACATTCGAAAAAGATCCCCAAATGATTCTTTTGAGTACCTGGATGGTATAGACAAACAAGAAAACATGGTGATCATCACCTTATATTTTGAATCCTCTCAAATATATTATAATTAAATGTGTTAGGGAATAATAAATTATTTGGGAGAAATCATGTATCACTCACTATTAAGGTCCTAGAAATCCCAATTAATTAACCTATTTTATCAATTTGTGACAAATAGGACCATAAGACCAACAAATTTCCAATCATCCCTCCATAAATGGTGATACTTTAAGAGTACCACCATTACAAGCCAATACTTTGAATATTGAAAATACTTATTATCAAAACACTTTAAATCAATTTTAGAATGACCATCCTGGATACCATTCAATAGATAACCAACAACCCATCCAACATACCAGTTTTCCATAAGGATCAAACACCTACCTGACATAGAATTTTCAAACCAATAATAATTTTCAATCACAACTACTCCAATACAAAAATTATACTACCAAACACCAACATCCCATTAAATATGAAATTTCATACCCAAAGTAACCTCCTAGTATAAACTAACTAGCACAAGACCATACCAAATATATCCCTCTCCCAATACATGAAGAGTTGTGTCTAAAATTATGAAAATGAACATGGAAGTATAATACTTCAAAAATAAATTAAAAGACGTAATACATTCCTATAACACATAAATACTTGGGCCATCCCATCCCCAAACTTTACTAGAGAATCCAGTTATAAACAAACTATCCATGAACAACTAAATGTAGTGAAAATCATATAATGTGGGAATTCCATTGAAAACCCTAAAAATAATATTCTAGAAAAATTAAATGATTAAATTCCACATTAACCGATTCCAAAATAAATTATGATCAATAAAATAAAATGGGAATCTGATAGAACCTCTACAATTCCAAATAAACAAAAAACAAGCTCCCTTCCCACGATTCATGGGATGGAAATCAAAAACCGAAATAAATGAAAATTTGCAGGATATATTCCCATATATTATGTTGAAAATACCAATTCTACATGAAATATATATCATACATTCACACTCTATGTACATTATGTACCATTGTACATTAAAAAAATGGTCTCACACAAAAACCATTTCCTTTTGGTTGCTTATGTTGTCACCACAATCCAAGTAATCATTCAAATTATGTTGTAATTCCCTGGTTGTAAACACATCAATATGGAATTTAGAGAAATAAATTTTTTTTAATATCCATTTTTAATCAACGATCCAATGTTAACCTCATTCAATATACAATTTCTTTCTAATCAGGGATTAAAAAGATCATATAATATTCTATCACACATCAACAATATAAATGTATTTTACGAGTTCTAAGGGGGATCCTAAAGGATATGTTATTTATTGTTGGAAATTTCATTTACCCTACATACTTCACTACCCATGAAAATCACCCACTCCTATTCCCTGGTGTGAAAACCCCCATATACTTTGGTCATACCTTCTTATAAAATTCAACTCAGTCATCTGATTTGGGAATTTGAACATGTAAATAACCATAAACAACAATATCCTCGATCAGAATAGTTATAATGAAAACTCTCAATGTGGGGATTCTGAAGAGATATATAAGGCCAATTGAATAGGAACTGTGGATAGTGAACTAGAGGAACGTCATGTAATTGTTGAAGTATTTTAACTACAATTTGATAATGATATCCTTTTCTTATATGATGTGAATTTTTATCCTTGGCATAAATCTCATTTTCATAGCTCTTTTGATAATTTTCTAGAATCACCAGTCATTGATGCCGATAGAGATATCAAAATCATAAATTATATACACATTTATGACAACAATATGACTCATGAATTTGATGATTCTTATGTCCAAAGGGCACAAATTCTCTAAATACATTTGAAAAAAGATCCTATTTTTAATGAAATGTACCATCCTTCTAATTAATGTTTTTACAAACATGGTCATATATTTAATATCCAACATTCATCAATGTACTATAAATTTATAAGGGAAAATAAAACAATCCCAATTTTAATTTCTTCTTCTCTTGGATCAAATCAAGAAATAATTCTTTTACATTTCCTAGGAGAACACATGAATATAATTAGATGGACCCTATATGATATAATTATGATGTGGACACAAATTGGAAATCAATTTATAATTAATGAATATAACTCCAAACCATATCAACCAACTCATTAGACACTCAATCCAAATATTATAGATTTGGTATGAGAAATCATCTAGATTTTTTAAATGTAGGTATCATCTACCCCATTACTGTGAGTGAGTGGGTAATCCCAATTCATGTTGTTCAAAAAAAGTATGGAATCAATGTGATAACCAATGAGGTTGCTAATATTCACCTTGAAAATTTGTATAGTGAATGGATATTGTGCATTCACTATATGATTTTAACTATTATATTATGACAGACCCTTTCCCATTTCCCATTTCCCTTAAATGATCATGTCCTCAAGCGACTGGTAGAACATCAGTTCTACTATTTCCTAGATGGATACCGATGCTTCAAAAAAATTTACATCTCCTTAAAACAAGAAGGGTTAAAACCTTCACCAATAAATTAAGAACGTTTTACTTCAAGTGAATTCACTTAATGTTATGTAATTCCACTGGTACCATCAAGATGTGCATGATGGGAATATTCACTATCATGGTGGGGAATTTTTAATATGTATTAATCGAATACTTTTATTTAATTGGGGATACATTTGAGGGAATAATTATAAATATTAATGGTTTTAGAACATATATTAGAATAAAAATCTCATCCTAATCTATAATAAATTCTAATTTATAGTAATGGATGGACATGTTCTAGTCCATATGGTCTCTATATTAGGAATTTAGGTTCAAAATCTATGGTTTATATCATTTTTAACCGTCTATCTCTAAAAAATATCACTGAAATGAGATCCTTCATAGAACATGCTTGTTTCTATAGATTGTTGTTTTGGAAATTCACCTCTATTTCTCAGTAAATTCGAGCTGTTTTAGTGAATGCTTATACAATTATATGGGTAACAAAGAACGAGGAATCATTCTCCGCACTCATGTCATCTCTTATCACTCCACCAATTATAAAATTTCCCAAATGGAAACATTCATTCATACTAATTTGATATGCAATTGAATTTACTATAGTATAAGTATTAGGTATTCATTTTGAAAAAAAGTACTTGTTTCATTATTAAATCATGAAAAAACATTGAATTGTGTTCAAATGCAGTACAACACCACTGATAATGAGTTTCTCAATGTTTATATAATTTATAAAAATTCATGTCCTATTTATTATGGTGTCCCATTATTTTCATTATTGATCTTTCATATCTTCAACACCTTTACAAAAAATAGGATTCCATATCCATATTTTAATGACCCAGTGGCTGGAAACTATCATTGAATGTCTAATACCAATCATGGGGAGACAATAAGCTATTTTACAATGTAGAACTACAATGGAAATAAATAATAATGGCCAAATGATATGACCAATAACCAATAAAAACTAGTTACATACCACGACCAAAACATGAATACAATATCTAAAACTAAATAGTGGATATTTCATGACTTGAACATGTCATGTGTCAAATGAAAATAATAATGACACTCTAAATCTATCATGGAAGACATGAAACCATGACTGGTTCCATTATCTTAGTTTCTTCACATATTAGCCATCTGACATAAGGAACCTTCCCTTATCCTATCATGAAAACATGAAGTCTATTTGGGTACTAATCAGGAAGCCTAACTATGTTGTGATTAATACATTGTTGGCCACCACAAAACTAAATAAAAAAATATATTATATCAATAAAATTATATACAGATTTATAAATAATAAAATACATGAAATAATGTAAAAACGATTTCCTATATTTAATTATTCATTATTTAACATCATAAAACCTTGGGTTCTCAAGGACTCCCAACCAATCTAGAATTACTTCAACCCATGGAAGAGTCTTAACTATCCTTAAATGATAGCACATATAAAAATTCCATAGTTATGATATATTATTTCTATTCATTTAATTTTATAAAAAATTGGAACTATATAACAATACCATCATGTTGGGCCGGTAATTTCATCCCTAGGACCCCATGGTATTTTGATGCAGTAGTATATGTCCCACACTCTTTATCACTATGGGATTTTGAAGTAGTAGTTCATCTCCCTCACATATTTATCAATCAATCACACATGTTTCATTTTGAAGCAGCAGTCAACACTCCTTACTCATCATCACAATGTTATTCTGAAGTAAAAGTCCATGTCCCACACTTTTTAGTCAATCAACCGCAATAGTGGTATTTTGAATCAGAAATATGTGTCCACACATATATATAAATTTAAAACTTATATAATATATATCACATTTTTCCAAAATATTCATCATTATCCTATTCACCCCTAATGGACTACTCAAATATCTCCAAATCCCCATTGAAAATTTATTTATATCACATTAATTGAAAAATTACCCAGATCCAAATTTCCATCAATTCCAAAATCAAAACATTCTAATAATTAATTAACCAATTAATTAATTTAATTCCCCTAATTTAAATTGCAACAGTCTAACCCAAATCATTATCATGTTGTGATTAAATTCAATTAATTCAATCATTATTCAAATTTCCCAATCATGGTAATTTCAATTTCACAATTATTACCAAATAGTTAAATTGTGACTTTGATATTTGTAATTTAGACCTCCCACCATAGTCCTGATGTTTAATTATCAACAATGGAAATTCTAAATTTTATTAGAATGGAAATGATCCTGATGAAGAATGAGATGTAGATATGACTAGATCTAAGATCATTTGAATTAGAGCCATGCATACCTAGATTGAGATCCACTACCAATAGAGGAAAATATACCTTCAAAGAATAATATAATGACAACAGAGAGAGGGTAACTAATAAGGATGATAGTTTCTTTCCATGAGGGGTGTAGATTTTCAATATATGCCTCGATTCATTAATTATAGATGTTGTAATTCCCTGTAATCCATTTATGGGCATCTAAAAATGATAAAAATTGGTTTAGGTTAAATTTATGTGGTCCATAGATATAAGACGAGGGTTTGGAAAAATATTGATGAATTTTAGTGGTATTAAATATTACAACATATGGTTTCCTCCCCTAGGATAATGGTTTTCTCAAACCATATTCCTACCCATGAACCTCCCTCTAGGGGTACACAATAATTACTGGAAGGGAACATAGTTTGAAAAAACATGTGTTAGAGCTGGGAATTTTTTTTTCTCGGATAACATTGTTTTTGGTCATTGTGGATATTTTCGACTAACAATTCAGCAACTGCGCTCAACACCTCTTCTTCCAAAAAAAATCTCCAATTTCACCCCAAAATCCCAAATTATATAACAAATATATATATATAGAAAAATTTTGTAAAAAATAATACCTATAAAAAATCATTTCTTATAAAAAAACGTTTTTACGATTACAATATCCTTAACATATAATAGACAATCCTTGATGTGTAATTATAAACATATAATCAATTATGTGTCGAATAGATAGCACTACTAAGCCTACATATCTTCTTCTCCCTCCCATGTTTCCTTAATAACACATCAATGTTTCCATAGAAAATAAACTTTTGATATAGTATTTACCTACAACAATTTCTCAATACAATCAAAAAAATTATTAGATTCTCCACAAAGGTAGCTTTGGTCTCATGCTCAACATCTTCCACTATTGATCACAAGAGAAGGTTGGGGCTGATAGCGCAATTTTTGTGACCCATGAAAAACATCATTCATAGTTTTATAACACTTTGGAAGATCTAATTGGTATTCTTGCATCTTGATTCTCTCCACAACATCAAGTGGCTCAACAAACAATGGTGCCAACATGCCCTGTATCTAAATCCTATAGTGGCCCAACTTAGATGGATCCCAAATGAACACTCAATCAACCATTGCAAACTCAATGGGTTATAATTTCCTATAATTATATAACTTCTATCTACTCTAAGACGTTTTCATATGCTTTGGAATTATATGGACCTACTTCAACATCTCGAGTATGAGACTCGGTCTGAATAGCTCTGAGTCACCTACCTCCAATCAGTATGGAGTGGATCTATATGGCCTACCATAAATAGCCTCATATGGTTCTATATTTATAGTTTTTTTTAAAACAATTTTCATAGGAGAACTCCAAAAAAGATAGGTGCATCTCCAATGACCCAAAAATGTCTATGAAACAAGCTCAAAGTGTATCCTCATGCACATGTATAGTATGTTCAAACTCCCCATATATATATGGTAGGATAGACATAATCACTAAAACTTATGTACCAATAGCCTTCTACACGCCCTACAAGGATAATGATGTAAATATTGATTCATAGTCTGAAACAATTCTTTATAAAACCCTATGAAAATGTAATATATCCCAAACATACAAGTCTCTAAACTACACTATTAAGAATGTTTCTTTTATATGAAAAAAATAAACTACCTTAGTCAACCGATCCACAACCACCCAAATAGATCCATTATTTTGAGATTTCATTAGGATACCCAACACAACATCCATGTTAACATCATCCCAATTTCATTCCGGAATGGGAGAGGGTTGTAGTAAACCAACATGTTTTTGATGACTAGACTTCAATTTTTGACTGGTATAGCATCATGACATGATCCATGTTTTATCCATTTTCATTCCTGGAAACCAATAATGTTGTTGAATGTCGTGGTACATTTTGTTCACACCTAGATCCACTAACCATTCCAAGGCATTAATGTCATGCATCAACTCTTCTTATGTACTCCTAGGCACAATTACCAAATTACTAAAATTGATGGTTTATTTCACACATACGGTCCAATCGAAAGGTTACTTTACACCTTCAAGGATTTCATTCTGGTCCAAACATTTTGGCTCTCCCTACATTATATCTATAATATTACCCAAAAGAATAGACCCTACTGAAACTAATTTTAGAGTCATATATATCATATTATCTTGAACTACAACATGCATCTGATCCAGTATTGTAATCATCATTAAATTAGTATTGGACTCCTGAGCTACCTGGGTCCGTGATTTACTTCATAATGAATTATAAGCATTGACTCCCTTCCCAATAAAATATCCTCAATCAAATTATAAAGGAAATATATACTCAACACATCACTCATTCCTTATATTCAATTATCTATAAGAATATATATACATTAATATATTGAGATTGATATACATAGAAAACGTTTCTACCAATAGATAACTCCACCGACCCATTAAATCATATCACACAATATCTATCTCAAGGTTATTCATTGTCTATATCTATTTAGGTGGGCTCATCCTCCAATACCGATATGATTATAATCGATATCCCAGAATAATCACTAGCCTAAGACTGATTTCATAACTGCCACAAAACATTCTATACTCCATACATGGCTCAAGTAGAATCATGATTGATTCCATAGTTAAAATCTTATCCATCTTCTGGAAACCGTTCCCTCATGATGCAGACCATTCGAACATAATTCTCTTTTATTAAATATCAAAATAGGCGGTTAAAAAAGAGAAAATTCCTATATGAACCTCTGATAATAACCTTTAAAACCTAAAAAATGATGGAAATAAAATAAATTCTTTACTTGTTCCCAAACAACAACATTTGATACCTTATTTGGGTCCACTGACACACATTACTCATTGATGATGTGACCCAATAAGTTTATCTAGTCAATCCAAAATTGAAGATTGGATGGCCTGGATTATAACTGATGCTCTCTCATTGTACTTCAAAAAATGTCATGTTTATTATCCTGATCATCATGATTTTTTGAGTAAATCAAGTTTTCATCAACAAATACTACCATTAACTGATCTTAGTATGGGTGGAAGAGTTTATTTATAAATTCCATTTACATTATTAGATTGGTTTTCCACACAAACGGAATCATGATGAACTCATAAAGGACATACATTCTTATAAACAATATTGATTTATGTTATAATACAAAAATCTGAACATATAATACCCTAATATCATGTCAGTATTTTAGAAGATAGAATCACCCCTCAACTGCTCAAAGAGATAATTGATATGTGGAAGAGGATACTTATTCTTCATCATAATCATGTCTAATCTCAAGTATTTGTCATATAATCTCTAACACATGTATGATTTATTTTCAAAAAAAACTATAGAACCCCACAGAAACATACTTGATTGGAAAAAAACCATATATATAAACTCATCCAGTTGAATAATAATCTGTTGAACCATTTTTTGAGGCATTTTTTATAATGGAATTCAAACTGGCTCAACCCCGTGAATGTTCTCAATTGATAATTACTCATCTCTCACGAGTGGAAGACCTTTATGAATTCAGGAAAAAATCCTAAACATTATATACTACTATTGGAATGAAATCATGAAGTTCACCACCATCATCCAACAATAGACAAGGATCCTTGGTGGTCACCTCCCCAACTTGTTGATAAACTGGACCTACAGAGTCTGCTAATATAACCCACTATCCATAGTGAGTATAATTGTCATCCTCATTAGATGTAAATTCAATATACTTTAGTTGAAATCAATGTGGTCATGTTATGCTAATAACTAGTCCATAAACATAATTATATTAAATATAGACATGTTATGGATACAAAAATCTCATAGAAACTGATACTCCCCTACCACAAGAGAACACCCATTGCATAAATGGATATTCCTTGAGTATACACTAAATATTGTATCTATCATCATAAACTTGCTTAAAACTCCCCCAAAAATCTAAAAACATTTACAAATTTTGTATGTATAATAATTTGGTAGGCACCAGTGTCAAATAATGAACTAGAAATCATGTTCATCACCCGAGGCGAAATGAAATCCCACTATAACAACAAATAATAATAATAGAAATCCCAACCATGGGACTTTTCTTTTATCCTCAAACATTGGTTTATAACTACAATGAATGATCTCTTCTCCAAGGAATAACACATACTATTCTTTTATATAATTTTGACCAAATATTAAGGCAAAAGAAATGGAAAAAAAAAATTTATACCACTTTCTGGCGTCCCATCCTCATTTCCAAACATGGTGCCCCGAGTTGTTTGGCCACATTACCTCAGGCATTCCTCCCCATACTACAGAGGCTACAGATTAGTAGTGAGGGTATAATATAGATTATAGGGAGAATATAATATCTTTAACATAGTTTCATCATAGAATAATCAATATGAATAATCAAATGATATAAACAATAACCAAAGAAAACAAATATGAAATTAATACTAGAATAGGAATACAAAATCCAAAATTAACAGTAGATACACCATGTAAATAATGTGTCACATTTCCAATGGAAAAATAAAGACACTATAATTATCCTATGTCAAAACCACCACCATTTTTGGATTCCTTAACCAAGCTCCGTCCCATATTATCTATATACCATAAGGCTCTTTCTATCTTCAAGTCATGAAAACATAAATTTTATTTGTGTAACGCTCAGGTAGACTGAGTAGTGTGTGACTACAACTCAGTAGGACACCGCTAGTGGTATCTAACAAAAAATCATATCAATAAAAATATATGTAGTTTTATAAATAATGTAATACATGAAATAAAATAAAGAGTATATATATATATAAATTATTCCTTTATTAAACACATAAACCCCTAGGTTTGTAAGGACACCCAATCCCTCAATACATTCTGTGGCCTATGACTAAGTATGAATTTTCACCATGGAATTGGAAATATCACAATTCCATGGTTATCATTGATCATTTAAATAAAATTCATATTATGTCAAATCAGAACAATAATCCAATACCAATATTTCAAGACAAGAATTTGATGGCTAGGACCTTCTGGGATTTTGAATCTGCAGTTTGTGTCCCACTCCAATTATCACTATTGGATTTTTATGGAACCGTCCATATCCCATAAAAGTTGGTTAGTTAATCAGACCAGTGGTATCTTTATATAGTAGATCATATCCTGTAGTCTTTATCACTATGGGCCTTTGAAGTATAACTCCATGTCCCAAACATCTTCATTTATCAATCACAAAATTTGGATTTTGAATTAGCAGTATGAGACCCATAATCATTTACAATTAAAAAAATATATCACATTTATAACATTTATCCCAGTTGATGATCATTATCCCATTCACCCATTATTTTCTAATCAAACATATCATAATCACCTTTTTTAGTTAATTTTTATCACATTAATTAAGAAATTAACAAAATAATAGTTTCTAAATAAATCAACAGTCACAAAATTAAATTAGTTAATTAACTAACTAATGAATTCTATTCAACCTATTCTAGTTTCCCCAATTTAACCCAAATAATTATCGCATGAAAATTAAATTAAACAACTTAAAACATCAATGAAAATTTTCAGTCAGAGAAATTGAACATTCAAAATTACATACATGTAATTACATCATGCCTATTGTTTTTATTAATTTAATCCACCTACCTCAGGATTGATGATGAATGATTTCCAATAGAAATCTACAATTGAAGCTAAACAATAAGGATCCTCATGAAGAATGAAATTTAAATTGAATACCTAGATATAAGATCGAAATGATTAGATCAATGGAATAATATATCTTGATCCACTACCAATAGAGAAAAATAATTTTTCAATGTAATACATAAATACAGAAGACTGAGGGGAATCTAACTCGTATCATAATTTCATACCTAGAGAGTTTTCACTCATTAATACAAGCATTGATTTTTCATGAATGGAGGTTGGAATGACAAGGATTCTAAAAAACCACCCAAAAAAGTGATAAATAGGTTTAGCGTCCAATTATGGTGTTTGAAGATATAACAAGGGGGTTTGACAAATTATTAATGAACTTTTAGAAAATTAAATTTCAACATGTTCGATTTCATTCTCTGGGTGCACAGATTTCCATAATAGTGTGCATAACCATTCACCTCCTTCCAAGAGCCACACTGTTAGTACTAGAAGGATGAATGGATTGAAAAACCATTCATCATCCATGTAAATACCCATTACATGGTTTCTTGTTGTTTTATAGCCTAGGTGCACATTTTGGATAAACCATTCGCCAATGGTGAACATCACATCTTCTTCCAAAAATTCTCCAATTTCACCCAAAAACATTACAAGGTAAAACTAAAACAATACATATTCACAATGAGAAAAAATACCACCTATAAACCAGATCAATATATCTAATGACTAGTTCGTGATATTATATATTATGTTTTCATGTTCCCTACTTATTTAGTAGTTTCATATAACCATTGAGAATAGAAAGGGTGTTTGAAATGTTATAATTGGTATCCTTTAAATGATATATTTTAATGACAACCCATATCAAACTTCTATGTCTGATTCATTTCTTAATGAGAACCTCAATTTTATAAGTGATTTACCATGGTATGATGACATAGAAATCCACTTTTTTACTACTAGAATTCCCAAATTCATTGAGACCCAAACAAGAAGGGAATTTTATTACGATGTCAAACACTATGTGTTTGATGATCCATACCACTTCATGTTTATTACAAAAAAATTCATTTGGATATGTGTTCTTGAGTATGAGAAAGAGTCCATTATTATCTTCTATCATGGGCTGGTGAGGGGAGGCATGTCGGGGGCACCTATCCAAAAGTAAAACCTCTAAAACAATCCTCAAATTAAGTTTCATCTTTCATAACTAGTTTAATAATTCCTAATCGTTTTTACAAATTTTTCCTCGAGGTAAAAAATAAGGATCCTTAAACAAAACTAATCAAATTCCACATAATCCCATCTTTGTCCTCAAAATATTTTATTATTGAGTCACTAATTTCGTGGTACCCTTCTTAATATATTTGGGATATCTCTACACCATCTTAGTTGTTTATTAAGTCTCCAAATAGTTTGAGTCCATTACCAAAATGTCTAACGACATTCAATTTTCGATATAATTTCTAAAAGAGAGTTTATTTTCTATATTTTCAATTCCTAGGGTTATCATCTATCACCATTAAACCGATTTCTACAATCTTCCCAACTCGATACTCATGTATAAATATGATATTTATAAATAAAATTCCACTACCTACCATCCATAAAATTATAGTCAATTTAATTTTGAAAATAGGCATTGTAAGAAATTTTTTTATAAAATATCCAATCATTCTTATTAAGACTGTTCTATGAAACAATTGGATCCCCTATGTACATATCATAATATGGTCAAATCCAGAATAAGAATATAATCATATAGTTTTTTTATAGAAAAACATTCCATTTACCTATTGAAATTGAACATAAGGAATTTTGGGCAATTAAATAATTAACATTGACATTGAATGTTCCATAAAAAGAAGAAAATAGACAATAATAAACATGAGGATTGTAGGATGGAGGCTAATTAATATTCAGGGATCCATAAATCTAGTGTTCAAAACTATAATTCCTAAAATTTCAAAGTCAACACCTTTGAACTGGGAAAATATTTCCTCCTATATAGTTCCAGATATCACCTTAGCCGAGTAATGTTAAGGTGGTGATGGTATATTCCTTAAAAAATACATCATGTTTTCCGCAATGGGGATGTTGAGATTCAATTTACCACTATTTTTCATGTCTGGAAAGTCAATGGTCATTAGTTAAACCATTTAATTAGGTCATTTAATAAAAAAAGGAATAAATTAGCTGTTGACATATCAATCCCATGAACCAAAACATTATTACAGATTTAGGGCCCTTATCAAGCTAACGACATTAAAAAAGTTCTTTTTGGAAGGAATCCTGTCATTTACATGTACATTGACTCAGTGTTAGGAGTACAAAAACAGTCATGTATCTTTTTTTATCCTTTCATTTTTCTATTTTATTTCTTTTATTTAAGGGAACCTCATAGGGTTTCTATGGTTTCTAATTTGATTTTTGTTTGAGAAATAGGGGCTCTAGAGGTAGATGTTTATTCTAAGGGAATAACCTATATCTAGAAACTCTACACCATTATATTATCCACTATGGGGAGTCCATTAGGGACATAAATATCTACGGATCAATTTTTTGCGAGACATCATTCATCAGTATACAACCATGGGACTTCATTCTGTGATTCTCATTTACAAATTTAATTTGTGAACTACTCTCCACTGACTCTACCCATATCTAAATTTTCATTTAATTTAAAAATGGGGAATATTTATTCTATAATCGGAGGGTTTATATATGAAAAAACATTTCCCTAAAAAATAATAATAAATAAAATAAAAATTTAAACGAGAAAATTCAAAAAAATGAAGTGAAATTTTCTTTAAACCCAAGCATCAAAATAAACATTTCAAACATTTAAAACAAATATAAAATAATTGTTCATCACCTTATTTTAATTTTAATCCAATTATGGGTTCATATGAATAAAATATCGATTAATTGGATATCTATTGTGATTTTTCCCCACTTATATTTCCATACATTTGAAAAACAAATTCAACATGAATACATTGGATTTTGGGGTATTATTTTTTGTTCATGGGGTCCCATAATAAATGGAATAGGTTTGGTAAATTTTATATTTTTAATGTGATTATTTAAAAAATCAAAACAAAAAATATATTTTCACACAGAGAAATGGAATTAAATAATGTTTGGATTTTAGAAATTGGGGTACTTGAATTTATAGTTTTCAATCTGAGAGTTGGTAAGTATATCTATATTTTTTGTAATATGATTATTTTTATTTAATAAACATGATATATGGACTGATTATGTGAGATTCACATGGTTCTCTTTAGTCTTTAGGCCATGTAGTCATCATTAATGTCTTGATACATGTGTTGACCTGATTGAGTTCAATTTCATTACCCAAGGAACAATGCAAAAAAATGTAAAAATTATGTCCTCATATTAATATTAAAATTTTAATCCACCCTAAAAATCCATATTTTAACCCTTGAATAAAATTAATCCCCATTTATATTTTACACAAAACACATCATCATGCTTAATTTATATTGCGTTATATATAAAGAGGAATTTGACAATTTAATGGTATTGGGATAGGTATATGATGATGAACCTATGTTTTGAAATAATATTTTTATGGGTTTCATAGTTTTTTAATACAAGGTCTTTTGGTGATCATTTTATATTATTTTTTTTGGAAAGGGGATTTATAATTTCCTATTTATGTGACAATTTTTTTTGGGAAAATAATAATAAATTTTGGGTCTTTCATTAGCCACTAAATATCATAATACACATTTTAAAATGTCCATGTGTTTTAATGTTAATAAACATTTGTGCTAGTTCATTTTCCAATTTTGAAATACTTTCATAACATGTTTATAACTTTTTATTAAAATGTACTATTAAATGGAAAATTTGCAAACACCTTATATAAAATCCAATGGACTTGATTTTATATTCAAATTTTATTTACAAGCCTGACATGATATGAAGAATATTATATCATTTTATTTATTCTAATTATTCAGTTGGGAAATGACCAACGTTTTCATTGAACTAATAACATTCTAGGATATGTGAACTGGACAACATCCCAATAATATGAAATTATTGACCATGATCCATGCCCAATTATTCGAAAATTTGAATTTAATATAGAGGACATCATGAGGAACATTAAATTAAATTTTTTCTATAGAAAATTATGATGTTTAAATTTATTTCTGGGTCCCCTAATTTGACGTTTAAATTATAGGGAAAATTCTTGGCCCTAGAAAAATAGCCCACTATTTTATCCATATCTTGAAAAAATTTACATTAATAATCATATATTATAAAAATATTTGGGATTTTATAATAAAAAATTTCATATTTAATATAACATACAAATCCATAAATATAGAATCTATTATTGACACATATGTTAGAGTCATGTTATATGGATTTCCCTTCATGTCAAGGGTGGAAAATTACACAATCCACAATAATTAAACATACCAAGGCCTAAAATAATAATGTTGTTTGAAATAAACTTTGAGGGATTGACTAAAGCCACATTAAATTCATAATTAAGTTAGTGGTGGAGAATTATTTAGTGGAAGGATTTTTTTTGCTTCAATGTATTGTTATGTTGCCTCTTTATCTCAATAATCAAATTTATTTCCCATATATGTGTTCATATAACTTTAGTTTTTAATTATATTTTTTATTTTAAGATATTATTCTATTACTATATCTCATTGAAACCATTTAAAAAAGCAGTGATGTTATTAGAAAAATTTAAATTATTCACATGATGTTGGAGAGAATGTTACATAACTATTTTTAATGTTCAATTACTCCCTCCCATGTCGATATACCACTTCCTCTAATAAAATATAATGGATTGAGGAATAAATATTTATGGGTTGATCCAATGGAGTAGAAAGGAGCTTTAAAGGGTGTTATTTGTCAATGTATTAATTTATAATAACTTCATTTAATATAGTGTATTGTTTAGTGATCTTAATAAACTATTATCCTTGTTTAATTTTAATACAACAAACATCAAGTGCATATATGAACTTCTACCTTGGTGTGATCATAAAAATGATCCTACTTATATATAATTTATTATTATTAGGTTGTGTAGGTAATAAATCAGTATGTGGTGATGGTATTTTTAATTCATTGAATAAACCAATCTCAAGATTTATTAGATTGAAATAATATAATAATGAATTCATCCAGTTCAGCCTATGTGATAATCTTGGGTTAACTGATTCTCTCAAATTATATTAACTTATATCAATTATTATTAAATTAAATCATCTCAAATAAAAAACATGTTGTACACTTAATATCCAAAAAAATCC
This sequence comes from Viscum album, assembly GCA_963277665.1. Taxonomy (NCBI): domain Eukaryota; kingdom Viridiplantae; phylum Streptophyta; class Magnoliopsida; order Santalales; family Viscaceae; genus Viscum; species Viscum album. The sequence continues at coordinate 1,975,145,684 of OY728127.1, forward strand.
ATATAATTCCTATGTTTATTTGTTTCATTCTAGGGATGTTATGATTCAAAAACCCTGTTACACTATGGGTCACTACCTCAACCATATAATCATGGGTATATTTGGGAGGGACTAGGTAATTATTAAATTATTAACTAAATATTTTCATTTTATTACCATTACATGTAATATGTACAAGGATATAAATTCTTAACATATGATTAAAATATAATTATATTACATGGATACCCTATTTCAATTAAATATTTTCAAAATACCATATTCACTAATAATTTCTATAAATTACATCTATTGTATTTGGGATCTGAATTAAGTTTTGGAACTGCCTTTCATACTCTATATTATGGAAAACCAGAATGAATAATTGAGACATTGGAGGATATTATTTTAACTAGTTCAATAATTTATCTTGGAAGCTGGGATCAACATCTAACATTGGTTATCTTATCTTATAATTACTATTTATATTCTAGTATATTGATTGAATCATTTTAAGGAATATGTTAAATGTGGTTTTGAAGTCCATAATTATGGGATGATGTTAGAGAATGACTTTTTTTGGAATATAATTGGTATAATAAATTATAGATAAGATGAACATTATTTAATAGTATATGAGGAATGATCTGAGAAAGGATAAATGCTATATACATAACAATAGGAAATATATTTCATTAATGGATTGAAATAAATTTTTTCATAATTTATCTTCAATGAAAAGTGTTATATATTATTATGTAATGATATATTAATATATATGGTTTATAAGATATTTTAAAATTCTAAAGGGTAATGTATTGTTTTTTACCTTCTCACATAACCTCCAAATTTATATCTGATTCATGATGTGAATAATGAATTGTTTGTTAAGAAAATTGATACAATAAGAATCTCTTGTTTGGACCCCTAATGTAGTCTATTTTTAAAAATAAAATTCATATAAAGAATCAAAATCATAAATTATTGATCATAGAGGCATAATGTGGTCATATAACGTTATTTACCAAGTTAGGATGTGAGGAAAAGAAATATTATTAAAGAAAAAACATAAGAAATGGAAAATTATATGAATAAAAATTACCACTACATATTTAAGTATGTAATAAAATTGGGAGGAAAATATTTCCAACTGAGAGGAAGAATTTAATAACCTATATATTGTTTTGTTAAATCATTTTCATGTCTTGTTAATATTCAATAATTTTATTTTATAGAGTTATATTAATTATATGAATATTATAAAATTTATAAATCAAAAGTAAAATGAATTATTTCAATTAATATTCGGTTTTCATGGATTATATGGTTTAATTAATGAATTATTTCCAAATTAAATAATTTTAGTTTATTAAAATGAAAATATTTTTCTAATTTATATTTTTTCAAAATTATTATAGGTTGTACTTTTATTATTTCATAAATATTTTATTCTTTCAATAAGTAATACTATAACTGATTTTCTAAAACATAATTTACATTTAAAATATTTTCCACATCATATTAAAATATTTATAAGAATTTCAATATCAATAATTAATTTTTTAAAATTAAATCTATTGAAATTTATACATTAAAGGAATTTTTTGTAAAAAATAATATTTATCACTTTTTTATTAATTAATATAAAATTAAATAATTCTAATTATTTGAATATATTTCTATAAAATGGATTCCATTTTATTAAATATCATAATTAACAATATATAGTAATATAAACATGAAATTTAGTCTTTTTTACTAGTAGAATCAATAAAAATTTAATAGCATGGTTAAGGTTAAAATTGATTTTATTTGTGTAAAACTTATGGAATAATGGTTATAATGACCTAGAGACTTGTGTAAATAATATTTTATATCCATATTTCAACCCAATATCAATTAAAATTTGGAAATTGTCTATTTTTTATTCATTTTTACTAAGGAATATATTACTCTACTTCATATAATTTCGATTTGCGTCCTCTCCCCAAAATATAAAAGACCCATCTCTAATCCCCTCCAAATAGAAATAAAACATTGGACTATAGAATACATACAAAAATGTCTTCCTAAAATCCATTCACAAAATTATAGAGTCTTTGGTTTGATCAAAATACTAATTGATGATGTTTTCAGGTATAAACATAAAGTCATTTTGTTAATAGTATATATGGTTTGTAAATTAAAATTTTCATATTTTTATTCTCATACTTATTAAAATATTCTTCATCCATGATGAAAACTTATTATAAATATAATCTACACATTAATAATTTTTTAAGACAATTTCATAACATAAATACATATCATATTCCTTGAAATGTGAAATGAAACAATAATTATTCTGTATGATAGACTATCCCCACTCAAACCGATGTAAATTTCTTTCCAAAACCACCTCTCATGGATAAATATAATGAGGTATAAAATTTATAATTAATTATATTTTTAAAATAATTTTAATTTATCATATATTTTCATACCTTTTAATCCATTGAATAATGATGATTTCATTTGCGTGTAGTGTGGATTTCCATATCCATGAAGTGATGTGAATCATTATTCATATCCTCATTACATGTTTGGTATATATAAGTATATTTAATAAAATAATAATCATTACATAGAGGTAAAATGATGCTTTCCTATGCTTCCACGTTTAATTTGCAAAATGTAATCATTACTCATTCATAAGCAGAAGCTACGAACTACATAATCCTAACATATTTCATTTTTCAAAACCATAATTCATGGTTAATATTATAGTTATAATTGTTTTATAAAAATAATATTTTTTCCATTATTATTATTCTAAATATTATACATCAATTACCACATTTTCCATTATAAACATAACAATGTCATTATGAAATTATGAACCTTAAATCCTCAAAACACATGATATTGACTTGATAAATTATTAAATTATAAATTTCAATGAAATAGTTGAAATATGTGGTTTAATGATAAGGTATAAACCATATAAGACCATCTTATGAAAATAAAAAATTTGTAAAATTTTATTATATTGGACATAAATAAATTTTTTGATGATTCATACAATAGTAATAAGAGACATTACAGTAAACCGTAATTAAAAATTATTTAATTATTTAATTAATGAATCATTATATTCCAATACATTATTAATTAAATTATTTTATGGATGTTCTTATATGAACATTAATTATTTATTAATGTAATTATTTCATACTTTTAATTTTTTTAATTTTCTTCAATATTAATAATTTATGAATTTTATAAAGAAGTTTTTATCAAAAGGGGAAAAGGATTTTTCAATTATAACATATAAAATATAAATATATTTCCCCATTACTAGAAAAATTATTTGTTATTTGGATTATAATACAAGAATCTAGTTTTTTTAAGTAATGCCACTTCAATTTAATATATGAATTTTTGAAAATTTATTCAAATGGAATGGATATTTCCTTATCCATAATAAATTTTTTTATGAGTGAAAGGAATATTATTAAGCATATGATGAGATATGTTCAAAAATTCATGTTTTATGATTATTTTCTGGTTGTTTGTAATTTTTATATTGTAGGGTGAAAAATATATATCTGTTGATGACAGGTGTTCCTGATATATCTCATGATGACATGTGAGCCCCAGATAGTTCCCAAAAGCATTAGGTAAATGGATGAAGTACACCCATTACCATTTTTCCTATGATATTATCAGAATTTAAACAGTATGTTATTTTTTTTGTAATATTGATGGTAATAGTTATATTTAAATAAATTCCCTTGTTACTTTCATGATTCATCTATGCATGCTATGGATTTTTTAGAAACATTATACTTTATCTGGGTTAGCTAATGAGCTAGTGTTTGAAGGGACGATTATAATTCTTATTAGTCATTATATTTTTAATTGTATGAAATTTTATAATCAATTGTTTCATGATTATAATGAACCTTTATTGAGTAATATTTTATCCATATATTATTTCTAATGAAATTTTTTAGATAATAAATAGATGTAGAAGTATATTTTTTGGTTACAAAATTTTTTATTTTTACATAAATTGTTATTTTAATAAAGGTAGAAAAAATTATTTTACATTGAGAACCGATATTATATCATCCATCATATATAAACCTTATAGAGAAGTTTTTTACCATCCTACATTAAAAATAAATTGTTAAAAGGATCATTATAAAGAGTGATGGGGTAAATATGAGAAATTCTAAAATATTTCAAAAAAATAAAAGTTATTATATGATAGATTTTTTATTTTGAAGAAGAAATAGAGACCTAGTGTAAAATCTAGTTTATGATTGAATATTTATTTATGTAATTGTGATGCAATACTCCTATAAATTCATAATCCTAAATGATATCATAGTTTCTAGAAAATTAATTTTGTTCTAGGTAATCAATTATATATATTTTTTGTAGTTATTTTTTTATAACTTTATTCCCAGTATTTCTCTAGATTTCAACTACAATTACAAATTTTCAAAAGATACATTACTTCACCCTATAATTAATTTATAACCATTTAAATTAATCTTATATATATTTGTATTATTAATGTAGTAACATAAAATTAAAATCACATCCCTTAGTCTATGTAATATTAACCCTTTTAAAAATATTATTACTATATATAGAACATATTGAAATTTTTAGAACAATTCCAATTATGAATACAAAATTAATTTTAATAAAACAAATATGACATTATGGAATCTAGGATTACTCTATCTCATTAACATAATCTGCAATATTTAAAGTATGATCATTGAAAAACATTCTTTATGAAAACATAAAAAAATTAATTTAAAATTAATGTTCCAATTTAATCAATGTCATAATTAATTGGATTCATGTTTTCAACAACTTCAATGTATCATAACATATTAACACATAATACTATGTTATGGAATTTTTCATTTCAAAAATGATTCTTATATTTATAAAAATATCTAGCTATTACATTCCAACATATTATTGTTTATAAATAATGAGAACAATATCAAGGTATATTATGATGATAAATCTATTTTGTTAACAATAGTTGTTTAATAAAAATATTACCGATTATTTTATATATTCAAAATTTTATATAATAAATTTCAACCCACTAAATTGGATGTAATTTAACCTTCCTATCCATTTTTTTAAATACTTTGATCAATTATTTTAAAGAATTATGTTAGAATCAGATTCCTTATAACATAATTATATGTTAAATCATTATATATGTTTGACTCTTAACATAAACCATATCATGTTCTATGAACCAAAAATTAGATTAAAAAATTCAATAATATATAAATTAATTTAAATTATATTTTACATGAGTTAATTTAATATGAAATAATAAAATGATAAAAAAATACACACAAGAGAAACCATGAAATGATATATAACCTTACTCATATTTTTAACCTGGAAGATGCCTTAGTGACCGTGAGTGATCTAACATAAATTCCCTCTCCCTAATGACACATTATTTCAGGTAGTCCTTAATTAAAAAAAAATTTGACACCTAATATGTATAAACAATAATAAACCATTATATTCATTCTATTATCATAGTATAATAAAATTTCTAGATTGAAGAAAACTAAATACAATGGAATACAGAGTGACTATCTCTGAATTTGAATGTGTAGAATATTAGGGAGGTTAAATGTAAATTTAATGAAGATTATTCACCCATTCATAATATAAAAATTAAATTCATGAATCATGATATAAATAAAATAGATAATTGAATAATTAATATATCTAAACATTAAAGGAGCTACATATAATTAAATTTTTTATTATGAAATAATAAATACTTTTTATTTCATCTATTTGTTAGATAAATTTCATTATTAAATAAACATAAACACTTTATATTTGTCTCTAATATTAATTTATTCACATATATAGTATATATAGTTTTTATTATTAACACAATATATAAGAAAATATACATTTTAATTTCAGAATCTATTATGTAAATAATTAACATAATTTAAATATCTGGTATTTAATATTATTTAAACCATAATATATTTATTAACCAATACCTATTTAGATATAATTTAAGTAATTTTTGAAATAGGAAATTTTATTTTATAATGATAAAATTAAAAATATTACATATAAACTCATTTACATAGATAGTCATTTTTAGTAATGTATGAAAAAGTAAAAATTTTGTTTCAAATTTCATTATAAATATTTTAAATCAAAAATAATTATTCTATGTTATAATTTTGAATGTGAATACAATTTTAATTCTATATTACTAATTATTATTTAATGAAATTTTAAATAATGTAAATAAATATTCATATCAATTTTATCCATTACTAATTGTTTGAAATTTTATAGATTTAATAAATATCCAAGAACCCCCTTTATTAAAATATAAATGTTTTACAAATTAAAATATTAATATAACTATTGAGATTTTGAACAGAAAAATTCATATATGTTTTATTTAATGATATATCCAAATCAGAATATATGAAATAGAGTTACTATATATCAAAACCATCACGATCACTGCATCATAATTTATGATTGTTAATGTATTTTTTATTAAAACTAGTGTCATCGAAAAACATTATAAATAATTTTTGGTGGTCCATTTGGATAATAATAGAGTAAAATCACTATATGTAATTTTAACCCTTTAGATTCTAGAACTATTTCTGAAAATTATACATTGCATATAAATAACATAGTGAATAATTTCATGCCGATGAATATAAAAATATCCTGACATATAAAATTATATGGTAGATCTGTATAAGATTAGTAAGTCAAAACCTACTATTCACAATGTAGAATATTTCATTTTATCATATTTGTAGTGTGAGTGTAACACCCCAAGCTTCCAGGGTATGCTTCTCTTTCAATAATGCAATAGCTTGCATTGTACGCAAGTTTCAGATTCTAACACATCGCAACCAATCAATGTAGCAGTTATGAATAGTAATACCCACTTTTTGAATTATATAAATTTTATATTTCTAAATGTACTTCATTTTTGGATTCAGAATATCGAAATTAGCATAAGTTGAATTTTTGGTATTTTTCTGAGAACATCAAATTTTCGATGAATAGTGAAAAATAAATAAAAACATCCTTTTTAATCAAAATAATTTATAGTGATAGATTATACTATTTAGTGGTTTAAAAGTATAAATAGAATAAATTTTTACCATTTTATTTAATGGTGGTCATTAGAATTAAATTCACTTCGAAATTGGACATAAACAATTATCAATCTTTTGATTGATATTGTTTCTCAAAAACACGCTATTTGTTTTGACAATGGGAATTAATTATAAAATTAATTAATTCAACTTATATTTTTTGAATTTTGTAAAATAGACATAATTTTTTAATTAAGAACATCAATTATAGCTTAGGGTGAATTTTTGGTATTGTTCTGAATAACTTTAATTTTTGATGAATAGTGAAACCACTATGTGGTAGTTTAAAAAACTATTTTTTTGTTTAAATGAAACATTACGGCTTAAATGAATTGAATTTAAAATTCCAACATACCTAGTTTTCATTATTATGTAATATGTGGTTCAATGGGATGAAAATAATTTTCAGTGAATAGTAACTTTTGAGTTTTATTAACCACGATTAGAGTTAATTAGGGTAATTTAAGGTAAAAATGATATTATAAGAAAATAATAATATATTTATAGATGTCCTACTCATATCAGATGAGTCATTTAAGACCAATAGAAACCATGGGACAAATTTTGGGACCCCATGGTGCCACTTGTGTAAGATAATGACATTAATACCTTTTATTTAAAGTAAAAATAAAAATGTCACAAACATGTATTATTTTACTAAAAAAATAGAAGTGTTTATACAAGTCATCATTTTGACTGTAAATGTTAATTGAAAAATAATAATATTACCTACATCATTGTGATTTTTTTATAATTTTTAGGCATTAAATAAATAAATTTATTTATGACACCATGATGATGCAGCGATTACTTCATTAATGAACGATTTAAATGAAATGAAATGATAAGGTAAAATATAAGACTTAAACTTGTATAAAGCCTAATTCATTGGTGGATTTCTAACCCTTATCATGTTATCCTAGAAAATTATCATTGTGGGACCTTTGAAATACGAAAATCATTTCATAATGATGTAACATTTCATGACTTTCAATGAGTGCCCCTCCTCTCCTCTTATAAAAGGCCCCCACCTCTACCACCTTATTCACACCATAAAAGCAATTTCGCTTGGCCAACATCTGCCCAAATACTCTCTCAACTTCCCTCTCTTACTCTTAGAAGCCTCACATTGTGCAGAAGTCTTCCCAAGGAAGCCTTTGGCTCAAATAAGAAAGAGTTACCCGATTTTAAGATAATGTATTCTCTAATGTTCTTTTTTTTTTCTCCAACCCCATAAACCCTTTTTATTCCATTATTTTGTAACAAAACCACTATATTAAATATACTAGGATGTTTCTATGAGAATTATTTGGTTCATAATTACACACACCTCCGTCTAATGGTTAATGAACATACTGTTTCTCTGGGTGGTGAATTACTGCCTCATGAAATGGTGATTGTTCAATCTTTTTTAACACCTTTCATGGTGGACATTAAGATGTCAACATATTTATATATGATATATATAATTTTTATTTTTTCCTTATACTTCTGTATTTTTCAGTTATGGCATACCTGTATGATTTCCATTATGGGTAAACACGATAATTTCATTTTAGAAAGTTCGGACTACCGCCCCCTCAAAGTGATTTGAATCGTTAATGCCATATGTGGGACGTATAATGGAAGGAGTTAAATGATATTATATATCATATTGGAATTATAATATACCTTTATATCATTATGATTTTATTCCATTAAATTTGAAACAGAAATGAAAGTAGCGTTCATGCGTACGTATAGCTTACCGTCTCCATGAACGATGCATTTCATTTACTACTTTTAAATGTTATGTAATATTATAAATGCATGTATATACTGGATATATAAGATATATATGATATCTATATCATGAATATAATTCTGGAGATAATTAATATTTACGACATGAAAAAAAATTAATTATAAGAAGTTTATTGTTGACTCAAGTACCAATGATCGACAAAATGACCGTTATTAACATAAATGACTAGATAATGTTCATAACATTGTAATAAGTGATATAAAAGGAATAATGAAATTGAAAAAGGTTCTTATACAAGTATAGATTAACTCAAGTATATTATTCAGGTGATTAAAGAATTATTGAGTCAAGTCGGACACGAGGTAAGTGTTAATTGTACAACGTCTTCATTATTCAAGGTTATTCACATGTAATTATCTACTATGACCTCTTTATCATCCGAATCCATGTTTCATTAAAATTCATTTCAAAACATTTTGTTTACTATTTATTAGAAAATGGGTTAAATTAATTTATACCCTTATTTGACATTATACTCTTTTGAATAGAATCTATCCGTCATTTTCCAAACAAGGGACCTTTTGATATTTTCGATAAAATTAAGGTAAGAATGTCTTTTTTTAACTTATATGGCAGGTGCTGCTATTTTCTGCCATTATAAAGTATGTTAAGCTTCCTTTATAATATTATAATAATATTTTCAAAGTAAATGTTTTCTTTTACAATTATGTGACATTAAAATTATTTCAAAAAAGATATTTCTCTCAAATAGTTTTGATTTCATCTATGTCAACATCCAATGATGGATTTTAAGCTTATCTGAAGTTGATTTATTATGATTCAAAACCTCGATATTGTATTGAAGGTTTTTTGATATGTTTGACTATGGATGTTTTATTTTTATACCATTCATGGTTTATGGATAAATTATTGGCATTTTGTAAGCTAGTTTTAATTCGAATGTTTATGTTATGTTTAAACCTGTTCATATGAGGAATTCATTGGTCTTACTAAGTGACGGGTGGAGCCCTCTATAGATCATCGATGCATCAGTAGGTCTAATGAAAAAAAAGTGTCTTGGGACGAGTCCTTGACAAAATCTTATTTGTAGTCTTGGCATGATGCCTTGGCTACGTGGTTATGATAGTCTGGAATTATGCATTCCATCATTATGAAAGTGGTTATTGATATTGCATGTAATTATTCGACTAGCACAATATCCTTGTAATTAGTAAATAAAATTAGTTCATTTTATTTTTTCCATATTATGCTGATGTTTTAGTTTAAAAGGATTTTGTTTTAGTTATACATTGCCTTAAATATTTATGTTTTTTATGAATATTTATTCTATATTGTTATTCTTACTGAGCTTCTGAGATCACCCCTTTATATGTTTTATTTTTCCCAGGATGTGAAGAAATATTTTATGACTGACCTGCAGGGATAGTCTGAAGGGGAAATGAGTGTGGACTATGGAGACTCTGTTATTGTAGTTTTTCACTTTAGGATGTATTGTAAAAATTATGAAAGTATCTAGTGTTTCTAAGGCTACTAAAGTAATCAGACTTTCGAGATATGATCTTTTGTGATCATAACATTGTTACATAATAATGCACCGACTCTGGGTAACTGGGATCAGGGCGTTATAGTTGGTATCAGAGGTAGATTAGTAAAAACCTTGGAAGCTAGATTTAGATGAACTCTGATTAGAGCACATAGCCCTAAGATAGACTTTGAGGATTAGTATATATGAAATCCAATAATTTTGGTAAAGTATAGATTTTGTGTATTTTCCTAGAAATACATCCCTCTCTGGATATGAGCAGGTAGAGGCAACTCTGGCTCAGAAATACCTAGGGGTAAAACCCGAAAACACCGCTTTGAGATAGACTCGAACGGGAATTGGGGCACGACAACGGGCATTGCTACACTCTTGTTTAGGATACTCCCATGGGATATTCTTATGAAAATTCTTAGTTTGTTTAAAAACCATTATGAAGGGTTTATGAGTATATACTTCCTCAATGAAAACATTTTTATGATTATGGATTATATCCATAAACTGTTCAATTTATGTTAAGTGTTTTACATGTATGAAATTATGTATTTTGATTCATAAACTGATCTAGTTTATTCCATTGTTTAGAAATGGCGCCTAGTGGAAGGAATGGAACCCGTATCAATGCATGCACTCCATGTAGGGATTTCCCTCCGGATCAATATAATTATAGTGGAGTTGGTGATACAACTAGTGCTGATCAGCTTATCACCATAATGGGAAAACTCACTCAGGTTATGAATAATAACCTTACTCGTATGGAGCACCCTGATCCGCAACGTGGAGGATCAATGTTAAATCGCTTCATGAGTCAACAACCACCAACATTTAATGGGGCCACAAATCCATTAGAAGTTGAGAAATGGATAAATTCACTAGAAAAAATATTTCAGTATTTAAGGAGTAGTGAAATGGAAAAAGATGTCATGGTAGTTTATCGTCTCACTGGAGATGATGATCAATCGTCTTCATTGATACAAAACAAGAAGGAATATGATGAAGTATAAAATATGGAATGGAGGGAGTTCAAAGATCTTTTCTTACAAAAATACATTCCTTGCGACCATCAAGCATATATGGAAAGGTAATTTTTGAGTCAGATACAAAAGGAGGATGAGAATGTCACAATGTATGAGGCTATCTATACAAGGTTAGTGAGGCATTCCGTAGATTATATATGTATCCCAAGAATAAATATTTATATTTTCTTTGATGGGTTAAAACCATTTCATCGTCGAGCTTTAGTATCATAATATTTCTCAACGTATGAACATATAGTCTCGTGTGCTATCAAGATAGAAAAGGAATTCTCTAAATCTTATGACAATAATATAAAGCAAGAGAAGAAGAGAACGGTGGAACAAGAGATAGATAAAGGGAAAAAGGAAAAGAAGGATTTTCCATTATGCGATAATTGTGGGAAGAATCACCCCGGTACTTGCCTAAAATAAAAGGGATTTTGTTATAAATGTGGAGAAAAAGGTCACCAGGCTCGTGATTGTGAGGGAATGAAAGAGGCTATCAATGTTGAATGCTAAAATTGTAGGGAAATGGGGCATTATGAAAATGAATGTTTTAACAATAATGGAAACTTACCTCAGAAAAGGCCAAGGGATCAAGGCCAATCTTATGTTGTTACTATAGTTGAAGTGGAATAATTAATGTATTGGGGATTTTGGAATCAAGGATTATATTCTGGTTATAAGAATAATGTGATATATATAATAATTGTACTACAGTACTTGTTGTGTTCATTAATGTTCTAATAGGATGAAGGTAATCATATATTTAGTATGTGAAAATAAGAGAAACTTTACTTTATTTGGGGAATATGATGTTATAAATGATTTTGTAATTTAGAGACCTTTTAGAGGAAGTCTGGAAAGAGGTATTTTGGATAACTATAAAGGTTGGAATCGATTAAGTTGAACTTTGGACAGTATATTTTATGGTTAAAACCTTTTTGAAGATTATTTTTTGAATATTATAATACTATAGTTTTAAGAAAATGACAACCTGCAGGTTGGGGGATAACCCGTCGCGTCGGAAAAAGCTGTAAGAATCGAACCCACAACCATAGTGCGACATGACTTTATTACCTACCACTAGCCTACAGGAATTCCCTGGTTATTAAAAAATTGTTTTTCTAATCTAAATGGTTTATGTTAATATTTGGAACCTTGTATGATTGGAATAAATATAATATTTTTGAGTTCTATTATATTTTTGAGTGAAAGATGAGTTTGTGGTAGAAATTAGTTAAAGCTTGAAACTCTACAAGTCAAGTATATATGTCACGACCCGTCCTCGGGGCCCGTGCCGTGACTACCCCAAGCCCGCCTTCCATAGGCCAGGGGCTGGCGACTAGCACCAAGGCGTAAATCCCGGTAAAAAGGGAAGGCATTGCCTTTGTAAAGTAAACAATCACACTGAGTACAAGCGGAAGAAGTAAACACTAAGAAAAAATTGAGTACAACAGTAAGTGCGGAAAGTAAAAAAGGGTCCGGAAATACAAGCCCAACTGTAAAGTACAATTCGAAAGGGAAAACAACAACTGAAAAGTAAAGCTGCTACGCCGAGCTGTCCACTGGAAATCCCACCTGAAGGGTGGGTACAGACAGCTCCTCTGCTCCTCGGGTCCCGTCGTCCGCTCCGAGTATGTCCCGCCCATTGGTTCAACTCCGGGTACCGCCTCGTCGTCACGTCCACCTCTGGGTACCGTCTCATCGTATATTCCACCTCCAGGTACCGTCCAGTCCTCGAACACTCAGCCTCTGTCAGTACTGGCCGTCGTCTGCAACCAACACAACGAGGTGCGGGCATAGCCCGTGCAGGGGTGAGTATAACGATACTCAGTAGGGACCCCGAGACCCTCAAGGTCTCACTAAAACCATCAAGGATAACCACATAGAAGATCTCAACAGATAACCTCTACTTAGGTATATGCCCATACATATACCTAAGTTATCAAGTAACCCATCTCAATCATGAGGAAACACAAGGATTGTGAAATCAACGGATAACTACTACCCAGGTATATGCCCATACATATACCTAAGTTATCAAGTAACCCATCTCAATCATGAGGTAAACACAAGGATTGTGAAATAAATGGATAACTACTACCCAGGTATATGCCCATACATATACCTATGTTATCAAGTGACCCATCTCAATCATGAGGTAAACACAAGGTCAAAAGTCTCAGCTCAAACCAGGATTTTCATTATCGAAACTGTAACTGCTGAAGAGCTCTGTCTCTAGAGTGTACAGTGGTCCTGTCACGACTCCGAGGTACTGCTCACTAACCTAAGACTGCTGAAGTACTCCTCCTGTCGAGTACCGCGGGTCAGCCACCCAGACACAGTAGTGCTTCCCACCGAGGTATGTCACCCAAACACAGTACTGCACACCCCTAGTAGCCTACTGAGGTACTCTCCGGACGAGTACCGCAGGTCTTCACTGTCACACAGGTAGTGCTTCGTCCGCCATGGGTCTGCACCTTAGAAAGTAGTGCTCCGTACACTGGGCTAGTCGACTCACTCCAAGTCGAGTCGGTCAAGCAGTCGTTAGGTCTCAGCCAGTTACACGGTCTCCGTACTCCGCACGCTCATCACTGGGAGGGTCCGCTCCACGAGCTACAGGTCGATACTCCAAGTATCTCAAAGTCCCACGAAGAAGTATCTCAAAGGACCGCCTCGTCATAGGGGTCTCAACACAATAGACGGCGTGTCAATCGGACGCCCGGTCTGTGAGTTATTAGCCTTTTCGTCCCAGGGGCCCGGTTGGTTTCGTGAGAGAATAAAACCCGGACATATCTCAACCGTACCCAGAACTCTCATAGGGTATACTCATAGGGACCGTTTCTCAACGAGATCACCAATGCCGCTGACGGTTCATCAAACGGACGTTCTGTCAGAAAGGTAACAGCTTTTCCGTTCCAGGGGCCCGGTTGGATTTCGGTGTGATCCAACCCGGCCACTATCCATCTGCATCCAAAACTCAGGCGGAGGATGCCAAAAGTTCTGTATCGTCAATAGGAACTCAACGCAACAGACGTCATGTCAATCGGACGCCCGGTCTGAGAGTTATTGGCTTTTTTTGTTCCAGGGGCCCGGTTGGATTTCGGTGCGATCCTACCCGAATGCACTCTGTCGGCATCCAAACCTCGAGCAGAGTAATCCAAAAGATCCATCTCACTTAGAGGAATTCAACGAAACAGATGGCGCGTAAATCGGACGCCCGGTCTGTTAGTTATTGGCCTTTCCGTCTCACACCCACCCTAGGAAACTTTCCAGGAGGTCACCCATCCTGATCACTACTCTAGTCCAAGCACGCTTAACTATGGAGTTTTAACCATGTAGGCTCCCGAAAAGGAAGGTTCACCTTGAGTATAGTATACTGAAACGACCGTCTCGATCCAAAGATCGCATTGCCTTTGAAGGCGAGTCGTTTGGAGGCACGTAGCCCAAGATACGAGCATTTGACCAAACCGCTCGGTAATGGGGGTTTCTGGCCCGGGCCGTCCCGGCCCGAGACCCCCTGGATGGGGTCGACCCGGCCCGGCCCGACAAAACGGCCAGGCGCACCGGTTCGGCGCAAGGCCGAGCTTGCTGGAAACGGGGGGCCGCCTGCCCCCCCCCCCCTTTTGTGAAACCGGCCCCCTCATAATGGGGGTCAAATAACTGCCCGGGGGAATTAAATTCCCCCGGTTTCCACCAACCCGGCCGGCCCGACCTGGCCGGCTGGCTTCTTGTCAACAGGACCGGCAAGGGCTGGTCCTCTTCCGTCTTCCGGCACCGGCGGCCCGGCTGGCCGCCGGTCATCACGATCCGCCACGGCCCGAAACCGGCCACGGCCTTCGTCATCCGGCGCGGTGCGACGGCACCGCGCCCCTCCGCCGCGGCCCCGCTCCGGCCGCGACGTCTACGGTTTCCTTCGACGCGGTGCGACGGCGTTGCGTTCATGATAATTCTTTCCACGGTGCGGCGCGATGGTGCCGCGAAATAATTTCCGTGTGATTCCCGAGTGGGGCGACGACACCACGCTATCTCGTTTCATCCGCAAGAAAACATTCACGAACAAAGGAGGGGGGTTCGGCCGTGTTTGTGTGGTCTGGTCCCCCTCTCGTTAGACAATAACACTTAATCGTTCATCCTCAAGTTTGTCATGCTAGAACCAAGAACAGAAAATAATTAAATAAAGCAACAACGAACCCCTACATGGATATTTGACGTCGCACGTCGGGCGTCACGGAGAACGGCATCGCGGAGAACGACGTTGCGGAGATCGGACATCGATTACATGGATGTTGGGGTACGTCCGAGGAGGAAACGACATCTCCTCACTTGTTGCAGAGATGAAGAAGGAAGGCACGTTGTCGTTGGAGAGTTCCCTACGTCGGTGTCTTCTCCCTTGCCGTGGAGGAAAAAGAGGATGAAGAACCGTGATCACCGAGTCGTTCTAAGTTGAGGGATCGATGTTCTTCATTGGAGAAGAACCGTTCTTCACGAAGAGGAGGATGTTCTTCAATGAAGAAGGAGCTTCCTTCTTCTATCACACAAAGGCTCTTTCTCAAAAATCCTCCCACCACAATTCAACCTCCAAATAAAAGAAGGTTTCCCCTTATTTTATTTTAATCATGCCATGCATTGTAAGTTCAAAATTCAAACACTTAATTGATTAAGAGTTTCAATAACATAATTTAAGTGCTAGTTGGCATGAGTTATGAGGGAGAGAGGGAGAGAATGAGTTTCAAAATAAAGAGGGAGTTTGGGGGTTATGGGAAAAGTGAAGGGGTGCGGTTCTTCTGGGCCCCACCTCACCTTAAATCCTTCCATGGGTGGTTAACTCCAAGTGGGTCCCACCCCTAACTCCCTTACATAGGTCAAAACCACTTAAGAGAGGGTCAAGTGTTGTAACATAACACTTAATCTACTTAACAAGAAAATAAATATTATAGATAAGTTATAAATTAAACTTCCACAATTTTTATCATCTTCTCTCGGATAAACGCAACTCCGGAAATGGCGTTCTTAAGAAATTACCGGCGCTGTGGTTCCATAGGTGCCCTCGGAATTCGATTTCGGGCACCGGTTCAAAAGATAGAAATTCCCGCTCGCTCGTTCACTGAACGTAACCGAGCCAAACTTCGGAAATTAATTCCTGGCACACCGGGCCTCAGAATCAGGCGCCATCAGAAACTGCGTTCTTGTAAAATTCCAAAGAAAAATAAGAAAAAAATTTCCTTGAAATTTCCGGGTCTTTACATTACTCCCACCTCAGGGTTTTACGTCCCCGTAAAGCTTCAACACAAACTAGGGTCACAAAAGCGGTACAGAGCACGCATCTGAGCCTTCCGCTCCGATGTGCTTACCTGGAGGTTTTGTACTGCCAAAGAAAGTGCACCTGAGGAATCGATCTTCCTCGTAGGATCTGTTCCTGTCGATCCTCGATCCCCACTGGAATCTCCGTTAATGAAACCCCATCGCCATCGTCCAGCTCGTCATGGTCGATGGTATGCGTAGGGTCGAGCACATATCTCCTCAGTTGAGATACGTGGAAGTCGTTGTGCACCTGGTGCAACTGCGGTGAATGGGTCAAGCGGTAAACCACCCCGCCTACCCAGCTGGGTACCTAAGAAGGTCCGCTGAACCTTGGATATAACATGCCGCCTTGGCCACATCTCCGTAAACCTCGTCGAGGTGAGACCCGTATAAGAACGTGGTTGCCATCCTCAAACTCCAGAGGTTTCCAATTCCTGTCAGAACTGGAACTCAAACGACTGCTGCCACGAGGGTAAGGTTGGCCGATTCAAGAGTGATCGGTAGCACCCTCCTATGAAAGAGTTTATACCGTGCTTCCTGGGGTTTCCTTTTCGCTGACCAAGGAAAACCCATGCCGACGTTTTCCTAAAACCGTCAATTTGAGTATGAACAGTTATTTCCCATTCCATACTCAAACTAACGTCGTAAGGCCTCGACATTGTCACCAAGATATTCCAACCGAAACTCTCACCTCGAGGGTCTGACCACACTGTCGGCGTAAGTGTGATTATCGAGTCTCCTCCCAAGGTATCTCCATGCGTGATGGTCAAGTCCATGGCATACCGAAAACTCTAGGTCTGGAACAAGATTTGTGAAAGCGAGGAATGATTCATATCGACGTCTGTTACTACAGCAGCTAGTAGTGGACACAGACTATCCCTTGAATCATTTCTAGAGCCATTGGGTCACACTCCATGACCGCATGCAGCCGCATTCTTCCACCACCCTCCAGCTCCCTGAGCTTGGCGGGGATAACTAAGGCGGGTGGTTGTAGCATGATAAGATGTACAAAACCTCATGCTTCTCTCCTAGCTCTTCCTCCACGTCTGCCGCTTGGCGGACTCATCTCTATTTAAATCTTCCTCTTCTTGAAACATTTGACACGCCCGAGTCTCTAAGACTGGCACCGGTTCCCTGTTTCTTACTGCACTTTGCAGTCTTCATCCGCTCCTGGATGAACTGCACCTCCTTTAGTCTCATAAGAGCTGCTATGATTTCTTCTTTTCCGATAAGAAAAACTTGGTCTCATCCCCTGGATGAACCACATTCGTTGCCTAATACAGTCAATCCTGACATGAATGATGCATTCATGCCATGGATGATGCCGTAAGGCCTCGACGTAACTACTAAGAGATCCAACTGTCACTCTTGCCTCCAAGGGTCAAGTCACACTGTCGGCATCAGTGTGAGGTCACTGGGTCCCCTCCAGTAGAAATCTCGAAAGTGAGGGTCAGGTCAACAGTTTAACCAGGACCACTCAGTATCAACCAAAGAAAAGGACAGGAAAGAAAACATCTCAAAGATAAGTGTCTTTTTGTTATTGCATCTCATAGTACAAGACACAAATACAAAAGAAAAATGGAACTAGAAGTACAAGGGACGTATCCACTAGTTCCTCTTCTATCCACCTGATCCTGGAGCTCTACTGCCTTGTCCACTGCTCGGCTGTTGCTCAAGCACCAGCCGCTGCTTCTGTCTCGGTGGCTCCTCCAACACCCGCTGATCAGTCGTATGAGGAGTCGGACAGTCACGTACCAGGTGACCCTTCCCGCCACAGGAGTAACATTGTCCGTTTCTGGAACGCCTGGCTCTGACCCCACCTCGGGTTCCCCGCACCACCGGTCCTAAAACCCGAGATCGTCCAACTGCTAGTCTGGTCCTCCTGGGCCTCTGCATCGTCTGTCTACTGCCCACAGATGACTCGGCTACTGATCGAAAAACACGCGGCAAAGGCAGAAGCTCCTGTACACGCTCGTGGTGTAGAGCTACTGGCACAAACTACACCCTGAAGAAGGTCTCAATGTCTTCCCATGTGAATGTCATCCCATCGCATAACTGAAACAAATGGCTCCACCACCTGCCTGCTGCTGCCTGAAGGAGGCTGGCAGCAAAGATCACCATGAAGTCTGCCGGCGTCCCCACTAGCCTGAAGACTCCCACCACAGCCTCCAGCCAATCCTCAGCCGCCTGCGAATCCGTCTCTCCCCGGAACCTGGGTGGCCTCTAGCGCTGGAAATCGTGCAGCTCACTCAAGTGGCGTGCATCGCCTACTGCTGGGGCTGGTGGCATCGGTGGCCCAACGTATGGTAGTATCGCTGGTGCCTCCGTTGGTGCCTCAACTGCAAGAGGGCCCTGTACCGAAGCCTCGTCGCTCGACAGGCTGTCAGTATGCACATCCCTCTGGGCTCTAGCTAGTCGTCCGTGAAATGGCATCCTGAAAGAAACATCGTGACACAGTCAAACGTTTATACCTGGTGAGCTGACCTGGTTTGAGCTGTTTTATGGGAAAACCTTTGAAAACACACACACAATCAGTGTTTTCGTGCACAAAGTCAGAAATCAGTTGTCAGGGTCCTGGTGTATGGATACGTCAGCCGCCCGCACCAACACTGGACTCCCTGAACTGAAATCCACACTTGGTACTCTTAACACTATTGCTTCACAAAAAGAAAAAGTCAGAGTCATAAGTTCTGCGGTAGGACCGAACTCCTCTGATACCAATTTGTCACGACCCGTCCTCGGGGCCCGTGTCGTGACTACCCCAAGCCCGCCTTCCATAGGCCAGGGGCTATGGACTAGCACCAAGGCGTAAATCCCAGTAAAAAGTGAAGGCATTGCCTTTGTAAAGTAAAGAATCACACAGAGTATTAGCGGAAGAAGTAAACACTAAGAAAAAACAGAGTACAACAGTAAGTGTGGAAAGTAAAAAGGGGTCGGAAATACAATCCCAACTGTAAAGTACAACTCGAAAGGGAAAACAACAACTGAAAAGTAAAGCTGCTACGCCGAGCTGTCCACTGGAAATCCCACCTGAAGGGTGGGTACAGAGAGCTCCTCTGCTCCTCGGGTCCTGTCGTCCGCTCCGAGTATGTCCCGCACAGTGGTCCACCACCGGGTACCGCCTCGTCGTCACGTCCACCTCTGGGTACCGTCTCATCGTATAGTCCACCTCCAAGTACCATCCAGTCCTCGAACACTCGGCCTCTGTCAGTACTGGCCGTCGTCTGCAACCAACACAACGAGGTGCGGGCATAGCCCGTGCAGGGGTGAGTATAACGATACTCAGTAGGGACCCCGAGACCCTCAAGGTCTCACTAAAACCATCAAGGATAACCACATAGATGATCTCAACAGATAACCTCTACTTAGGTATATGCCCATACATATACCTAAGTTATCAAGTAACCCATCTCAATCATGAGGAAACACAAGGATTGTGAAATCAACGGATAACTACTACCCAGGTATATGCCCATACATATACCTAAGTTATCAAGTATCCCATCTCAATCATGAGGTAAACACAAGGATTGTGAAATGAACGGATAACTACTACCCAGGTATATGCCCATACATATACCTAAGTTATCAAGTGACCCATCTCAATCATGAGGTAAACACAAGGTCAAAAGTCTCAGCTCAAACCAGGATTTTCATTATCGAAACCGTAACTGCTGAAGAGCTCCGTCTCTAGAGTGTACAGTGGTCCTGTCACGACTCCGAGGTACTGCTCACTAACCTAAGACTGCTGAAGTACTCCTCCTGTCGAGTACCGCGGGTCAGCCACCCAGACATAGTAGTGCTTCCCGCCGAGGTATGTCACCCAAACACAGTAGTGCACACCCCCTAGTAGCCTACTGAGGTACTCTCCGGACGAGTACCGCAGGTCTGCACTATCACACAGGTAGTGCTCCGTCCGCCATGGGTCTGCACCTCAGAAATTAGTGCTCCGTCCACTAGGCTAGTCGACTCACTTCAAGTCGATTCGGTCAAGCAGTCGTTAGGTCGCAGCCAGTTACATGGTCTCCGTACTCCGCACGCTCGTCACTGGGAGGGTCCGCTCCACGAGCTACAGGTCGATATTCCAAGTATCTCAAAGTCTCACGAAGAAGTATGTCAAAGGACTGCCTCGTCATAGGGGTCTCAACACAACAGACGGCGTGTCAATCGGACGCCCGGTCTGTGAGTTATTAGCCTTTTTGTCCCAGGGGCCCGGTTGGTTTCGTGAGCGAATCAAACCCGGCCGTATCTCAACTGTACCCCGAACTCTCATAGGGTATACTCATAGGGACCGTTTCTCAACGAGATCACCAACGCCGCTGACGGTTCATCAAACAGACGTTCTGTCAGAAAGGTAACAGCTTTTCCGTTCCAAGGGCCCGCTTGGATTTCGGTGCAATCCAACCCGGCCACTATCCATCTGCATCCAAAACTCGGGATGAGGATGCCAAAATTTCCGTATCGTCAACAGGAACTCAACGCAACAGACGGCACGTCAATCGGACGCCCGGTCTGAGAGTTATTGGCTTTTTTGTTCCAGGGGCCCTGTTGGATTTCGGTGCGATCCAACCCGACCGCACTCCGTCGGCATCCAAACCTCGAGCGGAGTAATCCAAAAGATCCATCTCACTTAGAGGAATTCAACAAAATAGACGGCGCGTAAATCGGACGCCCGGTCTGTTAGTTATTGGCCTTTCCGTCTCACACCCACCCTGTGAAACTTTCCTGGAGGTCACCCATCCTGATCACTACTCTAGGTCAAGCACGCTTAACTATGGAGTTTTAACCACTTAGGCTCCCGAAAAGGAAGGTTCACCTTGAGTATAGTATACCGAAACGACCGTCTCGATCCAAGGATAGCGTTGCCGCTGACGGCGAGTCGTTTGGAGGCCCGTAGCCCAAGATACAGGCATTTGACCAAACCGCTCGGTAACGGGGGTTTCTGGCCCGGGCCGTCCCGGCACGAGACCCCTCGGATGGCCCGAACCGGGTCGACCCACCCCGGACGGGGTCGACCCGGCCGGGCATAGCCCGGCCCGGCCCGGCGCGGCCCGGCCCGACGAAACGGCCAGGCGCACCGGTTCGGCGCAAGGCAGCCGAGCTCGCTGGAAACGGGGGGCCGCCTGCCCCCCCTGTTGTGAAACCGGCCCCCCTCATAATGGGGGGCCAAATAACTGCCCGGGGGAATTAAATTCCCCGGGTTTCCACCAACCCGGCCGGCCCGACCTGGCCGGCTGGCTTCTTGGCAACAGGACCGGCAAGGGCCGGTCCTCTTCCGTCTTCCGGCACCGGCGGCCCGGCTGGCCGCCGGTCATCACGATCCGCAACGGCCTTCGTCATCTGGCGCGGTGCGACGGCACCGCGCACCTCCGCCGCGGCCCCTCTCCGGCCGCGACGTCTTCGGTTTCCTTCGACGCGGCGCGACGGCGTCGCGTTCATGATAATTCGTTCCACGGCGCGGCGCGACGGTGCCGCGAAATAATTTCCGTGTGATTCCCGCGTGGTGCGACGACACCACGCTATCTTGTTTCATCCGCAAGAAACATTCAAGAACAAAGGAGGGGGGTTCGGCCGTGTTTGTGCGGTCCGGTCCCCCTCTCGTTAGACGATAACACTTAATCGTTCATCCTCAAGTTTGTCATGCTAGAACCAATAACGGAAAATAATTAAATAAAGCAACAACAAACCCCTACTTGGATATTTGACGTCGCACGTCGGGCGTCGTGGAGAACGGCGTCGCGGAGAACGACGTCGCGGAGATCGGACATCGATTCCATGGATGTTGGGGTACGTCCGAGGAGGAAACGACGTCTCCTCACTTGTTGCGGAGATGAAGAAGGAAGGCGCGTTGTCATTGGAGAGTTCCCTACGTCGGTGTCTTCTCTCTTGCCGTGGAGGAAAAAGAGGATGAAGAACCGTGATCAACGAGTCGTTCTATGTTGAGGGATCGATGTTCTTCATCGGAGAAGAACCGTTCTTCACGAAGAGGTGGATGTTCTTCAACGAAGAAGGAGCTTCCTTCTTCTATCACACAAAGGCTCTTTCTCAAAAATCCTCCCACCACAATTCAACCTCCAAATAAAAGAATGTTTCCCCTTATTTTATTTTAATCATGCCATGCATTGTAAGTTCAAAATTCAAACACTTAATTGATTAAGAGTTTCAATAACATAATTTAAGTGCTAGTTGACATGAGTTATGAGGGAGAGAGGGAGAGAATGAGTTTCAAAATAAAGAGGGAGTTGAGGAGTTTCAAAATAAAGAGGGAGGTGAGGAGTTTCAAAATAAAGAGGGAGTTAGGGGGTTATGGGAAAAGTGAAGGGGTGGGGTTCGTGTGGGCCCCACCTCACCTTAAATCCTTCCATGGGTGGTTAACTCCAAGTGGTTCCCACCCCTAACTCCCTTACATAGGTTAAAACCACATAAGAGAGGGTCAAGTGTTGTAACATAACACTTAATCTACTTAACAAGAAAATAAAAATTGTAGATAAGTTATAAATTAAACTTCCACAATTTTTATCATCTTCTCTCGGATAAACACAACTCCGGAAATGGCGTTCTTAAGAAATTACCGGCGCTGTGGTTCCATAGGTGCCCTCGGAATTCGATTCCGGGCACCGGTTCAAAATATAGAAATTCCCGCTCGCTCGTTCACTGAACGTACCCGAGCCAAACTTCAGAAATTAATTCCGGGCACACCGGGCCTCGGAATCAGGCGCCGTCAGAAACTGCGTTCTTGTAAAATTCCAAATAAAATTAAGAAAAAAATTTCCTTGAAATTTCCAGGTCTTTACCTTACTCCCACCTCAGGGTTTTACGTCCCCATAAAGCTTCAACACAAACTAGGGTCACAAAAGCGGTACAGAGCACGCATCTGAGCCTTCCGCTCCCATGTGCTTACCTGGAGGTTTTGTACTGCCAAAGAAAGTGCACCTGAGGAATCGATCTTCCTCGTAGGATCTGTTCCTGTCGATCCTCGATCCCCACTGGAATCTCCGTGAATGAAACCCCATCGCCATCGTCCAGCTCGTCATGGTCGATGGTATGCGAAGGGTCGAGCACGTATCTCCTCAGTTGAGATACGTGGAAGTCGTTGTGCACCTGGTGAAACTGCGGTGAATGGGTCAAGTGGTAAACCACCCTGCCTACCCAGATGGGTACCTAAGAAGGTCCGCTGAACCTTGGATATAACTTGCCGCCTTTGCCACATCTCCGTAAACCTCGTCGAGGTGAGACCCGTATAAGAACGTGGTTGCCATCCTCAAACTCCAGAGGTTTCCAATTCCTGTCAGAACTGGAACTCAAACGACTGCTGCCACGAGGGTAAGGTTGGCCGATTCAAGAGTGATCAGTCGCACCCTCCTGTGAAAGAGTTTATCCCGTGCTTCCTGGGTTTTCCTTTTCGCTGACCAAGGAAAACCCATGCCGACGTTTTCCCAAAACTGTCAATTTGAGTATGAACAGTTATTTCCTATTCCATACTCAAACTAACGTCGTAAGGCCTCGACGCTGTCACCAAGATATTCCAACCGAAACTCTCACCTCGAGGGTCTGACCACACCGTCAGCGTAAGTGTGATTATCGAGTCTCCTACTAAGGTATCTCCAGATGTGAGGGTCAAGTCCATGGCATACCGAAAACACTAGGTCTGGAACAAGATTTGTGAAAGCGAGGAATGATTCATATCGACGTCTGTTACTACAGCAGCTAGTAGTGTACACAGACTGTCCCTTGAATCATTTCTAGAGCCATTGGGTCACACTCCTTGACCGCATGCAGCCGCATTCTTCCACCGCCCTCGAGCTCCCTGAGCTTGGCGGGGATAACTAAGGCGGGTGGTTGTAGCATGATAAGATGTACAACACCTCATGCTGCTCTCCTATATCTTCCTCCACGTCTGCCGCTTGGCAGACTCATCTCTATTTAAATATTCCTCTTCTTGAAACATTTGACACGCCCGAGTCTCTAATACTGGCACCAGTTCCCTGTTTCTTACTGCACTTTGCAGTCTTCATCTGCTCCTGGATGAACTGCACCTCCTTTAGTCTCATAAGAGCTGCTATGATTTCTTCTTTTCCGATAAGAGAAACTTGGTCTCATCCCTTGGATGAACCACATTAGTTTCCTAATACAGTCAATCCTGACATGAATGATGCATTCATCCCATGGATGATGTCGTAAGGCCTCGACGTAACTACTATGAGATCCAACTGTCACTCTTGCCTCCAAGGGTCAAGTCACACTGTCGGCATCAGTGTGAGGTCACTGGGTCCCCTCTAGTAGAAATCTCGAAAGTGAGGGTCAAGTCAACATTTTAACCAGGACCACTCTGTATCAACCAAACAAAAGGACAGGAAAGAAAACATCTCAAAGATAAGTGTCTTTTTATTATTGCATCTCATAGTACAAGACACGAATACAAAATAAAAATGGAACTAGAAGTACAAGGGACGTATCCACTAGTTCCTCTCCTATCCACCTGATCCTGGAGCTCTACTGCCTTGTCCACTGCTCGGCTGTTGCTCAAGCACCAGCCGTTGCTTCTGTCTCAGTGGCTCCTCCAACACCCGCTGATCAATCGTACGAGGAGTCGGACAGTCACGTGCCAGGTGACCCTTCCCGCCGCAGGAGTAACATTGTCCGTTTCTAGCACGCCTGGCTCTGACCCCACCTCGGGGGCCCCGCACCACCGGTCCTAAAACCCGAGATCATCCAACTGCTTGTCTGGTCCTCCTGGACCTCTGCATCGTCTGTCTACTGCCCATAGATGACTCATCTACTGATCGAAAAACACGCTGCAAAGGCAGAATCTCCTGTACACGCTCGTGGTGTAGAGCTACTGGAACAAACTCCACCCTGAAGAAGGTCTCGAAGTCTTCCCATGCGAAGGTCATCCCATCGCAAAACTGAAACAAATGGCTCCACCACCTGCCTGCTGCTGCCTGAAAGAGGCTGGCAGCAAAGATCACCATGAAGTCTGCCGGCGTCCCCACTAGCCTGAAGACTCCCACCACAGCCTCCAGCCAATCCTCAGCCGCCTGCGAATCCGTCTCTCCCCGGAACCTGGGTGGCCTTTAGAGCTGGAAATAGTGCAGCTCACTCAAGTGGCGTGCATCGCCTACTGCTGGGGATGGTGGCATCGGTAGCCCAACGTATGGTAGTATCGCTGGTGCCTCCGTTGGTGCCTCAACTACAAGAGGGCCCTGTTCCGAAGCCTCGTCGCTCGACAGGCTGTCAATATGCACATCCCTCTAGGATCTAGCTGGTCGTCCGTGAAAAGGAATCCTGAAAGAAACATCGTGACACAGTCAAACGTTTATACCTGGTGAGCTGACCTGGTTTGAGCTGTTTTAAGGGAAAACCTTTGAAAACACACACGCAATCAGTGTTTTCGTGCAAAAGTCAGAACTCAGTTGTCAGGGTCCTGGTGTATGGATACGTCAGCCGCCCGCACCAACACTGGACTCCCTGAACTGAAATCCACACTCGGTACTCTTAACACTATTGCTTCACAGAAAGAAAAAGTCAGAGTCATAAGTTATGCGGTAGAACCGAACTCCTCTGATACCAATTTGTCACGACCCATCCTCGGGGCCCGTGTCGTGACTACCCCAAGCCCACCTTCCATAGGCCAGGGGCTGGGGAATAGCACCAAAGCGTAATTCCCGGTAAAAAGGGAAGACATTGCCTTTGTAACGTAAACAATCACATAGAGTACAAGCGGAAGAAGTAAACACTAAGAAAAAACTGAGTACAACAGTAAGTGCGGAAAGTAAAAAGGGGCCGGAAATACAAGCCCAACTGTAAAGTACAACTCGAAAGGGATAACAACAACTGAAAAGTAAAGCTGCTACGCCGAGCTTTCCACTAGAAATCCCACATGATGGGTGGGTACAGACAGCTCCTCTGCTCCTCGGGTCCTGTCGTCCGCTCCGAGTATGTCCCGCACAGTGGTCCACCTCCGGGTACCGCCTCGTCGTCACGTCCACCTCTGGGTACCGTCTCATCGTATAGTCCACCTCTAGGTACCGTCCAGTCCTCGAACACTCGGCCTCTGTCAGTACTGGCCGTCGTCTGCAACCAACACAACGAGGTGCAGGCATAGGCCGTGCAGGGGTGAGTATAACGATACTCAGTAGGGACCCCGAGACCCTCAAGGTCTCAATAAAACCATCAAGGATAAGCACATAGAAGATCTAAACAGATAACCTCTACTTAGGTATATGCCCATACATATACCTAAGTTATCAAGTAACCCATCTCAATCATGAGGAAACACAAGGATTGTGAAATCAACGGACAACTACTACCCAGGTATATGCCCATACATATACCTAAGTTATCAAGTAACCCATATCAATCATGAGGTAAACACAAGGATTGTGAAATAAACGGATAACTACTACCCAGGTATATGCTCATACATATTCCTAAGTTATCAAGTGACCCATCTCAATCATGAGGTAAACACAAGGTCAAAAGTCTCAGCTCAAACCAGTATTTTCATTATCGAAACAGTAACTGCTGAAGAGCTCCATCTCTAGAGTGTACAGTGGTCCTGTCACGACTCCGAGGTACTGCTCACTAACCTAAGACTGCTGAAGTACTCCTCCTGTCGAGTACCGCGGGTCAGCCACCCAGACACAGTAGTGCTTCCCGCCGAGGTATGTCACCCAAACACAGTAGTGCACACCCCCTAGTAGCCTACTGAGGTACTCTCTGGACGAGTACCGCGGGTCTGCACTGTCACACAGGTAGTGCTCCGTCCGCCATGGGTATGCACCTCAGAAATTACTGCTCCGTCCACTAGTCTAGTCGACTCACTCCAAGTCGAGTCGGTGAAGCAGTCGTTAGGTCTCAGCCAGTTACAGGGTCTCCGTACTCCGCACGCTCGTCACTGGGAGGGTCCGCTCCACGAGCTACAGGTCGATACTCCAAGTATCTCAAAGTCCCATGAAGAAGTATCTCAAAGGACCGCTTCGTCATAGGGGTCTCAACACAACAGACGGCGTGTCAATCGGACGCCCGGTCTGTGAGTTATTAGCCTTTTCGTCCCAGGGGCCCGGTTGGTTTCGTGAGCAAATAAAACCCGGCCGTATCTCAACTGTACCCCGAACTCTCATAGGGTATACTCATAGGGACCATTTCTCAACGAGATCACCAATGCCGCTGACGGTTCATCAAACAGACGTTCTGTCAGAAAGGTAACAGCTTTTCCGTTCCAGGGGCCCGGTTGGATTTCGGTGCGATCCAACCCGGCCACTATCCATCTACATCCAAAACTCGGGAGGAGGATGCCAAAAGTTCCGTATCATCAACAGGAACTCAACGCAACAGACGGCACGTCAATCGGACGCCCGGTCTGAGAGTTATTGGCTTTTTTGTTCCAGGGGCCCTGTTGGATTTCGGTGCGATCCAACCCGACCGCACTCCGTCGGCATCCAAACCTCGAGCGGAGTAAGCCAAAAGATCCATCTCACTTAGAGGAATTCCTGGAAACAGACGGCGCATAAATCGGACGCCTGGTCTGTTAGATATTGGCCTTTCCGTCTCACACCCACCCTGGGAACTTCCCAGGAGGTCACCCATCCTGATCACTACTCTAGGTCAAGCATGCTTAACTATGGAGTTTTAACCACGTAGGCTCCCGAAAAGGAAGGTTCACCTTGAGTATTGTATTCCGAAACGACCGTCTCGATCCAAGGATAGCGTTGCCGCTGAAGGCGAGTCGTTTGGAGGCTCGTAGCCCAAGATACGGGCATTCGACCAAACCGCTCGGTAACGTGGGTTTCTGGCCCGGGACGTCCCGGCCCGAGACCCCCCGGATGGCCCGAACCGGGTCGACCCGCCCCGGATGGGGTCGACCCGGCCCGGCACAGCCCGGCCCGGCCCGGCGCGGCCCGGCCCGACGAAACGGCCAGGCGCATCGGTTCGGCACAAGGCCGAGCTCGCTGGAAACGGGGGGCCGCCTGCCCCCCCCCCCTTTGTGAAACTGGCCCCCCTCATAATGGGGGGCCAAATAACTGCTCGGGGGAATTAAATCCCCCGGGTTTCCACCAACCCGGCCGGCCCGACCTGGCCGGCTGGCTTCTTGGCAACAAGACTGGCAAGGGCCGGTCCTCTTCCGTCTTCCGGCACCGGCAGCCCGGCTGGCCGCCGGTCATCACGATCCGCCACGGCCTTCGTCATCTGGCGCGGTGCGACGACACCACGCCCCTCCGCCGCGGCCCCTCTCCGGCCGCGACGTCTTCGGTTTCCTTCGACGTGGCGCGACGGTGCCGCGAAATAATTTCCGTGTGATTCCCGTGTGGTGCGACGACACCACGCTATCTCGTTTCATCCGCAAGAAACATTCAAGAACAAAGGAGGGGGGTTCGGCCGTGTTTGTGCGGTCCGGTCCCCCTCTCGTTAGACGATAACACTTAATCGTTCATCCTCAAGTTTGTCATTTTAGAACCAAGAACGGAAAATAATTAAATAAAGCAACAACAAACCCCTACTTGGATATTTGACGTCGCACGTCGGGTGTCGCGGAGAACGGCGTCGCGGAGAACGACGTCGCGGAGATCGGACGTCGATTCCATGGATGTTGGGGTACGTCCGAGGAGAAAACGATGTCTCCTCACTTGTTGCGGAGATGAAGAAGGAATGTGCATTGTCGTTGGAGAGTTCCCTACGTCGGTGTCTTCTCCCTTGCCGTGGAGGAAAAAGAGGATGAAGAACCATGATCACCGAGTCGTTCTAAGTTGAGGGATCGATGTTCTTCATCGGAGAAGAACTGTTCATCATGGAGAGGAGGACGTTCTTCAACGAAGAAGGAGCTTCCTTCTTCTATCACACAAAGGCTCTTTCTCAAAAATCCTCCCACCACAATTCAACCTCCAAATAAAAGAAGGTTTCCCCTTATTTTATTTTAATCATGCCATGCATTGTAAGTTCAAAATTCAAACACCTAATTGATTAAGAGTTTCAATAATTTAATTTAAGTGCTATTTGGCATGAGTTATGAGGGAGAGAGGGAGAGAAGGAGTTTCAAAATAAAGAGGGAGTTGAGGAGTTTCAAAATAAAGAGGGAGGTGAGGAGTTTCAAAATAAATAAGGAGTTAGGGGGTTATGGGAAAAGTGAAGGGGTGGGGTTCGTGTGGGCCCCACCTCACATTAAATCCTTCCATGGGTGGTTAACTCCAAGTGGGTCCCACCCCTAACTCCCTTACATAGGTTAAAACCACTTAAGAGAGGGTCAAGTGTGGTAACATAACACTTAATCTACTTAACAATAAAATAAAAATTGTAGATAAGTTATAAATTAAACTTCCACAATTTTTATCTTCTTCTCTCGGATAAACGCAACTCTGGAAATGATGTTCTTAAGAAATTACTGGCGCTGCGGTTCCATCGATGCCCTCGGAATTCGATTCCGGGCACCGGTTCAAAAGATAGAAATTCCCGCTCGCTCGTTCACTGAACGTACCCGAGCCAAACTTCAGAAATTAATTCCGGGCACACCGGGCCTCGGAATCAGGCGCCGTCAGAAACTGCGTTCTTGTAAAATTCCAAAGAAAATTAAGAAAATAATTTCCTGGAAATTTCCAGGTCTTTACAATATATATATATACCTCTCTCTTATTCATTGAATAAATTAATTCTTAAAATTTAGGAAAGGGATATTAAAAAAATTTCTTATCCTAATACCTTATGTTTTTTTGAATTGAAGATATTTTAAATCTCCACAAATTCAAGGATTTGAAGACCTCAATTTTACACTTTCCTTTGATTGATGACCTCAATCACTCCCTACATATATTTACGTTTTCCCTCCAATTATTTGTCTCAAATTTCCACCAATGTTCTCCTAATCTTGATCATAATTTGTTGGTGACTTTTTCATTTCCATTTCCCTCTTATTAAGGCTCAATTTTATTATCCTTATTTTCGATGTGGGTTTTCCACAAAGGTATTTTATACGTTCAACCATTTATTTTTGAATAACAATTTCAAATTGAGAGGATTCAATTTATTAATGGAGGGTAGAATGTGACACCCCAGGCTTCCACAATACACTTGTCTTTCAATAATGCAATAGTTTTCATTGTATGCAAGTTCGAGATTCTAACACACCACGACCAATCAAAGTAGTCGTTATGAATAGTAATACCCACTTTTTAAATTATATAAATTTTATATTTAAAAATGGACTTCATTTTTGAATTTGGAATATCGAAATTAGCCTATGTTTAATTTTGGGTATTTTTCTCAAAACATCCAATTTTGGATTAATATTGAAAAATACATAAAAATGACATTTTTAATCAAAATAATTTATACTGATAAATTATACTATTTACTGGTTTTAATGTATAATTAGAATATAATTTTAACATTTTATCCAATGGTGGTCAATTGAATTATTTTCATTTTGAAATTGGACATAAACAATTGTCAATCTTTTGATTGATATTGTATCTTAATTACACGCTATTTGTTTTGACAACAGGAATTAATTATAAAATTAATTAATGAAACTTATATTATTTTAAATTTGTAAAATAGAAATCATTTTTTAATTCAGAATATAAATTATAGATTATGGTGAATTTTTGGTATTGTTATGAAAAACATAAATTTTTGTTGAATAGTGAAACCACTAAGTGGTATTTAAAAAAACTGATTTTTCGTTTAAATGAAACTTTACCACTTCTATGAATTGAATTGAAAAAATAAAACATACATGGTTGTAATTAGTAAGTAAAATGTGGTTCAATGGGATGAAAATAATTTTTGGTGATAAGTAACTTTTGAGTTTTATTAACCGCGATTAGAGGTAATTTGGGAAATTTAAGGTAAAAATGATATTATAAGAATATAAAAATATATTGACACATGTCCTACTATTATTGGATGAGTCATGGACGACCAAGAAAAAACATGGTACGATTTTTGGGACCCCATGGAGCCACTTGTGTAAGATAATGACATTAATACCATTTATTTAATGTAAAAATAAAAATGTCATAAACATGTATTATTTTACTAAAACAATTTTTAGAAGAGGTTATAAAAGTCATATTTTTGCCTATAAATATTAATTGTAAAGATAAAAATATTTCCTACATCATGGTAATTTTGTTTATAATTTTTAGGCATTAAATAAATAAATTTACATATTACACCATGACGATGCAACGATTACATCATTAATGAACGATTGAAATCAAATTAAAAGATACGGTAAAATCTAAGACTTACACTTGTATAAAGCCTGTTGGATTGGTGTATTTTGAACCCTTATCACCTTATACTCAAAATATATCATTGTGGGACATTTAAAATCTGAAAAGCATTTCATAATAATGTATCATTTCATGACATTCCATGAGTGCCCCTCCTCTCCTCTTATAAAAGGCCCCACCTCTACCACCTTATTCACACGTTCAAAGCCCTTTTTCTAGGACAAAATATATATGAATACTCTCTAAAAATCCCTTTATTACTCCTAGAATCCTCACTTTGGGCAGAACTCTTCCCAAAGAAGCCTTTGGCTCAAATAAAAAAGAGTCACCTGATTTTAAGGTAATGTCTTCTCTTATGTTCTTTTGTTTTATTTTGGTTTTCCAACCCCTTAAAACATTTTTATTCAATTATTTTGTAACAACACCAGTATAATAAATATACTAGGATATTGTTATGATAATTATTTGATTTAAACTTACACACACCTCCATGTAATGGTTAAAGAACATATTGTTTCTTTGGGTGGCGATTTACTGCCTCATGAAACGATGATTGTTCAATCGTCTTTTAGCACCTTTCATGGTGGCCATTAATATGTCACTATAATTATATATGATATATATTATTTTAATGGTCTCCTTATGTTTTTGTATTTTTAATTTATGGCATAAATTTATGGTTTCCATTATTGGTAAACATGATAATTTCATTTTAGGAAGTGCATATTACTCCCCCCTCAAAGTGATTTGAATCGTTAATGCCGGATGTGGGACATATAAATGAAGGAGTTAAAGGATATTGTATATTATATTGAAATTATAATATACCATTATATCATTATGATTCCATTACCTTAAATATGAAATATAAATGAAATTAGCGTTCATGCGTACGTACGGCTTACCGTCTCTATGAACGGTGCATTTATTTCTTACCTATAAATGTTATGTAATATTATAAATTCATGTATATAATGGATATATATGATATATATGATATCTATATCATTAATATAATTCTGGAGATAATTTATATTTTACCACATGAACAAATTTTAATTATTATAAGTTTATTGTTGACTCAAGTACCAGGGATCGATAAAACGACCGTTATTAACTTAAATGACTACATAATGTTCATAACATGGTAATAAGTGATGTAAAAGGAATAATGAACTTGAAAATGGTTCTTAATAAAGTTTAGATTTACTCAAGTTTATTATTCATGAGATTAATGAATGATCGAGTAAAGTCAGACATGAAGTAAGGGTTAATTCTATAACCACTTCATTATTCAAGGTTGTTCATATGTAATTATCTAATGGGACCTCTTTATCATCCACATCCATGTTTCTTAAAAATGCCTTTCAAAACAATTTTTTTTCTATTTATTAAACAATGGGTTAAATTCATTTATACCCTTATTTGACTTTATACGTTTTGAAAGGAATATATCCGTCATTTTCCAAACAAGGTACTTTTTGACATTTTCTACATAATTAAGGTAAGAATGTATTTTTTTATCTTATACGGTGGGTGAAGATATTTTTCGCCATTATAAAATCCTTGAAGCTTCTCTTACAAGCTTATAATTATATTTTCAAATTAAATTTTTTCTTTTACAATTATGTGACTTTTAAATGATTTCAAAAAAGGTATTTCTCTCAAATAGTTTTGATTTCATCTATGTAAACATCCTTTGATGGAATTGAAGCTTATTTGAAGTTGATTTATTATGATTCAAAACTTCCATATTGTATTGAAGGTTTTTTGATATGTTTGACTGTGGATGTGTTATTTTTATACCATTCAAGGTTTATGGAGAAATTATTGACTTTTATATTCTAGTTTTAATACAAATTCTTATGTTATGTTTAAACCTATTCATATGAGTAATGCATTGGACTTAATAAGTGATGAGTGGAGCCCGCTATAGCTCCTCAATGCATCAATAGGTCTCATGAGACAAACTAGTGTTTTGTAACGAGGCCTTGAAAAAATCTTATTTGTAGTCTGGGCATGAGGCCTTGGCTACGTGGTTATGATAATCTGGAATTATGCATTACATCATTATGAAACTGGTTATTGATATTTCATGTGATTATTGTAATAGTATAATATCCACGTGAATTAGAAAATTGCATTATTTCATTTTATTTTTTCCATATTATGCTGAAGTTCAAGTTTAAAAGGCTTTTGTTTTAGTTATACATTGCCTTAAATGTTTATGTTTATTTATGAATGTTTCGGCTATATTGTTATCCTTACTGAACATCTCAGCTCACCCCTTTCTATATTTTATTTTTTCCCAGCATGTGAAGAAATGTTTTATGACTGACCTACAGGGATAGTCTGAAGGGGATTTTAGTGTGAACTATGGAAACTATGTTATTGTAGTTTTTTACTTTATGATGTAATATAACATTTATTAATGTATCTGGTGTTTCCAAGGCTACTAAACTAATCAGTCTTTCGAGACTTGATCTTTTTTTATCATGCCAATGTTACATAATAATGCACCGACTCTGGGTAACTGGGGTCGGGGTGTTACAGTGAGGATCTATATTTTTCTACACGGATCAAATACTTCATATACTTTGATAA
This sequence comes from Viscum album, assembly GCA_963277665.1. Lineage (NCBI taxonomy): Eukaryota > Viridiplantae > Streptophyta > Magnoliopsida > Santalales > Viscaceae > Viscum > Viscum album. Next base: position 1,975,180,318 of record OY728127.1, read on the forward strand.
CCCACTTCATAGACAACAATAAAAATATTTGACATAAATGAACACGTCTCTCTTTATGATATCATATAGATCATACCACATCATAATGAAGACACCAAATTGTTTTTCACAAAATTTATAATATAATATACCATGTGATTATACATTTAATCATTTTCATAAACATTAATTTCAGAATAACACATAGTGAAACCCTGTTACCCCATATGGGTTTCTACTGATTGAAAATTAACATTAAAATTTATTTACTGTAATAAAAATATTCAAATTCCCATAATCTCCATTCAAGAAACAAAAAATTTATATAAAAATAACGGAAAAAAATTTTATTTATATTTCAACAATTAATAGTAAAATCAAGTTATTTAATTATATAATTAATAATGGTAATAATGGTGAAAAAATCAGACACATTCTCACATGGTTTGTCCAGGACCTGAAACTAATTACTCAATTCTCATGTGGGATCCTTTAACACTAGGGGTTATAGAACTACATAACATTAAAATTTTGGAAGATGGGACACTCAGACCTAATACAACAGGTCCACACTATAGTTCCACACGATCAATGGTGTTTCTCTCTATATTCAACAAGTTATTGGATAGTGGTGATGTCCTATCTAACAACATAGTGTGACTGTGAACATAGTACTAGGTAACCATTAGAGTATAAATAAAGAATCAATAACTAATAATCATGAAAAAATGAATAAATAAATGATCATTAGAGTGTCAAAATTAAAAGTAAATTCCAACCCATATACCTTCAATATGATATATTATAATTATAATCTATACTAAAAAAGGAACCAACATATAATGTATTGTATGTAAACAATGGAAACATCATACATATAGGATGATCTCCAACAAAAACTATCCATAATCCTCTTATCATCCTTCACATCTATCCAGTTTAGGTCCCCTTCCCCTCGCTACCACTTGGTCATTATATCTACAGGTTCACCAGAATTTCTTAGTGTGTGGAACATACTAGACATATTATGACACCACCAATAGACCATAATATATGTGCATAAGATATAAAATTTCTTAGTATGAATGTAGATACAATACATATATAATATAACGATATCATACAAGAATCAAACATATTTAGGGTCACTATATAGTAGTTATACTTGCATTGAAACCACCCCAATGTGTACATTAACATTCCAAGTTTTACAGATTCATCATCTTGATTGGATAGTCCATAAAATTGGTTTGAGACATCACGATTGAAGAGATAAGGAATGATGTTCATGTAAATATTTCACGCATCCCTATAGGTGGTGGAAAATTAATATGGAACAAGCTACATAAACTACAAAATAGAGAGAAAATAACCAATTTAAAACTTATATAAAAGACGATAGGTCAATCATCACTTCCAAACAAGAATTTTTCATATCCATAATAAACCATAAAGAATTAAAAATAAAAAAAATTAATTGGAATAAAAAATCCTACCTCATGTGGTCAATCATTTAATATAGGTCTAATAGAGATACACACATACTAAAATAAAATTTTAAATGAATCCAAATAAAAAAATTATAATGTAAATGACATGATCTCTTAGGTGAAATGAATATTTAGTATCATGGAACACTATTATTTTCCAACTGCATCAACAAGTTTTATAAAAATTTATAGAAAACAAGATTTAATAATCTATGATCCTGTTTGAAAACAATACACATCGAAAATGTAGGTCTGGTAAATTGTTCCTTAGTTTATCCAATGCAATCCTCAATCTTGGATAGATTTAAGTGTAGACACCAATTTCCTAAATCTGATTGATGAATCTATATAAATTTAAAAAATCATTTATTATTGAAAATTATAAACCTATATCAACTCATGATAAAAATAATATATGAATTTTTTTCAATGTGAATAGTAGATAATTTATCATGAATAATGAAGAATGCATGTGATGAATAATGTGGGATTGATCCACAATTTATGATTTAAAAGAGGAAAAGATCCCAAAAGAATTTGGATATGACCCCTAAGGGTCTGGGTTTGGAGGAGATAATGTTATAAAGAAAAAAATGTGTGCACTAAGGTTTTACAATATAATCCTAAAACAAACATCCAATGTAGGCTGTTTTTAATTCCACCAACTATCATGGGGCCTCAAACATCAACCTAGGGGACACTAAAAAGAATTGGTTCTTTTATATAAAACCAATGAACATATTATGGCAGTTGTGTAGAATTATAAATTATAGGATCTACATTGGAAGTTTATTGGAATCCCAATTCATGGATAGTGGTACTACTATAATGTTTTGTGTTATATCTTGTTCATCTACCCAAACACATTCAATTTTTAACCTATAGAACACCTTAATCATTCATATAACCATATAAAAACTTGCTCATAATCATTAGAAAATTCAAATAGATTTTTTTTCTGAAATAGAGGTGTCACATTTCCCCCATACTTATAAAATCTCATCCTCTAGCAGTATCTATAGTGTTATGTTCGATCATCATGGGCCATTTTGCTCAAATATGAGCTTCTCACTCCCACAGGTCTTCCATAATATTCCAGTACTACCATTAACCTTGAATAGGAAGAGAATTATTAAAATGAATCACTTTCAATCATTATCTAATATATTAAGGCTTTTTTCTAGAGAATATGCATCTTGTTTCGGCTTAACATCCTAATTGTAGAGATTATCTGTATGACTGAACTGTTTCTTCCAAAACTAGGACACATGAATCAAGTTATTCACACCTTGATGCTATGGAAGAATTTACAACTGATAGGATACCTTCCCGATACATTTCAAAATCATTAACAACCCAACATACAATGACGCAAACATTTCTTACCATTTCAATGGCTTATGCCCCAATCATTGGGACACCCACAAGAAGACCTAATCAATCAATGGGAAGACATTAGGTCATCATATGGGATAAAAAAAAGACATATTCTTATTCTAACCCTTATCCATATTTTGAAAAATAATCTACACTCATTATAATGTTACATTTACTATATTCATCCTAAATACCTATGATTATCCAGCATCATACCAACATAGTAGTGAGAAATTTGGTCATCCATACATTCCCATAGGTATATGCATATCAATCTCGGAATGGAAGAAGTTATTCTACCAAAATTGTATTGAATTCCTATACAACTCACCAGCAACTAAATATTCATTCCCAAAAGCTACAGCATCTCAATGAACATTGTCTACTTGTTCTCTAAACATATTATCTGACAGTTATTTTATACATGTTGGTGAAGATATACCACACACATTTTTGTATTTTATTCACAGAGACTCTCTCCCAAAAAAGGTAGTATAAAAATATTCAACACATAAACTACATATACAACCTCTATGTTTTGGATTTGGTAGTTATTCATATGGGGCTAAAAATTGAATCACCTGTAATAAACTGCATTATCCCCATGCATTATAATAGTACCCACACCAATGCCTGGCACATCATAAAAGACAACATACCAACTATATACTTAGTAAGAATTATGATCATTTCCAAATTCAACAACATTTTGAGCTCTAAGATGACTTATATAAATTATTCAAACCCTTCAATTTTGACTCTATTATAGTTATGAAATGTTATGGGTGCTACTAGGTATGAATAGTCATGAATAAATATGATTTTAAAACCATCCAACCTGAAAAAACTCATAATCTCATATTCATTTGATATTCCTATTTTGGAAACATTTTTTGCATAATTATTATAAAATAAAGTAATATTTTTTTTTGTAAAAAATGATTTACAATGGAGAATATTCAACATTTGTAGGATTTATAATAAAAAACAAATTCTTAAAAATCATCTTTAAATTTGGACATTTTTAATAATATTACTATTGTTATGATCTGGTATTTGAATATTTTAATTGAATAATACATTTTTTATCATCCATGTAAAATTTTTAGGAAACAATATTCTATGTCAGGTCCTTAATGATTTTTTTTCATTATTCCATACTCATGTTTTCAATGTATAATTAATGGAATATTGTATTTTATTAAAATTTAATTTTTTTGTTGAACTTGAAATTTATGTTATGATATTGTAATTTCCAAAAAAATTATTAAAATTTTGTTAATTAGAATTTCCCATTATTTTTAATTTTTTTTATATAATGTTTTGTTGTCATTATGCTATGTTCTCCAACTAATTGTTATGTATTTTTCTATATTCATCTACAGTTCTTCAGGCGACCATCACAAGAGACTTGTCATGTCCAATTGGGGAATGGAAAAAGAGAATGATTTCCTGGCAAGCCATTCCCAAGTGGTGGTCGAGATGGATTGTCTTTCATTGATGGTTTCTTGTTATTTAGGTAGCAACTCAATCCCATTCTGCACGATGCATCTTCCATGACCAATGCATAATACTAAATGGTGAGTCTAGATATCTTCATAATCCAGTCATTTTAGTTATCCTTATTCATTCATGTTACTCGTCATCTTTTTCTAGTGGCTGATCTGTATATGGTGTACTCTTTAGCAAGATTAGTGTCTACATTCATTGAAGTGAATATTCATTGTGATCAGTAGTGTATTTTGTATGCCTCTACATTTTAGATATCTAGTTCTTTAAAATTGTGAATTATATTCTTGAATAGAATAAAATGGGTTTTAGTGATCTACTATGAAAGATAGATTGGATTTTTAGTTACTTGTTACCATTATGTGGTTTTCATAACCAAAATCATAGGGGAGTGGATGTCGTAGGGGAAAATATTTTCAGTATAATGGGTTGTGGTGGTCGTATGTGAAAATGAAGTAGTATATATCTATGTAAGTGTCATCCATGCATGAGTCAAATAATATCATTCCCATATAATGGTTCAACATTGCTTCATTTTATTCAGACATAGAGACACTAATAATCTCAATTCAACTATGAAATGCGTTGAAAATTTTTATGGAATATTATAGATTTTTAGGGATAATGGAATAAGAGAATGATTTCATGGAAATCCATTCCCATGTGGTGTTATCTCATTTCATTATCAAACATCATAGCGGATTTAAGATCAATTTCGTAGTTTAGACATTTTTATCACTAAGTACGATGTTTTTTTTATTTTTCAGAAGAATCTTGAAAAATCAATTATCAGGTTAATGTTAAGGTGATTGTGGAAATTTCTCTTCAAATTCAAGGGTATGTGTATATCTCTATGGAAGGTTTTCTATTTTCATATAGAAGTCACTTAGAGATAATGATTAGCTCATCATGGAAATCCATTATGAATATAATACTTTCTAGGATTTCTATATCACTACTTTTTTGCATAACGTTTTTAGAATAGTAGGTATTATCTTTTGTTAATTTCATCCCCAATGATCAGAGGGAACTTTTTTATTTTTTAAAATCCCCTAGTGATGTTTGAAAACCATTATAATCCAATATTCCATTCCATTGGGACCTTGTTTCTCTTTTTTAAATAAATTTTTATTGTTGTTTATTCCTTAATTTTTTGTAATATATAACCATCAAAGATAATGAAATAACATAGAAATCTAGATTTAGGATGTGTAGATTTAATGTGTTCTAGATATCGATGCTTCATGTTGTTTTATACTTCCTTGATCATGGAATATAATGGATGAATTAGTGGTGAAGTAATATCATAAACACCCACATGATGTGTTTTTCAAGAATTCCCCTTCCTCATTATCGCCATATCGTCTTATATGTCTTATTATATCATTTACAAGTTGATTTATAATGGATATATTGTGAAAATAAGTTTTAAAATTAAATAATTATTGGTTGAATGGGTTCAATTGGGTAATACATTCAGTTTGTAGACAACATATATATACTATAAAAGATTTGAGGCATGATCATTCATAGTTTTGGGTGAAAGAGGTGAGTTTTTTGAATGAATGAAAATCCACTAATTATGGATGGGAAATGATCCAAACCACTAGATATTAATTATTGGTAGTGGAGAGTATATAAACTGGATTATGGGACTATTCTAGGTGAACATTATTTTCCTTCTCAATTTCTTTCATTATTTCTATTATTTCAAATTTTTCTCTATTATCAATCAAATACCACACTCTCTAGTATCCATGGCACATTTACACTATTTCCTAAATTTTTTTTTCAAAATAATGACATAAAAAAAATGTGATTCCAGAGAATTACTAGGAAATTAAACATGATTTCCTTCGAATCATTCCCTGAGTTGTACACAATTATATATTTCAATTTCTATAAATGTTTTTGTGACTGGCCACATGAAATGATTGGGTTCAATAGATTTGAAAAATTTTATAGGGTGAAATTATTTTTCAAGGAGTTTTTAAAATAAAACACCAATTTTAACATTATAAAATATAAAAAACATTATAAACATGAAAATAATTACAAGAATAGTGATGGAAAATAATGATTTTGATTCAATATCACAATTTAATCCGGTTTAATAAATTGCGGATGATATAATAGCATTACAATGTTGGTGACAAGAATGACCACATAGAGTGCTTACTGAATTTGAAATGGATTACTATCATGAAATCATAAACATGTTTCAGCAAGCTATTGATATGATCAATGAAATCAAAAGGATATGGATTAACTCTAGCATCATGCTAAAAATCAGTCATGTATGAATCTTCTATGAAAATGTATATTAAAAATATAGAGTGAAAAGAAAATTGATTTTTTAAAATATAAGACAAATGTACCCTTAGACGCATATCTAGGGATGAAATAATCTTATTCCATGGTTTTTATGGGATTTAATGTGATGAGATTTATAAGCAATGATTAAACAGGACAGATTATGAATGATCATTTTTTTTAATTTCCACTGTAAAGAATTAAACTATTTATATTATTCTACAAATATTCACTTAACTTAATATAATAAAATAATATAATAGATACATTTATACTCTTTAAAATACACCATATAAGAGGTTATGTCTTTTATATAATGGATTGAGGAGGTTGAATACTGCACTACTGACCCATAATTATTTTCAAAACTATTCAATCATGATAGAGAACAAGATGAATAAATTCAATTTGATTTTCAAATTGTTGAATATGTTTTGACGATCAATTTTTTATGATTTTTTTAAACTGATGTTTTTTGTATCTTCTCCTTGTGTTGAGTTAGCTGAACTATGATATTTCTTTGGGTGTATTGGGGAAGATTCCACTATCGATGGATTTGTGAAAATCAAAATTCAGGTTAAAATTTCATGTTTGAGAAATGATGTTGAATAAGATGTGTTAGAGTCATGTATAAGATCAAAATAAGATGTTGATAGATTCATTTTTTCTAATAGAAAAAAATACATGCACTGAAACCTGAAAAAAAAATCTCACCCTTGATTTGATATCTGAATTCCCGTGTAGATCACCCTTTAAGGAGTAGAATTGCAGTACCATGAGATCTTGCTTCACAGTCCATTACTCAATTAATGATTTAATGTTATGGAATAAGACCTTAATGAAGTACCAATGGGTACTACCCAAATAGTAAATCACTGATGTTGTAAAAGAAGAACATGGTGGTTAATAGACAAAATGTCACAACCACCTTCATAGTATGATTGAAACTATGTGTTTTCTATTTTCCATAATTTAAGAAAAACACCCCTTGGGTGGTGATTCATTAATTAAAATTCTCCCTTTTTATTTTTATTTTCATTTTTTTCTTATTATTCTAAATTGGGTGGTTTATTTTTGAAAAATAATATGGATGTTATTCCATTTAATAGACAACAAATTAAATATTGAGCTACACCATGGATCATTCTGATCAAATACCAAAACTCTCAAATTGGATGTTGTATTTTATTATCTAAACATCATGAAATTCTTATTCATAATTATTTATATATTGTAGTGGTTTAATTTATAATCCCGTGTGATTATATGAAATACAATAAGGGTCCTTCATAGTGATGAACTAAAACTTTTAAATGCTAATACCCTAGAATAGTTTTACTTTATATTCATAAATATTAATTCTTTGGGTAGTATGATTCATGGAAATTTTTTTGGGTAATCCCCTTAGAAAATTATGAAATATTATTTTATTATTTTTGTGGTTATCTTTTTTGAATCTAGTGTGTTAAAAAATCAATTAGAGTTGATATTTAAATATTTCTAGAATCTAAAAAATGTCCATTGAGTCAAAATTCATCTTCCTACTATTTTATTATATAAATTTTTTATGGTTGAGATAAAATTATAAATTTATTTCTATACAATAATTGTTAAAATCAAAAACTATTTAATTATTTTTTAACATGTGTAGGGATATGTGGGATAAGTGATTATTACAGTATAGAGTAAACCCTTAAAAATATATGAACTAGTGATTTTTGATAATTTTTGAATTAAATTATTCTCTCACTCTAGGATTAAATAATGGGGACACTGTTGGGATTTAATAGTATGGTAGAAGGTCTTACTTTTGTATGAGAAAATCTTCTTCAATTCATTACAACTTAAAAGTTTTCCCATTTTTTTAAAAAAACAGTACCATTTAGTATCAATTCAATATGTTTCTAAATGAAATAATTTTTTATCTATAAAATTTTTCTTGGGCATCTATAGGTTAAGAAAATAATAACACAATGTGTCCAAACTATAAAATGGTTACACTCATTTTTATGGATTCCACTCATTTGGATGTTGTTATAATTGATTGATTAATGGGTGATGGTGTCTTCTATTTTAATGGGAATACCATTTAATAATATTGATCAGGTGTACGATAGGTAATAATTTTTTGAAATAGGATTTATAACATGAATAAACATGATTTTTAAACATGAAAAAAGTAACTTAGACTTAGTGAAATGGGACAGCTATGTGAGGTAACTCAATTGAGTTTAGTATAATTTTATTGAATCTAGAGTAAAATGGTAAATTAGGATTCCATAATGAGTATCTGAGGTAAGGTACTTGAGTATGATTTTTAAATAAATAAATCCATTAAATAATATATAATAATTTGACACTATTCTTCGAATAATATTGGGGATGGAAATTATTCAAATAATGTGCCGTTGTAAAAATTGAGTTAATTAAGGTGAGGACAATATTGAACTCAAATAAAAACACGAATAAATTATTTATAATAAACTTATTGGGTTGTATTAATTACGAAAAATTTAGAAAATTGGTTTTATGATCATGTGAGACAATACAAATTGTATTTACTTCTAATTATATATTTAAATCCACATGATTCTCATTATATTTCACTCCACAAACTAGATTTTTTTTAAAAGTATAGTGGGTTATAATCACAAAGGAGGCTTTGATATATATTAACAATTTATGGTTTGGTGACTCTATTTTTTAATATAATCATTTTTAATGGGTCATCAAATTCATTTAAATTATATTATTTTATAAATAAAATGAATATAATTTCCCAACAGTGAATTTGGTTTTTTTGTAATTGTTTTCTGGTTCATTTTTTGATAATTTTTTTCACATTGTTTTCATCAAATATATTATTTTTTAGTGAGATTATAATGTTGTATATTCCTACACTGGGAGATATTGTAACAAAATTTCCAATCATTTAAATTAATCAAGAAAATGTGGAGTATTATAATTTATTTAAATAACCTTTGTATTTTAAATGTATATATTTTATTTGAAAATTAATTATTCTATGGTCCTGATAAATTATAATGTAACATTTTAAAATGCATATTATTTTTTGTTAAATTTTTCATTATTCCATGACTATAATTTAAATATATAATTGATAGAATATTATATTTTATAGAAATTTTATTTTTCAATTGAATATGAAATTAATGTTTTTATTTTTTGAAAGTAGTTAAAAATTTTATTTAAATTATTTATAATTAAATATGAATTATTTTTTCAATTTTCGTTTTTAGGATATTCAACATTATAATTAAACAAAATTGTTATACATGATTACATCCATGACCAATTATTATGCATACTAAATCAATACCATGTTATTCCAAATGTTATGCATCCTTATACCTATAACCCCTAATATCATTAGTTCTATATTTGGTATCTGCAATTTCTATACCTAAATTATTCCAAATCTACACTATAAAACAACCAACATTATATTACTACTCAGGTCTATTAACTCCTGTTTTACCATCCATATGTTTCCAAAATTAATTTTGTGTAACCATTAATTATTTTTTTATATCATAAATAATTTCATTTACCTAATGTTGGAATACCTTAAAATAATTTAACCATTATATATCTAGAAACCCATTAGCTATTGTCATTGTATTCCTACCCCAGCCACAACCCTTTATACCATCACTATTTTCCTTACTGCCTCTACACACCTACGTTAATGGTTATGGATACCAAATCCAAACCAAATTTTGGTCTGGTTGAATCCTAAAATATAAGCTTTTCGTCATAGTGAGACACTATAAAATCAAGGAATCATTCATGAAGTGAACAAAATATTGTAAAGAATAAATTATATACACAATTATTTATCGAATATTGTAACACTGATCTGGTTGAAGATTAAAAATTATATAGATGGTCACCAAGATTTTTGGAGATATAAATGAAGTAGATCTACCACTTGAATAAGAATATCAGACTATTGGATAAATTGAGATCCGAAAATCAATAAGTTGGTTGAGATCTCAAGCCTCATCAGGAAAGAATAAGCCTAGGATACTGGAAACTAACCTAACTGAAGGATATGGAGCTCCCATATGAATAACTTCTCATGAATAGGTAATAAAAACCAATCCCTAACATCTTGAAGAAGAATAAATATTGACCCTAGAAACACAAAAAAATCAATTGGATATGACAACTATTGAAATTTTTTGTCTGAAGAAACTCAATAAAACTACTATGATGAAAACATCATGGGTTTCTGCCAATGAAAAAAAAATTGATTATTAAACCTCATGAGGAAACATACATTCTGAATTATATAGATGAAGTTTGATCCTATCAATCTAGATCCCGATGTGGCATAATGGTGGAGCAGTTATTATTGATTCTCCTGTAAAGAAGAGGAAGGGATTGGCATTGGAGTTGACAAGGGTAATTGTTGAAATTGTAAATTGCATATTGCACCTATCTAGAGATACCTATGGATCAATAAAATATTCAAAAAGTCCAATTTAAAAGTGTAAGTGTAACATCCCGACCCCAGTTGCCTTTAAAATTATTTCACGAGATTGTTCTCTACATGTCCTTGGGCATGCCTCCTCATATTGCAGTGGGTTATTACTAGCTATGTGGGTATAATATAACATGTGGGGAGGATATAAACATTTTTTAGTGTGAGGAAGTACACATAAAATAATAAAATTAAATAAATATATAAAAAATAAACCTGTATCATGAATCCATTTACCAAAACTGGGTACAAGCCCGTAGGAAAATACTAAAAATACTATGTCATTTACTACTATACATATTGTAGAGAAAAACCAAAATATATAAAAGAATAAAATCCCTAAATATGGTTCTAACACTAATTACGGATCCCATGTCTATTCACATCCCATTAACAAATCAAAAATCTCCCATAGGTCCCTTAACCTTGTCCTGACATATAGAAATTAAGACTGCTCGGGTACCGAGTGATGGCCTGATCTGGGTTTGAGTAAAACATAGTAGGCCACCGCCAATTATGTCCACCATATATTCATTTTAAACATATATTTTATGTAGTTTCATAATGAATAACAAGATAAAATGTTGATAAACTGGGTGTCATTAATTAGCAGGTTACAATTTAGCAACAATGACCACATATTCTATAGGTTAGTAATTTTCATCAAATATTGTTCATCATATGATAGTCAAATAAGATATGAAGAAGGGGGACTGATTTTCCATAAATCAATAGGTAAAATTTTACAAAAATCAACATATAACACATACCTTGGAGCCCCATTCTAGGTATTCATATAACATGAATTCAGTTGGGGAATATAGCCTCTGTCCAACTCACTATCAAATGAATTATAGAGGTGGGGATTGGAGCCTCAGTGTAACCAAACCTATGGGAATATATACTCAAGTCCAATACACCTTATATACCACTAATCAATTTTTACATGCATCTTTATCTATTTATATATTTAACAATTACATACAATAAATCATTAAAAACATTTACAACTTGAAACAATAGTTTATTAAACTCATACCCCATCTTCCTGCCTTAAATCATTAAAAAATTTACCATTTACATGTGTTATACCATTTAACACATTTACAATTCACATTACATAACCATTTTAACACATTTACCATTATCAATCCATAATTCATTTAACACAATAACTTTATTCCAAATACTCCTTAATATCATGTTAAAAACTATTCACAATTATCATCATTTAAACTTCTTAACTCATGTTAGAATATCAACATAATTACCAAGTTCTTAATCTCTTAAAAATTGAATTATAATATTAACAACTTGATTCCTTTTTAATGGAATCATAACAATCGATTTTTGGACCTTAACACAGTCTAATCAACCTCAATAAATCCTACAGATATCATGATGATTTTAATTAATCACATAACCAACTAATTAATAATTGTTTATGGAATACCGAACAGATATTACAATAAATCATTGGCATAATTATATTCATCGAAATTTTACTACAAGACTAATGGATACAACTTCTAGATGAACGACCTCGATTCCAATTACGAACACTCATATAACATTAGCCTTTGATTCGAGCTGATACACTCTTTGAATCACAAACATTGCAATATCTAGGAAAAAAGGATTTGAAAGAATCATAAGATGAGGAATGTTTCCAGAATCCCTAATCAAATAAAACAAAGGAAAATGAGTTTTAAACTCAACAAGATCTTCGACTCGAACCAATCAACTTATAAAATTTTATATAACTGAGGGAGATAGATCATTGGGATGTTATGGAGGAAGGGATCATCACCTTAGCCTAATGTATTAATATATTGAAAGAAAATACTATGATTAAACATATTTCATGAGGGGGAAAGTGGTAAAATTTCCATCTTTAAGGAGTTTACAGTTTGATGAAAATGATAGAGAAACCATGTACCAAGAATCTGACAACCTCTTTCCAAGAGGGGCCTAGGTTACATGTCTTTATAGGGAGCCAACACAGTTTGAAAATCTATTTGATAACCGTTCAATATTTCACTATCCAAGGCCACATGGTTTCTCTCCTCACTATTCATAAGTTAACCAACCATGTACCCCTCCAATAGTAACGAATATTTAGGGTGCACAGTTACTACTAAATATGTTCCAATCATGCATCTAGGTATTAATGTCACATGTTTTCCCTTATTTCATATTCCCAATATAGAGACCCGAATATTTACGTACATGAACGTTACATTACTTTTGTGGAATACTTAGTACATAACAAAAAACACACACACAAGGATCGTAATAGTTTAGTGTCTTTGGAAACTCTGAACGTAATCTTCTAATCGTGGTGAAAGATCTTCAATATCTCCCATAAAGATCTTCCCTTTTTTTACCTAAAACCTTTCTTTATATCCTAGGGAAAAGAAAACTTAAAAGGGTGAGCTCAAATTCTCAGTAAGGGTAAACAAAAGAAAAAATCAATCACATCATATTCCTAAGAACATAACTTTTGGAAATATTAACCTGCAAAAAAGAGCATAATTTCATAACATGGGATAAATCATAGTAGTGAAATGAAATCCCAATAATCATAACTTAAAACATGAAACTTTGTGGCATACACAAATAATCATAGAGAATCATTTCTTGTTAGTCAAGACTCATTTACAAGACTATCTTAGTGGACAAAGTCCCTTTCTGAACCGAGTCACCCTCGTTTCAGTCCTGTTTCACTGAACCGGTATAACCTACCGTTCCAGCCATGTCTATATCATGAGATATAAAATCTTTACCCAATGCATTGGAGGGAGATATAGGTCCCACACATCTCATAATGATACCATTCTTATCTGTGCCACAAAATCATAAATCATACATCATAGCATAACCCATGAAATAAAATGGGATTCTTAAGCATCATGTCATCATAACATAATCCATAAAAAATTGATATCATTTCATCATAAGAAAATTGAATCCTTATAAATCGTAGAGGAATTTTACTTGAAACATACACATATGAAATAATGTCATCTTAGATGTAAAATAGTTTTGACAAAACACTAGAAATGAATTCTTTAGGAAAATATCCTTTCTTCTTTAAAATCATGTTCTTTTCACAAAATTCCATGCAATTTTAAAAGATAAGGGTTTTATTGAAAATAATCATGCAATATTGTAGAATAATCTTCTTGAAAATGAGGCGTTATGAAACCGTAAAAATCCGTTTATGCCGTATAAGTTAAAAATAACATTCTCCACGTACTTTTGTCGGAAAAGTAAAAAAGTACCTTATATGGTAACCAAACGAAAGATTCCATTCATACAATGTGGTAAAAAGTAAATAAAGGGTAAAAATGACTTTAAACATCCATGGAAGTATGTTAAAAATTTTATGAAATCATTTTTATAAATCATGGTCATGGATGATAAACGTAACCCCAGTAAATACTTACGTATAAGCAATCTCGGATAAAAATGAGATTGAAAATTTATCCCTTACCTTAAGTCCGATTTGCTTCGTAAGTGTCCAAACCTCCTGTATAATGATTTAAATAATGTCATTAAATTATTACAGAATCATATTCATTGTTATGATATCATATATGGTTCACTTATGACTTTATATTACCCGTTCTTTTGTAAATTCCATGTTAATGAAGCGGTTTGGGTAAAATCGTTTCATTTATCGTAGGTGTTTGGACTTGTTGTTCATGAAATTATTATTACTTATATCATGATTTACTTACTTCCAGAATATAAAACATGATTTATATGTCATATATATTCAATATATATATATATATTTAATATATATATAAATGAAATGAAACACACCGTTCATGGAGACGGTAGTCCATACGTACGCATGAACGCTGTTTTCTTTTCCTCATTGTCTTGAATGTAAGTAAGTAGATTACATACATATATACATAAATCCAGTAGCCTTATAATTTCATATATTTCATTATTATTTCTTATATATACTTTATAATTATTCTTAAATGGTTAACATGGAGAATGAATCTCATCGCGTCGTGGAGACGGTAGTCCGTACGTACGCACGAGCAATGATATCATTCCCATGGTTGTGGAATTGTGTTGAAGTGTATGTATAATATTTAAGTATCAATATCACTATATAATAATCATATATAGTTACTCCTTAAACCATTATACCCATCCAACTAAGGAGGTGGTGGAAAATAGATTACACTACGGCGTGGAGACGGTATTCCGTACGTACGCACGCATGGTGATTTCCTTTTTCCGTAGGATGGATAGAAGGTTAATTAGATTTGTTTCATATTTATAATAACATATCAGTATATAATAAATACTGATGTTATTACTTTATCATGAAACAACTAAAGAAGAAGAAGTTGAAGAAGAAAGAAATTGAAAAAGATCGGTAATGGATATTACCTCTTTTTGACGCGCCTTTTCTTAACCTCTACTTAATGAACTAAGGATGGTCTTTGAATAAGACCAGGACATCTAGGATGATACTAGGGAAGTGGAGAAGATATTTTGGTAGGTTTTGCCCTAGCTTGAATGCTCAAATTGGTGTGAGGAGGAGAGGGAGGAGGTGCCCTTTTATAAGGGAGGAGAGGGGCACCTTAGGAATATCTCAAAATATTATTTTATATTAAGGTAAAATTCGGTTTATAATGGTTCCAAATGGTCTTATTTCGAATATAAATTGGGGATGGGTCGAAATACTCTAATCCAATAGGATTTAGACAAGTTTAGGTTATTATTTTAACCTTATCAATTAGATTTAACTCTAAGTTAAATAATTTAACTTTTACCATGTCTTTTTGTTTTCTTACACTATATGGTTAATAAACTTACTATATCAAACCAAACGAATCCCAAGTTGTTTATTATTAATATATCTATCCTTATCTAAGTCATTTGGACGAACCTTAGATTTTTAGGAATTAAATAACAATTAATAATATAATATTTGTTTTAAAAACTAATTTATGTCAATTTTGACACTATTTGGTACATGATTTTTATGAAATTTTTAACAGAATGATAAGTTCTAACAAAGTTACTTAAATCAACAATAACATGTCATATTGACCTAGAAAATTAGTTTATGTCATAAAAAGACGCAAATTACAGTTATTTGGGAATTTATAACATCAATTATGTTAATATTTTCTTAAAAAGGTAATTACTTCATCATCGTTGTGTCATAAATAAATTAAATTATTTAAAGTATAAAAATTAAAAATAAAATACCATTTTATAGGAAATCGTTTTAGATTTCTAATTAATATTTATAGTCGAAATTATATTATGTATACCCCTATATTAAAAATTGTTTAGTAAATAAACTTTTATTTTAACTCTTTTAACTCTTCTTTGAATTAAATAATAATAAATGTTATAATCTAATCCAAGTGGGCCTAAATGATAATATTTTACACTTAAGGTTGTTTTTGGTCGAGATACACTTGTCCAATAGGATTAGGACATGTGTTAGGATAATATTAATATCATTTTTACCCTTAATTATCCTATTTACTTTTAACCGTGGTAAATAAAAGTTAAAAGCTACTATTCACCCAAAATTATTTTCATCTCATTGAACCACATTTTACTTACTAACATCAACCGTGTCTCTTGGATTTTTTTAATTCCATTCACAGAAGCGGTAAAATTATGATTTATGAAAAAATTAATTTTTTTAACTACCACTTAGTAGTTTCACTATTCATCAAAAATTGAAGTTTTTCAGAAATATGCCAAAATTTCACCCTAAGCTATAATTGATATTCCGAATTCAAAAATGATTTCTATTTTACAAAATTCCCAACATATAAGTTGCAATAATTAATTTTATAATTAATTTCCGCTGTCACAACAAATAGCGTGTTTTTAAGAGATAATAACTATCAAAAGATTAACACTTGTTTATGTCTGCTGTAAATGTGAAATTACATCCAATGACCAACATTGAATTGAATTGTAAAAATATATTATAAATATAGTTTAAAACCACTCAAATTAATAATTTATCACTATTAATTATTTTGATTAAAAAATTTGTTTTTAATTAAAATTTAGTAATTTTCACTATTCATCAGAAAATAAAAGTTATCCGAAAAGTACCAAAATTTCAACCTAAGCTATTTTCGATATTAAGAATCCAAAAATAAAGTCCATTTTGATAAAATAAAATTTATAAAATTTCAAAAATTGGTTATTACTATTCATAACGGCTAGTTTTAATAATATTTTAATAGCATATTGCTGTTTAGTGAAACTCGTTATTGCGTACTACACACGCTATCGAGGAAGGTCGCGATTGCGTGTAATGGAAGGCAAGACAAGGATGCGTGTTGTGAAAGCTTCTTTTGGTGTAGCGTACAATACAAGACATTAATGTAATTAAAATGGATATTTTTCATAAAATTTCGGGGTGTTACATTCTACCCCCCTTAAAATGAATTTCGCCCTGGAAATTCGTCGGGGTTATAAATGGTTTACTATTTGAAAGTTTCTTTAATAGAAACCCACATCGTAAAAAGGAATACCAAAACCAATCTTTAAAAACAAAAGTATGAAACGTAACGGTTACCCAATTAAACTAATCACTGGGTTTCTACATAGGTGAAAATATGGATATTGAAGAGAAATCTAACCATCATGTTCTGATGGAGAGTGGTATAGAACAAGGCTATGGAAAAGCCAGCAATCACAAAGCCATAAATTTGTGAAGATCTAGGGGTACCATCTGATTCATCAGATATAAGGGCACTAGGACAGCATTTTGGGTTTTCAAGATCATTTCCCTAAAGTTGAAAATTTGAATTAGAATAAATACTTACTTTATTTTGGTGCAATCTCACTATTGTTCGTGCCTTGAACAATTTCCACTTCATCTCTTAAATAAATGAAGTTGAATTTGTTATTTGTGAAGTGTTAGCAGATCATGTGATAGAATGACGGGTCATTCCATCTGTCTCAAACAAAAGGTTAGCAAAAAATTATATACATAAGTCGATCTATAGTGAGATTAATCATATATGGTTCTTAAAATGGACTTATACTTCATATATCATACTGCTTAATATAATAAAACTAGTTTCTACTAAACAGGGACTTCCTGTAGGCCAGTGGTAGGCGATAAAGGCCAGTCGCACTTCGGTTGTGGGTTCGATTCCCATAGCCTTGTCTGAAGCGATGGGTTGTCGCCCGTCCTGCAGGTTGTCCTTTTTCTAAAACTACATTACTATAACATCCCATCAATAATATCGAAAATCTTCTATCCTTAAACAATACAAACTTATGTCCAACATAATCCATTCTAATCTTTAGGCTTTTCCATAATACTGCAGTCCACTCTCATAATATAGTGAAAACGATTACCAGAGATTTAATAATGTCGTTAATCCCCATATATCATAAGATATGTCTTGTTGGTCACATTCCAAGCATTCAAAGGCCTTAATCATGTATTCTCTTGAATACCCATTGAACCATAGTGAAAACTTGAATGCAGTTAAAAGATAACTCTTTCCACATACCAAAATCCAAAAAATCTATATACTCAATCCATGATATATCCTTATCCTTATATCAGTCATGAGCTCATGAATACAATCAAACACCTCATTATCTTATTATTCCTTCATTATGCGCATATCATCTACTTTCCAAAAAATATCTGAATAACCTTTCATGGTTACTAGTACCATTAATCATACACTTTAAAAACATAGGAAAGACAATAGTGTAACAATCCTTAGATATCTCTTTATTCCATAGTACCATGATATTACTTATACAACATTACATTTGATAAACATGTAATCATTCCACTACCTCCTTAAACCACTGTCTGAGCTTCAACAATTCTTTCATCTCACATATCATTTGTAGTCTCTTCATCATCATCAACATAAATACTTCCCATACGACCATACTGATTATCTTCATGAGACTTTCCCTTAGGGAATTGGTTTGCATAATGCCCGTACATTCCACATTTAAAAGATTTAACCATTGTTGATGTCGTAGCAATACCATTATCCTCATCCTTGTTGTTAACTGAACCTTTTCCTTTGCACTTACTTGCTTTGTGTCCTTCTTTTCCACACCCAAAGCATCTTCCAGTTCTTTTGAAACATTCTCCTTCATGCCTCTTCCCACATGATTTACATAGGGGAAATTGAACTTTCTTTCCTCTATGATCATCATGAAACTCCATCTTTCTCTTATTAGCCGAGTCAGGAAACTTACCAAATTATACTTTATTGATCATATTATGAGATTGCTAATTCGGAATAATAATGATGATTGGACTTCCAAATCCCATTTCATTATGAAGAATATCATTCCATTGTCCATCATATCCTCCATTATCATGAATCATCTTGTTTCCAGCCATTTTCTAAAACCCAAAAAAGAATAGTGTGAGAGGCAAAAATCATGGTAGGGAAAACAACATAATAATGGTGGAGTATCCTCAATATCTAACATCTTAGGTAAAATTCTATGACTGTTACCGTAGTTCTAAGAATGTATCCTATACGTATACTTATCCTTAGGGACATCCCTAGACATACCTTATAAATATCTCTAGGGATCTCACTAAAGTTCCCGCATCCTAGTTTCCAAAGGTTGACTAAACCTGTCCTCTGATACAAACTATAGATACCCGAATCTTGATGTACATGAACATTACATTACTTTTGTGGAATACTTAGTACATAACAAAAAAACACACACACAAGGATCGTAATTGTTTAGTGTCTTTGGAAACACGGAACATAATCTTCTAATCGTGGTGAAAGATCTTCAATATCTCCCATAATGATCTTCCCTTTTTTTTTACCTAAAACCTTTCTTTATATCCTGGGGAAAAGAAAACATAAAAGGGTGAGCTCAAATGCTCAGTAAGGGTAAACAAATGAAAAAATCAATCACATCATATTCATAAGAACATAACTTTTGGAAATCATAACCTACAAAAGAGAGCATAATTTCATAACATGAGATAAATCATAGTAGTGAAATGAAATCCCAATAATCATAACTTAAAATATGAAACTTTGTGGCATACACAAATAATCATAGAGAATCATTTCTTGTTAGTCAGGACTCATTTGCATGACTATCTTAGTGGACAAAGTCCCTTTCTGAACCGAGTCACCCTCGTTTCAGTCCTGTTTCACTGAACCGGTATAACCTACCGTTCCAGCCATGTCTATCTCATGAGATATAAAATATTTACCCAATGCATTGGAGGGAGATATAGGTCCCACCCATCTCCTAATGATACCATTCTTATGTGTGCCATAAAATCATAAATCATACATCATAGCATAATCCATGAAATAAAATGGGATTCTTAAGCATCATGCCATCATAACATAATCCATAATCAATTGATATCATTTCATCATAAGAAAATTGAATCCATTTAAATCATAGAGAAATTTTACTTCAAACATACACATATGAAATAATGTCATCTTAGATGTAAAATAGTTTTGACAAAACACTTGAAATGAATTCTTGAGGAAAATATCCTTTCTTCTATAAAATCATGTTCTTTTCACAAAATTCCATGTAATTTTAAAAGATAAGGGTTTTATTGAAAATAATCATGCAATATTGTAGAGGAAGATTCTTGAAAATGAGGCGTTATGAAACCGTAAAAATCCGTTCACGCCGTATAAGTTAAAAATAACATTCTCCTCGTACTTTTGTTGGAAAAGTCAAAGAGTACCTTATATAGTAACCAAACGAAAGATTCCATTCATAAAATGTGTTAAAAAGTAAATAAAGGGTAAAATGACTTTAAACATCCATGGAAGAATGGTAAAAATTTTATGAAATCATTTTTATAAATCATGGTCATGGATGATAAACGTAACCCCAATAAATACTTACGTATAAGAAATCTCGGATAAAAATGAGATTGAAAATTTATCCCTTACCTTAAGTCTGATTTTCTTCGTAAGTGTCCGAAACTCTTGTATAATGATTTAAATAACGTCATTAACTTATTACAGAATCATATTCATTGTTATGATATCATATATGGTTCACTTATTACTTTATATTACCCGTTCTTTTGTAAATTCCATATTAAAGAAGCGTTTTGGGTAAAACCATTTCATTTATCGTATGTGTTTGGACTTGTTGTTCTTGAAATTATTATTACTTATATAATGATTTACTTACTTCCAGAATATAAAACATGATTTATATATCATATATATTCAGTATATATATATATTTAATAAATATATAAATGAAATGAAAGACACCATTCATGGAGGCGGTAGTCCGTACGTACGAATGAACGCTGTTTTCCTTTCCTCATTGTCATGAATGGAAGTAAGTAGATGACATACATATATACATAAATCCAGTAGCCTTATAATGTCATATATTTCATTATTATTGCTTATATATAATTTATAATTATTCTTAAATGGTTAACATGGAGAATGAATCTCATCGCGTCGTGGAGACGGTAGTCCGTACGTACGCACGAGCGATGATATCATTCCCATGGTCGTGGAATTGTGTTGAAGTGTATGTATACTATTTCAGTATCAATATAACTCTATAATAATCATATATAGTTAGTCCTTACACCATTATACCCTTCCAATTAAGGAGGTGGGGGAAAATAGATTACACCACGGCGTGGAGATGGTATTCCGTACATACGCACGCGCGGTGATTTCCTTTTTCCGTAGGACGGATAGAAGGTTAATTAGAGTTGTTTAATATTTATAATAACATATCAGTATATAATAAATAATTATTTTATTACTTTATCATGAAACAACTAAAGAAGAAAAAGTTGAAGAAGAATGAAATTGAAAAAGATCGGTAATGGATATTACCTCTTTTTGACGCGCCTTTTCTTAACCTCCACTTAACGAACTAAGTATGGTCTTTGAAGAAGCCCAGGACATCTAGGATGATACTAGGGAAGTGGAGAAGAGATTTTGGCAGGGTTTGGCCGAGCTTGATTGCTCAAATTGGTGTCAGGAGAAG
The DNA here is from genome assembly GCA_963277665.1 of Viscum album. Classification (NCBI taxonomy): domain Eukaryota; kingdom Viridiplantae; phylum Streptophyta; class Magnoliopsida; order Santalales; family Viscaceae; genus Viscum; species Viscum album. The sequence goes on from OY728127.1 coordinate 1,975,202,524, forward strand.
AGGGAGGAGGTTCCCTTTTATAAGGGAGGAGAGGGGCACCTTAGGAATATCTCAAAATATTATTTTATATTAAGGTCAAATTCGGTTTATAATGGTTCCAAATGGTCTTATTTCTAAGATAAAGTGGGGATGGGTCGAAATACGCTCATCCAATAGGATTTTTACAAGTTTAGGTCACTATTTTAACCTTATCAAATAGATTTAACTCTAAGTTAAATAATTTAACTTTTACTGTGTCTTTTTGTTTTATTACACTATATGGTTAATAAACTTACTATATCAAACCAAACGAACCCCAAGTTGTTTATTATTAATATATATTTCCTTATCTAAGTCATTTGGCCGAACCTTAGATTTTTAGGAATTAAATAACAATTAATAATATAATATTTGTTTTAAAAACTAATTTATGTCAATTTTGACACTATTTGGTACATGATTTTTATCAAATTTTTAACAGAATGATAAGTTCGAACCAAGTTACTTAAATCAACAATAACATGTCATATTAACCTATAAAATTATTTTAAGTCATAAAAAGTCTCAAATTACATTTATTTGTGCATTTATAACATCAATTATGTTAATATTTTCTTAAAAAGGTAATTACTGCATCATCGTTGTGTCATAAATAAATTAAATTATTTAAAGTATAAAAATTACAAATAAAATACCATTATGTAGGAAATCGTTTTATATTTCTAATGAAAATTTATAGTCGAAATTATATTTTGTATAACCCTATATTAAAAATGTTTTAGTAAATAATCTTCTATTTTAACTCTTTTAACTCTTCTTTGAATTAAATAATAATAAATGTCCTAATCTAATCCAAGTGGGCCTAAATGATAATATTTTACACTTAAGGTTGTTTTTAGTCGAGATAAACTTTTCCAATAGGATTAATACATGGGTTAGGGTAATATTAATATCATTTTTACCCTTAATTGCCCTATTTACTTTTAACCGTGGTAAATAAAAGTAAAAAGTTACTATTCACCAAAAATTATTTTCATCTCATTGAACCACATTTTACTTACTGACATCAACCGTGTCGCTCGGATTTTTGAAATTCCATTCACAGAAGCGGTAAAATTAAGATTTATGAAAAAATTAATTTTTTTAACTACCACTTAGTAGTTTCACTATTCATCAAAAATTGAAGTTTTTCAGAAAAATGCCAAAATTTCACCCTAAGCTATAATTGATATTCCGAATTCAAAAATGATTTCTATTTTTCAAAATTCCTAACATATAAGTTGCATTAATTAATTTTATAATTAATTTCCGCTGTCACAACAAATAGCGTGTTTTTAAGAGATAATAATTATCAAAAGATTAACACTTGTTTATGTCTGCTGTAAATGTGAAATTACATCCAATGACCAACATTGTATTGAATTGTAAAAATATATTCTAAATATAATTTAAAACCACTCAAATTAATAATTTATCACTATTAATTATTTCGATTAAAAAAGTTGTTTTTAATAAAAATTTAGTAATTTTCACTATTCATCAGAAAATAAAAGTTATCCGAAAAGTACCAAAATTTCACCCTAAGCTATTTTCTATATTAATAATCCAAAAATAAAGTCCATTTTGATAAAATAAAATTTACAAAATTTCAAAAAGTTGTTATTACTATTCATAACGGCAAGTTTTAATAATATTTTAATAGCATATTACTGTTTAGTGAAACTCATTATTGCGTACTACACACGCTATCGAGGAAGGTCGTGATTGCGTGTAATGGAAGGAAAGTCATGGATGTGTTTTGTGAAAGCTTCTTTGGGTGTAGCGTACAACACAAGACATTAATGAAATTAAAAAGAATATTTTTCATAAAATTTCGGGGTGTTACACCCAACCCTCAGTACACCCATGTCCCTCCTTATAAACTCAGAAATCATTTCATTAAACAAATTTAAGAGATTTAAACCAAAACATATATAAGAACTAATATAATTATAATTATGTGATCTTGTAGTAAGGTTAGAATCGAAAAATTGATTTGGGTGTGGGGTACGAAATTTATTCTTAATAATTAGTTGTAATATGAATTAGGGTCACACCCAAGCCTTGTATGGGTATTCTCAGGTAAGGTCACACCATTTCATCATTTTATATTTACATGGATATACTAAAATTAAGAATTCAACATAGAATTATGGGAGATATGTAGGATAACTTTCATAACATTCATGATTTTAAAGTCATGCATAATAGGTTATATATTTCCTAAGAAGTCATTCCCATGGGGATTTTTAATATTTATTATCAGCATGATATAGGGAGATATGAATAATTTCCCAGTTATAAAATTATAATAAAAATTTATTTTTAATTTTCGTTCTCTAGAAGAAACATAAATAGGGCTTTCATGTAGGACAGTTAATGTTATCTTGTGAATTATAATGAATATTCCCTAGGAATCACATGAAGCTACATGATAATGGATATTTTAAAAAGGGCCTCACTCAGAGATAATGATGTTCACATTATATATTTCTATATAGAGTTTTCCCATTGTAATTATTTTTCTATAATTTATTTTTTGACTGATTTTATGAATAACAGGTGGTGTTATCCTATGTTATTTTCATTCTCAAAGATTTGAAATAGCTATTTTTTTTTCAAATCCCCTAGAGATTGTGGGAAAAAGTTCTACACTCCCTTTTTCCTCAATTGTGACATTTTTTATCTTATATGTATATATGTTTAAATAAAGTTCTTCTTATTCAATGTATTATAATCTAATAACAACAAGGATGAAGGGAAAACATACATGTACAACTTTAGATTGGGAATTTCTAATTATATACATATATTTTCAATTTATATTGATCATTTTAATTAATTCTTATTTGAAGATAATGAATGTGTATGTGGTGATGAGAGATCATAATAACCCATGGGAAGTGATAATAATTAATTATCCTTAATATTTAGACCATTATATTGATAGATAACATAAAAGAGTATTTATTAGGGGAAATGTGAACAAGATATTAGAATAATCGCTACAAACAATGAATAATACTATGTATAAAGAGGTTCAATTGGGCCATACATTCACTTATTGGTGGTTAACTATGTACAAGAATATATTTTGGTCATGGGTATGAATTTAACATTTTAGATAGGTGAGTGTATATAATGAAAAATCATCCACTTTGTATGGTTGTAAAATGATCTAATACTATAATGAAAATTCATTAATAGTTGATTACTAGATCAAGATGGTTGTTGGGCTTTTCATGATGAGTTTCTATTACATATCTATTTCATTCCACATATTCTCCTTGTCATGTTCTTGTTCACTATATTAATTTTAATAATTCCCTCAATGACTTTAATTAACCTTATATAAAATTATACTATATTTTTTTATAATACTAAAAACATGAAAAATAGATTCTAGAGAGTCAACAGTTCACTAGTCACTACTTCCATGAGATTGTCCCTTAAGTTTGACACTATGATATAATTACTGTACTAAAAATTAATTTGTGACCTTCCTCATGATAATGAAGGTCTCATTAATATTCTATGACCATTACCATGATATGACTACATAAAAAATATCTTCATCATTTGTTATCCATCATGAGAAAACTTGTTAACAAGGAAGCCCAATTCCTATATCCAACAGTGAAAAGTCATGTACATATTGTAATGTTTATGTGCCTGAATCAAGATCAATATGATATAAATGTGTGAGTGATATTATTTTGACACCGTTGATTATATTATGATATCATCTATGAACACTATGACGAAGGATTCCATGTTTGGTTGAATGACATTTCTTATTATAACCATGAATACATCGATATAATTCATCATTCCACTAGGTATATTACACACTCATATAAAAAATATATTCTATTGAATGCTATCATCATTATGTATTCCCCTTTGAACTAAAGCTATTGGTATAAAAAATTTAAAACAATCATTAAATTATTTTTCACTCTTCAAATTTATCAAACAATTAGTCATGTATTTCTAATCTGTACATGTTCTTTAGTGTGATATTCATTAAAAAACATTTTTCCACATGAAGATAAAAATTACTATGTAACATCATAGAAGACAACAGTAGATAAACCAAATGGAATTTTTTTATGATGAATATTTTAGCCCCAATAACATCTAGTAGTACCATGAGTTATTTCAATACATATGGTTCTAATTAGTAAAATGTTATTGATATGGTTCATTCACTAGGTAAAAGATTATTCTCAAAATCAACTCCACTATGTGGAGGAAACATTGATAAATATTAATGAATGAGATATCTGTATAGGTCTATCATTAGAGGAAAACAAGAACGATTAACTACATTATCCATTATATGGGTATAACCAACCACATTCATTGAAAATACTTCCATCTAATGACGATATTGTACAAACATTAATACCATGTAATCCCATTCTCAAATCCACCTAACCATTTACCATTAGTATAAAATTTAAAGATACTATTCCTAGATAATAATAGATGTATTTAGTGTAAATTATTATCTTGTTATTGGTAATGATCATGGAAAAACATGTCATCCACAGAACTGTTAGTTATTAAACAATATGAACGATATAAAACACCATAAATGAGTAAGTATATATGTGAAGACAATACACTTTCATTACTGACAGAGTATCAACCATGAACATATTTTAAGATAATTTAATAGGTAAATACATCCTATTAAACAATTGAGTTGATATGAATAAATGAGACACGTTATTTTTATATAAAATAATACATTTAGGAAATGAAATCTATTACATACCACATAACATGGATGGTGTGTCTTAATCATTTACAAATTCATGGTCAACTATATAAACCCTACCAATAACCAATCTAAGATACCCTAAACACACATCATACACACAATTCACAAAACCATGTGGGTATTTTAGAAACTATTGAGGTAATGGGACAAAATTTAATGTTCACATGGATCATGGATTGTCATAAAAGTACATGAGAGGAAAATTATTTTAACACATGAAAGTAATCATGGGGAAGAAATATAGTCGTTAAAAATGTATCCCTTCAATTAATAGATTTAATACATATGAATTTTATTTCCTATTGAGGGTTCTGGTTGATATAATATTTTAATCATTATTTATATGATTTTCAATTATTTATTCCCTTCTAATTTAAAATTTTGATGTTAGTTTAATCATTTTTGGAATTTTGTTATTTTTAGTCTAAAATATGAAAATTGTATTGATTTGGAATTTTAACATATTTTACCACTTTTTTATTTAATCATTAATTTCAAAATATTGATTTAATTGGAGTGAATATATTTTTAGGATTCATTTATTCAAGGGATTTAACCACATCTTCTAGACCTAGAGCTAGTTCAATCATAAGGAGGCCAATACAAATAAATCAAGTTGAAATTTTATTCAAGCTGATTGAATGAACCCACCTCTATAAATTGGGAATATATTGTACTAAAATGTAAAAATTAGTTAATTCCATATGGATGTGAATACTAAATCCAAGAAACATTCTTCCATTAAATTTCCTAGATAATTTCTCTCATTAAGGAAGCCGTTGAATGCACCATGTTGGATGATATTGAAGAGTCTCCTCAACAAGAAAAGGATTTCTTAAGAGATTCATTATTTAATTTTTCTAAATGTGTCAAAATTATTTTAAATGTAGATGTTCAATATAAAAATAAATGCTGAAGATATTATAAGAAGAGTAATTGTAGTGTTTTGGGATTCTTTTTTGGAATAATATGAACAAACTTTTCCCAGACAAATTATTGAGGAGAAATTTTCTATCATACCTTTTCACTTATATCGTCATTATAGATTTGTATTTATTTCTCATACCCCTTTATTAACTGTTACCCATCACATATAAGGGTCAAAAAATATGTTATTGGGGAAGATGAGACCTTTCATTTTTTTAATTCATTACTTCATTATTTTAATGAAATAAAATCCTTTTTCTCTTCTTTTTAGTTTATTACAATTTCTAATAATTGATTTTATTATGATGTATGATCATATTTGATTTCATATTCCACTTGTGTTTTTCATTTTCCCAACGATCATTTTCTATCTCTTTTATTTTAAGCATTATATATTATTGAAAATACCAGGGCTTAGTGGTAATGATCTCGATTATCGTCAATTCATGTGGGAGGTGTTGTGTATATTTTTTATTGTTTGAGACAAAAACATCTAATTTGGAATTTTTGATTTCAATTAAGGGTTCTAATTTCCACTTTAGTGAAAATATAAGGGATTGTATTTCAAGATGATATATTTACAAGGTTTACTCACACAATCACCATTTGACCATGGGAATGAGAAGAACTGATGGTGGAATTTCACATCAATCGACATAATAGAAGATTATTGGATAAATTGGAACTATGATAGCATTTAAATTAGAAAAATAATTTCAACCTGATCCCCTCACTCATATAACTTTTTTCTATCACTTACTTTGTCATTATTTTTTATGTTTTTCTTAATTTCTGTATTTTTTGTATGTTGGTTTTTAATCAAAATAAAATAATTTTTAAAGAATAATTTTTTCCACTAATTATTTTTTATTACATTATTTTTTTTCTTCACTACGGAAAAAACCGATCACAACAACTATGCAACATTTTATCATCAGAAAAAACATTTTTGACATACCCCATGAAATGCTTGTGTCAGGAATTGTGGAAAAACTGCTCATGTATTTATTTTATTTATTTCCATAGTTTCAATCCTCTAACATTCTCTTTATATTCCTAAAATGATTTTCAAGTATTTTTTAGGAAATTTAATATTTAATAAAATGGGATAAGGAATAATAAGTATATATTTACATTCCAAAAAACCATTCTCATTAATTAGTTTTATATGAAGAACCATGGAAGAGGTCTTCAAATTGTTGTTCCTGACTTTTCACTTAAGCTCAGAGATAAGACCATTTTGAATATTCCATCCTTCCAAGACTTATTCACATCTACATGAATAGAAAACGGTATCATATCTATGAAATGTATTGAATAAGAGGACATTTTTATCATTCTATAATGGAGTTCCATGACTTCAACGGAATGGTCGTTCTTCAATTCATCTCTAATAAATTCACAAAGATGTGATATTTAATTAATGATCATGAAATATCAATATGTTGACCCTCATTCAGCCTAAAATCTCCCCATGATACTTTTATACTCTAAAGGAGAAAGCTCACCAGTGTCATCATCTAATCTTCCAGGGTCTCAACCAGGTCAAAAACCATATAAATGAAAAGAATATAGTGTTATAAATATTGTGGGCCTTAAGATCCATGTAAGGATGGGGGTTCTATACATAGACATTGAAATCATAATAAACCCTTATAGTCATTCCCTTATGTTCTCATCCACCAGGAAAATGAAATAGTTTAAGAGTCCTTAATGGAATTGTTCTATTATTTGTTTATCTTGAGAAACCAACTCAAGAGAATCCTCATGTATAATATGTGCTATAACTAGCTACATAATATGTTTATGATGTAGTATTTCCAAAAAAAATCTTGAAAAAACCAAATAAAAATCCAACATCATAAACAAGAAATCTAATCATGGAACACAAGTACAAATGTGTTCACAAAAATGTTCAATCTAATATGTTACCAAAAAAGAAGGTATAACCCCCAATGCAATACCCAGAACCCATTCCACTACTCTAGTGTATGCAAGCTAGTCACATTCACATATATTCACCCAATATTATATATAAGCATTCTAAAAGAAATAACTAAAAAATAATGTAATAGTGAATAATTAACTTATTTATAGGAATTTATTAATTTAGGCTATATATAATTCTATAAATAGGTATACGACATTTGATATTATGGGCCAAACATGATTCATTAACATGAAAAAAAATCTCATAACTCTTGATATCCATAATATGTGTATCACATGAGGTAATAATGTTAATATCGAACAATATTATCATAAATTCCCAACAACATAGTGACATTATGGTGCACAATATAATAACTTCTAGAAACAAACATAATTATCATGGTCAACTACCTACAATCTTATCTAATGTATATCCTATCCTTAATCAAGAAAAATGACAAAACAAGTTTTTCAGTCTGATGAGATGATATACGTTTGTGATAATTTGACCCAAAATAACATTTTCATGATAAAGTAGTAGATGAAATCATGTGTTCCTCCCCACAAACGTGATATATTTTAATTAGTTCCAAGGGAATATTAATCAACAATGGGATCAAATTTAATTATTAAGATGTGAACATAAATGTAAAAATAAAGTTACCATAAAATTTCTATCAAATTAATGAATAAATAATCATTGCATTATTAGTGTAAAATTTAAATCCAAAACATGAATTATCAATATGGAATGACAAATATACAATACAAATTAATGAAAAAGGAACAATTATATGCAGTAAATCTCGTAAACTATGTTTGAAGATGACATCCATGCTGAACTCCGCCCAACAACATCCAAAATCTACCCGATGACCAACTCAACCATCCACCATATGGACCTTATGCTCTATTGTATTCTCATTCATGGAATTTACCAGTGAACTGAAATTTACAAGTAGTGTTTGAGTACAAGACATAGTACAAATCCAATAATTGGCCATAAAATATGTGAATAAGAGATACTGGTGTATTCCATGAATGTAAATAAATTGTAGAAAAAAATTTTATCTCACAAACACAATACATAAACTTGTTCCTTAGATATCAGATCTACATTCTTTGACACCATGAAAAAAGGAACATCAACTGGACATGTCTAACACATCCCCCACCTCATCTAGAGACTTCACAAAATTGGTTTTTTGTATCCCTTTTGTAGTGATATCCAAAGTGTGTACTGATCATTAATACATTAATCCTTATCTGGGGGGATGTATATATGTATTAGCATATAGTAATTGAATAATATAGAGATAAAACCCCATGTAAAAAATGAATATGAGATATATTATAACACATCACACCATAAAAAGATGGATTCATGCCCATAATAAAATATATGTGAGTGAAAAATTATCGGTTCTCATGATGAGACGCACACAAACATCTCTTTTTAACAATTATCAATCATTAGAATCATTGTGATATAAATTCATTCCATACAATCAAACCAATAACCCATATAAAAAATTGATAATGTTACTAGATTATTACCTTATCGGAAATGATGATTCGGTATCAAGTGTCAAAACCGGAGTCAAAAAGCACCACCAAATCAAAAATCCATTCCTGAATTGAAATTATTTATAATTATTCAATATTTTTTATTAGAAACCACGCTCTAAATATAGGTTATTATAAAATTTAGAAGAGATTATTCAATACTGAAAAAGAATATGGAAATATTGATGTACAAATGCCTTCTATTTTACCATTGGTAGATAATCTATCAATGATCAATAAATACAACATTGTACCATATAAGAAACATAATATAAAATAAAAAATTCATTTATTTATTCAGTTTTTATCATGGATGTGTCTAGATAATTGATCCAAAATGTTGAAAAATCCACGAGATGTTGATCACAGGGTTGATCCATTGTGATGGACTCAAATAGAGTTGTCTTATGAGACGATAAGGTCCCATTTATTAAATGATTGTATCCATAGGTGTATGAGAGTTGAAGAGATAAATATATAATGATAAATAGTATGTAAGGATTGGGTTTGATGGAAAACACCTAAAACCCAGACATCGTCATAAGGCTCTTCCAAATAACGACTACTAGTTGGCAGCCTCTACTAGTAATCTAGGGGATGTTGGGATGATTTGGTTCTTCTAAGGAGAACTACCGGATGACCATTGGGATTACTCTACCTATTCATGTTACACCAATTCCACCTACCCTAACTCGCCACATTTCAATCCTCCCAAATTCTATTATCCAAACTCTAAAAACAGGAATACATTATTACAATCTATATAAAATATCACGTGATGCATAGCTAAAATAGTGGTGTCATAGATGATGTAGGGAACTCAAGGACAAAAAGAATTAAGTTTTGTCTTAGAATGGATTTAAAAAACACCATATCATTATGAATGACCACTTATATAGTCTGTGGGGAACCTCTAATAACCCACACACATTGACATGTCATTTGGTAATGCATGAGTTAATTAATTGTGGTTATAATACATGTATCTTTCATCTGATCAAATTTTCCATTTTATTTTATGTGTTAATGATTTTTATTATGGATGATAATATTAACATAATCTTTAAAACATTTATGTTTAAACTAAAATTGAATGTTTCAATAATAATGATACCATATGATTTATCAAATTAATGCATTAGTATTTTCATATGTCATGCAATATTATTTTTATTGGTATTTTTATGATATAAATAAATTATATGTTATGATATTTCTAATCATATTATTAGACATTTTGTAAATATATCATATGAATTTATGAAATATATTTTTTATATAAATTCTTATTTATGATCCTTTCAACTGGATAAAATATTGTTGTGTTTTACACTAACACAATCTATGGTATTGAATCCTCTATGAAGTGGTTCTTAGTTCTCAAAAAACATTTCCCATTAAATGGTCAACATAGGTAACACATTTTCAAATGTCTATAAATATTTTTTTTCAATAATTTTAGCACATTAAGGGAAACTTATCATAATTATAAATGATTACATATTATTCTATTATAATATAAATTCTATCATTCAAATTATCACAATATAAAACCATATTTTCATAGATAAAAATTATATTTTTATAACATTCAGAGATATAAAATCTCCAACTACAATTGAAAATTGAAGATTTATTTATTTAGAATATGAATCATTAATATGAGAGTCGAAATAGGGGGATTAAAAAATTATAAATGACAATTAAAATTAATATGTTTATATGACCATTATGACACTAATTTCAAAAATATAAAAATAATATATATAATTAAATTGATATTATTTGTTATATATCAATAAAATAAAAAAATCTCATCAAAGTTCATAAAAATTCAATTATTTTCTATTTCAAAAAATAAAATCACATGGAATTAAGAGTGAAAAAACTTCCCATGTGAACTTCAACAAAATCTTTAATGTCCCACTTGAAAGAAGAATTTAACTAATATAAACTAGAATAATGACTCAGAAATGATTATCAATCCCTATATAGATCATGAAATACTCTGGAAAAAATTATGGATTAAGTAGATGAAATATACTATGTTTGAAATATAAAATTTACTGTAACTATATTTTAATAAATATTTTATACATCAATATATATTTGATTTTAATAAAATATGATCCTTATTACCAGGTGAAAACTTGTTCTCAATAGTTGACAATTTTTTTATTTAAATAACTATGAATAAATTTAGAGAATTCCTAAATGAGAACTAAATAGAATAAAGAAAATATAATTAAATATATGAAAAATTTCATTTTAATTTGAAATAATAACCAATGTATCAATGCATATTCTCATACATGGGTCATGTCCTGAATTATACCAAATAGAGGCCCAATTCCTTCTCACTAAAACCCTCCAAAAAGGACAGAAAGGAATACTATAACACTAAAAAACAATTAATATAATCAAGCATGATCTCATTCCCTAAACTCTTCGTTATTATGTATAATAACATTAAAATAGATCCTATGGGGACACATTTACTACATGTTTATATTGTAACTATTATGCAATCACCGCAAAACCATATATATATATATATCATAAATTAATCTTAGTTCAATATGAATAAAAATCACGTAGATATTATTGATGATCAGTAATATTTTTTCTCATAGTAATTACATATATAAATAATGATCCAAAGACCCTGGTCTCTATATTGATTCTAGGATATCATATTGTGACTCGTAATTTCCATACAAATAGTTTACATCAAAATAGTTGGATATTCTTTACATAACATAATGATCCCTACCAGAATATTATTGGATTAGTATCTTTAAAAACATAAAATCAAAAATAATTAGATTATAGAAAATCTACAACATCTACGACTTATTTCTTCATAATTGGAACACATTCAAGACATAGCAAATGTAATACATTACCTCATTACATAAGATTTGAAATATATGAAAGGGAGATCTATGATGCATAATAATGGTAAAAAATGGATATATAAGTGATCAAATAATAATTCCATGAGAATAAGGGTATAAAAATATCATTTTTTTATTCAAAACCAAACCATTAATATTAATTATCATAATAACATATCAAGGAATAAATCATGGTAGTTCAGAACACATGAATCAAAAGATGATCAGAGAACATAAAAAATAAAATCATAACATTGATATAATAAATTTATTTTATGCCATACACATTAGAAAATACATTAATTTATGTTGTTTTCCAAGACCGTTTCTATGAATATCACAACATAAATGGTTCTCCCCCTAATCCATCACAATATTCATGGTTTACTCCTATGACAATCATAATTGAAAATGTACCAAACTAAATTGGGGTTTTCCCCATTCTAGTCCTGTATATATCATGTGGTATCAATAAATAACCAATGAATTTGTGGAAGATATATTTACCACAAATAATATAAATAAAATCATTCATTTGTGTTCCATAATAAAAAAATTCAACATATCATTACCCATGAAAATAAACGGGTTTAATATTAATTTATTCATAACCAGACCCATGGAAACGAAATGAGATTTATAAATATATTTTCCTCATTAACATAAACCATATATATTAATAATAAAATTGATCAGTATAATTATAAAAATACTAAAATTTATTTAACATTAAATTGGTTTATCTTCAACAGAAAAAAATTTAAGATCACATGAAATAATTATTTTGGATGATAACTTATCCCCTTTGAAACCATTTTTTAAATTTATAAATTATATTGAATAATATTTTATTTTTAGAGAAACTCATAAACATGTCAAAACAGCTTATTATAAAAAATTAGTCATGATGGATTGAAAATTGTTCCATGACATATATGTAAAAAACAATACATCCATTTTTTTTCAAAAATGTCCCAATGAACATCATTTGGAAAGAGAAAAAGATTCCAATGATTTTTTAAAAAGAAAAACACTAAATAAAGTAATATAAATAATTATAGTATAATGCTAAATAAAAATTGAAATAATTACGAGAAAACATAGATATATAAGTGAAATATTACCTTGTGTAGAATTAATCATAATCAATCCCGATTATTTATGTGATAATGAAATATATGCTTACCAAAAGTTCACATTTCTTCAAAAACATTTTACAATCTAGTATAATAAATAAGAATTTATTATACTTAAATTCTAAAAACATGTTCATACTTATCATATTGTATATTATCACTTTATAACATTTTATCACCCCCTTTTAATAATAATTCCTTGTTTAAATTGATATTTCTATATGTTAACTATTTTATGTACCATGAGTATGAGAATGGAAAATTTAACAAATCCCAATGGATTGAAACCATTGTTATATCCTGTGATTTTTTTTTGGATAGTCTATCTATGTGGTTTTAATGATGTTTGTTATGTGAGATTTCGGGATAAGCATAAAAAAAAATTTTATAGTGCAAAATTGGTATTGGCATAACGGTATTTGATATTATTAATGATTCACTGTGAACCGTTGTTATAGATATATTCTAATATTTCACAAACACTATGAAAGAGGTATCCCAATGGTTTGAACCATTTGGATAGAGCTATTGATTCAATTTTGAACTGTTAGGAAATCCCTATAACAATGGTTCTCAGTGAAATGATTTTAAAGAGTGGTTAGAATTTATTTTACAAAACAGTTTTTTTTGAACTCTTGAAATTAATGTATTCCAACAGTTATAAAACTATTGGAAAATGCCACCTACTCCATAGCTAGTATCATCCCTAATACCCACTACACATAAAATTAGAATTTCAAAATAGAACACAAAATAACACACCTGCAATAAAACCGTCAAAACAGAACAAATAAATAATCGTACCAATATAGCATTTCACATGCATACAAAACTACCAGCAATCAAAATAGGACACATTAAATAGTGAATCTATCCTTTAATCAAAACAGAACACCTATAATGAAAACATGACACCCTTGACCTATAATGAAGACAATAAAACGTCCTAAACACATATAACCTTCAATTAATAAATTTATTGTCTACTAGAAAAAAAAATTCAAAAAAAAATTATAATAGTGGAAACCAAAAGATTCATTTACCCATTGGTAAAAAAAACATACCACATACCACATATATTCATTAACACCATATAATAAAAAAATTAATTTCATAAAAAAAATCAAAAAATTTTACATATTAATATTTACAAAATCACTATCATCCTCAGCCTCATAATTTCCTTATCCATATCATCATCCTCATCCTCAGCCTTGACCTTATCCCTACCCTCTTCCTTTCCATTATACCCACCCTCTTCCAGACATCCATCCCTACCCTCTTCCTCATAGTTGTCCTCACCATCTCCATTATTAGGATGATAATCATCTCAAACAACACATGGAATAATATATATGGAACTATATAATATATAATTCATATACATATATTCATCACATGTCATTACATTCTCTAGAAAATGCGATGGACATAAAACATTAATCAGTTCCATAAATTTATGGTTTTCCATTTGAGCCCATTCATCGACCTATATATCCATTTTATTACTTTTCTATATTAGACATATCATAGTGTTACTATATCCCACTATAGAAGTTATCCAATCAAGAGCATACTCTTCCCTAGTTGGAAATATTCTCTTCCATGGTGATCGTCTCCCAAAACATGATGTAAGTGAACATTTTGGACAAATTTGTTAGGTTCTTGGGACTCAACGACCTATAAATAACACTATTACTAATATAAATACACTATTAAGTTAAATAATAGATTAAAACTGAAAAAAATAAATAAAATACAATTTTTGGCTTTGTCGGTTCATTTACCATGCTTACATATTTTACTTTCTACTTGATTAAAACTATTTTTCTTAGGGACCACATCATTCAGGATTTAATACCCCCCTCTATAATGATATTAAATGAATGAAAACAGAATCACAAACTAAAAAAAATAATAAATTAATGTAAATCCAAAAACCCAATCGAGAATAAATAATTTTAATGTTTAAGATGAACAACTTGTAAATTTGAACAATGTGTGGAATCAATATAAAATTAAAACACTATCTAAAATTAATCCAGTATAATTTTTATCTTGGTAGTATTTAGAGTGATGTAAAATAAATTATATTTGAATTTTAAATATTAATTGAATCTTCAAAAACAACATGTATTTAAAATGCATCATCCCACTATTTCATTGTTTACATTACTGATGGTGGTTGTGAAAATTTTGGGAATTTATTTCAATATAAAAACATATAAAATTATGAATTATTTCAATTTTTTTGGAAATATTATTGGATTTGTTGGAAATTTTATTATTAATGAATATAATAACACCTTAGATATTCTATGAAATGGTAAATTGTGAACAATTTATGAATGAATTTTTTCTCCAACTCTCGGATTCAATAATAGGGACAATTATGTGATTTATCTATGGGGGAGAAAGTTTTATATTCATGTGATCAAATATTTTTCAATTCATGAAACCATAAAATTCCTCCAATTGTAATCATAAATGTTCCCTTTCAGAATCATTTCATGATCTCTGACAATAAAATCATATTTTTATCTGTAAATATAATTCTTTTTGTCACTCTTGGTTAAGAAAATAACAACATAGTGTGTCATACATAGGAAAATGATCATCTAAGTTATTATGTAATCCACTTGTTATAATGATTTATAATTGAATGATTGAGGAGTTTTGTTTTCATAAATTTTTATTGAAATACCATTTGAGAACATGGATATGTTGTGTCATAGGTAATAATTTTCATTAATTAGATTATTAAAAAAATAATCCTGATGTGTAATCTTGAAACTAGTAACATAGACATAGTGAAATTTAACACCTCTATGAGAAAGATAAATTGATAATAATATAAATTCACTGAATCTAGTGTAAAATGGGAAATTAGGAATCCACAGTGAGTACCCGATGTATGCTAACTGAGTGTGATTTTTTTATAATTTAATCCATTTAAAATTAGGTAGTTACATTAAATTTTCTTTGGAATAAATTAATGGATATGACGAATTCCAAAAATGATACTTATGAAAAAAAGTATTAGTTGAAATGAATAGAACACTGAGAGAAAATTAATATGAATACAACTTATTAAATATAAAATAATTTGGTTCTATAAATGATGTCCATATTAAAAACATATTTTGAGGAACATGGTAGTTAATGAAAAATTGAAGTACATCTTAGTATAGATTTGAGTACACTTTAATGTCACTAGATTTAACAACAATGACTAGAATAATATTTTTGTGGAAAAAGGATAGTGGGTTCTAATAAAAAAGAAGGCATGTCAATTTTTTTACAATTATGGTATATTGACTATATATAATTTTAATATAAAAATTTTGATAACGAAAAAAAAATATTTTCATAATATTTCTGAATAAATAAGTTGAATTTCAACTCCAAAAGGTGATATTGATCTATTAGGGAAGAGTTTGTTTTTCTTGTTTTTTATACATTTTTCAACATTGTTTTGATAAATAAATTTCTTTTTAGTGAGAAAATTGATATGATAATATTGTGAATTCTATCCCTAGATGATTCTGTAGAAAAATTCCAAATCATAAAAAAACAACCTAAAATATAGAAAATTGGAATTAATTTGAATAATCATTAGATGAGGAATGTATATATTTTATTTGAATATGATTTTTTAATGACCATGATAAATTTTAATGAAACATTTATCAACATCTATTATTTGATGTCATGTTTTTATTTATTCCAGGATGATAATTTATATATTTAATTGTTGGAATATTATATTGTGTAGAAACATTATTTCTCCATAGAACATGAAATTTAATTTTTTATTTAGGAAATTAATTAAAAAATAACTGAAAATATTTTTAATAGAATATCTCTAAAATTGTAAATTTATGA
Organism: Viscum album; assembly: GCA_963277665.1. Lineage (NCBI taxonomy): Eukaryota > Viridiplantae > Streptophyta > Magnoliopsida > Santalales > Viscaceae > Viscum > Viscum album. The sequence continues at coordinate 1,975,219,674 of OY728127.1, forward strand.
TTTTTAGGTTCATCTGTCATTAAGTTAAATAGTTCTTCTATCAATGGATACTTCCTTGACTAATTATTCGGTCTAACAATGATCTCTCTTGTGGATCCAAAGATTATTCAGCCTTCTACCTATATCCCCCTAATATAGTACGTTCTATATATTGAATCTGATACAACCAATCCTAAATTATTCTATATCAACCCACTACTGAAACCAAAAAACTATTAGAAATCATTTCTATTTCCTTCAGTGATTCCCTCTAAATTCTATCAAAATTAATCCCCTGCAACCATTAATTATATTTATTTATCATCAATATTTTTATTGACCACATATTTGAAATCCATGTTATCATTCAATAATTCTAATTCTATGAATCCCTCAGCCAACACCACTAATTATATTCCACTAACCACAAAAAATTTCTATCTTCAGTGTTATTCCCAACTTCCACCACACACCTATGTTCAGAGTTAGGGATACCCAAACCAAAAATTGTTAGTACTGATGAAACTCAAAATCTAAGAATCTTTTTATATCACAAAACCAAAAAAACAAAGAATCCATTAATTATTTGAATGAACTATTGAAAAGAACCTTAGATTTTAATCGTTTATGATTCAATATGATACAACTGATCTCCTTCAAGATTAAATATGAGGTATATTGTGGCCATGTTTTTTGAAGATCACACTAGATGTGCATCGTCCACCAGAAAAAGAATTTGTGTCTTTTGGATCAACTAAGACCCTAAAATCAACTTATTGAAGTAAATCCCAATAATCATTGAGAATGATTAAGCCTGAAACAATGAAAATTAACTTAACTAAATGAGATGGAGAATCCAGTTGTAGAACCCTTGATTAATAGGTATGAATAAACCATCACAAACATATTAAAAATGAGTCAACATTGACACTTGAAACACCAAGATTTTCTATGAGATATGACAAATACCTTGCATTTTTATCTGAATAAATGTAATTGAACTAGAAATAAGAAACCATATTCTTTATCCAAAAATGAATAGAAAAAAGACAATTAAAGAACTTGAGGAAAAATACTTTTGAATCATATGGAATAAGTTCAAGGAAGCGACACCCCCCTTGGGTGGACCTTAACTCGTTATAATCAACCATAATGAATCCCACAAGGATCATGAGGCGTTTAATTCATTAATTATCCAACCAAATATTAATTTCATCCATGTAAAACAATATAGACATCCCTATAAAATCACCATTATATAATCATAAATTTAACAATAATACTAATGGGTATAGCCTGTTGAAAACCTACAAGGATTCCATTAATGAACACTATCATAACATTGAAATTTCAATCAATCATGAACACCCATTAAAGCCCAAAACTGAATAATACAGGAATTTGGGCCCTAAGAAATCATAATAAGAAAAATGATTTAAGAATACCTAATCTAGAAAAAAGAAGTAAGAGATGTATTACTTTCACTTGTAGCATCGATCCACACCCAACATCTCCCCAAATGGATTAGAAATCAGGGATATCCACCCTTGGAATGTTTATGAGGAATAGTTCATCACCCATGGATTCTGTGTGATGATAGATTAATGAATTTGGGTGATGAAACATAATGCTCTAGGGGGAAAATTGGTAAATTTACCATCTTTAATTGGCTCCATGATTTGGCTAAATGGTTGGCCAAACCTTCAATAAACATCTTCCACCTTTTGTCCATGAGGGGGCGAGGTCACATGACATATTGGGGAGACAACGTTGTTTGAAAAAAAAGAGTTAAATGTTAAGTAACCATGTATTATAGATCATTCCATGCCCTCATAGTTTCTCTTACACCCTTCCATGGGTTAACAATCCATGCAATCCCCCATTAAGAAAGCATAGTTATGTCCCATAGTTATAACTAACTATTTTCCAACCCCGAACCATCCACTAGATGACCTCTTTTTTACCATATTTCTTATACCTAAACCCAAAGACACCCCTGATCCTGTCATAATCTTGGAAAACATCTCATTATCCAATTTAATGGTATTTAATCATAAACCTTAACATGAGCATTCCTCATTAGAATTTTGGGATCTAACATTTTGGGTATCATCGCAAGTTGAATTTGTATGAAAGGTAAGAAATTTATTCTTAATTATTAGAGGGATCAGGAATTAGTGATATAACAAAGTATTTTAAGGGTATTCTCACATAAGGGTACAAAATTTTCTCATTGTATTCTAACATGGATATACTAAATTATTATTAGAATATAGAATACAAGGTGATTTGTTGGAAAATTTTGGATAATACTGGTGATGTTCATTGCTTGTGGATTGAGTTAGTAATTTCCATTGATTTTGTTCCCATTAGGAGTTATCACATTTTTTTATCAGATCATGATTCATGGAGCTATGAATAGTTTTCATGATAAAAAAGTCTAATAAAAAATTATAATTAATTTTTTTCTATTGATTAATCCAAAAAATATATATTCTAGATGGATAGTTAAAGGGATTCTGGGAATTGGATTGAATATTAAATTATAGGCACATGATGTTTTGAAAGGATATCTATGTTCATAGGGATTTTACTCATAGATCATGATATTCAGATCAAGGAACACCATGTAAATTATTTTCCTTGTAAGTATATTTTACCCATCTTGCTTGTGTCATTTTATGAATAAGGGGTTGTTTTCTCATATAGTATTTTAATTCCCAAATATTGGATGTGTCTCTATAATTTTTCCAATACCATAAAGATCATGGAATCCCATTCTACACACCCATTGTCATCCATTGTACCATTTTTATCATATTTAAATACATGTTGGTTGTTGTTTTTTCTTATTAAATGTTTTATGATATAGAAACATCAAAGATGAATGGATAATCGATATATACAAATTTAGGGATTCAATCTATAATGATTCCAATATATTATTAATTTAAATCCATTATTTTTTTTATTTCTATTTGAAGAAAATGATTGTGTATGTTTTGAATAGAGAGAAATACCACCCAATGGAAGCAATCAACATTATTTACCCTTTATATTTATTTTCTTCTATTCATAGATATCGTGTGATAGTATCTAGGTAGTGTAGTCTGACTGAGATATTACAATAATCTTCTTAATAAATTTGGAATTCCTTATCTGGAGTTATTCAATTTGGTGATACATTCACATGTTATTAACTATATATTTACTTGATGAGATTTGAGGCACGAGTATTCAGTTCCTTCTGTGATAGATGTGAGTGTATTGATAAGTCAATAATACACTATGTAAGGGTGAAATATTATCTAATACAATAAAGACAATTTACTAATAGTAGTTGAAATGAACAACATGATTTTGGGCCTATTTCTTGATGAGTTTCTATTTCATCTAAATTTCTCCCCTCATATTCTATTATTCTTGTTCCTAATAACTATTTTTCTTTGACACACTACATTATTAATATTTATTATAAATTTATACAATTATATAATATGGATTTTGGAAAACAAAAAATCATTGAAATATAGTTTCAGGACACTCACTAGTTTACTTGACACTGCTTCTATGATATTGACCCTTGGGTAGGACACTATGCTATATTTAGGGTACATTAAATTAATTTGCGACATTCCTGTTTATAATAATGAATTTATCAACATTCCTTGACTATCCCCATGACATGAATAAATGAAAATTACCCTAATCATCTACTATCCTTCTTGAGAAACTAAATTCACATGGAATCCCCTCACCTATATTCTATAGTGACACGTTATGTACTTAGTGTATTTTTTAGTTGCATGAAGCAAGGTGAATTTGATATTAGTGTTTCTCTCATGTGATATTGACATATTTTAATATATTAGTATATCATTGATGATTATAATGATGAAGTAATCCTCATATGGGTGAATGACAATGTTTGCGATGGTTATTAATTCATCCAGAGCATTTATCAGTCTAATGTGTATAACAAAATACTCATATAAGCCATATATTATACTAAATACTATCATAAGTATTTTATACCCATTGACCATAATCAAATAGTATCTATAATTTAGATCAATAATTATATAGCTATTCACGTCACTAAATTGATCAACGAATTTTTAAAATATTAATACTAAAAAAATGTTCATCATAATGATTTATTTATCATTCAATAGTCGACACAAAATTGAATATTGCCATCAACCTTCATGGAAGACAACTATAGTTAATCCCAAGAGAATTTTCTCAGTATGTTGAATCTTTTAGTGTCATTATCATCCAATAACACCTTGTGTTATTTCATCACAGATAGTTCCATTGAGTAAAGTGTCATCGATATATATTGTGAACTAGTTAAAAGGTATATCTAAAACTCAACTCCACTATATAGAGAAAAAATTGAGAAATATTCTTGAATGATATCTTCATATTGTTCTATCACTATAGGAATCCATTTTGGATTCATTACATGATCCATTATAAGTATATAACTGTCCACCATTATTGAAATGACATCCCTCAAACAATGATCTGATCCATCAATTTATATCTCATAATCTAATTACCCAATCCACATCATAATTAACCATTTACTTAAAAATAAATGTTACTAATACTAGATAATAATTTATTTATTCATTGTAAATATTCGTCTATTCAATTATAAGGATCATTTAAAAATTTTCATCCACAAAATTATGAGGCATGAAATATGATCAAAGCTAGAAACCACCATCAAAATGGAAGTATAGAAGTGATTACAAACCACTTTCTTTACTAGGGTATTATAGATATTCAACATATCATAATATTATTTACCTGGTAAATAAATCATAGAAAACACATTAGATGATATTAATAAAGGGGATGCACTATTATCTAATAAAATAATATTTCGACTTAATAAAATCTATATTGTACCTCATAATGTGGATGGTCTCCATCCCCCCATCTACCAATTCCATGTTAACTAAATAATCCCTTCCAAGATCCAATATATGTTACTCTAGATACTCATGTGTCATCCAGTTCAAAAAACCATGTTCAGTTATCAGTAGTTGATGAGGTCATGGGCCTGACTATAATGTGCACATACACAATGCCTTGTTACAAAACTACCTTAGATAAAAAAAATTCCAAACTAGTAAAAAATCATGGGGGTAGTAGGGTTTTCATTTGGAAAGTATCTCGTAAAATAATAGATAGAAAACAAAAGGAAGTAATTTCCCATAGATGGATCTGAAAGATATAATATTTTCATCATTGTTAATATTCAGTGAAAAAAAATTTCATTCTGATTTAATAATTTTATTTGAATTAACTAATTTCTGGATTTTTTGTTAATTTTTTAAAATAATGTGAAATTTATTTATTTTTTATATATTAACAAATGTTAACACATTTTTATTTATAAATTTTATTTCAAAATATTGATCATATTAGACATATTTTTTTTAGGATTCAGTTTTTCGTTTGATAGATCTTTTTCATCTAGACCTAGAGTTAATTGGATCATCAGTTGGACTACCAGATAAATCAAGTTGAAAAATGTTTATATCCCATATAGTGTACTCCATTTTATTTAAATGAGGTATATCTTGGAATAAAGGCCACAAAATTAGGTTATTCAGGCTGAATGTGAAGGTGATTCAAACACCAAATCTACCATTAACATTATTAAGTAATTTGTCTCATTAAGGAACCCACTAAATGTTCCAAATTTGATAAAGCTGAAGAGTTTCCTAATATAGAAAATTAATTCATGACTAATTATTTTATAACATTTTCCTCATGGGCCTAAATTATTTTAAATGATTAGTGTCAATAGAATACTGATTAGAAAAAAATTTTAAAATGATACCTTATAGAAGATTTGGATCTTCATGGGAATCAGAAGAAAAAACTACCAGTGGATATATTCTAGAGTATATCTTTTCTTTTATTCCATATCATTTAATTATTCTTTATATTTTTTTAATTACTTATTATTCACCCTTATTAGTGGTTACACTTCACAAGGTGGGATAATCCTATTGGTGATTGGGGGAGGGGAGGTTTAACCTTTATTAGTTAATGAGTTTATGTACATAATGGTATTTTATCCATTGTCACATCATTGGATTTGGATTAAATTTATAAAAGTAGTTTTTATTATCTTGTTTGATCATTTTTTATTTTAGATTCTCCTCCAAATTTATAATTTTTCAATGATCATTTTCTCCTTCTACTAGGTTTTTGTTTACATATAATTGAATATTGCCTGGCATAGTGGGGAAGATCATGGTGATCTAAAAATGCATGGCAGGGATAGTGGATATTTTTTAATATATGAGATACAAAATGACTTATTGGGAATTTAAAAAGTCAAATAAGGGTATTAATAACAACTCTGTCTCACATAAGAAGGAGAGTATATCTAGCCATGATCTTGACATGGTTTACTATCACAATCACCATTTGACCAAGGTAATTAGAGGAAGTGATTATGGAAGCTCACATTAATTGACATAATAGAAAAGGTTTTAAAGAAATGGAAATATGATAACATTAAAATTGGAAAACCAAACCGAACCAGATCACCCAAAGCATATCACTATTTTCAATCACTTGATTTTTCAATTTTATTTAAATCAATTTAATAATTTTAGTTTTTCGATATTTTAAATTAGTTTTTTCCACAACCAAAAAAAATTCAAAAATAGAAATGATTTCTTATAAATAAATATGAAAGCATTATTGTTGCACTCAACACTCTAAAAATAGCCTACATTAACCACAACACTAATTTTTTTTTAGGATATATTCTGTTTTTTCACACCCCATTAATTCCATGTGTCAGGAACTATAAAACCACAGTATTGGCATTACATATTTCCATGTACACAGTTTCAATCCTTTAACATATCTTCTTATTATTAAAAATGAGTAGCTTGGATTTTTTAGGGAATACAAATATTATACAATGATATCTGGATAAAAGGATTATTTATGTGTCTTCCATATATCCATTCTCATTAATTAGTTCATTAGGAAGCATAATGGTATAGCTATTATAATCAATTTTCCTATCATTTCATTTCATCTCATGGAGAATACCAATTTGAAAAATCTATCCTTATAAGGCTCAACCAATTATAGAATAATATAATTGGCTATAATATATATGAAATTTGTATAATAAGAGGATATTTTTATCATTCCCTTATATAGTTTCATGAAATCCATGGAATATCCTAGATATAGTTCATCTGTGATGAACTCTATAATAAAGTGATTTTTGATTAATTATTTTCAAATTTTGTCATGTTGACACACCTTCATCATGACATCCCATAATCGTATAGCTACACATTGAAGCATAAATTTCATCATCTTCCACATCCAGTCCACCAGGGTCACAACCATTTCCAAAACCACAACAAAGAAAATAATACATTCCTCTAAATATTGATTTCATTAAGTTCCCTATAAGTATGCGGTTATATATAAGGATTTTAGAAGCGTAATATACCATTATAGTATTATCCATGGGATATCCTCATCCATTAAAATGAACTAGTTGATAGATTCTTGACTGGACTTGTTCTATAGTTTTTACTTATTCCAAAAGCAACTCAAGTGAGTCCTTTTGTAAAATAACTCGTGAAACTACCCTTGTACGATGTTTATGAGGAATTATTTTCCCCTAATTATTGATCCAAACCTATAGAAATTATACCTCATAAAAAATGTCCAATCACATAGAACAAGTAAAAAGGGGGTCATAATATGTTTCATTAGAAATGATCACTAAAAAGAATATGGAATAACCCTAAATTCACTATCTAGAACAAATTAAACATTACTAGTACATATATTTATGTCATATTCACTTGTATAATCCCAATAATAGTTTTAATCCTTCTCAAATAAAATATGGAAAAATATGAACCAATAAACATTTCACATTTTCAATAGAACTTTAATAATTTTGTACCTATATAATGCTATAAATATGTATATAAAATGTGATCTAATGTTACAAAAAATATTATTGAATATAAAAAACCACATTAATCATTATTCCTACAAAATGTATATAATGTAAGGTGAATTATATCAATGTTAATGTCAATCAACAAGAACATAAATTATAATTATCTTGGTAACATAATGTCTTATAGTAGAGTGATAAATAGACACTATCATAGTTTCCTTGGGCAAGTACATACTATCTTATATCAGGTCTATACTATCCTAAATCAAGCACATTTGTTTAAAAAATGTGATGATACATTTTTTTACATCATGACCAAAAATAATTAGTTCATACAGGATTGAAAAATGATTGCATGTGGGACTCCCCATACACATTAGGTTGTTGATTAGTGTCTAAGTAATAAAAAACAATATAGGGAGAATTTTCCCTCATTACTATGTAAAAATAAGATTAAAAATAAATATGCAATAATATATAATTAAAAATAATGAATAAATGAATAATAATTTTAATATCACCGTAAAACATAAATTAGAACCCATGCATTATCAATATTGAATCTCAGATATACAATCCAATTTAAATAAAAAGGATCCATAATATGAGGTATATTCTGCAAACAATGTTAGTAATATACATCGATGTTGAACACCACCCAATAATTTTCAACATCATCTTGATGACTAACTCAACCACCCACCATATGTCTCTTATGCTTTTTTAGATCAATATTATGGAAATCTGTCAGAACACTAAAATTTAAATAATGGGTTTGACTACATAAATCTATATGAAACCTCCAATAGGCCTTAACATATATGTATAATAGATATTCCTACATTCCAAAAATTAAAATATATTTTAGAAAAAAAAAAATATATCTCCTAAACATAATACATATACTGGTTCCTCAGATATCATATCTATTTTGACGAATACCATGATAGAAGGAACATCAAATGTCTAAGTATAACATATCCCCCACCATAATTGGAGATTTCACAAATTTTTTTTGATGAAACCCTCTTTTAGAGATATCCAATGTGTTTACTAACCAATAACACATTAATCCCTATCCATGGGGGTTTTCTTATATGTAATAAGCATTATTAAGTGATGAATCCAGAGAGAAAACCCTATGTAAACATGTATATGGTGTAGATGATCAAACCTAAAAACATAAAATTTAGGATTCCCAAACATAATAATATATATTTAACAACCCAAGATTCCACGATATACTTATCTTGGAATAATATAATTGCTTGTGTTGTACGCAACTTCGAGTTCTAACACACCACAACCAATAAAACTAGCCGTTATGAATAGTAATACCCACTTTTTGAAATTTTATAAATTTTATCTTTCAAAATGGAATTCATTTTTGTGTTTGTAATATCAAAATTATATTAAGGTGAATTTTTGGTATTTTTTTGAAAACATTTAGTTTTTGATGGATAGTGAGAAATACTAAATTTTAATTAAAAATATCTTTTAATAAAAAAATTATTAGTGATAGATTATAATTTTGACATGGTTTTAAGTATAATTAGATTATATTTTTACCATTTAATTCAATGTTGGTCATTGGATGTAATTTCAATTTTAAACTGGATATAAGAAATTGTCAATCTTTTGATAGTTATTATTTCTTAAATGCATGAATTTTGTATTGGAAAAGGAAATTAATTTTAAATTAATTTCCATCACATCAGTGTTTTGAATTCAGAAAAATGGATTCCATATTTATAACTGGCAGTTCAAAATTATGTAAATAGGAATTTTTTATTTTTAGGCATTTTGAATAATTACTCCGGTAAATATTTTATTTAACATTGTAAAAGGGTAAATCCGGTAAATAAGAATAAAAAATAATATTATAATAATATAAAATTACCCTAACATGTGTCCTAACCCTATTGGATGATTCATTTCCGACCATGGGTATATTTTGGTCGACTTTGGGAACCCATGGAGCCACTTGTAAATGATAATGACACTATATTAATTAAGTTAATGTAAATTAAAAAATTTCATAAGAATATATCTTTTAGTAAAATAATTTCTACATAGTGTTAGACATGTTATATCCTAGACTATAAATATTCATTATAAAGATAAATATATTTTTAGAATAATGGTATTTTATTTATAATTTTTAGAAATTGTATAATTTATTTATTTTATGACTCAATGATGATGTAATAATTACATTATTAATGAAATATTAAAATAATTGATATTATAAATAACCAAATAAACGTAATTTGAGGCTTTTTAGGAATTAAAATAATATTATAGGTTAATTTGACATGTTATAATTTATTAAATTAATTTTTTCTGAATAAATAATGCAGTTATGAATTTATCAGAATCAAAATAGAAAATTGTGTCAAAATTGACATAAAAGAGTTTAAAAAAAAATATTATATTATTAATTGATATTAAATTCCTAAAAATATTAGGTTCAGCTATAGGAATTAAATGATATTATATATTTTATTAATAACCCACTTGAGGTTATCTTAAATGTTTATAGTTTTTTATTAACCATATAATATAAAAATACAGAGAGACATTGTAAATTTCAAACTAATTAACTAATAGTTATATCTAAAAGATAAAGTTATTATAGTGACCCAAACCTGTCTAAAACCTATTATATTAGTGGTTCTAGACGCATCCCCATATTATCCTTTAAATAAATCATTTTGGAGCCATTCTAAAACACAAATTATTTTATAATAAAATAATATTTCTATCTTTTCCTATGGTGCCCCTCACCTCTCTTATAAAAGGGAATTTCCCCTTCTCAAAAATTCATACTTTCAAAGCCATTTGGTTCGGCCTAAATCTGGCCAAATAACGTCCCAAATGTCCTCCCTTAATACCAGGGGCCTTCCATTAGTCAGAAAGCTAACCTAGGGATCCATTTTTATCAAATCAAAAGGACGAACCTGAAAACAAGGTAAATATTTCATCTCCTCTTTGAAGTTATTTTCATCCTCCACTTCCTCTTTTTTTGTTGATTCTATTCAAAAATAATAACTCCAATATCATCTATATACATTGATTTTATTATAAATATGGTACAAACATATTCATTTTTTTATCCGTCCACTAAATTACATGTCACCATAGGCGCGTACGTACGACTTACCGTCTCCACATTGTGGTGATGTTTGTTATTCAAACACTTCATCATTTGGATGGGTATAATAATGAGTATAAATTATGAAAATAATAACTATAAAATGATAATTATTCTGTATATATTATATAACATCCAATTATATATTTTTTTAATATAAATAGAATGAAATTTTCGATCATATGTACGTACGGATTACCGTCTCCGCGAACACGATGAGATTCATTCCCCATTGTATACATTCGAGAATAATTTTCCATTGCTGAATAAATTTTTTTTAAAACTAAATATCATTCTAAATAGGAATAATATAAATCACATCCATAACAAGCATTAGTTATATAACAATTCATATAAATGAAAACGAATCAGTTAACACCCTAAATGACGATAATTCTAAAATATTACTAACAATGAAATATTAGAATATCATATATGATATCATATTAATGTATATGATTCTTTAATAATTTAATAAGTATTATTTCACCATTATACCAGAGGTTAACCTACCTTCATCTAAGGAAAAGTACAAGGTAATGGTTAATTTCACAGTCTCTTCATTATCCAAGGTTGTTTTTACATAATTTTCTACTGGGACCTCTTTATCATCCACATAAATGTTTCTTAAAATTATATTTCAGAAAAATATAATTTAATAGAAATTTAGTTAAATTCATTTATAACTTTGTTTTAACTTATATTTTTTTGAAAGGAATCTTTCAGACATTTTCCAAACAAGGTACTTTACAACCTTTTCTACAAAATTAAGGTATGGATGGTTTTATAACTTATACGGTGGGTGTAGTTATTCACCACTGTTATAACATCGTCAAATCATCCCTTACAAGCTTATAAGAATATTTTAATAATAAAGTTTATATTTTATAATTATGTAACATTAAAGGATTTTAAAAAAATAAAGATATATTTCTCTCAAATAGTATTGATTTCATCTATGTCAACATACTATGATGGATTTTATACATGATTGAAGTCGATTAATTGTGATTAAAATCCTCTACATTGCATTGAATTTTTTATGATATGTTTGAATTTGGATGTATTATTTTTATACCATTCATATTTTATGGTTAAAGTATTTACATTTTGTATACTAGTTTTAATATGAATGTTTATGTTATATTCAACTTTTTCATATAAGGAATGTATTTGACTTAGTAAGTGATGGGTGGAGCCCTCTATAGCTCCTCGATGCATCAGTAGGTCTGATGAGAAAAAAAGAAGTGGAATTGGACAAGGCCTTTCCCAATTTGATATATGGTTTTGGATGATGCTTTAAACATTTTTAGATGTCTTGGACGAGGCCTTGACAAAATGTTTTGGAATGTCTGACATTATATATTCCCTCATTATAAAAATAATATTTATGGTTCATGTGGACATTCGACTAGTAGAATACCCATGATTATGTTTTATTATGGAATTATTTACTTAGCTCATATTCCTACAATAAAATTATTCATTTATATTATTGGTAAAGGCATGTGGTTTCAATTATTCAGCATGCTTAATATTTTTTTTATCTTACACTGTATTTCTTACCCTAACTGAACGTTTGAGCTCACCCCTTTCATATGTTCATTTTACTAGGATATAAAGAAGTTATTTGTGAGTGACTTTCAGGAATAATCTAGGAGGCTTGGATGTTTTTAATGGAATACCTTCATGTTGTATTTCTCTTAAAGTTGAATATTTGAACTTATGTATGAATCATGTTTCCAATAATACTATACTGATCAGTCTTTCGATACATTATTTCCTTATGATCATGACAATGTAATGTAATAATTCCCTACCCTTGGGTAACTAGGGTTGGGGCATTACAATATATGCGAGAAAAAATAAACATAGGTTCTCATGATTATACACACACAATGCACTATTTTTATCAATCATAAAATGTAAGTATCATTGTGATAAAGTTTCATTTAATTAAATAAACCCAAGGGACCTTATAAAAAAATTTCCTGTGTTAAGTGATCATTCCCTTATTTACAATGATGATTCAGTAGCAAGGGTAAACGTCTAAGTCTAAAATCCCCACAAAATAAAATCGCCATTCCTAAATTGACATTATTTTGAATTATATGTGTTTTCATGATAAGAAACCACATATAAAATGTTGGTAAATGAAAAAAAATATCAGATATGATACACTACTAACAAAGATCATGGTAATACTGATACACAGATGTAGTTTCCTTCACAACAGTTAAATATTCTATCAATAATCAACAAATACGTCAATATACCATGAAACACCCTGTTTTAAATTCCATAATTCAGGGATATAAATTATTTTATAAGATGGATGGGAAATAAAAATTTATCGTGAAGGAATAAAAAATCACTAGATGATTATCACATGGTCTATCCATTTTTCAAACATCAAGTAGGAGATTTTTATGTTAGGAGAATGTCCCAAAAATTCTTAAACTGGATCCATAGAAGTATGATATTTTATTTTATTATTATGTAATGATAAATAGGGTGAAGGGGAAATGATTTAAGAATGATAACATAAAACCAGACAACATAACAAGGCTCTGTCTAATTCCACCAGCCAGTTGTCAGCCCCTATTGTCTATTTATTGGTTGTTGGATAGAAATGGATATCCATAGTTGAACCACTGAATTACTAGTGGGATGAATCTATCTTTTCAGGTTCTATAATGTTGTTTTACCATACCTGACAACATTTCTATCCTCTTAAATTTATCTTTCCAAACTCATACAACTTAAAAACAGGACCACAAGCTATGTAAAAGATGAAGAGAGGAAAACCTAAAAATTTGTTGTCGTTGAAGAAGTAGGAAGGTATTGAGAAGTAATAATTTTGTCATTCTTATCTAGGTTATAAAAACACCATAGCATTATTACTGACTCCTTATATATACTATAGAGACACATTATAAACAACAAACATTTACAAGTATTTTGGTAATGTATGAGATAATTAAATTTTATTATAAAGCATGTATCCTTCAGAAAATTAAATTCTCCAAATCATTTTATGTATTGATGATTTTTATTGTGGATAATAATAAAAACATTATCATTTAATGTTTCATTTATTAATTTAATTATAATTTTTCAATAATAATCATACAATATGATTTATCAAATTAATGCATTAGCATTTATCCATGACATACAATATTATTTTCATAGGTATTTCTATGATATAAAATTATTATATTTTATGATAATTCTAATAATATTAGTACACATTGAATAAATATATCAGATCAATTTATGTAATATATTTTATATATAAATTCCTCTTAATGATCCATTCCTATGACTAAAATATTATTCAAGTGTTTCACAACAATAAAACCTAAGATATTGAAACCTCAACGAAATGGTGATGTGTTGTCAGCAAAAATTTTCCACTAATTTATCTATATGGGTCCCTAATTTTACAATTTTTATAAATATATTTTTTCAAAATTTTTAGCACATTAACGGAACTAGAATTTAATAATAAAGTCAAATATATAATAATTTTATTGAATTAAACATATCATTCATACCATCATAACAAGAAGAAATTCAATTCATAGCTAACAATGAAATTTCTATAACATTCTGAGTTATGGAAACACTTATTGTTATTAAAAATTTACCATTTATTAACTAGGAGTAGGAATCATTAATATGATAGTATAAATAATGGGATTAAAAAAGTACACGTGACCTTAAAAAAATAATTTTAGATTAATTTTCTAGACATAATTTCTTAAATAATAAAATTAACATAAATAAAAACCTAAAATTTATATGATATTGATCAAAAAAACAATAAGATCTCCTTAATGTTTCTATGAATTCAAGGACTCTATTTATCATAAAATAAATACACATAGAAGAGGGAGTAAAAATTACTCCCTTGTGAACATAAAGTACTCCTCTAATTTATCCATGTAGAAGAATCATTGAACCAATATATACTACAAAAATACCTCATAAATGATTCTCTATCCCTATATAGTGGCTGAAATACTATGGAGTATAAGGCGATTAATATGAAGAAATTAAATATTTTTGAAATATAAAAATTATACAAGTTATATTTTCCATAAATCTAGTTTTCCACAATATATAAATATATATATATGATTCTAATAAATTATGATCCTATTCACTAGGTGAAAAATGATTTATATAGTTAAATATTGTTTTTTCTAATCAAAGTACCCTGAGTTAGTAGGGTAAAATATTCAATGTGAAAAAAATAAAAGACATAATAAAATATTATTGATATGAAAAATTTCGCGTGAAATTAAATTAAAAACTAATGTATCAATTTAGATTCACATACCTGGTATATGTCATTAATTATACAAAAAATGGGGGAAACCTCTTCACTAAAAACCTAAACAAAATTGAAATAATATAACACTATGATGTGATTTGTATAATTATCCATGATTTGATTCCTTTCAAATTCGTTGATTTTATATTTGAACATAAAATATATCCCTTAGGGACATGTTTATTGTGTTTTTATATTATAATTAGTAGGAAATCACCAAAAAACCCTACATTAATGTCAGAAATCAATGTTTGATCAATATGATAAAAAATATTTCAAATATGAACTTTGATCACTAATATTGTTTATCACATTAATTATATATATAAATAATGATACATATACAACGGTCTATGTAATGATTCGAGGATATTATATAGAAACCAATAAATTTAATTCACGTATATTACATTAAAATTAATGAATATTATTTACATAACATAATGATCCTTGTATGAAACAAATAGTATTTTTAAATTTATAAACATGGTAAAACAAACAATAATATCAAAAAATATCTTAATCATCTCCCACTCAAAAATTCATAACTATAACAAATCCTAGAAATATCATTTTTACTACATTACTTCATATACTATTATTGGAACCATATTAAAGGGTGATGTCAGGTGATCAGAATGTCTAACAAAGGGATGTATGAATCATCACATAATCATAACATGAGAATAAGTTTATAAAAATATAATTTTAATGTTTCAAAAAAAATCATGAAAATTAATTATCCAAATAATATGTTAAGTAATAAATCATGTCAGTTCATAATATATGAATTATAATATGACCAAGGAACATAAACTAAAAAAATCAAAACACAGGCTTAAGAAATTGATTGTATTGAATATGAAAAAGAATAGATAATAATTTACATAGTAGTGTTGGATATTTTAAAAGAATATTAAAGTATAATGGGCTCTCTCCCTATAAAATTGTAATAGTAATGGTTTACTCCCAAGACTATAATAGTTGTAAAAATATTGTACTAAACATGGTTCACTCCCCATTACAATTCTATTAATATTAGGAGATTTCAATATTTAAACTATTCATTGGAGGGAGATATATCTCTCACCAATCTCATTATAAAATTAAACAAAATTAGTGCCACCATATTAAAATTAATTCATCATATTGAATCCCTTGAATATAAATGGATTTAATAAGAATTTATTTATAACATAACCTAGGTAAAAAAGGTGTTTAATTAAAATATTTTCATCATAAACACAAACCATATTGATAAATAATAACGTTGATATTAATGGATTTATATAAATATAAATGATTGTGTAACATCAAATAATGTTATAGTGGATGGAAAATAATTTTGTAAGATCACATGAAATAATTCTTGAGGAAGATATCTAATAAAATTTGAAATATTTTTTTAAATGTAATAAATTAAAAATGAAAAAAAATTATTTAAATATAACCACATAAAAAACATGAAGAAGATTCAGAAAAAAAAATTCATTATTGTAGGAAAAACTATTCATTCCATATACATAAATAATATTTTATCTTTATTTATTGTTGAAAAATACATAAAGTAACTCTTTGGAAAAATAAATGAAAATGTCACATTTGAAGTAGTTTTCTAATAAGTCAAAATCATGAGAAAAGGAATTTAAAAAATCGTCAGACATTGCTTTATAAAATTAAAACAACTTTTTAAAACATTGATATGGAATAAAAATATTCCCCAATAGAGACAAAAACATAAACAATCCAAATAATTGATGTGATATTGAAATATAACCATACTACAACTTTTCCATTCTTTTAAAAAACTCTAATATCTTATATAAAAAATTTAGATGAATTATACTTCATTACCAGAGACATTTTCACAATGAAATTATCATATTTTATCCCTTTATAACATTTTAAAAACCCAATTTTATAATAATTCCATTTTAAAATTATTTTTTTGTGTTAATTATTTCATTTATCATGAGTAGTTTCAACACATGAAAATTTATCTTGGTCACAAAATCTGAAGATTAATTATTATGATGTAAATATAATATATATTTATTATATTTATAAAAAAATCAATAAAATTTAGAGTTAGAAAATTTAATTACACTATTAATGGAGTTTGTAGGTTGTGTGTAGACATGTATATTGTTCTCAATTTTTTATTAATTAAAAATTATGGGGAAATATTAATTCATATTTATAGGAAAACTATTATATATTATATACCATATATATTTATTACATTCATCCATATTATCATCTCTATAGAATATAAATTATAAATGAATCACATCACTTTATTGAGGTGGTAGTCCATACATAACCATAAATGACATTTTTTTCCAAATGATAATATTGTATCAAGGTAGATATGAAACAATAATTCAAGAATTATAATTATTTCGTAAATATCATATATAAATAATAACCCTATCATAATAACCATCCATAATATATGGTGATGAAAAATGGATTTTATCTTGATGTGGAGTAATTAATCCTTATGTATTCCTAAGTGATGCATTCACTTCTAGTTTGATATGAAGGGGAGATTATAATTTTCTATTAATAAAAACAATGATATTTTTGCATATGTTGGATAATGAATTTATTATTTTATATTAACTACATTATATTTAGAGGAGATAAATAATAGCAGAAAAACATTCATCGATTTGGGGTTTACTATATCTCATAGACATGTCAGTTGAAGTAGATAAGATAAATTGGGAGAGTTTTTCCATGTATCAAGGTTCATTGTGGCGTGATTAAGTGTGCGAGTAAGTTCCATTTTATACTAGAGGTGAGGGTAGTTTTTTTAATTTCCAATATGTTAAATTTTAGTCATTTAATTCTGAATCCAATTTATCCAACCTAATATATACAAGAAGATAAGTTAATTTAGTTTTGTAATAAGATAAAAAAATATTATCTAGTATATTTTTTAAATTTTAAAAAATATCATTTTAATCTACCCATACGCAAAAATAATTTAATTTTAACTAAGGTAACATGTTTTTCATGATTAAAGTGTCGTAATTTTAACTCATTAGATTTCCATTGGACAATAAATTATCAAATTTAGATATTATTGACCATGTCATATCCACATTGAATTATTTCTTGTTATTGGTGATTTTTAAATAATTTCATTATATATTAAATTGAAAAAATATAATTATTTTACATTTTGATACTATTATTTAAATTTAAATTTTAATACATCAATACAAAGGTGGAATTTGAATTTAATATTTTAAAACCTCTATAATATATCCTATAGATATATATTTTTTTGGTCAAGTTAACTATTATAAATTATTTCAATTTCAATATTTTTATAATAATTTATTATTAATTTTTAAATGAAAAATGACTTCATGGGTGTTGTATAAGCATTTAAGGGGATTATATAATTACTGAAAATAAAACACATTATATCATTGATATAATTGTTTTCATCTAAATGAATTCATTTTTTTCAATCATAACATACATATTTCCCTACATAGACTCATATAAGATATTAAAAACATAGAGAGTGACATTTTGTCCCGTTATTGGATTTAATTATTATATATCTCAATTTAAAGTAAAATATTCTATTAATGAGATCAATTTAGAGCATGTTGTGTTAATGGTTGAATTAATTTTATCCCTTAATAATTATTTTAAATAATTATGGGCATTTCAATTATTCTGAATAAACAATAGTAATACTTAGTTTAACCAAGGTGGTAAATCTGACCACAATAACTATTAATATTGACAAGAACATGGGCTAATAAAATTGGAAAATTATTATTTAAAATCGGTAATTAGTTTTCTCAAATTTTTAAAAAATAATTTGAATATATAAATTTTACATTATGTGCACAAAATGCATCAGAAATTATATTTTATTAACAATATATTATTAAGAAAAAACTAGATTTATCCTAATTATATGCCTTAAAATATATTTTTTCATTATTTAATACTTTTATCAAATATATATTATATTAATTTCATTAAATTAATTCCCCACAATGTATCTATTAAATTTATAAAGGTAAAAATAAATTATACACATACAAACTATTTTTTTTGAAATATATACCATTTTATTTATAATGATTTGTATTTTTAATTATAATGAATTTCTAACCACTGAATTACTTTTATTATTATATAATAATCCATTTTTATTAATTTATTTATTATTATTCCTTACTATCATTCCAATGGCTATGCGATGACGATCATTTTAAATAAAAATATTTTAATAATATGTTGTTGTTTATTTATAACATGGTGTTTTAGGTAACAAAATCTATTAATGAAATAAAATTATTTGAAGAGAAATATTTCTTAAAAATATTTTGGAGTTAAATTAAACCCCCCATAAAATAAATTTCAATATCAACATTGTGCATTATCATATTAAAAATCAGGCATATATCTTCCACATCACTTCTTCATGATCCCATGTAACTTCCACAATAATTTTCACTACCAAACATTTTCTAGTTAGTTGATATTGTTTTATAGAAATTTTTATTTTTGTTCAAGAATCTAAACTAGTTTTTCTTCATAAGAAATAATATTCTCATGCAGTATGGTATTCTAGTTTAATTCATATGAAGTATAGGGTATGTACTTTTTTAAAAGAAATACATCAAACATATTATGAACATTAGAGAGATTTAGTGGAAGTGCCAATTGACAAGCTACCATCGAGATACGATCACGGATTTTCAAATGACTGATATACATAGAATTTATTTTTACTATATTTATTAATATAATCACCCTATTCTAAAGTGCTATAAATAGATTTACCATATGACCAATTTAAAAACTATATATCTTTCTGATGATTGTCTCTATAAATTTTTTGTCGAATTTGAGTTTTACTTATATTCTTTTCTATGGCTCTAACATTCACGAAGATTTCAACATCCTGATAAGGACCAAATATATTTATTTATATATCTTAATTACATAATTTTTTAGTTTTAGATTTCTTACAATATTGGTATTTTTAATTATCTATATTATTGATGGAGTAAAAGCTATTGTTTTAAGAAAATAACACCAAAGGAAGGTGTTGATTTGAACAACCTTGAAATCCATAGAGAAATAGCTCAAAATTACTTATAGATATTGAATTTTTTATCAGACTATTCATCTATTTGGGGAGAATAATATTTTCAGAATTATAACATTATAATCTGATCCTACAAAATAATTTTTCAAAACATTTTTGTAATCCTTAATTTCTAATCAAATACAATTAACAGTGCCACTGCATATAATAATTAAACAGAATTAATGTATAAACCATTCAGTTTATCAATAGTTAAATATAATATTTTAAAAAAAAAATTAAAAAATAATAATGTGGTATTTGATAGCCTATTAAACAAGAAACACTGAGTATAAAAAAAATAAAAAAAATATTTCATTTAATTTTTTTCAACAGTTTAGGGAACATGCTACCCCATGTCTAAATGAATCGTAACATATTATATAATTATATATAATCATTTAAATTTGTCGTTAATAAAATTACTAAATATCTTACGAAAAATATGGTTATATATTTATTAAAAATTAAATACGAGTAATATAAATACAAAAACATTTATTTAAAAATATATTTTTTCTACAAAATGGTTTAGTCACTCATTGCATACATGGTTTAAAATTAATTTTTTCCTACAAAATAAACTTTATTTTAAAATATAAAATTTTATTAAAATTGACATTTAAAAATTATCATTGGGTTAGTTTTTTTTATTTTTATGAAATGTTTCACTTTTTGATGAATAATAAAAAATAAGTATTTTTATTGAGAAATGTGTTATAATTAAAATAATTAAATAGTAAAATTGTTTTTGAAATTATATTTTAAATATAAATAGTTCAAATATATTTTAATTTAACAAAATTTGAAAATTCAAAACATTTTCATTTTGAATTTTGAAATTAAATACATCTATACTTATGAAAATGTTCTCTTTCGAAACTAGCATCTTCAACGTGTTTACATGTATGATTTTGAATTTTATTCTTCTACATATGGGAATTGAATTTGAGAAATTGGATTCCATATTTGGAATCTGAATAATTTATATTATATAAAATATTTAAATTAATTTTTGACTATAATTAATAGTGAAAAAAATAAATAAATAAATAATGTGATTAAGGTAAAAACTTGTTTACCGAGGGTGGGGTTGAGATTATTTTTATAATTTATGGGTATAAATGATCCTAAATCATGTATAACCCCACTTTAAAAACTTTTTTATACTTTATATAATCTAATAGACAATAATGAAAAAATTTGGAGACTTTTGGTATGATAAAAACAAAGTTTAGATTGATTATTTTCAATATAAATCTGTTTCTGTCCCCACCAAAACTTATAAAAGTACACCACTGATCCTCACCAATTAAAATATATAATTAATTTTTATTCATGAAACACATATAAAAAACATTAATCCACTAATAACATCATTGATCACTTGGATTTATCATAAATCAATCCTAGGATGAATTTTTGTGATAACCTTAAGAAGCAGTCTCAAAAATATGAAACACCTTAAATGATATTTTTTAGTTTCTTTACCCAAATCATTAAAATTGAATTAATTTTTCTTATATAATAACATATATATGATACATGTAATGAGGCATTTTTTCTTCAATATCTACATCCATCTCTTTATTAATCTAATGGGATGAAAAACTATCAATCATGTGTATGATAGGCTACCTCCTTATGAGCCTATGTAATTTGTTCTCCATTTCCATCGATCAAGGATGAATATATTGACGAATATATCAGATTTATATGATATTTATGATAAACTTATTATTATGGAGTTTTAATAAAACATATAAATTCTCAATTTCCATTACTTTTAAAATAATATATCATTGCTCATGTGGGTGACAAACTACCACCTCACATAGAGAAGTGATTCATTTATCAATTATTCATTACATGAAAGGTAATAATTAAAATGTTATATATTATATGAAATAAAAATGTAATTATTTTGATTTTTTAAAAATGAAATATCACCTTACTCTTTAAACATTCACTCATAAAGGAAATAATAACATCGATGGTGCATACATAAGGTCTACAATCTCCAAAAAGTGATGTGATATATTCTCTATGATAAAATTTTAATAATGATTATAAAAATTTATATAATGAAAAACATATAATTATAACATCTATATCATCAATAGATGATGTAACTATATAATATTTTCATTAACGTGAGCTTTCATGTAAAATAACACCTAAGAAAAAGTAAATAACACCCAAACCAACAGTTATAATAAAAGATTATTAACATACTTGTGATAAGTTATTATAAAAGTATCGTATATGATATTATAATTACTAATATAGTTTTGGTATCAGTTAATGAATTGTTTAAAAACATTATACAAGATGTTAAAGTGAATTCATCTTAAAAAAGAATGATTTAATGGACTTCATCTCAATTTTTCTGTCATTGAGGAATATTCTTATGTTATGCACTTAATTTCATTTATATGGTATATATACTACCAATTTTCATGTTATATTTTGAAAAAATCAAATATAATTCTGTTTTATGTTTTAATTTGATTTATTTAATCTAATTCATCTTTAATTGATAATTACAATTTGTAATGAAATTTATAACTCAAATTATTTCATTGGGTCATAATATTTCATCATTATGTTTTAAATTATAAGATTATGCGTGTGAAGGCTTAAGAATATCATATATATTATTTCCACTTGTTTATGTTGGGATTTCATTTTAAATTTTTAATCTATTCGTTGATTAATTCTCACTTCAATATTTCAATATTTTTAATGTTTTTATTCAAAATCTCATTTTTATCAAGATTATTTAGAGATGAAATGACCTTGAAATATTTTTTTATCATATTATAATAAAACTGCTTAATTTTAATATATAATATTTATTTAAGATTTAATTAAGTATTTAATAAAATATTCCACACTCTGGTACTTATAATAATCAAGAAATTGATTTTAAAAAATAAAACATCGATTATATCTTTAGTAGAAAATCATTTTTCTTACAAAATAATGTTTTATAAAAAAAGTAATTTTTTTTAACATTATCCAAATGAAAAAATAAATAATTGTATTCTTCTATTTTTTGAATTTTAAATTTTTTAAAATTAACTTAATTTTATTTACTAAGAAATACACTTTTAGATATTACTGAAAATGTTAAAGGAATTATTGTTTGAATGTGTAAGACATGAATGGAATTTTCAACAACTATGAACACATAATGACATATATATAAATTTATTTTTTTTAAATGATATTTTCATAGAAAAATATTATCAAAAAAATTTGAGAAAATATATTTTTAAAAAATAATTTCAAAAGGGAAAAGGTTAATTTCCTCAGGAATGTTTTGAATGAGTATTTGATGGTATTTTTTTCATCAAAAATATCATCCATTTATTGTAATAATTATATATTAAAATATGTTGTTGTGATAAATAGTTATAATTCATCTGGATTTTTATGATCTATTTGACTTGGGAGAGTAATGACATTCTCTTTCTTGATTAATTTTTTTTATTATTATCATTAACATATTATATTCACTTAAATATTATCACTGGACATTAAATTTCCCATAAATATTAATATTATTTTTAATTAATAAATTTATTACATAAAAACTATATCATTTTTACAAATTTTATATCACATTAAATGTTATGTGATTTTTTGGGGAAATTATTATTATTCCATTTTCCTCTATTTATATAGATATTTTCTGATAAAATATATTATTCATAAAGTAAATCAATTTTTTGATAAAATAATAATGTGTTTGAAATGAAAATAATAGCGGGACATGTTATAGGTAGCCGCTAGATGAATCAGTAGTATAAGGAGATGAATTAATTGGTTAGCCTCATTTTATGGGTTTCAGCTATATAGCTGGCTGTTGATTTTAGAATGTCTTGTGAAAGGTCTTGATAGTATAATAATAATTATTCATGTTATCATGACAAGAAAAACATAAGTATTTCATTCATTATGAATTCACTAAATATTATCCATTTTAGATTCATAGTGATGTTATCCATGGATGCATTTAATCATCTATTTTTTTATTAACTAGAATTTATTAGGTATTTAGCATTCCATATTAATTATTCATTATCTTGTCATGATAGTAAAACTATTTATTGATATCTTTATCATGATTTTTTTTATTCTGTTTTTTTTTCTTATTGATTAATAATATATTCCATTTTACATAACAATTATTTAGAATTGTTTATCACCGTTATTTTTTTTCCTTTCCCCGGATTCCATGATGCGTGATATGAATTATATGAATATATATTCTAGAGAGAATAATAATAATCATAAAAATTATTCAATAACTTTTTTATTCAAATTTAATATGGGAGTCATGTATGTATCTAGTTTACGAGTACTATTAAAGTACTCGGTCTATCAGAATGTGATTCCATATATATAATAGAAATGTAATAAAAGAAAAAACTAGCTCTATGCAACTGAAATCTATGTATTAGCATATTTAATGAAAATGATGTGCACTGAAATTATAAGAAGATCAAATATAACAAAAATAACATTATTACTTTTCTATAATTTATGGGAGTCTGATGAATGAATCCATAATGAAATTTTAATATTTTCATTCAAGTATAGGTGAGTGTCGAAACATCACCTTAGCCATATTCCCCTCATACATAACATTTTAATATACCAGGATCTATGAAACATACTCTCAAATATCTCTCTTCATTACACCCCTAGAAATACTAATTGGAATATCTATAAATCATATCACTTCTAGGATAGACTGAGAATTAAAAATTGGGACATTTATACATAAGATATTTCATAAAATATAGTACTGATGGGACATATACATGGTTCACAATTATTATCATTCAATCACAATCAGGGTTGATCTCATAAAAATTTCTCAACATCTTTTCCATATCCACATCAACGTTTCATTCATATTTAATCGTCACTTATATAGATAGTAGAACACTCATTTGATAATTATATATTTTAAAAATTCAATAAGGATTTTAGGATCCATCCTTTCCATGTATATAAATATCATATTACTTTTTATAATCATTTTTGAAGAGCCTATGATCATTCATTTTACAAAGATCATATGTACCCTTGTTCTATTTCCCAATGTTATAATGTACTAATCAATCAAAATATTTAATGATTTAAAACTATATTATCTTCTTCATGTTCATCTCTTTTTAATTGAAAATATAATTTAAAATTTTATCATCAACACATTTTTCACATATTTAATTATATACATAATTCCTCTATATATTTAAGTAAAAAATTTCCAAATTTAACTCTAAATCATGATTTATATGATTTTCCTTAAGGAACATCAATTATAGTGAATAAAAATACATAAACATATCATTCCACATGAAGAACCATCTAATTCCCTTATTTTATGCATTACTATTGATAAAAAACTATTATCTGATATTGGGTATTATGAGAATAGATATTTTTAACCAACCTTCTCTTCAGTAGCCTATAATATTCCTCACATATATCCATACAAGGAATATGGAACCCATCTGATTTAACATTATGAATGTAAATTTTAACAATGAATAATTCTCCACAAATAACCAATTATTTCCAACAAACCCATGAAATCTACAGATATCAGTAAAAGTGGTTATTTTATCCCAATGTTCAATGAATTATATCTTTAAATGATATTCTAATATACTGTCACATGAAATTATATATCCCACTAATGATACATTCCGATGCCAAAATCCGCACACAGTAAATTTCTCATAAATATTATCCGTACTTAGAGTGTTCTTCACTGTCCTAAAATAATCTTCATGGTCTTCTTTACTCTTTTAATAAATAACAATGATGTCCATATAACCTACCAAGAACTAATCAATGTAATATATAAGTAATCTATTCATTAAATTAATTATGATATAAGTTTTATTTGTGGGACCTAATAGTGATAGTATAAAATCATAATTTCGATAACATGTACATATTGTTTTTGTGGGTATATCCTCCTTATTGACCCTTAATTAATGATATATATAATAATGATTAATTATGTATAATTAATAAGATTCACATAATTGGTCAAACATATCATCAATATTGGGTAGATGATACTTTTTATTGATAGTTATCTTATTATGAAATCGATAATCAAATTAGAGTCGCAATAATCAATCATTCATATTAACAAACTAAAATTGATCACATAATGGTGATGCACAAGGGAATATTAATCCCTTGTAAATATTATCCTTGAGATTTTTCTTTGGTTCATGCAACTCAATAAGTTCGATTCTATATGTAGTGATGGAAATATAAATGGAAACATGCGTGATTTTTATAGATAAATCAACTTTATGATTCAACAGAAGACAATGAATCTCTTCTAGAAATAAATTCTTAAACTCATGAATAATAGTAGTATCATTAATGTTGTCTTTATACCTAACCATTATAGATAAAAAACTCTTTTGAAATTAAATCATGGTCTATAAATTGAAAGTAATTTCTATTCACAAATAAAAATACATCCTAATGACACAGATTAAAACCATGGATTAGATCTCATAATCCTAGACTCTATATCCATTATAATAGAGTATGACCGATTTCCATAGTTTAAACCTTGCAAATAGGTGGTTATTTCCATAGTATTCCAAATTGTAGTATCATGTCCTGTAGTTTTCCTCCATGTTATTTGACCTATAGTCATAGTTTACATAGAGGAAAAAGGTGTTATACCATAGTGGAAAACTATGGCTATAACCAAAAATTAATATGTCCAAGGTTATATTCAATTTGTGTACCTCACCTATGTGATTGAACTGAAAAACCACTACACTATAGATAGCTCTATGTATATATATATATATATTATGTTATATATATTATTGAAAACATTGATGAAAGAATAAAAATTGTCTCCATAGAGCTTCCCATTATTTTTTCAACATGAAAGTGTTTATCTTGCACAATGATGGGGGACCTATAGGCATGATTTTGAAAATAGTGTATATAGGTGTGGGAAATATCCATAGATTTAGTTTACCATCGCTATATACTGTCAATAATTTTTCTATAGTTATAATTTTGAAAATAGTGTTTATAGAAAACAATATGGTCACAGTTTTAGTAAAACCTTGACTATAGGTTCATAGAAATATACTAGTTTTTTACTTGTGATTTGATGTTCATTTTTTAATTACAATAATTGGAAATCAAACATTAGTTCAGAATATCCAATATAAATAACCTTCATCCGTAATTAATATGGTATATATGCAATGATTTCACATCTAATCCAAAAAATAACATCTAATTCAACATGATTAATTCTATAAAGATTTTATATAGAACAATTCACACAACTATCAACTAATGATTAATTATAAACATTGGATGAAATCATCATACCTTAAGGGGTTTTTTATTTTTAACTCAATAAATACATTTTTATGTTATACTATTTCCCATTGAGAAAATTATCAATAAATAAACGTGTGGATATATATTGTATAAAATAAGACATTATTATTTCAATATTAGATGGGAAGTGAATTATTCACCATGTAATTATATTACCTGTACTTAGAAATAGTGATATCATGATATTTAATTTTATATATAGGATTAAGTGGTTGTTCACATTGGTCACTACCATCAACCAATGAATTTTTTATTTGTTTAGTATAATGATCATAACCTATGGAATTAAAAACAGTTTGTTTGGGTAGAATTATGTGGAGTTTTCTCTCCTTTCACCACAATAACTATAATTTTATGAATACATCAAAATTCCATTTCCAAATGTAACTTCTTTCCTCACATGAGACATTTACCAGTTCCCTAAAGGAAATTTCCCAAATGTTTATTTCTACAATTTGATAATAATTTTAATCTCATCTTCTTCTCTATATGGTTTTTATAATTTAATTTGAATCAAAATTTTTACATTATTATAAAAATAATGATATTTATCATAAAATACAAACAATATCTCCAAATTGAGAAACAAATAGAGAAATTACATTATATATATTGATTTACCATATGGATATTTAATTTAAGAGATATAGATTTACGCCACTAAAGAAATTTTCATACAATCTTAGATGTTTTAAAATAATATCATAAGAATAACTCACATGTATCCTGCATGAGTAAAAATAGATTCATCATCCTTCAGTTTTAACTCAAGGAATTCCTTCTCAATTTTTATTTATATAATATTTGTAATGTAAAAATAAAGAAATTAAATCAAAAATTATTTACAGTCCGTGGATTTAATTTCACCCCTTTCTATTTTTTTGGAATAAGTACACCACTGATCATTTTCACTTTCCATTCCGAAAATATCTAGAATAAACTTCTCATTTATCAAACATATAATAAAGAGATATATATTTCCTATGGTACTGATCAGTTTCTCAGGGACTGGTTGATCCATTGAACTAATAAAAGATGATGGAAATTTCTACAAGTAAGGATCTACAAAATTATTTCTCTTCATCTACTTGCGGGGAATATCATATTAATTTTTGGCTTTAGAAATTTTCATTAGCATAGTAATATGATATTTCATTAATGATCTCATAATATTTGGTTTCTCGTTAAGAAAATTGTTGAATTTTCAATCACATTCATCATTTACTTATTTCATTCTTGTTATGTCCATTTACAAAAAAAATATCATTGTGTGAGAAACAAAAATAATGGTAAAAAACCTCGTAATTATGAAATGTCTATTATTTAATGTATAAATCATGACATATTTCTTTGTGAAAATATAGGTTAAACCTAGTTCATTCAGGAACATTACCTTATATTTATTATTTTATCCATATTTAAACATATCTCAAGGGTTATTACCAATTTCATATCTTCCCAGTTTGCAGTGGTTAATTAAATATTTCTCTAATATAATCTATTGTGAACCATAAATTTCATACCAAGATATTACATCTAAATAGGTGAATATAAATATCATAACATAATGATCTGCACTAGAATAATATTAATTTATTTTATTTGGATACATAAATAATTTGATCTTAATTTTTTTTATTGTATCCCATTTATTTCTTTGTAACTGTCACCCTTCATAGACATATCATACATTATTTTTTTTATTATAACATGAGGAAAAGAAATAAAGGAAAGGGTGAGATATAATGACCTGTAACGTCAAACACGATAGATAACAACAATAATAAAACAAAAACAAGAACATATGGTTATAAGATCATTAATTTTAATATCCAATACCATTTCATTAATATCAATGTTCTTAATCTCAATTTTTGGAAATATAATCGAATATCATAAGACATTAATAAAAAAAATCAAGGAACATGAACCATAAAAGCAAAAAATAGACATAATACATTTTTTTCTAGAATAAAATTAAGAATATAAAATAATTTACATAGTAGTTATGGATCATTTTTAACTCTATAATCATGGAATAAGCCTATTCCCAAACCATATATGATGTTTTGGTTCAACCACATTATTATAATAGTGGAAAAATTACATTATTTAACATGGTTCACTACCAATTCCATTCTTGTTTATCTCATGAAATATCCACATTTAACAAATTATTTGGAGGGATATATAAGTACAGACTATCACATTATTGAAAATAATAAATATGTGGTCCATAAGAACATGAATTATTCATCATATCCAAAACAATGAAATGTAATAAGATTCAAAAACATTTCATCATAACATAACTTGTAGAAAAGAAATGGGTTTCATAAGCATGGTTACCTAAAAATGATTATCTATATAGAGAATGAATAAATATTGTATTATTGGAATAATATCCCATGTAATTATTATGTAACATGAAATGATATTATATTATATGGAAAATGTTTTTTATTATCACGTGGAATAAACATTATGGAAAATAATCTTTTTATTTTGAAATATTTTTTAAAAAAAGTTTCATAATAATGACAGAAAAAATATTATTTTAAAATAACATTGTATAATAGTAAATAATGATTCAATGAAAAATAGTTATTTCTATGGGAAAATATAATCATGTTTTTAATTTTAATAAAAACATCCCATCCATATTTTTTTGAAACAGTTAATGTGTACCTTGTTAAGAGAAAGAAAAAATAATCCTTTAGAAAAAATTTATTAAAATATAAAATATTTGTAAAATGAAATTAAAAAATAATAGTTAAATGATAAAAATGGTTTAAAATTTATTTATAAAACATGGATATGTATGAGAAATGCTCCATAGTGGATACATAATCACAAACAGTCTCATCATTGTTGTGTTTGTGAAATAAACTCTTACATCAAGATATCATTTGATTAAAATCACTCTAACATACTATATAATAAATTTTTATTTTTTATAATTATATTATATATTAATTATAATACATATAGTATAACATATGATCACTTTATGACATATAAATACCCCTTTTATCAATAAATTGATATTAAAATTATAATTTCTAGGTGTTAATTGTTTCGTTTATCATTATTATATCAATTTAGTAATTCATGACATTGTACATATATCATGGTTAAAAAAAATATAAATTTATCAAATTTATAAAAATATAATGTAAAGACCCGTAAAATTCAAGGGAAACTTTTTCTTACTTTTCTTTGGAATTTTACAAGAGCGCGGTTTCTGACAGAACCTGATTCCGAGGCCCGGAGTGCCCTGAATCAATTTCCGAGGTTTGGCTCGGGTACGTTCAGTGAACGAACGAGCGGGAATTCCTAACTTTTGATCCGATGCTCGGAATTGAAATCTGAGGGCACCGATGAACTCGCAGCGCCGATATTCGCTTAAGGAGACCTTTTCCGAAGTTGTGTTTATTGCGGGACGAAAGTTAGTTTTTGGGAGAATTATAAAAAGTTGAATAAAAATGTGGAACACATTTTATTTTTCTTACTTGCTGGTTAACTCCTATCAAAGGAAGTTAAAGGTGGGACCCACATCCACTTAACCTCCCTTGGTAGGATTAAGTGTGGTGGGACCCACACGAAACCCAACCTTCCATCTCCTCTCAAAAATCCTTTAACCCCTCTTTAAATGTTTTGACAACTTAGCTTATTAATTAGGTTGAGTTGTTTAAACTTTTTCAAACCTTTGAAATTCAAAAAGGTTTGGTTTAGTTAATAAAATAAGCTCTTAGATTATTTTATTTGGTAAGAATTGTTTAGCCATCTTGAGAGGATTTGAGAGCTTTTCTTTCTTCTTCAAACTTTGATGAAGAACGCTCAAGATTTGACGAAGAACGCTCAAGCTCCGACTAAGATCACCGATCCTCTCTTCTTCGTAGCCGATTGTATCCGAAGATCGACGACGCCTTCCGTGTCAACGAAAGGGAACGCTGCTTCCTCCTCGGACTTCCTTCGTCGGCATACAAAGATTCGCCAATGACGTACCTCTTTGGACGTACCTCTTCGTAAACGGATTTGACGAACGATTACCGCGAAGCCCGACCTCCGCAACGTTGTCTTCCGCGGGTCATTGACAATCTTCAAACATGAACCCAAGTTAGGGGTTGTTGTTAATTGTTTATTTATTTATTATTGTTTGTGGTTCTGGCATGACTAACGTGAGGATATTTAAATTTGTGTTATCATTTAACGTGAGGGGGCTGGACCGCATGAACACGGACGAACCCCCTCCTTTGTTCTTGTTGATTTATCTTGCGGATGAAACAAGATGGCGTGGTGCCGTCGCACCACGCGGATAATCGCACATTTATATTGTGCGGCGCCGTCGCGCCGCGCCGTGGAAGGATCATCAAGAACGCGACGCCGTCACGCCGCGTCGAAGGGAATCGAAGGCGTCGCGGAGAGGCGCGGTGTCGTCGCACCGCGCCGGACGACGAACACCGCGGCCGGTTTCGGGCCGCGGCGAGACGACAAGATAGGCGGCACGCCGTGCCGCCGGCGTCGGAAACCGGAAGGGGACCGGCTTGCCGGTCCCATTGGAGAAAAACTGGCCGGCCAGGTGGCCGGCCGTAAGGTCAAAGACCGGGGGAATAAATTCCCCTAGTCAACTCTCAAAAGCCCCCCCCCCCATTTATTAGGGGGGGGGGCAGTTTCTTTGAGGGGGTCAGGCGGCCCCTTGGTTTCCTCAAGCAGGCCCCCCACGAGGGGGGGCCGGTTCTCCAAAAGGCTCGGCTAAAAGCTGCGCGGCCTCTTGCTGGAAGCGAGGGTCGGACCGGACCCGGACCCCCCGTTTTCGAGACGAATTCGGTCTTTTGGCCATAACTTGAGCCACGGACCTCCGATTTTCGAACCGTCTGCGGCAACGCGATCCTTGGATCGAGACGGCCGTTTTGGTATATCGCAATCAATGTTTCGGATTACTTTGAGTTTGGCCGGGTTGGTTCGCACACAAAACCAACCGGGCCTTCGGAGCGGAAACGCTCATATCTTGAGCTACGGACGTCCGTATGACGTGCCGTCAGATTTGTTGAGTTCCTCTTAGTGAGGCGGATCTTTTGGCATACTCCGCCCGAGGTTTGGACGCAGGTGGAGTATGGTCGGGTTGGTTTTGCCTTAAAAACCAACAGGGCCCCGGGGACGAAAATGCCAATAACTCTCAGACCGGGCGACTGATCGACGCGCCGTCTGTTGCGTTGAGTTCCTATTGACGATACAAAAATTTTGTATACATCAACTCTGGTCATTGTGACAGTTGATGTATCAGCCTCTCGGCTCGTGGAGCGGACCCTCCGAACGAGCTTGCTGTGTGCGGGAACCCTAGTGTTGGCTACGACTGTTACTGTGACTGCTACTACTACTACTGCTACTACTGCTACTGTGACTGCGACGACGACAGTACAGAGATCCTGTGTGGATTCGACGACGACGACTACAGCACTCAGCGATCCTACGTGGATCAGTGCTACAGGTCTTGTGTGGGCTCGATCCTGTGTGGGTCCGATCCTGTGTGGGTCTTTGTACTCAGCGGTCTTGTGTGAACCAGCACCTATAGGTCCTATGTGGGCCCGATCCTGTGTGGGTCTTTTTCGGGGGTTAGTTACCTATCGATCCTTCGTGGGTCCGATGACTTAGATGGATTAGAGATCATCTTTATAGTCCTTTGAAGAAGTATACCTGTGTGAGCTGAATCCTGTTGCTTTCCTGTGTGGATTGTGTTGTGCTATCCTGTGTGGATTTCATTTTTCTTTCATGTGTGGAATACGTTAACCTTCCTGTGTGGACTGAGTTGTACTTGGGCTCGGAGGTTGGAGCGTATTTGAAATTTATGTCTTCGGTATATGTATGGGCATATACCTAAGCAGTGTCAGTTGTAACTTGTGTTTGAATCTCCCTTTGTGGATTATCCTTTGTGGATTTTGTGAGACCTTCGGGGGTCTCGGGGTCCCAACTGAGTAGCTTATACTCACCCCTACACGGGCTTTCCCCGCACTACGTTGTGTTGGTTGTAGACGACAGACAGCGTTAATCTTAGCTGAGGCTTGTAGAGCAGGACGGTACCTGGAGGTGGACCACTGGGCAGGACGTGCTCGGAGCGGACGGCGGGACCCGTGGAGCAGTGGAGCTATCTGTACCCACCCTTCAGGTGGGATTTCCAGTGGACAGCTCGGTGTAGCGGCTTTTACTTTTCAGTTGTTGTTTTCCCTTTCGAGTTGTACTTTACTTTCTGTTTGGGTTTGTATACTGGCCCATTTACTTTTCCGCACTTTCATTTGTACTCTGCTTTTGCTTAGTGTTTACTTTCTGCTTGCTTACTCTGTGGTGTTTGTTTACTTTACAAAGGCAATGCCTTCCCTTTTTACAGGGATTTACGCCTTGGTGCTAGTCGCCAGCCCCTGGCCTATGGAAGGCGGGCTTGGGGTAGTCACGGAACGGACCCCGAGGGCGGGTCGTGACATAAAATTTTATTCATTACACAAAAATATATAGTCATTATGAAAATTTAGGGCAAGAAAATTTAATTTCACCACTCATAAGGACTGAAAGATGAATGTCTGCATGAACCCTATCTTAATTTTTTGACGGATGGAATGAAAAAAGTTAAAATATTAATTAAAATTACCAATATTTTTAATATATCATATATATCATTTATATTCAACAAAATATTTCTCATTATCATCTAAATAAAAATAAATTAATTATGAATCACATCGCCATATAGAGGTGGTAGTCTATAGGAACGACCAAAAGATGTTATCATTTGACAAATATTTGGATAGAAAGTAGGTATATGTGATAATAAAATTTGAAAATTAGTAAAAAATCATATAAAAAGTGAAACCATCATAATAACCGTCCATAATATATGGTAATGAAAATTGAATTTTATTGCTACGTGGAGATAGTATGTTATACGTATGAACGGGAAATATTTTTAATTATTTTTGTCTGGAAAATAAGGTTTATAATGGTATTTTAATAATTATAATAAAATTTCAATATATTTGAAATACTAAAGTGATTATTTTATGAAAGTTCCATATATTTAGTAGAGATAAAAAAGAGTATCAAATAATGTGACTAATTTAGGTGATTAACACTTCATCAAAACAAATGTGTTAGATCACTAATAAATTGATCTAGTGTGGGACTGTGGGAAGAACAAATTAACAAGATGTGGATATATAAGATAATTATGGAAATTAGTATGTGGTGTGATTAATTGTAGGAGGATATTCAATTTTATAAATGAGTTGAGGGTCACTTTTTTGAAATTTCAAAAGAGTCTAAATTATTATAAATACATTATCAATAAAATTTACCCCAAATATCCTAGTAATATAATATAATGTTTTATGGGTTTGTAATCAATCCAACCAGTATAGTGTAAACACAATTGGCAGAAATTTTAAAACATATCATTTTGGTTAACTCTTAGTTACCCAATTTTAATTTAAACTGACTTATCATTTTTTCAATTTCAAATTGTTATAGTTTTAACATGTAAATAAATAATTGGACCATAAATATAAAATTTATGAAATTTCCGAACATATAATATCCACTATGTCTAATATATTTTTTCTAAATTTTTAAATCATTTAAAAATATATAATTTCAATAAAATATTAATACTGTATATTTTTACAACATTATTTGAATTTATCATTATTTACATCAATAAAAAAGGTAAATTAAAATATAATGAATTAAATTCACCTTATATTTTTAAAATAATTATAAAATTTAGGGGTCACATGAACCCATTCAAATTTTGTCAATTGTAATATTTTTAAAATCATTTATTATAATTTATTATCAAATAGGAAAATATTGAATTATTGTTTCATAGGAAATTAAAGTCATTATATCATAAATATATTATTTTTTAAAAGAATCGCATATAAAAATAAATTTTTAATCCCAATATAGAAAATTTTATTCATTCATAACTTACTTATTCCTCATGTGGACACATAAGAAATATTTAAAACTAAGAGACTAACATTTTATAACATTCTTTGATTTAAGTAATGTGTAAGTAATTTTTATGGGAATTTTTCCATTAAAAAAAATATAGAACCTAAGGTGTAGTAGTTCAAGTTATATTTATTTATTAATAATTTTGATGAATAATTATAGCCTTATTTCTAATTTTTAATCGATATAATCCCAATCTTCCCATTACCAAGGAAATAGTTGTTATTAATCTTACTATTCATAATAACCAGAAATAAAGAGATCCAAATAAAAATATTTCAACCTCATCAATATAATAATGTATAAAATTTTGTAAAATATATGGCCTATAAAAATCATAAATTAATTTTAAATTATTTGTAAAAAAGTAACAGAAATAGCACTTTATGAAAAATAAAATTTTTAAGAAGACACCTTGATTTATTCTTATCACTTGAATAGAAAAATAGTTTTGAAATATTTAATATATTTAATCATGTAAATAATATAAAATTTTAATTAATATCATTAATTGTTTTATTTAGATAAAAACACATTATAGATTTAAAAAATTTGTTTTACAAAATATGTTTATTTTTGATAAAAGGATTTTTATTTTTATTTATGATTAATTTAAAAAAATCACGGAATTATATATATATATATATATCCACACATATTTTATAATTTAGTTAGTCATATTTAGAGTTTACAATCCAACAATAATGCAATAATGAAAATTTTAAATAATATCATTCTAATAGTCATTATAGTTCGTATAAACATGGTGTTGATTGATAACTAAGACTTCATAGAAAAAAATTAATTAAAACGAAACATTTCATAAAAATATCAGTATGTAACATATGTATGATATTTTTATATTTAAATAATCACGTTAAATAGTATATTTGGAAATATTTTTTTGATGAGTTTATTTATTGTGGATTAAGAAGGGAGATGATGTGGATCAAATTAGATTAAAAAATCATTAATAAATTTTTAAATATTATCAGTTAGTTAGTTGTATGGTCATGAGTACCTAATATATGGAAATGGGTTTAGAGGGAATTTCACTTTCTATTTGGATATTGGTGTCAATTCATCTCATGGAATGTGAGAGACTAGGTGTCCATTGGAATTTTTGATCGGTACCTATTTGGATTCATTCATGGGTTCTAAATGTTTAGAAATGTGATAATTTTTAGTTTATTATATTTTAATTAATACATTAATTTTTTTGAACAATTATTTTATGAACTTTTCTCCAACTGGTCATAATTATATCCCCAATCCATCGATTTTATGATTTCAAAACCATTTCATGGTGGAATTATGATGTCCAAATGGAATTATCATCATCTTTGATTAATCATTTAAATCCCAACAATCATATGAAATTATATCAATATTTAGTAATATATTAATTTTAATTCTATTTTCTCATCATTTTTATTTATTTTTTAAACCATTGTAATCTTCAACGATTTGAGTACTAAACATTTATATTGTTTTTTCTCCAAGTGACTTAACAATCCGTTATATCCCATTGAAATATAATTTTGTTATTTTATATGATATGTGAATTTCTATTATGATTTAAAGATTAATGTGAGTTAAATATCATAGGGAAAAATTGATGACTTATACTTTTTTCATTATTTATGATGTGTTTTATATATTTTATATAGATTATTAAGATAAAATAATTTATAATTTCAATGGAATAATGATGAATTTATGAGGTAAAATTTTAGATAAATATTCATAATTAAGGAATAATTTATATGGGAATAAATAAATTAATCGTTACCGAAAATATAGTTTTTTTTAATTTATATTTGTTTATATGATTTTTAATACTATAAAAATAAATTTATTTAACAAATTATTATTTTGATTAATGATAAATTCATATATAAAATTTTGATTTTTTTTATTGAGATTAGTTGTTGTAGTAATTTTATTTATTTTTGTAAAAAAATTTATAAAGAAAAAAATAAATCTAATAAAACTATAGAAGTTATTTTCTTGGTTTTATGATATTTAAGATTGAATTCAATGTATATATTTTAATATATATAAAATATATATTGTATTTTTAAACTGTTTATTTTATTATAAAAAGAACATACTTTTATCATAATAATTTAATTGGGATACTGATGGATATAGACAAAAATATGACATTTTATTTTAATTACAATAATATGAGATTGTGTATTAATGTATAAAATACTATTTTTGACATACTTATTTTTTAATCATTTTTAAATCTGAGGGTTTCATCCATGTTGAATATCTAAATGATGTCTTCATTACAATATCACTAAAAATGAGGTTTTGCCTATGTCTTCTCGTTATAGAATTTATTATTTTGAAATGTTCATATAATTTGGTGACATAATGGGATCCTTTGATCAAATAATGATTTTAGAAATTGATATATAACATATTCACTCAAGTAAATGTGTTTGGGATGATGATCCATTAGAAACCATGAGTTATATAAAATATTTTAAATAAAATATAAGTTAGGATAAATTATTCCATTATTGAATTACATTATATTACCTACATTGAATAATGCAATTATGAGACAGTCTAGGTAATTTAGATATTACATTATAAAATAAATGTTTATTTGGATTCATGTTATTTGAGTTAATTAATTAATTTTTTCTTTTTATATAATCTCATGTCATAATTGTGTGTAAATAATTGTGAAATTTCAATTTCTATGTCAGGAAATTTAATTTTAATGTTAATTAATCGATTTGATAAAAATGGGATTGGGAAATTCATGAAACAATGGGGTATTGAAATCGATTTGTTAATGGTCTATGAAATTTATGGGGACAAATTGGTTTCTATGTTATGATTTAAACGATGATTTATAAACTTTTCATGGTTCGTAAATGTTACTATGAAGTCTTTCAAATAATGGATTTTGGAAATTGTTGATATATGAGATGAGAATGTTGAAATCGTGAGATATGATGTTGTGACTGAGTTATGGGCCATAGAACACTACTCAAAATACCCATGTGTTTTTAGAATGAGTAAATAGTTCCCTAATACATATATTTATATAGCTTGGTCACTATGTTGTGGGGAAGGGACTACTGCTCAAAATACCCATTGGGTGACAGACTAATGCACCAGACCCCCATTTTTTTAATGTGAAAATTGTTTTAAATGATTACTAAAAACCCCTGATGGAATGAAATGGAATTGTCCTTAGTGTATGGTTTAGACATCAGCAGGGGCCTGTGTTGGTATTGTAGGTTCATGTGTTGTTGTGAACCAATGTAATTTTGTGGCCAATTAATGAATAAAAATATATGAACACATTTTAGTAAATGTTTACAAATTATATTTTATACTAAAAAATACAGTATTATATTCTAGATATTATTTTTGATGTCTTCAGTTGTGGCCTCATTATTTGTTCTCATATCCTACACATGCTTTCTTATAGGTACACAGATATACTTCATGATTATGGTTACAATAAGGAAAGGGCCTTATGTTAGATCATTGAGTTGGGAATTTGTATGGAGCATGAATTAGGAAATGAAACTTGATCTATGGACCCACATTTGTGTTTTTAGTGTCTCATTATTTTTGGCTTCATTAGATAGTTGACACATATATATTATGATATATATACTATTTTTATTTTTGATATTAGATTAATGTTTTTGGATTTTCATGTGATGTTTTTCATTATTTGTTATGATATTATTCTAGTAATTATTTTTCATTGTTTATCTATTTTTTATTTATTAATGATATTCTGATCATTTTATAATGAGGATATAGTCTCCCCACATTACATAATAGACCCTCATTACTATTAAGTATCCTCTAGCATACGGGGAGGCACACATGATGTCATGTAACCATGTGGCTTGGGGCACCATCATTTGGAACTCTAGTCTGGATTTTATGAAGTGTAATGAAAGGTGTATTCATTTCATTTCTATTGTCTTACTATTTGAGATATGTTATATGGGAGACTAGGATGTGTTAGGAATTAGAAAATATATTGCGCATGGGAGTAGATAACCCATATATGGGGAAAACCAAAGTATCCAGGGTGGGGTTAATGTAATTGATGTTTGCTATTATAGATGAATATTATTTCAACATTGGTGATGAACATGTTATGAGATGTTATCATTTTGTGATATTTCATTTAATTTCCTAGAATTGAATGGTAGTTGGTTATACATGCATCATTCTTGGAAAATAACATTAATTACGGAATTGAGAAATATAGGGACACGCAGAAAAGAATGTTTTCGTTGATTTTTTTAAATGAAACATTTTTTATTTTTTATGAAATTTATGATTAATAAGATCTTAATATTATGTTAAAATTTTTATGTGATGATAAATGTGATAATTTGAAATTTATTAGAAAGTTTCTATTGAGAGACATGAATAATGTTAATTTTTACCCTATATTAGCCATGACCAATAGAGGGATGGTGCAGGGAAATATTGTTTCCTTGGTTTCAAACATGTGGAAGTTTATGAGGGATTAATTGTAATTTAATTATTCAAATCTATATCATAATAAAAATTTAATGAGGTTTTATGTGACCTATGATGTGTGTTCATAATTATAATGATATTCCTCCACTATTACCATTGACGATAATATGATAATAAGACATGGATGAAAATGATCTTCATGCAATGGAACATGAGACTATGATAGTTCTAGATAATGGAGATGGAGAGTAGTTTCATTTGATATTTTATCACATTATTAAATTTATAAAATGAGTCTCACGGATGGA
The DNA here is from genome assembly GCA_963277665.1 of Viscum album. Lineage (NCBI taxonomy): Eukaryota > Viridiplantae > Streptophyta > Magnoliopsida > Santalales > Viscaceae > Viscum > Viscum album. The sequence goes on from OY728127.1 coordinate 1,975,260,465, forward strand.
TGTATAAAGTATGTCTGACACGCCATTGAAGTTTCAGTTGTAGCACCCTTTTACCTTCACCAGAGAAAGTGGACCTAAAAAATATGAGTTCTGGATTGAGTCTATTATGATAATCACTGAACATTTAGAGACTCATATTGATAAGAGATTCATGTTGTAGGCTTATATGTCGTGTGGTATAGTAACATATTATTCTGAAATTCGACCATGGGATGATAATCTAGTTAATATGGAGTGGACGGATTTTCAGTTGATGTTTTAGAAACATTTTAAACCTAATAATATTAAAAAAGAGTGGGAAGGTGGTTTTATTCAATTGACCATGAGGTGCATGTCCATAATAGACTATACTGGATTATTTACAGATCTTCAGTGCTTTCTTCCTTCATCTTCAGTACATGAGGAATCTATGGTGTATCATTTTTAAGATGGGATTAATTGAGAGATGATGAATCGGGTTAAAATCATAAGGATGAAGATGTTTTTTTAGGTGCTGAATTGTGATCTTATTTAACATCCAAGAACATGTACTATCGAATAATATGATAAAATAAATAACATTACATTAATAGTTCTGATATAGATAATTTTCACCATAATTTTCCCTTTAAAACTTACAAAATCAAAATGAAAACATGTATCACATACTTACCAGATGATATTTCTGGTTTATTATTTTATAAAATTAGAGACATAATTTATATAAATAACTAAAATCAACATGGTCTCTTATTTGATCAAAATAAAATTTATCCATTTTAAAGATGATTTTGTAAATTTATATTAGGTCATCAAGATAGTCCTTGTAAAATAAAATATAGGCATAAATAATTGAATATAATTCATTAGAACCTCATGAAATGGAAATACATGAATGGTGATATCAAACACTTAGTAAGGGTAAACATAAGCATTTACGATTGAATTTCAATAATGAGAATAATTGTTAATAAGTGTATGATGAAGTAATCAAATTCCATGATTGAATCAAAAAATAACTCATACCCATAATTACATTGACAATAATATATGAAAACATGGAATATAAAAGATTCATCATACTCAATAATATCGATCCATGTGATATGAATTTATATAACTAAAAATATAACAAACATATAGGAAGAAAATATAAACACATAATGTTTTCTAGGTATATCATAATACATTCATTATTATAAATGGAATAATAGTGTAGTCGACTTTCAAACGTATCACTCTTACTAATGGAATAACCAAATGACCGACTTCTATACCTAAGGTATTAGAGGCTTTAATAGACCCACAAATTATTAGTTTATTATGTTACCACCCATCTTTGGATTATCATTAAATCACCCATCATTGGTTTATTATGGAACCACCCATCATTGGTATAACATGGTACCACCCATAATTGAATTTTCATGTCACCACTAGTAATATATACTTGTTCAATTACTTAGCACAAAAAATCATTCATTTTAAAATGAAATAATTCATTTCATAATAAAATAAAAAGAACAAAAATTTTCCCTTTTATATCCTGATAAACACATATAAACGTAATGGGTTTCTTTTCATTATATTTGAAATATGATTAACCAATTCAAAAAAGTGTGTTTAATAAAAATATATTGGAAGCATGATTAATATATGGACAAGAAATAGGTTCTATAAAAATATCATTATAACATGATTATCCAATAAAAATTAAATGGGATCATTTAAAATCTATTTGAAACAAGATTAACCAATTTAAAATAAATGGGTTCAAAAACAATCTCTTAAAAACTTACTAAACCATGGATAACAAATGGGTTCAATAACAATCTCTTCAAAACTAGATAAACCTATGAAAAATAAATTGGTTCAATAAATATATCTTTGTAAATTGATTAACCCATTGAAAATAAATTATTTGACCAAAAAAATATTTGAATCATTATTAACACATGCAATAGAAATAGGTTCAATATAAATATTGTTGAAAAAATATTAACGCATGTAAAAGAAATTGTTTCAATATTAATCTCTCGGAAACAATATTTACCAATGGATAGGATATTGGTTCGATAAAAATTTCTTTAAAATCTAATCCATCCAAATAAAAATTGTGTATTGTATGAATAAAAAATACCCCAAGTGGAGGATAAGTAATGACATGTGGATTTGAGATTAATTAAAGGAAATCCCATTTAAATGTTGTTAAAAGCATTAATGTGGAAAATAATCATTATGCATTCCAAAGTGGCTCAAACCACATTAAATCATATGAATCATAATCCCTATAATGGAATAAAATTAAATTAAATGTATAATATAATGAGAATAAGGATATTAATGATATATAATTTTAAATTATAATTATATACCCCTCATAAAATAATATGTGTATATCATAACAAAAGTTTCAGGGAGTGCAAATTGTGACAAAATATATTTACCACTTCGGTAACATTGGAACTTTAATCCCCATGAATGTTACCTCCTAATATATATATATGTAAAAAATATTTAAGGATAAAAATAATATGATAAATTCATGGGACATATATACAATACACAATAAAAATAAGTGATGAATATGGCACAAGTCTTGATGAAATAAAAGTAATACTAGAAATATCGTTATAATTATTGTTACATGTTAACTGGAATTAAAAAAAGTAATAATAATTAAATAAAAAATTTAAATACCATAAAGATAAAAATATTTCATTATATTATGTATTAATATTGTCTTTATATAACCCAAAATAATTAATTAACTTGTGATTATGATGTATATCTCAATAAAGTAAAAGAGAGATAAAAATCACATACATTGATTCATATTTTTCAGGATTTCCCTCTATCATCCTGAATAATAAACTAATGTTAATTATGTATATTATTAAAAATATTTTCCAATATTATTATTACTTTTATGTACTTATGAATAAATTATAAACCATTAGATAATCGATAATGTTTCAGTCATATGTTGTGACCATATTCTACTTATGTGTCCAAACTATCTTTGATAGGACAAAAATGGACAATGAGGTTATTATTTTAATATAAATAGAATAATAAACATGAAATATATACCAATTTTATATCAATTATTCATTTATAATAAGTTATTAATTATTATTTTGAAAAAAACGACAATCATTGCAATCATAGAGACAATAGGTCTTATGTATGCCTGAGTAACATTACCATTTTTTAATGATCAATATGGAATGATGGTTTGTAAATTTTATTTTACCCTAATGACAATTATATCATAAATAAAATAGTGTTATATATATATATTGATATGGTGGTGAACAAGAAGATTCACATTTCTTCAACGAGGTAGTACCCCACATGTCCACGAACTATTTGATCACCATTTCAATTTCTAAAATGGAAAGAATAAAATGATATGATATATTTCCATGTACATAATAATCCCATTAATATAATAAATATTTCATTTATATCATATATTTTTATTAAAACAATCATTAATACATTCTATGTAACGGTTTGATGTATCAAATCGCTTTTGGGATAATGTAGACCACACATCCACAAACGATGTTACCATATACACAAAAAATTGAAAGCATGATTTGTTGTTTTATATAAAAATTCCATAAGTTTGAAGAAAATATATGGATTAAATATTTCTTACAAAAAAATTATAAGAATTAAATTTACCAATTATAAGAGGTGGCAATGGAAAAACGAACATTATTTTTTCATGAGGCTGTAGTTCTCCATTCACAGAAAAAATTATTTCAATAACCATTTGATGGAAGAGTTTTGTACGTGTAGGTAAAACCATTAACATAAATGATTTTTGTATATTTATGATAATATTTTAAATATATAATCACCTACTATAATAATGGATGGGGTGGAGAATGAAATAAAACCAAATTAATTGTTTGATAATGTAACCTATCTTTCGGGAAACTCTATTAAGTTTTTACAAATGGACATTATTAGATTCCATTCATACAAAAGGGTGTCATGTATTATGAGAAGAATTGTTTTGAGATATTATTTAGGAAGGTTTTATAACAACTAAATTTATTTTAGTTTGTGATGATAGGGGAAGGGTGAGTGCCTTTTTACAGTGGAGGTTGAGTGAAATTCTTATAAATATAAAAAGTTATAAACTATTGGGAGGTATCTATTTCAAAATATGAAAAAAATAAGGACCCAATTATATTCATGTGGGTATATAGTTGAAATAGTTTCATACAATGTGATGTATAAATGTTTCTATTTCATTTGGACACATTATATTAATGTTTAACCACTTGGGAAAATCATTTTTACCATAATTGACATATTTAATTTTAATTAAATTCACTATGTTGTTGATAATTTTTTTGACATTATTATAAATTATCAATAAATAATATTAAAAAAATATAATTAATTTTACCTAATTACAATAATATAAGTAGAATAAATTTACTCAAAATTAATCCCATATGATTGATGAAATTGAAGGCTCTTAAAGAGAGAAGTTTCGTAGTTTAAAATTTTTTTTCCTCTAATTTCTATATAAAATTGTTTCTCATGATCTAAATTTATTTAAATTATATAAAATTTACTAATTATACATTATATCAAATTACAAATATAATTTATCTTTATATATTATTCATCTGTAAAGGTGATTATCAATTAAAATTTTGTGTTATTCACTAATCCTCAAAATAAGAATGTTCCCAAATAAAATACAAAACAAATCACCCAATGTAAATTTTGATATGACTATTATTAATGTAAAGATTAATTTTTCAAATAAAAATTATAAAATATTCAGTTTTTAGTTTTAAAACAAATATTCCATTAAAATGCGGTAAATAATTTCATAAAAAATATACATTATTTTATGTTAAAAATAGGATTTATTCAAACCATAAACCTATCAGACAAATTAGATAATTTTAAAATAATTTTATTAAATATATAAGGTATAAATTTCATTAATATATATAAATAATTTTTCTAAAAAAATAATTTATTAAAATAAAATTCCTTTGTATTAATAAAAATATTTTTTTTATAAATACTTGAAATATATATAGAAATGTTGTTTTGTATTCATCTGTAATTAAATGGAATCCAAAAGGGTTAATTATATAAACATGACCAAAAAATTTATTAAAAATATTGAAAATCATACTTACTCCCACTATTACAATGTCTTAGTGAGAACTATTAGAGTATTTTGTTTTCAATAAGGCTCAACATTTCATGTAACAATAGTTTTATAAGAGACTAAACATTACATCAAACACAATATTAACATGGTATTGCGTACAATGGAAGATAATAATTTCCTTAATTGTAACATAACATATCAAATAATTTAAAATAATTTTTTTGTATATATTTCATAATATCATATGATATTACATTATACCCCCCTTAAAAATAATTTCTCGCTCAAAATTATTCTTGGTTATGAAATGATTAATTTTTTTTGAATTATATTATTAAAACCATATTGTAAAAAGGGCTCATAATAAAATCATCTTTAAAAGTGAATGTGGATAACTTAATGGTCAATAGAAGTTACACATAACTATGAATTCAAATAGGGGGATATTGATCAGAATGGAGAAAATGTGTAAATAATTATATAGAAATATTGAGGTCATTGTTCATAAATAAGTGAATGGTCAATGTAATTTTATATACCATAAAAACAAAAATATTTAATAATTGAAAATACCATGAGATCATAACAATGGAAGTTACCTGGATAATACTTTTTATTAATGATCATTTTACTAGAGTTAAATAATTCTCTTTTCGTCGTGAAAAATTGAAAAAATAAATTTACTTACTTAATGAGTAGAATGTCATCCTTTAGTCAATTTACACCAAAATATCATCTTTTCTCCAGTTGATATGTCCTCAAGATGAATTATTAACTCCTCAAGCACTAAAATAAACATTAAAAAGCTGAATAACCATAAAGGGACAATAAAGCTATTTATCCTTTCATTAGTCACTAACCGAAACAGAAATAGGTAGAGAATTTTAAGATAATTCCCAAATTTATATGAAAACAATTTTCTTAAAAATTCAATAGTAACATCCAATTATAAAACTAAATCATTACATATTATTATATCCCAAAAAACTGTGGTAACCTAAAAATTAGTGAGTTTATAAATCTCATGGGTGATCAAAAATCATCATGGTTTCAAAATAAAATATGATTATTTTCATTTAAATAAATATAAGTAATTTAGTCACAAAATAATTTTTCAATCATGTTGTTATATATTCGATAATACTTGTTTTTCTATAATTACCTAAATTTCAAAGATTATATAAACCATAAATTTTATAAAAACATAATATTTATTTCATGAAAATGAAATGAAATACATTATTTTAAAATTAAACATTATATATACATCAACCCAATAAAACATCTCGTAAAATTTTATTTATAACTGCAATAATTTTTACTAATTAAAACCATTTCCATTGATGTTTATGATATTTAAATTATGATCCTCCTTAATCATTAACACCTATGATGGTTTCCATATCTGTTAATTTAACCTCCCATGAAATTATCCTAATCCCCAATATTATATTATCTTATGGTTGATACCAACTATAAGAGATTAGAATTGGAACTCCGAGATCTGGTACAAATATAAATAACATTACACTTCAGTATTTGACTCCTAAAGTTGTGAGAAAAAGTCATCCTTTAAATATTAATATATAAAAATAAAAAAATAGATCATATATATACTATATAATATTTTTAGTTTGATTATTATTAAATTACGACAAACTTGTATATAAACAACTCATATCAACATGGACTGATAAGTACTCTAAAAAACATTTATCCCATTTATCCCAAAATTTCGTATTTTAAAAATTGTTATTAATATAATCCTTTTGAAAAAGAATTAGATTTAAATCATTGAATATAATTCATTGAAAACTTGTAAAAAGGAAACATAAGTAGGGTGATATAAAACACTCTGTAGGGGAAAACATAAAATTTCAAAAATTAATGTAATCAAGGAGATTAATGTTCATTAGGATATTATGACATAGTCAATGAGAATAATCTTATAAAAAATAACTCATACCAACATCACCAATGTAGAGACCCGAAGATTAATGTACATGGAAATTACATTACTTTTGTGGAATACTTACTACATAACAAAAACACACACACAAGGACCGTAATAGTTTAGTTTCTTTGGAAACTCAGAATATAATCTTCTAATCGTGATGAAAGATCTTCATCATCTCCCATAAAGATATTCCTTTTTTTACCTAAAACCTTTCTTTATATCCTTTGGAAAAGAAAACATAAAAGGTTGAGCTCAACTGCTCAGTAAGGTTAAACAAAAGAAATATCAATCACATCATATTCATAAGAACATAACATTTTGGAAATCATAACCTACAAATGAGATCATAATATCATAACATGGGAAAAATAATAGTAGTGAAATGTAATCCCAATAATAATAACTTAAAACATGAATCTTTTTGGCATACAAACATAATCATAGAGAATCATTTCTTATTAGTCAAGACTCGTTGTCAAGACTATCTTAGTGGACAAATTCCATTTCTGAACCGAGTTCATTCCTCGTTTCAGTCCTATTTCACTGAACCGGTTTGACCTGCCGTTTCAGCCATGTATATCTCAGGAGATATAAAATCTTTACCCAATGCATTGGAGGGAGATATAGGTCCCACCAATCTCATAATGATACCATTCTTATGTGTTCCACAAAATCAAAAAAAAATCATACATCATTTCATAAACTATGTAAACAAATGGGAATATTAAGCATCATGCCATCATAACATAATCCATATAAGATAAAAGTACATCATAAAAATAATTCCATCATAACATAATCAAATTAATGTAAAAATAGGGATAGAAACAGAACCCTATATTATCATAGATGGAAAATAATTTTGATAAAACACTTGAACTCCATTCACGAGGAAAATATCCTTTTTACTTCAAAAACATTTTTCCTTTCATAACATGTCATACAACTTTAAGCTAAAAGAACTTAATTAAAAATAAATATGATAACATTTAAAGGAAGCTTCTTGGAAATAATTTTTAAAAAATCCATTCATGTCGTATAAGTTAAAAAAACATTCTTGTCGAACTTTTGTCGGAAAAGTCAAAAACTACCTCGTACGAAAAACGACAAAAGATTCCTTTCACATCTTTTACAAAAAACTCACCGAAGGGTAAAATTGGATATAAACTATTTTAGAATGATGTAAATATTACATATTGAGGAAACATGGATGTGGATGATAAAATTCACCCCAGTAAATTCCAAAGTATAAACAATCTCGGATAAAAATGAGATTGTGATATTTCCCTTACCTTAGGTCTGATTTGCTTCGTAAGTGTCCGAACCTCCTGTATAATGATTTAAATAATGTCATTGACTTATTCCAAAATCATAATAATTGTTATGATATTATATATGGTTCACTTATTACTTTATATTACCCGTTCTTTTGTAAATTCCATGTTAAAGAGCATTTTGGGTAAAATTGTTTCATTTGTCGTCCGTGTTTTGACTTGTAATTATTCATATGATTACTTAGATCATGATTAATTAATTACAGAATATAAAACATGATTTATATATAATATATATTCAGAATATACATATATATAATAGATCAGTAAATGTAAAGAAATATACCATTCATGGAGACGGTAGGCCGTACGTACGCATGAACACTGTTTTCGTTTCCTTATTGAGTTGAATGGAATTAAGTATATGACATACATATATATACACATAAATCCAGTATCATTATCATGTAATATATTTCATTATTACTTATTATATATACTTTATAATCATTCTTGAATGGTTAACGTGGAGAATTAATCTCATCGCGTCATGGAGACGGTAGTCCGTACGTATGCACGCGCGATGATATCGTTCTCATGATCGTGGAATTGTATTGGAGTGTATGTATACTATTTCATAATCAATATCACTTTACAAATATAAAATATAGTTATTATTTACACTATTATACCCATCCAAGTAAGGTGGTGGTGGAATATAGATTTCACCACGATGTGGAGACGGTATTCCGTACGTACGCACGCCTGGTGATTTCATTTTCCGTAGGATGGATAGATGGTGAAATAGGGTAGTTTAATACTTATAATAAAATATCATTATATTAGTGATACTGATGTTATTACTTCATAATGAAAGAACATAATAAGAATAAGTGGAAGATGAAATAAATTTGAAAGAATCGGTAATGGAAATTACCTCTTTTTTGAAGCGCCTTTTTTAGTCCCCCTCTTAGGGAACTAAAATTGGTCTTTGAAGAAGACCAGGACCTCTATGATGTTTCTAGGAAAGTGGAGAAGAGAATTGTTCAGGGTTTGGACGATTTTGAAGGCTCAAAGTGGTGTGAGGAATAGAGGTAGGAGGTGCCCTTTTATAAGGGACGAGAGGGGCACCTTTGGAATAACTAAAACTATTATTTTATTATAATGTCAAATTCGGTTTTTAATAGCTCCAAATTGATATAGTTAGAATCTAAGGTGTGGATGGGTCGAAATCATCTTATACAATAGAATTTAGACAAGTTTAGGTCATTATATTAACCTTATCTTTTAGTTTTAACTGATAGTTAATTAGATTGACATTTACCATGTCACTTTGTATTTTTATATTATATAGTTAATAAACTTACCATATACATCCAAGAGACCCACAAGTGGCCAATTAATGATACATCTATCAGGATATAAATATATTGACCTATCCTTAGATTTTTAGAAATAAAATAACAATCAATAATATAATATTTGTTTTAAAAACTATTTTATGTCAATTTTGACACTATTTAGTAATTGATTTTTGTGAAAATCATAACAGATTATTAGTTCATAAAAATTTAATTAAATCAATAATAACATGTCATATTATCCTATAAAATTAGTTTAATTCATAAAAAGTCTCAAATTAAATTTATTTTGGTATTTATAATATCAATTATGTCAATATTTCATTAATAAGATAATCACTGCATCATCTTTGTGTCATAAATAAATTAACTTATTTAAAGTCTAAAAATTACAAATAAAATATCATTATGTAAGAAATCTTTTTACCTTTATAATTAATATTTATAGTCTAATTTATATTGTGTATATCCTAATATTAAAAATGATATACTTATTAAACATCGATTTTAACTATTTTAACCCTTCTTTAAATAAATTAATAATAAATGTCCTAATCTAATCCAAGTGGGACATAATGGTCATATTTTATTCCTAAGTTTTTTTTGCGGAATTACATTTATCCAATCGAATTAGTACATGTGTTAGGGTAATAATAATATCCTTTTTACCCTTAATTACCCTATTTACTTTTAACCGTGGTAAAAAAAAGTAAAAAGTTACTATTCACTAAAAATTATTTTCATCTCATTGAACCACATTTTACTTACTGAAATCAACCGTGTCTCTCGGATTTTTGAAATTCCACTCATAGAAGCGGTAAAGATAATTTTTGTTAAAAATTCATTTTTTAACTACTACTTAGTGGTTTCACTATTCATCAAAAAATGAATGTTTCCAGAAAAATACCAAAAATTAGGCCTAAGTTATATTTGATAGTATGAACTCAAAAATGATGTCTATTTTACCAAATTCAAAACATATTAGTTTCATTACATAATTTAAAAATTAATTCCCATCGTCAAAACAAATAGCGTGTTCTTAAAAGATAATAACTGTCAAAAGATTGACACTTGTTTATGTCTGGTTTAAATGTGAAATTACATCCAATGACCAACATTGTATTAAATTGTAAAAATATATTATAAATATACATTAAAACCAATCAAATTAATAATTTACGACTATTAATTATTTCGATTAAAAAGGTTGTTTTTAATTAAAATTTAGTAATTTTCACTATTCATCAGAAAATGAAAGTTATCCGAAAAGTACCAAAATTTCACCCTAAGCTAATTTTGATATTCAGAATCCAAAAATGAAGTCCATTTTGAAAAATAAAATTTACAAAATTTCAAAAAGTGTTTATTACTATTCATAACGGCTAGTTTTAATAATATTTTAATAGCATATTATTGTTTAGTGAAACTCGTTATTGCGTACTACACACACTATCGAGGAAGGCCGTGATTGCATGTAATTCAAGGAAATTCAAGGATGCGTGTTGTGAATGCTCCTTTTGGTGTAGCATACAACACAAGTCATTAATGAAATTAAAAAGACTATTTTTAATAAAATCTCGGGGTGTTACATTCTACCCCCCTTAAAATGAATTTCGCCCTCGAAATTAATCAGGGTTATAAATGGTTTACTACTCGAAAGTTTCATTAATAAAAACCCACATCGTAAAAAGGAATACCAAAACCAATCTTTAAAAAAAGTATGAAACGTAACGGTTACCGAAATAAACTAATAACTGGGTTTCCACATTGGTGAAAATATGGATATGGAAGAAAAATCTAACCATCATGTTCTGCTGGAGAGTGGTAGAGAACATGGCCATGGAAAAGTCAGCAATCATGAAGCCATAAATTTTTGACGATCTAAGGTACCATTTGATTCATCAGATATAAGAGCACTAGGACAACATTTTTGGTTTTCAAGATCATTTCCCTAAAGTTGATGAAATTGGAATTAGAAGAAATACTTTCATGATTTTGGAATAGTCTCACCGTTGGTCATTCTTTGGACAATTTACACATCATCTCTTAATGAAATGAAGTTGAATTTTTCATTAGTGATGTGTTAGCATATCATGTGATAGAATGATGGGTCATTCCATATGTCTCAAACAAAAGGTTAGAAAAGTTATCAAAAAAATACATAAGTCCATCTATAGTGAGATTAATCATATATAGTTCCGAAAATGGACTTATACTTCTTATATTATACTGTTTAATATAATAATACTAGTTTCTACTAAACAGGGACTTCTTTTAGGCTAGTGGTAGGCGATAAAGGCCAGTCGCACTTCGGTTGTGAGTTCGATTCCCATAGCCTTGTCTGACGCGAGGGGCTGTCGCCCATCCTGCAGGTTGTCCTTTTTCTAAAGCTATATTACTATAACATCCCATAAATAATATAGAAAAAACTTCTACCCTTAAACAATAATAACTTATGTCCAACATAATCCATTCCAATCTTTAGGCTTATCCAAAATACTGCTGTCCAATCTCACATTATAGTGAAAACGATTACCAAAGGGTTCATACAACTAGCATGTTAATACCATCGTTGATCCCCATATATCATGAGATATGTCTTGTTGGTCACATTCCAAACATTCGAAGGCCTTAATCATGTATTCTCTTGAAAAATGAATACCCATTGAACCTTAGTGAAAACATGAATGCAGTTAAAAGTTAACACTTTCCACATACCAAAATCCTCAAAATTATATATACTCAAACCATGATATCACTTAGTCCTTATATCAATCTTGAGCTCATGAATACTGTCAAACATTTCTTTTTCTCTATTTCCCTTCATTATGCGCATATAATCATTTTTTTCAAAAATATCTCTATCACTTTCCATGGTTACTGGTACCATAAAATTTTTGAAAACCACAATAGTCCAATAAATAAATATTCCAATATTCCACGATACTATATATAACATTATTTTGGAATCCCATTACATAAACACTTAATCATTCCACCAGATCATTGTCATATTCAACATCTCCAATAGTGATTGCATGTGACTTCCCATTGTCCTTTTCCTTAAGTGGTTTCTCATGTCGATCATCACTAACCCTTGGATTAGGGAATTTATTAGCATAATGCCAAATTTCCTTGCACTTGAATCATTGAAGTGTTGGTGGTGTATTCTCTGCAGTCTTTTCTTTATTCACATCATTAGAAACCCTTTTTCCATTACTTCAACACTCAGCTGCTCGATGACCTTATTTTCCACACTTCAAACATTTTCTAGTCCCTTTAAGATAGTCTCCACCATGTTTCTTTCCACACCTTGAGCATAAGGAAACATTCATCTTATTTTCACCATTATTCTGAGATTTCTCCTTGAACTCCAACTTTCGTTTCTTGTCAAAACTATGAGATGGATAAGTAACACCAACTTCTATTTCTACCTTGAGAGAACAACACACAATTTCTTCATTTCTACTGAAGTCTCTTATAGCTAATGCACTTTAAAGATTTGGTTTTAATCCACTGAATAATCGATCAACTTTACTTTTAGGTTGGATGATAAATCTAGATGCATACCTTGCAAGCCTTGTAAAATTATCTTCGTATATACCAACAGATTCATCATCCTTTTGCTTTAGTTCAAGAAACTCCTTCTCCATCTTTGATCGAAGAATATGAGGGAAGTACTTATTGAAAAATAAGTTCTTTAACTCATCCCATTCCATGGACTCAATTTCATCTCTTGGCCTCGTATTATTGATAAGATTCAACCATTGATCAACATCACCTTCGAAACGATACACTGCTAAGATGACTTTATCATGTTCAGAACATTGAAGAACTGAAAATTTCTTTTCAGTAGTACTAATCCATTGTTCAGAAATAGGTGGATCAGAAGACCCACTGAAAGAATGTGGACTTTGCCTCATGAAGGACTCAATAGAATATTGTTCCCTTCACTACTCATTTGGAAGTCCAGAATGATTCATAGCTTGTGTAAGTATAGCAATAAGATTTTGCACTCCATCTCCCATAACATTTGTTTCTTCAGGAGGACAATCATCGCATTGTCCTTTACATTGATCAACACGGTTTCTTCGGGTTCTAGCCATCATCTAAAACCCAAAAATAATAGTGTGAGAGGAAAAATCCCTCTAGGGAAAACAATATAATAAAGGGGGAGTACCTTCAATATCTAACATATTGGGTTACCGTAATTCTAGTACTATAACCTATACTTATACATAACCTTAGGGACATCTTTAGACATACCTTAGAAATATCTCTAGGGATATCACTAAAGTTCTCACATCCTAGTTTCCAAAGGTTGACTAAACCTTTCCTCTGATACCAACTGTAGAGACCCGAAGCTTAAGGTACATGGACATTACATTACTTTTTCGGAATACTTAGTACATAACAAAAACACACACACAAGGACTGTAATAGTTTAGTGTCTTAGGAAACTCAGAATATAATCTTCTAATCGTGGTGAAAGATCTTCAACATCTCCCATAAATAACTTCCTTTTTTTTACCTAAAACCTTTTTTTTATATCCTGGGGAAAAGAAAACATAAAATGGTGAGCTCAAATGCTCAGAAAGGGTAAAAAAAAGAAATATCAATGACATTATATTCATAAGAACATAACATTTTGAAAATCTTAACCTGCCAAAGAGATCATAATATCATAACATGGGATAAATCATAGTAGTGAAATGTAATCCCAATAATCATAACATAAAACATGAAACTTTTTGGCATACACACATAATCCTAGATAATCATTTCTTATTAGTCAAGACTCATTTCCAAGATTATCTTAGTGGAAAAAGTCCATTTATTAACCAATTTCATTCCTCGTTTCAGTCCTGTTTCACTGAACCGGTTTAACCTTCCGTTCCATCCATTTCTATCTCATGATATATAAAATCTTTACCCAATGCATTGGAGGGAGATATAGGTCCCACCCATCTCATAATGATACCATTCTTATGTGTGCCACAAAATCAAAAAAAATCATACATCATTTCATAACCCATGTAATAAAAATGGGAATCTTAAACATCATGCCATCATAACATAATCCATATAAGATAAAAGAACATCGTAAAAATAATTCCATCATAACATAATCAAATAAATGTAAACATAGGGCTAGAAACAGAACCCTATATTCTCTTAGATGGAAAATAATTTTGATAAAACACTTGAACTCCATTCTTGAGGAAAATATCCTTTTTTACTTCAAAAACATTTTTCCTTTCTTAACATGTCATACAATTTTAAACTAAAATAATTTAATTAAAAATAAACTTTAAAACATGTAAAGGAAGCTTCTTGGAAATAATGTTTTAAAAATCCATTTATGCCGTATAAGTTAAAAAAACATTCTTCTCATACTTTTGTCGGAAAAGTCAAAAAGTACCTCGTACGAAAAACAACAAAATATTCCTTTCATATCTTTTACTAAAAACTCACCGCAGTGTAAAATAGGATATAAACTATTTTATAATGATGTAAATCTTATATATTGAGGAAACAAGGATGTGGATGATAAAATGCATCCCAGTAAATTCAATGTATAAACAATCTCGGATGAAAATGAGATTGTGATATTTCCCTTACCTTAGGTCCGATTTGCTTCGTAAGTGTCCAAACCTCTTGTATAATGATTTAAATAATGTCATTGACTTATTCCAGAATCATAATCATTGTTATGATATTATATATGGTTCACTTATGACTTTATATTACCCGTTCGTTTGTAAATTACATGTTATAGAGCGTTTTGGGTAAAATCGTTTCATTTGTCGTCCGTGTTTTGACTTATAATTATTCATATGATTACATATACCATTATTAATTAATTACAGAATATAAAACATGATATATATATAATATATATTCATAATATACATATATATAATATATCAGTAAATGGAATGAAATACATCGTTCATGGAGACAGTAGGCCGTACGTACACATGAACGATGTTTTCGTTTCCTTATTGAGTTGAATGGAATTAAGTAGATGACATAAATATATATACACATAAATCCAGTATCATTATTATGTCATATATTTCATGATTACTTATTATATATACTTTATAATCATTCATGAATGGTTAACGTGGAGAATGAATCTCATCGCGTCGTGGAGACGGTAGTCCGTACGTACGCACGTGCGATGATATCGTTCTCATGATTGTGAAATTGTATTGGAGTGTATGTATACTATTTCAGAATCAATATCACTTTACAAAAATCATATATAGTTATTATTTACACCATTATACCCATCCAAGTAAGGTGGTGGTGGAAAATAGATTACACCACGGCGTGGAGACGGTATTTCGTACGTACGCACGCGCGGTGATTTCGTTTTCTGTAGGATGGATAGATGGTGAAATAGGGTTGTTTCATACTTATAATAACATATATGTATATTAGTGGTACTAATGTTATTACTTCATAATGAAACAACCTAAGAAGAAGAATTGGATGAGGAAATAAAGTTGAAAGAATCGATAACGGACATTACCTCTTCTTTGAAGCGCCTCTTTGAGTCCTCCTCTTAGGGAACAAAAATTGGCCATTGAATAATACCAGGACCTCTAGGATGTTTATAGGGAAGTGTAGAAGATAAATTGTCAGGGGTTGGCCGAGCATGAAGGCTCAAAGTGGTGTGAGGAAGAGAGGGAGGAGGTTCCCTTTTATAAGGGAGGAGAGGGTCACCTTTGGAATAACTAAAACTATTATTTTATTATAAAGTAAAATTCGGTTTTTAATAGCTAAAAATTGATATATTTAGAATCTAAGGTGGGGATGGGTCTAAATCCTCTCATATAATAGAATTTAAACAAGTTTAGGTCATTATATTAACCTTATATTTTACTTTTAACTCTTACTTAATTAGATTGACATTTACCATGTCACTTTGTATTTTTATATTATATTGTTAATAAACTTACCATATACATCTGAGAGACCCCAAAGTGGTCCATTAATGATACACCTATCATGATATAAATATATTGGCCTAACCTTAGATTTTTAGGAATAACATAACAATCAATAATATAATATTTGTTTTAAAAACTATTTTATGTCAATTTTGACACTATTTAGTAATTGATTTTTGTGAAAATAATAAAGAATGATTAGTTCGAAAAAAATTAATTAAATAAATACTAACATGTCATATTAACCTATAAAATTAGTGGAATGCATAAAAAG
Organism: Viscum album; assembly: GCA_963277665.1. Taxonomy (NCBI): domain Eukaryota; kingdom Viridiplantae; phylum Streptophyta; class Magnoliopsida; order Santalales; family Viscaceae; genus Viscum; species Viscum album. The sequence goes on from OY728127.1 coordinate 1,975,277,430, forward strand.
TCTCAAATTACATTTATTTGGGTATTTATAACATCAATTATGACAATATTTCATTAATAAGATAATTACTGCATCATATATGTGTCATAAATAAATTAACTTATTTAAAGTTTAAAAATTACAAATAAAATATAATTATGTAGGAAATCTTGTTAGATTTCCAATGAAGGTTTATAGTCGAATTTATCTTATGTATAACCCAATATTAAAAATGATATACTTATTAAACTTTGATTTTAACTATTTTAACCCTTCTTTAAATAAATTAATAATAAATGTCCTAATCTAATCCAAGTGGGCCTAAATGGTCATATTATATTCCTAAGGTTGTTTATGGTCGAATTAAACTTATCCAATAGATTTGAGACATGTTTTAGGGTAATAATAATATCATTTTTACCCTTAATTACCATATTTACTTTTAACCGTGGTAAAAAAAAATAAAAAGTTACTATTCACCAAAAATTATTTTCATCTCATTGAACCACATTTTACTTACTGACATCAACCGTGTCTCTCGTATTTTTGAAATTGCACTCACAGAAGTGGTAAAATTACTTTTTGTGAAAAATTCATTTTTTTAACTACCACTTAGTGGTTTCACTATTCATTAAAAAATGAAAGTTTCCAGAAAAATACCAAAAATTTAGCCTAAGTAATATTTGATATTATGATCTAAAAAATGATTTCTATTTTACCAAATTCAGAAAATATCAGTTTCATTACTTAATTTAAAAATTAATTCCCATCGTCAAAACAAAGTGTGTTCTTAAGATATAATAATTGTCAAAAGATTGACACTTGTTTATGTCTGGTTTAAATGTGAAATTACATCCAATGACCAACACTGTATTAAATTGTAAAAATATATTCTAAATATACCTAAAAACCACTCAAATTAATAAGTTATCACTATTAATTATTTGTATTAAAAAGGTTGTATTTAATTAAAATTTAGTAATTTTCACTATTCATCAGAAAATGAAAGTTATCCAAAAAGTACCAAAATTTTACCCTAATCTAATTTCGATATTCTGAATCCAAAAATGAAGTCCATTTTGAAAAATAAAATTTACAAAATTTCAAAAAGTGGTAATTACTATTCATAACGGGTAGTTTTAATAATATTTTAATCGCATATTGTTGTATAGTGAAACTCGTTATTGCGTACTACACACGCTATCGAGGAAGGTCGTGATTGCGTGTAATGCAAGGCAAGGAAAGGATTCATGTTGTGAAATCTATTTTGGGTGTAGCGTAAAACACAAATCATTAATGAAATTAAAAAGAATATTTTTCATAAAATCTCAGGGTGTTACAACCAAGACCATAAAATATGAAAACATAGATAAGGAATGAGTATTTAGAATTAATAATCATGATATATGTGATATAAATCTCGATCATTAGAAACATTATAAACCTATAGAATGAACAAAGAAACAATTAAGAATATCTTGGTACATCATTATACTTTTCATTATTATTAATGTAAAAACCATACGGTCGAAATACAAACATCATACTCTTATAATTGGAATACCCATATGATCTACTTCCATACCCAGTGCATTGTAGGTCTATCACAGACTCCCCATCATTAGTTAATCATGTTACCAACTGTAATTGTTTTATCATGTAAAAACATTTCATTGGATTTTCATGGAACCACCCATCAAAATTTTATCATGGAACCACCAATCATTTGTTTATCATGTAACCAACTATAAAATATATGTGTACAGTTATATAACACATCATTTTTTCCAGTTAATTATAAAATCATATGGACAACCATTATCCCTTTTATAACCTGATCAAACCATGTAAACTAATTTCGATTATTTTAAATATATTTGAATAATGATTATCCCATAGAGATTAAATGAGATCAATAAAAATCATTTTGAAAAATGATTAACCCATGGAAAAGAAATGGGTTCCATAAAAATATCTTTATAACAATATTGGACAATAGAAAAAAATAGATTAAATAAAATAATATTTTAGACATGATTAAACCATGGAAAGTAAAATGGCTAAACATAAATCATTTTGAAACAGTATTAACCAATGTAAAAGAAATAGGTTCAATAAAAATCCTTTCAGAAAATGATAAACCAATAGAATATAAATTGGTTAATTAACAATATCTTCAAAACATTTCTAACCCACAAAAAGATATGGGTTCAACAACTATATCATTGAAACAATATTAAACCATGTAAAATAAATGTGTTCAACCAAAATATATTTGAAATAAGATTAACCCCTTTAGAATAAATGGGTTCTATATAAATCTCATCGAATCATTATTAACCCTTGGAAATGAAATGGGATCCATAAAAATATCATTGAAATTATCATAATCTATCCAAATAGAAAATGAATATGGTATCAATAAAAAGAATACCCCTTGTAGGATAAGTAAAAAATAAGGTTTATTATCATTAATGAATGGATATTCCCTTAAAATTTTATTTAAAACATTCATGAGGAAAGTAATCTTTTAACATCCCAAAGTACTGCATATCACATTGAAACAATTTGATCATAACCCCCATAATGGAATAACATTAAATGAAACATCTATTGACATTATAAAATAATATTCATGATATTTCATATTAATGTAGAATTATATACACCACATTAAAAAATATTTCAGTATAATATAAAAAATGACTTAATAACGGTAAACTGAGACAAATATTCATTACTGATTTAGAAACATTGAAATTTTTAACTGCATGAATGTGAGATCCCAAAATGGATATTTGAAACCCCTCATATTTCAAATTAATAATAATTTAAAACATTCATGGGATTTTTATACACCACAATAAAATATGTTGTTAATATGGAATAAGTCATACATAAATAAACGTTACATTTGAAATCCTCTTACAATTGTGGAATCATTTAAACTAGAAACCCAAAATATTAATGTTAAAATAAATCAATTGACTGTTATAAATATTAAATTATTTAGGATATATTATATCAAAATGTACATCATATACACCAAACAAAATAAATATGTGGTGGTTATGAATTATGCATTATCAATGAATAACCAGACTAGAATCATTCAACTTGAGTCCAATTTTTAATGATTTTCATAAATCATCCTAAATAATAACCGAAGGTTAATTATTTATTTGATAAAAAAATTTAAAATTATACTATTACATTTATTTTAATAACAAAATTGTTATATATAATTAACCAATAAATAATTTTTATGTCATATGATTTGCCCATATTCTACTAATGTGTCAATACTGACCTAGATAGGTCGACACTAGAAAATGCGGTAATCATTTAAATATCAACATAACATTAACCATTAAATAATTACCACATTTGAAATAAATTATACTTTTAAAATTATACCTGAAATTTTTTTATAAAAAATAAACTAACATTCAGATCAAGATTATGGCAGGTCGTATGTATGCATGACTAACATTCCCATTTTTCAATGATCATTATGGAATGATTTTAAGCATCTTTTATTTTTCCATAATGACCATTATATCATAAATAATGTGTTATTTAATAATATAAAATTATATATTAATTTATTTTTATTATATGTAGAGTAAAAAGAAACAATCATATCTCTTCAAATACATGCTAACCCACACATCCTCGATCAACATTATCCCCAAATAACGTTATGATATTTTAACAAAATGAAAATCATAATGTTATGTGTTGTATAATAATTAAATATGTGTTATTAAAATATATATATCAAATATATCATATTAAAATATTATCTCCTTTATAATTTTTTTCCATAAGAGGTGTAAATGGAAATATCATCTACATTGTTTTGTGAGGTGATAGTTGGTCAAACACATGAATGGTGAATCTCTTCCCCATTTGATAGAAGTGCATGTAGTATAAGAAAAAATAAAAAAAATTAAATTTTTAGAATATTTTATATAATATTTTAATTATAATATAATATAATAATAATAATAATAATAATTGATGGTGTGGATAATTAAATAATAAAAAGTGAGCATTGAGAATGTTACCTTTCTGGGTAACACCTTTTAAACTACACCAATGTTAATCATTGGAATGATTTATTCCCAAATTTAGGCATCTAGGAGGAGAGGATATGTTTTGGGAGATTATATGTGATGGGTTTAGATAAGGAATTTTTTTAGTTTTGTGATGAGAGGGAAAGGGTGAGTGCATATTTATAGTGGGTGATGAGTGAATTCATGACCATATTAGAAGGTAAACACAATTGGGAGGTATACCTTATATAATATGCATCAAATAATTATCCAAATTATGTAGAAGATGTTATATGGTTGAATAATTTTAATAAAATGTGTTTTGTAAATGTCTCTAAGTCCTTTGGTCATCTAAGAATTTAGTTTTTCCACTATGTAATGTCATTTTTACATTAATTACTATATTTAATTATAATTATTTTCCATGATATATTTATAAAAAAATCGAGTTGAAATTTTTATAAATTATAAATTAATATAAATTATAAATTATTATTATTCCATATATGGAATCATATTTTCTAAAAAAATATGTTATGTAGTGGGATAAATTAATTTTCAATTAATCCCATAGATGTGAAGACAAAGAAGGAATTTGAAGGGAAAAGTTATTGATATTGAAAAGAATTTATATAAAATAGCATGGTGAAATTGATTCAAATGACCAAAAAAAATTTAAATAATATACAAATTTTGTAATTATATTTTATAAAAAATTAAAAATATAATTTAACATAATAAATTATTTTGTTGAAAATTTTGTTTTTAATTAGAATTCAGTCTCATTTATAATTCATTAAAATATATAAGTTCTTAAAAAATAATCAAAATTCCTCCAAATTAAATTTTGAAATTGCATATTCAAAAAGGAAGTTTATTTTTTATAATAAAAATTATAGGGTTGTACAAAATTAGTTTTAATATAACACTTAAATTAATAGGAGGTAAAATTACATTTTAAAAAATGTACACTTTTTATGCTTAATATTGTATTTTTTATTATATTAAACCTATCAAACATATTAGTTGAATTAAAAAATTTATTAAATTTATTTTATATTAACTTTTTTAATTACATTCACTAATAGTGGTAAATTTAATTTATTATGGTATAATTTCTTTCTCATTATAAAAATAGTTTCTTATAATAATTCATCATTTATGTTAATTTCATATTTATACTCATTTATAATTAAACATTCACAAAAGGATTCATTATTTAAACTTCTATAAACCATATATTCATAATATATTTATCTATATTCATTCTCACAATTATAATGGCTATGTGATAACTATTATAGTATGTTTTTTGTTCGGTAAGACATGGCCTTGTGTGTAACATATGTTATCAAAGAAAACCATTGTTACATGCATCATAAGATGAAAATTGTGTAGTATAAAATGCATGATAACATATTAATTTCATGTATCAAAATATATTTAATAACTTAAATTTATTGTATATATTATATTTCTTAAAATCCTAGTATGTACATTTCATTTCTATGGGGAACATAAAGAACGATTCCCTTAGAATTCTTGTAGTATAGATGGATGAGCCAGATATACATATTATAATAGTAGAAATATACACATTAAAAATTCTAACTAAGAAGAAAGATGATATAGCTTCTAGGGAGAAGGATCAGTTACACAAATCATCAACATAATATACATCCACTAATTTATAGGACATGATTCTTTCAAAGATGATACTCTTGAAAACCAGTAGTGTGTTGAGATTATGGTAGGATGAGTCACATGAAGAAGTATACAGGTAACCCTCAACTGATGGACTGTGATAGAGAATTCATTAAGAGTCATAATAAATTAAGGGGTCATCTACCCTATATGAGTCATGTAGTTGCAGTTCTTGTTATCATGGAGGTCGAGGGGGTGGACATAGTAATTTAGGTAATGTTAACACACACAAGTAGAGTGGTGTATCATAGGGGACATATAATGTGTTACAAAGAAGAGCGGAAGGAATGTTTCATGATTTTCATCTTACACTTTTGGATAGTGTGGTAGGGCCACCAAAAATTTCACGTATTATTCTTGTATCGTATATTCTTTCATGTTCCTTATTTTATACAAGTTCATTTTAATTATTATATACATGAATAGATTCTAAATGTTTTATGTTTAGTGGTGGAGTTCGTGATTGGTGATATGAAGATTAATAAACCATTGTGTGCTGGTTGAGGGACATCAATCTTTGTAAGGAGTGATCCATTGAGGTTGGGGAGTATCATTTTTTTTGGAATTCTTCATACTTGACATGTCCTGTTTTTTATTGTTTTTATGTATGGAATTGCTAGTATAGTACCAATCCCATATCAATTTTGAACACAAGATAGTGAAAATTTCATCTCCTAAGGGTATTATTTTTTTTCATAGAGAGTGAGATATCAATGATGGTATTGTCGGGGATATTGATTAGAAACTAAGGGAGCTCTCCACCTAAGTTGCAAGTCTAATTATTGATGATGGGGGTGTGAAGCATTTTTCCTTTCCACCCATAGTGGGCTCATTTCAGGTGATGTTCCCTAAGTAAATACATGGGGTTCCTCATATTTAGAATGTTGAGTTTAGAATTTTCATAGGAATTAAAATTTAACAATTTATATTCCACCATACACAATTTCATGAACCGAGCTCCTAGAACCTATTACTCAGATAGAAGAGTGTATATATAAGGGATTTATAATTTTGAGTACATCACCTTGTGCTTCTCTATTTTTTTTCGATATGGAGGATGACATGATATAATTTTTTGGTGTTTATTAATGGAATTTTAATCGGTGACAATAAATAACCATTCTCCTCTTCGAAATATTAATGATCTTTTTGAAAATATTAGAGGATATTGGTTTCTCTCCAAGATGGAATTTAGATTAGGGTAAAATTTGTTTGTATTTTAGACATAAAATATAACATAAAGTAAATTCATAATTAAGTATGCTCTATATGAGTTTTTTCTAATTCCATTCAGACTAATTAATAATTTTTTTTATGTTTATCATATTGTTGAACCGAATATTTCACTCGTACCTAGATCACATTGTGGTGTTTGTTTGTCCATGATATCTTGGTGTACTCTTAGACTCATGACTATCATTCCCAATGTCTTGAAATTGTCAAGAGTACAATAAGGGAGCATCAGACATACAAAACTCTATGATATATAAAATTCTAGATCCATTGTGTATATTAATTGGGTGGAATAATCTTGTAGAAAGGTGTTTTAGTTGAGCCTAAATAAGATTAGTGATTGGTTTGTTGGGAGTGTACCAAATTTATTTACATCATGTCCATAGCATTCTATGGCTGTTTGGTAATTATTTGAGATTAATCCAAGGAATTTCCCATATTTAGCCACCAGTATTGAGATTAAACAAGAAATGGATAATGTTTGAATGATCTAGAGGAAGTAATATTTCATTTCCAGAGTTAGCGAACCATTTTACCAATGCAATAATTTTAATTATACTTAAGATGGGTGAGGAGAATACTTTGTATTGTTACCCTTATATTATAGGACATGATGAAATGATGATGTATGGATATTGAGATGTTTAATATTCCCCATGAATAGAATTAACCAACACATTATTTTGAGTTATCTATGGTTGGCTATACATTAATGTGTTTCCATCATTATCTATTGGGTGAAATGTTTACTCTGTGTACTAACCATAAAAAAATTAATTTTTATCATTTCAAATATTTATTTGAATCTCTTGAACTAGAGGTGAGTTGATTTTATTGAATCATTTAATTTTTAGTTATAATATACTAATGGGAAGGGAAATTATGTTTTTGAAATATTGAGAATGAATACAAAACCTCAAATAGTAATAGAGTTTAGTTCTGAGTAGAAGAAGATTACCATACTGCTCATGATGCTTATTGTGGATCGGTAGGTCCATGAAAATAGGTACCTCATATCATTGTTAGTTGGGTCATCACTTCTTATCTGTTTTAAGAAATGGAATTTAGAATATCCTGAGTTTTTGAAATTTACTAAAGGGATTGATGGTGGGGAGTAAACATCTAATTGGAGTATATAATTGGATGAAATCATCTATGTCGATAACTGTGTTTTAGTACCACTATGTATGTGAGAGGAGGTTATGCACGAGTTTCATGCAATGAAGTGATTGATCCATCTTGTATTTACCAAAATATACTGTGAAAAACGTCAATTTTTTTGTTGTCAAGCAAAAAAAATTATTGGGTTCATGACATTATACTACATCATTCAGTAAGTGAAGGCTGAGAATCAATGTTCTAGTGGTTCACTACAACACTTTACCATTCTAGAATGGAACTGGGATAAGGTTACCTCGTATATCATAGCGAGTCGTCTATGGATGTCACATAAAAATGCTGATATTTTGGGGATTGTGGAAATATTTATGAATGTATCCATTTTTATTCCTTTGATTGAGACGTTCATTGTGGATTTGTTAGGGCACAATTATGTTTGGAAGACTGTATATATATATCAGGTACCGTAGAGCATTACATCAGACCATGAATAACATTTCACCTTATTATTTTTGAAATGATTTAAAAAGGTTCTTTGTATGATAATGTTTGTATGTACTAATCTCTTTTAATAGACTTGTCAGTAGTCAAAACTCACTATACCGATGTTAGAGAATATAATACATATGTGTATTAAAAATATTTGTGGATCTAGGGAGGATAACATAGAATTCATTGATTTAACCTATAAGAACTATTATTAGAAGACAATTCAGATGAAATCATATGGGGAACATTATCATTGGGCATACAGATCCCCAAAATGAGATATGGAGGTATCTGAGTTAGAGTTATTAGGACCAAGTCTCATGCACTAGATGATATATTAGGTTCATAAAATTTATAAATGAATGGAAATGAAGAATAGAATGTATAAGTAATATATTATTTTATTTTGATGACCCCTTTAGATTATAGTGGATGATAAAGTGATCCATCAGTTTTCTCCTAGATTGGTCAACCGTAAGATTCATAGATAGTGAATGATAGAACCCATGATTGTTGAAATTTTCGAGATTCTGAAGATAGTTGGGCCAGTGGTGTTTCCATCAACTATTCCATTGAGGTGTAGATATATTCATAATTTTTTTTCATGTGTCATGTCTTTTCAAGTATCATCTCGAACCATCACATGTGATTGATGTTGATTACATTGAACTTGAGGGTGATGAGTCCTTTCTGGAGAAAAATATTTGTGTTATGGATCGCAGTGAGGATAGCGGGAGAGGTAATAATATATGTGGGACCATTTACCCATTTTTTTTCGACAGAATAACTAACATGCAAGGTTCTACAGCTTGAGTAAATGTAATTACAAGGGGATTAGATTGTATGATCCTGCCAATTAATGAGAATTATTGCGCTCCTTTTTAGGCACTCTTTAACCCTTTTTGTATATAACATTGTTGGTGTTTTTATATGGGTGTGTTTCAAGTGAATATGGGAAATCACGAAATCCCATGTGGATGTGCATGATTGGCTCACTGTAAGGGAAAACTATTATTCTTTCAACAGGAATCCCCCGGTCATATATTGGAGAGACACGAGGTAGCACATTGTTGACATATTTTTTGTCCAAACCATGTGGCCTCCCTTCTCAAACAACAAACCCTCCAATATATGGTATTTTTAAAGTTTCTAAATGATTTTTCAAATGATCTACAATTGAGTATAAACCGTGAGAACCCTATGGGGATGCACATGATTAAGGTGAACATAGTGGAAAACCATTCACCTCCAACAAATAAACTATTCCTATGAGTTTTAATTTCTCATAATGTTGTTTCAAATTGCATTGCCACCCATTTTGAACCCATAATTTTCCAGACTCATCCCATTGAATATTAATTGTTTTTAGATGCTCTAGGTATGATTCCACTTCACCATTAAACTATTTCATGATGATTATAATATCTTATTGATTGACCATCTCCTATATGGGTTTTGATTTCTTTTGTTTTTTGTTTCCCATTTCTACCATCTCTCTTCATCGATGATGCTGAATGAATTTTCCTCTGTTGGAAATAATTTCTATATAGGATTTGATGGATCTTAATCTTTTGGATATTTTTCATAGTTTTTGGCCATAGATCTTATAAACCATTTTTTTATTTATCCTTTCCTATCAATATGGGAATTTTAGATTGGAGGATGCTCATAAAAAATCATGAGGTAGGTCGAATAATTTCCAATTCCAATAGTTTTTATTAAAATTTGATCTATGTAATTGTGAAATTGAAACATACACATTAATAAAATTAATTTTAATATTAATTAATCAATTGGTTAAATATGGTATTATTAAATTGATGGAATAATGTGTTATTTAAATTGATTTAGTATTTGGTTATGAAATTCCTGGTGACCCAAGGGTTGTGTCCGTATGATTGAAATGATGATTTAAAAAAAATTAGTTGAAAATTTAACTTATGAAATGGGATGAATAATTAATGATGAAAATGGATGATATATGTGTATAGAATGTGTAAATCATCACATATGATGTTGTAACTATGATTTGGGATATTTAATACTACTAAAAATACCCACAGGGTTCATGAAATCCACACTAAGAACCCAGTATATATAAATGTATTTCATGTGATCATTGTGTCATGCAGTATGGATTGTTGCTCTATATAACCCTTGGGAACAAGACTTCTTCACTAGTAACCCATCCAAATATTGTAAAAAATGAATTAAATGAATAATGGAACCCAATTATGGAATGAAATACGACTACCCGTGGTAGATGGTTCAGTCTTTGGTATAAGCCATATCATGTAATGTTAGCTTGGGTGTAATCGTAAACCTGGGGTAATTTTCAATTAATTTAAGGATAATTTATTTTGAAAACTATTTATCTTATCTTTGTGCAATATTCATTAAAAAACTATATACAATTTTTCAAAAAGTTATTATTTTATATTCTATTATTGATGGCCTTTTGAGCTATAATCATGCCCTACATGGAAAACATTATCAGTACCCTAATATAATTCAGGCTTTCATGACTATAAAAGGGCTAGAGTACTATATTAGATTTATTAGTTGGGGTATGAGATGGAGCATGTATTACGGAACTGAACATGATGTTAGGACTTTCATGGTAGTTTTTTTTTGTTTCTTTTTTTAGATATTCAATTATAAACATGATGTAAAGACACAGAAATTTCAAGGAAGTTTTATTCATAAATACATGGAATTTTATGAGACTTTGTTTTCTGACGACACTAGATTCTGAGGCCGGGTGTGCCTAGAATCAATTTCTGATGTTTTGTTCAGGTACGTTCAGTAAACATACTTGTGGGTTTTTCTAACTTTTGAACCGGTGATTGGAATTAAAATCTGAGGACACCGATGAACTCACATCGCTAGTATTCACTTAAAGGGATCCTTACCGAAGTTGCATTTTTTGCATGTTGGATGTTAATTTTTGGGGTTTAATAAAAAAGTTAAATAAAATTGTTGTCCACAACTTTATTTATCTAGGGTAGTTAAATCCTACATGGGGAAGTTATTGGTGGGGCTCACACCCACATATCCTCCCATGAGAGGATATTTGTGAGGTGGGGCCCCCACGATCCCTAACCTTTACTCTCCCCATAAATCCCTTCAACTCCCATTAAACCCCCTTGTTTATTTTTGTAAACCCCTCCCTTTTAAATTTAAACTCTCCACCTCCCACTCATTATGTTTTTGAACCCAATTAATTAATATCCTAAATAATTAATTGGCACAACTCTTCTTTGAGAATTATTTTTAATTGGTTGGGATTTCATAAATGTTGGAGAAGTATAATTTAATATTTTCATAGCAAATATTTCTTGTGGGGGAAACTCTGGATAATTAAAAGAGCATCGTTCTTAAATGAAGAACACCATCCTTCCAAGGAAGAATCACTGAAGAACGATGATCGTCTCTTTCGATCTTCAACCAAGACAAAAGAGAAGGAGCCACCCGCAACGAATGCCGATGACGTTCTATCATTGGATCTTTGTTTCCTGACGTCAATGATCTGACGTCGTCTCCCCACGACGTCGTCTCCCCACGACGTCGTCTCCCCACGACGTCGTCTTCCGCGACGACCGATTACCACGCACCTTATTTCGAGGTAGGGGTTTCGTTTAATTTATAAGTGAATAAATTATCTAGTTTGTGTTAATTTTCATTTGAACTACTTTGGCCAATTGTTATCTCCTACAGCGGAGGGTGCGGGCCAAACGAACACGGACCAACGAACCTCCGATGTTTTCATGAATTTATTCGCGAATGTGGCGTGTTGGAACAGGTGGAGACGAACGAAGGCGGCGGCCACACGCCAGCCGCGTGCAGAAGAACCATGGGCCGCTCGGCCGAAGAAGAACATGCCGAAAATAGTCGGACATGCCAAAGGAATACTGTGGTGCTATAAGGGCCACCGCACTGCAGAGAACCGCGGCCCATGCTCTATGGGCCGCTTCGGCGGGCGAACCGGCCGTCTCGTCAGCCGCCCGGGTTGGAGGAGGTCACGGTGCCGCCTGGCACCCCGTGCAGAAGACAGTGGCCCACCGAAGAAGGCCACTCATGCTGGAGAAGTTGGCCATTATTGGCCGGCCGGATATGAAGGTGGCGGCACTCAGTGCCGCCGGTTCAGGAAAGCGGGGGGTTGTGCCCCCACCCCCCGGATCGCTCTGCCAGCAGGCCGAGCCGCAGCGCGCCAGGCCGCGCCCTGGCGGGTCAGGCCGCACAGCACTGGGTCGGTCCGCACCGCTCCGGGCCGGGCCGCACCCCCTCGGGGTGGGCCACATGACTCATTAGGCTGGTCCGACCCTCTTCTGGGTCAGACCCGCCAAAACCGGGTTGACCCGACCCGCTAGGCCACTAGGCTTAACGGGTCGGGCTCATTTTCATTCTAACTTGCATAACATAAAGACCGCATGTATGATCGACGTTCCATCTGCAGCATTGGGACCCTCATGATGAAGCGGTCCTTTTACGATACTCTTAGTGAGTCTTGGAAGTTTTTGGAAAACTAACAGGTTTGGTACGAGCATATTTTTAAACCCGGCCCCTGGATGGAAAAGCCAATATCTCTCAGATCGGGCATCCGTTTGACGTGTCGTCTATCAAGTTGGGTTCCATTTTACGAGGCCATGCATTGGGATACATAAACTCTAGATTTTGTGATAGTTTATGTATCGAGTCCTTTGCTCGATGAGCAGACCCTCCTGGAATCGAGCATGTTGTGTGCGGGAACCGTAGAGCTGGCTACGACTGTGACAACTACCATACTGGGATCTTCCGTGGGTTCGATGATGTTGACTACTGTACTTGTATCCTCCATGGGTTCAGTAGCGATGACTACTATACTTGGATCCTATGTGGGTTTGGATGCGATGAATATGGTACTTGGATCCTCCGTGGGTTCGTCATCCAGGACTACTGTACTTGGATCCTCCATGGGTTCGGTATCAATGACTTTTGTACTAGGATCCTACATGGGGTAGAGGCGATGATTCAGAGGCCACATCTAATCATCTTCACCCCTCTTCATGAGTTTTATACCTGTTTGAGATGAGTCTTGACCTTCAATCATTATCATCAATGTGATTGTCTTCATTAATATGTGGACTGGGTTGTTCTTGGGCTCGAGAGTTACAGTCGAACTGGAATTGATGACTTAGGTATATGTATGGGCATATACCTATGTAGTGTTGGTTGTCACTTTATGATTGTATCTTTCCTTTAAGGGTTATCATTTTTGGATTCTGGGAGTCCTTCTGGGGTCTCGGAGTCCCTACTGAGTATTATTATACTCACCCATGCATGGGCTATGCCCGCACTACATTGTGTTGGATGCAGACGATGGACAACACTAATCATGGTAGACTTGTGGAGCTGGAGGGTACCCAGAGGTGGACCATTCGGTAGGATGTACATGGAGTAGACAGACAGGCCCAGGGTACTGAGGAGACCCTATGTACCCACCCTTCAGGTGGGATTCCTGAAGGATGACTTAGGTGTTGCTGCATTAATTTAATGATGTTGTACTAGTCTTTCAGTTGTATCGTACTCACTGTTGGGCTTGTATTTCTGGCCCCTTTCCTTCAGGACTTACTCTTTTTGTATTCAGTATTTAATTAGTGCTTGCTTTACATGCGTACTCTATTGTATTTATTTAATTTCATAAATCCAATGCCTAACTAGCATTGGGATTTACGACTTGGGTTCTAGTTTCCATCCCCTGGCCTATGGAAGGCGGGCTTGGGATAGTCACGGCACAAACCCCGAGGACGGGTCATGAAAAATTGTTATCAGAGGAGTCCGTTCTACCGCAGAACTAAGTACTCTGATTATTAATTCCTTGTGAAGAAACAGTGATAAGAGTATTGAGTGTGGTTATCATCTGAGGGAGTCTAGTGATGGTGTGGTAGCCGACGTATCCATACACCAGGATTCTGATCTCTGATTTCCGACTCACTAAATGAAAACACTGATTGCGTGTGAGTTTCCATTGAAAAGTTTTCTTTGTGATTACTTTGTGTCCGCTATTTAGGTATTTTTTTTGACAATGGTGCACCTGTTTCTTTTCAAGATGGCCCCACGAAGGCAGCCAGCTAGGGTTCCAAGTTAAGTGTGATATGGTAGCCCACCAAGCGATGAGGCCTCGGTGTAGGGCCCCATTGCAGCGGAGGCACCAACTTACCACTACCCACTGAGCCATAGATACTTCCAGCCCTAGCAGTAGAGAGTGTACGATGCCTGAGTGAGTTGTATGAGTTTCAGGGAAAGAGGCCACCTAGGTTCTATCGAGACACGTACCCACAGACATCCGAGGATTAGCTATAGGGTGTCGTCAGGTTTTTCATATTAGTAGGGACACTAGCTGACCTTATGGTGATCCTTGTTGTGAGTCTCCTACATGCAGCAACAGGTAGATGTGGAGCTTGATGCTCCAGGTGCATGAGGAGGCATCTTTACCTTGAACAGACTTCTAGAGTTTCTTCTGCTCGGAGATTGTTCCTGCTACCATTCATGTGGTAAGGATCCAGGAGTTACTTCATCTGTGGCACGACAACATGATAGTAGCTCAGTACTCAGCGAGGTTTACTGACCACTCTTGCTACTCCATGGATATTGTATGAGAGACGTTCTTCAAGGCCCAGACCTTCGAGATGGGACTCAGGAACGAGATCAAAGCTTCGACGATTCCCCTCAGCATTACGACGCAGGTGGGGGTATTAGAGCGAACCATTTTAGTGGAGTTCTTTCTCACTGAGAAGTATTCAGCGGAAAGACCCACCATAGGATGACATGTAGCGGGGTCTTCTGTAGCCGGCAGTAGACAGATTTCATAGAGGTCCAAGTAGACCAGGCCATCCGGTGGGAGATATCAGGATACTGGTTCGAATGTGCGGGGAACACAAAAAATATCCATCCATAAGAGGGGTAGGAAATGCCATGCATGCGGTAAGTAGGGCTACATGGCTCGGGACTGCCTGACCTGCTGTTCAGATAAGCTGCAGACAATGGAGGGACCTTCGAGGAAAAGGCAAAGGTTTGACCATGGTGGTCTGCCGGGAGAAGGTGGATTAGGTAGAGGAGCTGGCCGAGTAGTGGGTGGTGGACGACGTTTCGAGGCTCTACCACCACCACCACATGGAGGTCCACCCCGACCACAGGGAGCTGGAGGACAGAGGTAGGCTCAGCTTCAGGTTGTCGAGGCCTATGACCACGGCTCACCTACGATGATTTTAGGTACTATCTGTGTCTACTCCACCCTTGCTTCTATACTTATAGACACATTAGCGACTCATTCATTTATTTTTAGTGCCCGTTTTCATAGTTCGAAGAATCCGATGGAGTCGTTGGGTTGATCCTTATGGCTCGATACTCCTACGAAAGCAGAATAGATGATTACGCACTGGTGCCGACGGTGTGAGCTTACTCTAGGAGACAATAGCTTTATCTGGGATCTTCTTTTAGAGGCATAGAGGCCATATGGCGTCATCTTGTGTATAGACTTGTTATCTACAGTTCATGCTCAGATCGACTGTATTAGGTGCAAGGTGTAGTGTATCCACATGGATGGGAGTAGGTTCACCATCATCGGTGATAAGGGAGCATGAGTAGTGCACATTGGACATCCGCAGAGGAGAGGGAAGCCGATCACACATCAGTTTTCTAGTATCATCCTTGGAGCAGAAGATGTGCAGAGTCCGAGTTTTCCTGTTGTGGTGGATCAGTATGTGGGCATTTTTTCTGACGACGTTCCAGGACTACCTCCTAATAGAGAGGTAGAATTCTACATTGAAATGTACCCCGGGACATCACTGATATCTACACCAGCATATTGGATGGCTCACGCTGAGCTTCGTGAGATGCGTCTACAGGTGGAGGACTTGTAGGGAAATGGATTTATCCGACCCAGTGTTTCACCATGGGCATCTCCGATTTTGTTCGCCCAGGAGGTGGATGGGAGTTGCCGACTGTGTGTCGACTACCATTGCCTGAATTAGGTGACCGTGAAGAACATGTACCCAATATTGAGGATTGACGACCTCTTTGATCAGCTCAAGAGAGCATGATGGTTCTTGAAAATATACCTTAGGTCAGGCTATCACTAGCTCAGAGTTCAAGATCAAGATGTGCAGAAGATGGCCTTTAGGTGTTAGTATGGCCACTATGTGTTCTTGGTTATTCCCTTTAGCGTAACCAACGCACCATTAGTGTTCATCAGTCTCATGAACATGATATTCCAGCCTTACCTCGATCATTTTGTCGTAGTTCTCATCGACGACATACTGATTTACTCGACTATTAAGGAGGAGCAAGCCTATCTATTGCGGGTTGTACTGGACACACTCCGAGAGCACCAACTTTATGGTATGCTCTCAAAGTGTCAGTTCTAGATTAGAGAGGTTCACTTTTAGGGACACACATCTCGGAGGCTAGAGTTTTAGTGGATCCAGTGATGATCGAGGACGTACTTTCTTAGGAGCCACCCATGACCGTGACAGAGGTGTAGAGTTTCTTGGGTATGGATGTGTACTATTGTTGATTTCTTCCAAACTTCTCTAGATTTGTAGCATTGATTTCAGTCTTGATGAAGAAGGGGAAACCCTTTATGTGGTTAGATAGATGTAAGCAGAGCATTCAAGAGATGAGGTAGAGTTTTACCAATGCGTCCATCTTGAGGCCACCGGAGGAGGGCGTTGGGTACATACTTTACTGCGAAGCATCAGGGCCCAGACTCGGGTGTGTCCTGATGTAGGTGCGAGTAGTGATCGCATACGGTTCATGGCAGTTGAGGCGGCAGGAGAATAACTACACTTCCAATGACTTGGAGTTAGCATTAGTGGTCTTCGCCTTGATGATGTGGCGGCACTATCTGAGGGGCGAGCGCATTAAAATCTATTCGGACCACCAGAGTCTCAGGTACATATTCTTGTAGAAGGACGTGAACCTGAGACAGCGGCGAAGCCTCGAGTTCTTCCAGGACTATGAATATGAGATATTCTATACTCCTGGGAAGGGGAACGTTGTAGTTTATTCTCTCAGCAGGAGATAGGGTATTCAGCTTCTAGGAGAGGTGACTGAGTAGCTAGCTGCATTTCAGATATACTTTATGGATAGAGATGGAGTAGCTTTTCTACATTCTCTCACATTCACTCCTCCACTCATTCAGTGAGTTAGAGAGTCACGATGTGGGTACGTTGATGGTGAGACGCGACATGCTCAGATATCCATAGGAAAGGCGCCTGAGGGATTTCGGAAGGAAGGGAACACGTGATCCTCTTCAGGGGACATACGATGGTACCAGTTTCACTACAGGAGGAGGTTCTGACAGAGTTTCACACATCCCCTCTGGTGGTATATCCTGGAGTGGAAAAGATGTTCTAGGACCTCAGATGACAACACTAGTGTTCGAGTATGAAGTAGGCTGTAGCAGAGTGTGTTTCACGATGCCTCACTTGTCAGCAAGTGAAGGAATATCAATAGGTGATAGTGTGCTTAGTCCAGACCTTAGTGGTCCTAGAGTAGATGTGGGATGGGATATCTATGGATTTTGTGATTTGGCTTCCACATACATCCAGAGGAGACGACTAAATCTTGTTGATCGTCGACGGACTCACCAAGTCGACCCACTTCCTACCGATCAGAGAGCAGGGCTCGATAGAGAGCTTGTGACACATCTACATTCAGGAGATCGTATGAAATCATGGTGTTCCATCATCAAGCGTCTCTAATCGAGATGCTCGCTTTAATTCCCGTCTTTTGAAGGGTTACATGAGGTATTTGGGACGCAGCTGCATCTGAGCAATGCCTTCCATCCTCAGATTGATGGTTAGACTAAGATAACCATATAGACAGTTGAGGGAATGCTCTGTGCATGTGTCCCTGACTTTAGTCGTAGATGGGAGGATCACTTACCATTGGTGGAGATTTCGTACAAAAATAGGTATCACTCCACCATCAGGATTTCACCTTACAAGGAACTATACGACCGAACTTACAGATCACCTCTATGCCAGACTGACCCTGGGGAGTCAGCACTTGTAGGACCATAGATGGTTTGAGATACGATGGAGAAGGTGCAGATAATCCAGGAGCAGATTAATACTACCCAATTAAAACATATGTCCTATTATGATAGGAGACGGAGACCAATGGAGTTTGAGGATGCGACCACGTCTTCTTACGGGTCTCACCATGACAGGGTCTACGGAGATTTGTCCTGGGTGGAAATTTATCTTCATGTTTAATTGGACCATTCTAGGTCCTCAACAGATTAGGCAAGGTGACTTACCACCTGGCCCATCCACCTCAGTTACACCGGGTGCATGAAGTCTTCCGCGTATCTCTGCTGAGGAGATACGTGCACGACCCGACCCATATCATCGACAAAGGGGAGGTGGAAATTGATGACGGGGTGAAATTCCTGGAGGAACCAGTATAGATAGAGGACCAACTGTAGAGAGTCCTACGTGGATGGGTGATTCCTCTGGTACGCATTCGCTGGCACCACAGGATCCTCCAGAAGAGGACTTTGGAGCGGGAGGCACATATGCTTGTAAAGTACCCCCATTTGTTTCCCTATAGTGTGTTGTAGCTTTACAGGGACATAAATCCCTAATGTGGGAGTAATTTAATGACACATAAATTTAAAGGAAATTTTTTTTCGTAAATTCTTTGGAATTTTATGAGCCTGCAGTTTCTGACGGCACTTGATTCTGAGTCCCGGTGTGCCTGGAATCAATTTCTGTAGTTTTGTTCAGGTACGTTCAGTAAACATATGTGAGGGTTTTTCTATCATTTAAACTGGTGCTCGGAATTGAAATCATAGGACACCGATTAAATCGCAACACTGATATTCTCTTATGGGGACCTTTACCGTAGTTGTGTTTTATGCAACTTGGAAGTTAAATTTTTGGGTTTAATATAAAGGTTAAATAAAATTATTGTGAATAATTTTATTTATCTTGGGTAGTTAAATCCAACATGTGGAAGTTTTTATTGGGGCCCACACCCACATAACCTCCCATAAGAGGATATTTGTGAGGTGGGGTCCACACGAGCCCTAACCCTTAATCTCCCCATAACTCCCGTCAACTCCCTTAAAACCCCCCTGTTAATTTTTGTAAACTCCTCCCTTTTAAATTTAAACTCTCCACCACCAACTCATTATGTTTTCCAACTCAATTAATTAATATTCTTAATAATTAATTAGCAGAACTCTTATTTTAGAATTATTTTCAATTGGTTGGTATTTCATTAATGTTGGAGAAGTCTAATTTAATATTTTCATAACAAATATTTTTGGTGGGGGAACCTCTAGAGAATTAGAAGAGCTTTGTTCTCCAATGAAGAACACCTTCCATCCAATGAATAACCACCGAAGAACAATGATCTTTTCTTTCGATCATCATCCAAGACAAAGGAGAAGGAGCCACCCACAATGAACATCGGCGACGTGCCATCCTTGGCTCGTTCATTCCAGACGTCAAAGAGTTGACGTCGTCTCCCCGCAATTCCATATTCCACGATGCCTGATTACCAAGAACCTTATATCAAGGTAGGGGTTCTGTATAATTTATAAGTGAATAAATTATCCTGTTGGTGTTTATATTCTTTGGAATAACTTTGGCCAATTGTTACCGCCTAACGTGGAGGGTGCAGGCTGAACGAACGGCCCGATGAACCTCCGATGTTTTACTGAATTTATTCTTGAACGTGGCATGTTGGAAGAGGTGGCCACATGCCGACCGCATGCGGAAGAACCACGACCAGCAACCATGGGTCGCTTGGCCGAAGAATAACCAGCCAACAAAAGCTCACTGGGCCAATGGAAGACTGTTGCGCCACGCTGTGGAGAAGATTCATTTAATGGAGGAGGATGTTGTCTCATAAAATGTTACAATACTATCATGCTCTGTTGTGGTACCTCTATTGGTTCTATTTCAAGGATGCCACCACCATTTAATTCCTTCATTAGATGATCCTTTACTATCACAAACTAGTCAGTTCCAATCCCTACCATTCTGGGATGTAGTTCCGGAAGGATGTCATTTTGTCGGTGCCTCTCTTCATCAGCATCCCTGTCCTTTCTGCGGACAATCATTCTGAACAAACATGTATGGGATAAATCAACATGGTAATCATTAAATTCTATAAAATTTCAAATTAAACATAGAGTGAAAATCATTTATGTTATTCTATTAACATCACCCTAACCCCTAATGTTATCTAAACCATCCTCTAATAACAACTATAAGGACCCAACCTTATTACATACATAATCTATAATTTAGACAAGAATACACTTCCTTTTAAATTGAATATCATTTAATGTTTAGATATTTAGAGAATTAGGACAATAAACTCATGACATTACACATTATTACAGAGTGGATACCATAAAAACAGTTTCCATTTTTTTCAAAATATAAAACATTAAAACATAAAACAAGACTCTTTGACAATTCTTCAACATTTTAAATGTATTATATCCTTGTATTAAACATCCATTAACCTGTGAAAAATCATTTAAAAACTTTTTATGAGCACAAAATCTCAATAATGGATGGAAAAGAAGGAAAGATCACATTAGTCCATGAATACTCATAACGTGTGAATGCATTTCCAAGATACAATATTATCACCCATATATACTTACTTTGTGTAACATGATATGTATATAGGATCCACACAAAACATGAAAACCTAAATATAATCATAATGGTATCTTGGGGAAATACACACATATCTTGTAACCATTCTTATCTAACCTATAATTTGTAACCCTCATGACTACCTTACTTTGTGTAACCATCGCAATCACACATGGAGTAACCATACGGCCGACCTCCAACTAAATCATACCTAATGAATTGGAGATAAATATAGGTCCCATCCTACATCATAAATAATTCCAATGATCCAAAACATAATCGTACAACATTATTAATTCCATTAAAACATTACTTTGGAGTTTCGTAAAACCGAATTTTAAAAGAGGATTTTTAAAGAAAATCCTCTTATAAATATCATAAAATTGAAGAGATACTTAATAGAGTAAATGGAGAATGTATATATACATTAAATACACATAATTAATCATAATATCTATAGTACCGTTCACACAAAATATTTAAAAAGCACATAAATAATGAAGTATAAGGTTAACCCAAAGAATGGAAATTGGGTTATGAATTCCCTTATCTTGGGTTTTTCTTACATAATACTTGTTTATAAATCCTGTATAATTATTAAAAGGGTGTTATTAATATTTTAAAGAAACATTACCTTGTTTATAACATCATATATGATCATTTCATAACATCATTTCACCCTTAATTGTTCGTATTTTTCCCGTTACACTGTTTTTGGTTGAGTTCTTAACATGATTTCCATGATTGGTTCATGATGGAAATTATTGTCGATTGGAAGTGAGACTCTATACTTGGAAGGTAGTAGTATTTACATATATATAGTAACATAAATTATTCCATTCATCACTTGTAATTATAACAGGGGGATTATTAATAAATTAGAACATTAATGATGTTTGTTTAGATCATTTTAGTGGTTATTTGATAATAACAACCTTGTTTTGTCTTATAAATTAGAACAATGAGTACAAAAGAATTACAGAACCATGGGTGAGTAATAGAACATATATTATAACATGTTTCAACCATATAAATGTTTTCCTGACTAAACATGAAATATTTAATGGAAATTGAAATCAAATCGTCCACAATGTCGATAATTCGACACAAACAGACTATGCTTCTATTCTTTATAAAAGTGGGAGAGGAGAAAAATAATGATGATTATTTTCTATAAACATGATAAAATATATAATATAAATGAATTATAGAGATTTCATGCCACTTTTTTAAGGATATTTGAATAAATAATAAGGAAATACCTCAAAATAAAAGAATAATTGTGAAATCGCATACAAAAATTCGGCAGCCTAACAGCTACGCAACATGGTTTTAGAATATATTAAAAAGAGATGGGACAAGGGCCACCCATCCAGAAATGAATCATAATATATATAATATCAAGAATAACAAATAAATAATAACATTGTTTGGAAACTTGAAAATTAAACCACATAAAAGAGAACATGAAAGGAAAAAAGAAAGAAATTGAGAATTTTCATACCTTGTAGAGTAACCCTTAGAACATGTAGGTTGGGACCATGGGAGCTTGATGAAGCCATGGTGGGACTAATATGAAGGTAAGGAGGCTTGTTCTTATTTTAGGGAGAATTGGGAATGAATTAAATGAAAGTAAGAGTTAGTATTTATAGGAAATGTGAGGGATTATTTTAATAATTTTCAAGGGACACCTCTTGAGTGGTATTTACAAAACCATGGGCTTGCCCATGGAATTTTCCCATGGTATAAGCCACATGGGATACCTCACATATTATTTAACTATAAAATTTCTACCAGATTTATGAAATCATTATTATATCATTAATGATGTCATTAACACACCGAAACTAAAAACTGCATTTTTACTATTCACCGAAAAATCAATTGTTTCTGAAAAATTACCAAACTTCACCCTAACCATTTATCGATGTGTAGATTTAAAAAATGACGTCCATTTTTTCGAAATAATTTTCTAAATATTATTAATTTAATTTTTAAATAAAATTATACTTAATTCAAAAATTAAAAATTCTAATTCGCTAACTACTTCTATTTCACAATGAAAAATTAACAAAGATGCTATTATCTTAAAGCGTTAATAATATAAAATAACAATAAAATTGAATATTCATTAGGGTCATATTACTATTCATATTAATATTCATAACAGTATGTTACTATTCCCCAAAATAACAAGTTGATCTAATAGACTCCAAATAATACACTGAACACAATTTTAGATGACAGTTTCTTTAAATTCAAAACATAGAAGTGGAAAAAATTATGTTAAAAGGCTAGTTATAAATATCTACATAAAACATTTTTCCTTGAATTTCTATTTATTTTTATAAAATCTTTGGGTGTTACAATTTATATTCAAGAATATACTTATGGGTTTTTTCCTAAAATTAGAGACCATCCATTGGCATCCACCTCTGAAAACAAGGCGAAAACATGGGCTGGTATATTTTATGAAGAGTTTAATGTATAAATTTATGATACATTTAATATATTAAAAGGTAAAATATTTCTGGAAAATCAAACAATTTCATCTTCAAAAGAAGACTACTTAATGGCAGATCATGTGAATGAATAAGGAGTATAGTTTGAGGTGGATCACCAGCTCTCACAATAAGGGATAGTTGCTTCAGGTAATCAAAAAGGTATGAATATCTTAGAATCTGAATCTAAATTATTTTCAAATTTTTTAATGAATATTTAGGATTTTGAGGTATTAGAGATGGGTTCATACAAGAATAAAAAATAAACAGTTTCCACTCTAGTGGTGGTTGAGAATTAGATTATAACTAACACTTCCTCTTTATATGAGCAAAGTATAGGTGACATTGAGATGTAAGATTCAACTCTGATCTCTTCTAATGAGAAAAATCACCAAGAGATTTTGGACCCAATAGAAGCAATTACCAATGAGTGAATGTTGATGCTCGTTACAAGAGACACTTCTTATGAAAAATGTGTGGAATGACAAGTGGAAAACATTGATTTTGAAATAACTGATATAGAGACGCTTTTAAAAAGGCATCAATATCATCCTTCACGTAAGGGGCGATCAAGAGGCCTATGGCATAGTTGTGGAAGGGTTGACTAGAACTCCCTTCTAGATGAAAAAACGAGGCTATATTCCCAAATATTGATAAGTATTGGTAAATAGTTACTGATTTGGGTTTTTCCATGTTTTCTTGAACTCTTTTTGGCCACTATCCTTTAAATTATTTTAATATGAGGCCCAGAATTTATCTTTGATTAAAAAAAATGTATGGACCATATTCAATCATTCATAATTAAAATAAAAATCCATAAAAATAGAATATATGGGTCATGGAAACCTGAGGGAGTTCTCCTTCACTTCATGATTCCTTTGGGCAGACGGTCCATCCCCGTCATGCAAGAGGTGCACAATTCTTCATCAGAAAGAGGTGTAGTTCTCCTTATTCACGAGTCAATTCAAGAGTGCATAATACATGTTGATGTCCTTTGGTGAATGAATTTATCCTTCATATAGAATTTATAAATTGGGGTTTTCTGTGTTCGAAGAGGAAACACTCGGGTATGGGGGAGGAACATACTCCTTCGACTCAAGGAATCTCATTTTATAGGAATGGATTACACCTTTTTCATATTAAAATCCCATGAGATATTCACTTAAAAAACTTCCTTGAATAACCAAGATTCTCTATTTGAATACCCATTATCTTCAGTTTTAGTGATATTCAAACTCTTATGAATATATGCAACATATCATGGATGTTCCCTTTTCAAACACACAAACTCTCAGTAAAAATATCATGCGAATGAATTTGGAATATCATGAATATCACTTTCTCGAATGCTCAATCTCCAGGTTGTTGACTTCCATTTTTATTTTCATTGGAAACATCAATCCTCATTATTTAGTTTCATGAATGAAATTGAAATTGCATACATGATCTATTGAATTGCATATGATTGAAAACCCCACTTTCAATGGTTAGTTATCGACCATCTTTGTCGGTCTTTTTGTCCGTTGAGAGGTAGTGGTGGCATCAAGTGCTGGGTGGTAGAAGACAACAACATGAAATCTTAAAATGTCCCACTAGTAATGGATGGATTTGGTTCAAACATTTGTGTCACAATTGATATGGACAATGATGATTAGATTGTGTGATTGTGACAAGATGGATGGCCCAGATTGTGTGCATTTATTTAAATGATGAACTATATCCCATGTGTTTTTTCCAACATAGAATCTCATATGTGGGTGGAATGCATTATACCAATCAATGAACTCTTCCATTAGCCTAGATTACTCCCTCTCCCTCAATAGTATACCCACATACCATGTTCTCTTTAGGTGTACTTTGTTCCCACTCTCTGCATGACCTTCACCCCTACAACGCTTGGGACATGCTGCCCTGTGCACTCCTGTGGGACTATACAAGGCCTATGTGTGGGCATGATTATGCCTATTCCATGCCACCATCGGGATTGGCCATGGATGGTTCCTTTAGAGTAGTTGAAATTGATTCTAACTTGTTCTGTGGTAGAGATATTTTAGGCCTCTTTGAGGGGTGGGATAATATTTTAATGTAAGCCTCATATGAAATACATCCCATGTATAAGATGCATGTACACCCTTAAAATCTCAAGTATCTTTTTATTCTCTTTTATTATTATTTTAAGAATAATTTTAAATGTTTTAAAGAATGCTTAAATGAATGATACTTCATTTTTTTAATCATTGTTCCACCTTTGACAAATTTTATTTAAATGTAGGATTGGTGCATTAATTGTCTGGTTTTTCACCCTGAAGAATTTACCCATTCTCTATGTATCATCACTCATTAATTTTGAGTAATATCGAAAAATGTGGACAAAAATTACAAATTCAAACACAATTTTGTCCCAAAATTGGTGATGTGTTTGGAATATGGCTTCCAACCATATGGAAAGTATCAAATAAACACGATTTTATCCTTGTGACTTTTTTTGTGCCTTCATTGATTATTTTTTCAATCATACATTATAATCATGAAGAATTGATTTTTGTTGTAAATATTTGGGATTTTAGAGAATGGGAAATGGATTTTTGTATTCATTTTGATGAAATCCTTAGAAAATGGGATTTTATAAAATGAAATTTGGGTGAAACGGAAATAGTTTAACATGATATGTTTATTATAATTAATACTATATGTTTATTAAAAATTATTATTGGAAGACCAAAATTTAATTATTAAATAATATGATAATTTATTTGAAATAAGGGAAATTATTTTTAAAATAAAATGGTTTTTAATGGTAGGAATAGTGTTTTTGAATAGAATTCATTGGATTTTAATATTTAAGTGAATAAAATTTAATGATTTCTAGAGTTTTAATATAGTTATTGACTAGTGGATAATGGTATTTAGAAAATGGATTTGATAATATTCATATGAAAATTAGATTGATAGTGTGAAAAACATGGGTGAAATGTTTTGTTTTGAATAATTTGAATGTTTTTGTTTGACCTTTGGTATCTCCATGGGTTTTCACATGAACATATATGTGTGAAAAAAATGGAGGGTTGATGGATTGGGAGAATGAGTGCTCAGATTCGCATGAGATGATGGGTTCCAATGTTGGCATGAGAATGTGGACATGTGATGATCTATGGAACACCAATTGTGAGTGTACAACCCACCAAGTTGTTATCCCTTAAAATTATTTTTAATAAGAAATTCATTTTGTTTTGAAATCTAGTGTATTGTGGCATGTTTCCTAATGATATTGTAATGTTTTTATGAGGTATTTTTGTATGATAAATATTTATGGTTAGTTGGTTTTGATTTAGCCCATTGTTTTGTTATTGCATTGTGTCTTAGCCCATAAATATTCAATAGATTCTCACTGGAATACTATGGGTGGTTCCCTATTAGTGAGTTTTCGAATTGATCAACCAATGGTCTTACTTCATGATTTTTAGAATTTTAAACCTCCAATATTTTATTGTCAAGTGGATCCTCCTGATGGAGAAGAGTTCAGGAAGAAATAAAAAGGACATTTAGTCTCCTTGAGCGCCCTGAGTCATAAAAGGTTTTTTTTTCAATCCATTATGCTTGAAGTTATGACCTAGATGCTTTTGATGTAGGTATCTCAAACCAATCATTATGAAGATCATACAATAGAGTTCATTATAGATTCATTCATCTATTAGTATTTCTCTGAGATAGTGAATCTGAGGAAGTAATAGAATTTCGATACCTTCAATAAGATTATGGATAATTGATTGAGAATTTTAATAATTTCATTGATCTAATTACTTGCCTTCTGTAGTTGGATATAGATTTTTTCTTTAATGAATGATGTTTTGAGACTTGGATTCATTATTTTCTTCGGTCAAAGTTGTTAGAGTTCAGTTTAGCAACTTTTTTCTATGTGGTGAGAGAATCATTTCATGTGGATGTATAGCTAGTTGCAGTTCTTGAGTGGATCTTCATTCTACTATCTTAAGAATTCATGAAGGAAATTCTTTTTAGGATATGGGTAATTTTATTGAAGTTGTTGGTTCTAGTTGTGGAATTAAAAATCCTATTGATTATTCATCAACTAAATTTATACACAAGATCAGGTTGTTCTATCATTTTTGAAAGAAGATTCCTAATAATTCTTCATGTACAAGTGATAAAAACAAATTTTGGTCCTTTTTATTCTTACTTCACTTGAAATGGTTATATCAGGGTGTCTTTTGGAAGGTATGTGGAGAGAGTTTTCATGAGTATGATATTATTCTTGGATCAGTTTTATGTCAATTTATCTATGCAACTAATTTTTTGTAATGCTATTGTCCAGTGGTGTTTAGTCGTTTGGGTCCCCTTTAAATTGTAAATGTGGGTGTTTATAACATCATGATAACTCCAGTTTTGAGGAAAGCATGATTTATTTCTCAAGGTTCTAGAATCTGCACAATCTTAGTGAAGGTGTGTTCCATGTATTACTTGTCTTAGTTGTTTTCATCCTAAGTGGAAAAGGATGAATATGTATTTGATGATTCTGTGTTTCAGTGGATAGAAGGAGTTTTGATCAAGACATTTTAGAACTTGACTATGAGGTAATAGATAATTCAAATATCAAGGCTCCAGCCATAGGCCTCGGAGTGAAGCTTGTACATAGTCAGGAGTCCCATGGGTGTGAGGGACCATGAACCATATTTTGTATTTAGCATGGGAATGTATACTATTTATGATTGTTTGTTGTAGATTATTCTTCTTGAAGGATGTCATTTTGTAGAAATAATTTTAGAAACCTTGTTTTATAGTGGCTGTCCGTGATTGTTTTTTATTTTATAGTGGCATGGTGGTTGTATTGCCTTGAAATTATATTGGTCTGAATTTTCATATGCAAGTGCATGTTTAGTTGTTCTTATTTAGTTAGAATTACTCTATCAATTTTATTTGACTTTATTCTTATATTGAGTTGAAAAATCGGGGTCTAGTTCATCACATGGGATGGATTTTCATCTATTACCTTTATCCCCCACATGTTTGAGGTTTTTTTTACCTCAATGTAGAATTCTGGGTTGACCTCTATTCGGGTTTCCTTGCCGGTCCAAGTGTTGTGTTTTCAAAATTTTGGGGAGAACTATTGTGGGAATCATTATTGTTTCTTCTGGATTCAGTCAATGATTGTGGATTTCAATTGCTGGTGAGTCTACTTTGGCCTCCTATGTTAGTAATCTGATGTCATCTCGAGTAATGTCTTGGAAATTTGTGGCACTATTTAAAGTTATCTAATATTGAGTTCCTATCCATTTGGGGGAACATTATTTTTTTGGGGAACACCCAATAGAATTATTTTTGGATAGGTTGTGCTGGTTTTATTATAATTTTAATGTTGTTTATTGAGAATTGGTTTGGTTTCATTAGTTCTTTTTATATTAGAGGCATTAGTTTCATTTAGTGTTGGTTGAGGTGTTCCTGACTCGATAGTTTGGATTAAGAGGTTGTGTGAATCCATCATCTATGATACATCATCTGAATAATGTTATGCCATTTTAGAGGTTGATAGCGTTATGGTGGGGATAATTTCCACTCTCAACAGTCTATGTTCACCCTTTTTCTTATTCAATTTTGAATCCTAGTTGTTCTCGTGAGTTATAGGTGTAACATGTTTGAATTATAAAGTGATATTTAGTTTAACATGGATCTATAAGTTATTCCTCAATATCATCTAGGAGTTTTTATTGAAATGAATATTTTTTGGGATCAGTAGCAGGTGGAAGATTGTTGGTGCACAGTTAGGTGAAACAGTATGACTCAACACATGAATATCTGAATATTATGTTTGTTGTTTGAGGCTTGGATTATGGATTACTACCAATATTTTGAACCATTATTAAAGCGTATGAGGAGGTAATGCATCATGGAAGAACTAGGTTTTACTACTAATGCATGTTTAAAATAACTGTGCATCCAAACTGTGATAGATAGATTGAAATTTTATATTGTGAAATTTATATTTTTACCTCTTATTATTATTTCCCAATATAACCCATTATTCCCATGCCCTAGTTTGAATGACCCAAAAGGATCTCCTAAATCCCTAACAGAGTAACCTTTCTGTAGAGACACAAAGCTTAAAGTACATGGAAATTACATTACTTTTGAGTAATAATTAATATATAACAAAAACAGAAACACAAGGATCGTAATAGTTTAGTGTCTTTGGAAACTCGGAATATAATCTTCTAATCTTGGTGAAAGATCTTCAACATCTCCCATAAATATCATCCATTTTTTTCTTACCTAAAACCTTTCATTATATCCTAGGGAAAAGAAAACATATAATGGGTGAGTTCAAATGCTCAGTAAGGGTAAGCATGGATAAAATAAAACAAACCATATACATTTTATCTTCAAAACATGAACATAATGTTTACACATCAAAATGTTGAGTTGTGAAATAAATATTGGCAGTATGTAAGGCATAGGTCATAAAGGAACATCAATCATGATAAAATAGAATGGGAATAAATCATTTAATAGTGCAAAAACATTAAGCACATGATATTATTTCCATAGTATCCAAGGCATTGCTTCCAAAACAATCTTAATGGACAAAGTCCCTTACTGAACCGAGTTCACTCCTCGTTCCAGTCCTGTATCACTGAACCAGATTAACTTTCCATTCCATCCGTGGCTATCTCATGAGATATAAATCTTTACCCAATTCATTAGAGGGAGATATAGGTCCCACCCATATCATAATGAAATCATTCTTATTTTTTCCACAAATTAAACATAAATCATTCATCATAACCCAAAGAATAAAATGGGTTTCATAAAAATCATCCAATCATAATGTAATACATATAAAACAAATGGATATAATTTTATCATAAGAATAATCAAACCATGTAAATAAAAGATAAATTATACATGAAACATTCACATATGAAATAATGTCAACTTAGATGGAAATGCTTTTGACAAAACACTTGAAATGAACTCTTGAAGAAAATATCCTTTCTTCTTTAAAATCATTTTATTTCACAAAATTCCATGTAATTTTAAAAGAAAAGGATTTTTTTGAAAATAATCATTAAATCAAGTAGTGGAATCTTTATGTAAATAAGGCATTATGAAACCGTAAAAATACGTTCATGCCTTATATGTTAAAAAATCATTCTTCTCAAACTTTTTCCAGAAAAGTCAAAAAAGTACCTCATAACGTAAACAAAAGAAATATTCATTACATACCATGTTGTAAAAGTCAAAAAAGGATAAAAAGGACTTTAAACATACATTAATACATTTTTTTAATATAGGTACATGGATGATAAATATAACCCTAGTAAATACTTACGAATAAAGAATCTCGGATAAAAAAACAATATTGGAAAAGCTATCATTTACCTTATGTCCAATTTCTTAAGTATGTGTCCAAGATTCATGTGTATTGGGTTTAAACATATTATTAACTTGTAAAATAACCATAATAATATTTATTATATCATATATGATTCACTTACGACATTATATTACCCATTCTTTTGTAAATTCCGTGTTAAAGCAGCGTTTTGGGTAAAATCGTTTCATTTATCATCCGTGTTTTGACTTGTAATTATTAATATGATTACATAGATCATGATTACTTAATTCCTGAATATAAAACTTGATTTATATATAATATATAATCATAATATACATATATATAATAGATCGATAAATGTAAATAAATACACCGTTCATGGAGACAGTAGGCCGTAAGTACGCATGAACGCTGTTTTCGTTTCCTTATTGAATTGAATGGAATTAAGTAGATGACCTACATATATATATACATAAATAAAGTATAATTATTATGTCATATATTTCATTATAACTTATTATATATACTTGAATTGTTAACATGGAAAATGAATATCATCGCGTTATGGTGACGGTAATCCGTACGTACGCACGAGCGATGATATCGTTCCCATATTTATTGAATGGAATTGTTGTAGATGATATAATATCATAGAATCATTATGATGTTATAATAACTATATATATTTATTCTTTACACCATTATACACATCTATGTAATGTGGTGGTGGAAAAAAAGATTAGACCATGGCGTGGAGACGGTAATCCGTACGTACGCACGCGCGGTGATTTATTTTTCCGTAGGACGGATTGAAGGTGAAATAGGGATGTTACATATTTATAATAACATATAAGTATATAATTAATACTTATGTTATTACTTTATAATGAAAAAACTAAATAATAGTAAGTAGAAGAAGAAAGAAACTTAAAAGAGTCAGTATAAGAGATTACCTCTTCCTCGACGCACCTCCTTTAAACATATTCTTAGGGAACTCGAGTTGGTCTTTGAGAATACCAGAACCTCTAAGATATAACTAGAGATGTTGAGAAGAGTAATTGGCAGGTTTTGGTCGAGATTCAAGGCTCAAAAAGTTGTGAAGAGAAGAGGGAACGGGTTCCCTTTTTATAAGGGAGGAGAGGGCCACCTTTTGAAAAACATAAAATATTATTTTATAATAAAGTCATATTCAGTTTATAATAGCTCCAAATTGATTTATTTAGAAGATAATGTGGGTATGGGTCTAAAGAATCTCAACCAATATGTTTTGGAGAAGTTTAGGTTACTATTTTAACCTTATCATTTAGATTTAACTCTATGTTACATAATTTAACTTTTACCGTCACTTCTTGTTTTCTTACACTATATGGTTAATAAACTTACTATAACAAGAAAAACGAACCCCAAGTGGTTCATTAGTAATATATATAACCTTATATATGTCATTTTTCCGAACCATTTATTTTTAGGAATATAATAACAATTAATAATATAAAATTTGTTTTAAAAAATATTTTATGTCAATTTTGACACTATTAGGTAATTGATTTTTGTGAAAATTATAAAAATATTATTATTTCTATTAAAGTTATCTTAATCAATAATAACATGTCATATTATCCTATAAAATTATTTTAATTCATAAAAAGTCCCAAAATACATTTATTTGGGTATTTATAACATCAATTATGTTAATATTTCATTAATAAGATAATTACTACATCATCATTGTGTCATAAATAAATTAAATTATTTAATGTCTCAAAATTATAAATAAAATACCATTATGTAAGAAATATTTTTATCTTTCTAATAAATATTTATAGTCTAATTTGTCTTATGTATAAGCATATATTAAAAATGTTTTAGTTATTAAACATTGATTTTAACTATTTTAACTCTTGTTTAAATAAAATAATATAAACTTTACTAATCTAATACAAGTGGACCTAAAGGGTATAATTTTATTTCTATGGTTGTTTTTGGTCGAATTACACTTATCTAACAGAATTAGGACATGTGTTAGGGTAATAATAATATCATTTTTACCCTTAATTACCCAATTTACTTTTAATTGTGGTAAATAAAAGTACAAAGTTAATATTCACCAAAAATTATTTTTATCTTATTGAACCACATTTTACTCCTTGATATTAACCGTGTCTTTCGAATTTTCTAAAATCCACTCATATAAGTGGTAAAATTATGTTTTATGTAAATTTTCAAATTCTCTTTGGAGGTTGGTAAAAGAGGGTGAAAAGTTCAATAAAATTTTTATATGTCTAAATTATTATAAATTCACTAAAATGAATTAAATTTAACTTATATAGGTATTATCTATCAATTTTGACCTAAAATAATGTAAAATAAAATAATTAATTTTTTAAATAAAAATTCGGTTTTTAAGTAGTAACCTAGTATTTTCACTATTCATCATAAATTGAAAGTATTCAGAAAAATACCAAAATTTACCATAGGATAATTTTGATATTCTGTATCCAAAAATTAATTCCATTTTGAATGATAAAATTTATAAAATTTCAAAAAGTCGGTGTTACTATTCATAACGGCTAGTTCATAGTAATATTATAATAATATCTCATTTAGTAAAACTCAGTATTGCGTACTACACAGGCCATCGAAGAAGGTTTTGATTGCATGTAATGTAATCCAAGTTAGGGATTTGTGTAGTGAATGATTCATTTGGTGTTTCATATATTATAATCAAAACATATTTCATTTATAAATTGAACAAAATCTATACTTAATGATGCGTAGAATAATTTCCACAAAACGAACTTGAAATTGTGTGTAACACGAGCCAAGAATAGTGTTGCATATACTTCAAGCTAATACGGTGTTGCATATAGTACAAGATAATATTGGTTTAGAGTATAATAGAAGATATCGAAGAAATTAAAAATAATATATCTCATAAAATCTCGAGGTGTTACACTCTCCACCTTCTAATTGTGAATCTAATTGATTTCTCCAGGGTTTTGGGCCAAATCATTCAATGTAATCTCCTCCTATCATCTCCAAATTCAATCTCCATCAATTTTCTCCAGATTTCATCTTCTAACATTGTAATGTGGATCTAGGGTTCATGCGTTCCATTAATTTATGTTGGGGGTTTCTCTTAGTAAGTGGTTTTCTTTGTTTTTCATGGATCTTCGAACCATGGTGAGGTTGTTTGCGATGTATGTTGTTGAAGTGTTGTGAGTATGATGTAGGATTCTCTTTGAACATGACATAAAAATAAGAAATAATTTGTTTCATTATTTTCTCATCAACCTTTTACGATTCATATTAATATAGGATCATCATTACAAATTTTCCATAGGAAATGAGGTGGTTTGTGTGGTTATTTTGATTTATATGAAAATATTTTGTTATTTGATGAACACAATGTGTTTGATACAATTTCTAGTTCGAATATGTGAGATTTATTTGATATATAATGTGTGGTTTTTAATTTTAAATATATTTTTTATATCAATACTGTAGTTATAAGTTTATCAAATGGTTTTATAAGTAGTTTGGTACTTGTAAGTGGGGTGTATTAGGTTCTTTAATAATAGAATGTCATGTGATGATGATGTGTCACCAAATTAAAACATTGATGATTTGTTTTGTTTTCACATGTGGGGAAAATTAATTAATGTGATTTTACTAAATGATCATGAAATGAAAAATGGTGTTTCCTCATCATTATGGAAAGGTAATTTTGATTCTTTTCGAAAGGATAATAGAGGCCTGATTGGATATTTTGTGAATGTTGTGAAAATTTTTATCATTAAAAACATCCATGAATAATCATATTATTTCTTTTATTTTGAATGGTTGTATTTTCCTTGATGTTTCACCCTCATGATCCATATATTTTCATTGGAATGGGATATACACAGTATGTACTCCATTGTTATCTATGAGTTGTAAGACTAGAGATTAATCCTTTGGGTGACTCATGGTGATACATGTTGTATGAAATAATTATATATGATATGGGTGAAGTTGATTGAATTCTCTATTGTAATTGGTGGGATCAAAAAATTTATAATGTTGTCATGGTAACCTATCATAACATGTGAATTGTTTTATAACAATTTTGTCATTAGTTAGGATTACACTCGGACTAGTGTACCATAGTAGGGGATTGGATATTTTTTTTATTTCTAGGGGATAATGCCCCTCATCTAGACCAATTAGTGTGTGATCAAACGTGTTTTTGAAATCTTTTGTCTTTGTGTGAGGCATGTTTTTTGAGAAGGTTAAAGATGTATAATATGTTGTAAATTATTTCAAGAGCTCCTAGGTTTTACAATGTCTATTCGAACAATGATTTCTATGATTGAAAATTGACATATCTGTTGGTTGGTTTACTCTTCAGTGATTATATCCTTCTCCATTATAGTATATTCATTCTTTTTTTCTCTTTGTGGTGTACTCCTTTGATAAATAGGGAGTGTTGGTTATAAAAAGTTTGTGGAAAATCTTATGGAAAATATTTTTCAACCAATCTCCTCCATTTTAAAATGAAAACATATTCCTTTACCATCTTAAATCTAATGGTTTCAACTTATGGAAGAGTGTGTTTTTAAATTGAAATGGTCAAATGGAATCGTGGTTTATTTGAATGCCTAAAATTTGGTGGAATAACATTCAATATATATTTTATTTCAAACTTATAATAGATGTTTCTTTTTGTTAAGGTGAGTGAATATGAAATATATTTGTTCAGGCATGCAGAGGGAGTTTTAATACTCACACTTATAATTTGTTCTTGTTTTTTTGGGGTTCTATTGGTCCCATATTTCATTCAATAACTATAGGAGATGGATGGTTTTGGAGTTAGAGGGAGAACCTTAGGGTCACATGGATATGTTGTGGTCATTATGAGTCTATTTGGGTTAGTTGTTCATATTTTTTTTGTATTTCCAGTTTCATGTGTAAAATGATGTAAAATTTGGTTATTTATGTATTAGGATACTCAATTTTTTGTATATTGTTTATTTTATGTATTTATATTCGTGGAAACAATTCCCTTAGTCACTTTGATAATGTCTGACACTAGTGTCCAGCCCTTGGGGATCAGTAACACCCTTCATGAATTTCCACAGATTGACTCAAGTGACCGGTTTGGGGTCCAAATGGGTAGGTTCTTGACAGTCAGTGATTTTATTTCATGTATAATAATATTTATTTATTAATATCAATTTTTCATTTTATATTTTACGCTACATAATAAAACAAAGTTTTTAGACACCATCAATTGTGGCGTATTGATTTGTACTCAATCCTTGTTTTGAATGAATTTCAGTACATGAATATATGTCAAAGATTATGTGAGGATAATGATAAGGGACCTAGTTGTTTATTGTTCCTTTCATTATGACTTTGATCGTAGAGATGGGAATGACATGGGGTTCAAAACTAGGGTATTTGGATTATTAATAGATCCTATTTTTTATTTTATTAATTTTTCTTTTGACAATATATTTTGATATTTTCATCCTTTCATTACACGATTCTATTTGGTTTCTTCTAGTTTTGTAAATTACTCTAAAATGGCTGCATGAAAGATAATGTATATATTTTCTACTATTTTTTTGACTCTATTATTATATCTTCTTTTACAGTATCTCTTTACCAATGAGTATGGGCTCCCTACAATATCCCATACACCCTTGTTGTTAGTCAACAACCTATGGAAGGTGGGAAGGAATTCCAGTGGGAATATATCAATATGACGAAGTCACATGACAGAGTATCACATCAAGAATTATAAAATTGAGATATTTGTCACATTAGGTTTTTATTATCTTAATAATATCAGTGGTGCATAGATCCTAGATGTTACTCCAATTTTAATGATATTAACATATGACATTATTTAGATATTTGGTATGTCATTATTGGAAAACCAGTAATTTCTAGAAAATGATAAGGGTGTATCTGTGATGTTGGAAAATTACCAATAGATTCATTATTGTTATATGATATAATGAGCCTATTTGTTTCAGTGAGGTCCTATTGAAAACTAGGTTATCCAAAAATTATTTCTTTGTTTGATTATCAATTATTATTTTAAACATAGGATATAAATGTTTTTTATCATTAATGAAATCCATGTATTATATTTCATGGATTGGTAGGGTATCATTCGACATTATATACATTCTAGAGAATGAATTAAAATAATAATGTTTATGGTGATTAATATTTAATTATTTAATATCATA
Organism: Viscum album; assembly: GCA_963277665.1. Classification (NCBI taxonomy): domain Eukaryota; kingdom Viridiplantae; phylum Streptophyta; class Magnoliopsida; order Santalales; family Viscaceae; genus Viscum; species Viscum album. The sequence continues at coordinate 1,975,314,768 of OY728127.1, forward strand.
GTGATGTAAATTTATATCATGGGTGATATTAGAAATAGAAATGTTTTATATGGTCCAGTTTATTTTATTAACTAAATCATCTAATATTATATTGTGATGATTATTAACTTAGGAGGGAATCATCTAGTGTTGTTGATAATTAAATTGATATAGTTCTATTGAATGTTCTTGATCAGTAATTATAACATGATTCATCATAATGAGTTTTAAATTTTCTTTGATATTCATGGATTATATGTGTTAATTATTGAATAAATTATAATATATAGTGATCCCTTATCTCTTTTATAATCTATAGTGTATATATATGGTTATAATGGGTAATGTTGAATTTTACATAGAATGTGAATTACTTTATGAACTCTTGTTACTAAAACGATTCTCTATTGATATTAATAAAATTTAATATTAAAACTTTTCCTTGAATGGCTTGATAGGAAGATGACATGTTTAAAATTTTACAACATTCCATCTTGTTTAATATAAAAAATAATTATATATTCAATTTTTCTTCCAATTAAATGTCATTATGATAGAAAAATTTATTATATAATGACGTTTTTTACAGAATTTTCAATAGGATACTAAAAATACCTAAAATTAGTGCATAAATGTTATATTTATATACATTAATTATTTAAATAAATTGAAATGGTGTTTGTGGATGTTCTATAATCACATGATAACTTTTTATTTGTTATTATTTCTATTCGGGTTTTTATTTTTCTTATTCATGTGCCTTAAAATTTTTAAGAAGATACTATAAAAATTTCTATATATTGAATTTACTAATTATAAGAGGATAGTGAGTTTACAAATATTCACCAACTACACATCTTTATGTGGGAAGAATTTATATTTAGTTACCAATAAATTTATATACACATGTGTATATATATATATATATATCTCACTATATTTGTCTATTAGAGTATTAAAGGTTTCTATACTAATTTATATTTAATTAGAATATGATTGGCACTTAGCTATCAGGTATCGTGTTCAAATTTTATAATAACATAGTATTGTTCAATTCTATCAATACTTTTAATCTACCGAATCTATTTCCCAATATAGATGTAATTCATGAAAAATGATATTCCCCTTTCTTATAAAATTATTATTTTATTACGTATATAAAAAATCGTCTATTAAATGATTAGTTTTTAATGATTCACTTTGATATTGGTTTTCATTAGTGAAAATATTTTTTATAAGGGAATATTTTCCTATAACAATAAGGTAATATATGGTAGAATAGTTTTCCTTTTTGGAGAGGATACATGATCACCCAATATCCATTAGTATATGTGTGTCACACTAATGGACTCTAATAATATATGGAATATGGTATAGTCGGTTATGATTAAAATCAGGTAAAGTTATGATAATCAAATTTTGATGGTATTTTTTATAATATCAATTAATATAAATTATAAACAATAATAATTATTTAATATTATATACTTACTGTTTTTTATTATATTTAGTATCAATCTATATCATTTAATTTCATACAAGAACTCCTATAGACATTTTTAATTTATAGGGATACTATTGTAGGTCCCTAATATATTATATACTTAAACAATTCATTCGAATTTTTATTGATTTTCAGACTCTAAAAATGAAACACAAGTTAATGTAGGATTCATAAAACAAGTGATAATATTTGATACATTTATATGTACTAAAAAATGCCACCAAAGAAATGTTAATGTCATTTTTTCATTGAATCCCAATTTATAATGGGTTTAATCATTTATTATATAAAAGATAAAATTATTATATATCCTCATATATATGTTATGATTTAAAAAAAAATTGTGAACCAAATTATTTGAATTTTTTTTTTCATTGTATGCCACCCATAATAATTAAATAACACGCTATATTTTTCATATATAATATGATTCATTTGTTTATATTATTATATAAATAATGATATTTTGATAATAATCTTCTTATATAATATTACTACTCCCTCTGTGGTAGTTGATATCCATTATAATAAAAGAAGGTACACCATTTTCATATAACAACACAATTTAGGATATACATATAATATATAAAAAATTTCTTTCACAAAGTGAAAATCTATAATTGTATTATATTTTTTTTCCTTTTTTACTTATTTCGTATATAGTGGTTGCATATAGGGTTTTTTAAAATTAATTCATATATCCCTTGGGAATTGTGAACACTATCATTTTTCATTTCCAAATTATTAAAATGGGGTATTATTCCACTTGGTATATAGGTATTTGAATATTTTAATTCAATAATTTTTTTTGAATATTTTTGATTCACTCATTTACTATGGTCAAAATATATCATTTTTCATACAATATATTTATCTTTTAATAAAATATTACATGTGTATTTAAGATTTTTCTTGGTAAATTGAAATATTAAAAATTAATGAGTAAAAAATATATATGATTTTTAAATAACATAAATATTTTTATTTAATAAACCCATAATAATTAATTTTTTGTTTTTTAAAAATATTATTGACATCTCATTTTAATATAGTGTTGTTATTTAAGGGGAAAAGAATATGATATGTTTATTTTATCAAATTGTGTTTATTGTCCAACACCTGTTCTTTCTAGTGTGCATTATCCTCACTAACAGACACCCTAGAAAATAAAAAGAAGGTCACCGATCCCGACCAGCACACGTGTACAAGCACATTATTCAAATGGAATTCAAATATGGTAATCTATTTAAATGAAATTATTACATCATTTAGATGGGTCGTATCAGTTTTTCATATAAATAATTAATATGTTGTGGTGTTATATTCACACCAACTTTAGAGAAAAACAACATCACAATGGACCCTACATCTTATCCTATAATGACCCAATTCACATTCATTAGTGTTACTCCTTTGAAACTATTGTATTCATTATGCCCCATAAGAACCCTATATTTCCCATATTAAAGGGTTATTCACACCCTGAGGGTCACTCAAAATCCCAAAAACATCATCAATCAAGTGAAAATCACACATTCAAAAAATTATTCCTTGTAGAATCTATTCCCTAGGCTTATAGTCAAACTGGGAATCTTCTAAGATTGTATCCCATCACAATCAATACTCCTGAACAGTTATGCATAAATGTTGTATTCAGGTCAGGTAGACTCCTAAATGTTTTTTTCACCTTGTTGACATGGGTAGTAACCTTTATTATATTATAACTTTATCATCATGGGGTGTTATATTGATGGTTATGTCATGATATGTGTGACATAATCAATGATATCCTTTTTAAAATTTCATCATCTACAAATTAGCCTTATTGCTTACATAAAATCCTAACCCAGTCATTGATATTCTCTCTCCCAACTCGTAGTAAAGACAAATTAATATATACATAATTGATTGAAACATTTTACCAATTTCACCCTAGATTGAGATTACAAAGTACCTATGATGTTTTGATCGAGATCAGGGTGAAAATATGTCATTGATATAATAAAGTTTATAGAAAAAGGGATATAGTCAACCTTTTCACAATAGTATTTCCCAATAGAAATGGCTCTTTAATTATCATTATATTGGATCCCTCTCTATTATAATTGTTATTCCTACCAAAAAAATATCTTATTAATAAAGTATATATAATAGAAGAAATGAAATATATTCTATTATAGAATCTAGAATGTTAATTAACAAATGAGGATTCCACTTCATCATGATCATCAATTCCCACAACATATTATAATAATATCATACCATTAGTCTTAATATTATTACACGTCCCATTTCTATTTCTTAACAATAATACCTAAATCTATAATGAACACAACTCTCAATGATACCGATAGAATAAATTCTTATTTCTATGATGATTCCTGATTATGGAACGCATTTTACATGATTAAATATTGAAAATTTAATTAAATTATGTTGAGTATACCAGTAATATATTTTTTAAAATATGCCACTTTTGATGTAAATAAGAAATCAATATTGTCTCCTGAAAATATCTTAAAATTTTAATAATTCCTTTTTATTACCATATATAAATTGATATAACACTATGTATATTCTTACATCCTTTCTTATGTCAGTATTAATATGTTTTCCAATGGCCCATAATCAATAGTAAAACAATGTTACAAATTCGTTTAGAATATATTCACGATTTTCCATATCTATATGAATCATGGACTTCAATTTAATGGGGATAACTAATTAATATTGTGAATTAATATATCTATATACAATACTTTTTTAACAAGTTTACCTAAAATTAATACTCCATGGCATTTAAATTATGACTTCATTATATATTTTTATCCCTATAAGTATTATATTGTGTAACAGTTCTTGCAATGTGATTATTCGAATCCATCACACTATGGATTCATGAATACATTACATATATTATCATTATGTTGTGAAACATATGTATTTAATTATGAATGATATTATTTTACTATTAAAAATAATTTGTTACATTGTTGTATTTCACTTCTAGGAACAACCATTCACCCATCACTCCACAATGACCATTATATCATCCAAATTTATATTTTTCATAAAAAACACTTTTAGGGGTTCATTGGAAACCCACACATTGAAAAAATAAAAAAATTTAGTGGGGGAAAATATTCAAAATTAATGGATATAATTTCAAAATTAAAAACAAGCAGGTCATTATTCATGGGAAACATCATGTCAACGACAATCCTCGCAAATCAATAATGCCTCCCAAGAAACCCAACATCAAGGATAACCCCTTGAGTACACTACTTCATCTATATTGTAACCTCTATCATAAAAACACTTTCTCCATCATCTTGTTTCCACCATCTATACTAAAACACATTTCCATTTATAATGCTTTATTCTGAGATAAACAATCCTCTCACAAACAATCATTGTCTCTACATTCCTAGAGAGAACCCACAAGAATATACTTCTATAAGAAACCCATAGAACATTCACCGATTTATCCATCCAATTTACCATTGTAGAGAATCACTAGAAAGGACCTAATAATATCACTTCCCCAATATATCTAAGATTCGAACCAACCCCGATAAAATGGGAACAAATAAAAAATTAAATAATAACATCCCTCGACAACATCGAGACACTATAACTGAAGACATATTCCAATGTTCCATCATCATTTATCCTTTAATTAAACTAAAAGAAACAAAATCCATCACTTATGGACTCTTCATTCAAAATAGGACCTTGCACCATAATTGTCATTTCATTCACAAACGAATCATCGACATCTTCACCATCAGAACCCAGAACAAAACAACGTTCCATAGTAAAACAAAAAAAACATTATTCATATATGGAATAAATCATATTTTAATTAAAGATATTATTATTACATATTTTCTTTTATATCATTTATATTTTTCAAATATTATATATTTATATTATGTCGAACAATATTACTATTATAAAACAAATCTTTAATCTGATATCATAATGGTTTATTATTACACAATATTTTGAAACTCAGAATAAATACTAAAAAACTAAATTATTCTAATGCAATGAGGCCACTAAAAATTTCATAAAAATAATTATATAAAAACGTAATCAAGTCATGTAAACAATACCTTAAATATTTTTATGAACCTCAAACGTGGCCAAAGAAGAAAAATATAATGATAAAGTTATTATACACACACAAAAAAACTATTTATAAATATTTCTAAAATATTTATAGAATATTTTATCTCCAAAATTATTAAAATAACACAATAACTTCCAAAACTAATCTACATTAATAAAAAATCATTACTAAAAATTTTTATTTTTATTAATTAATCTCATATGATATTGATAATAAATATTACATTAAAAAATTATATGGGATATTTGACCTCCCCCATGGAATTATATATATACTATAATTAACATATAAATTTAGTCAACTACTCAAATCATAGAATAGTTCAGAGATAAATATCATGATAGAGAAATTTTCTATAATGAAATGTTTTTGATGGAATTATATTTATGGATCAAATGAAATTTTTGTATTGTCATCTGTATTCACTCTCCATTTATTAACTGAAATTTTTTAGTTTTTTATACAAATCTATCATTTGATTCCAAAAAAATCTACGAGTGTTGATACACCATCCTAAAAAAATAAATCAAATTATGGGTAAATAATAAATAATTTAATTTAAAATTGGGGTTTGATATTAATATTATCTTTAAATAATCAATTTTTTCCAATAGCATAAACAAGGTCAAATGATTTGTAATATAACAAAGTAATGGAATTTATTCTAACCTCACATATCTATTATTTTCCATTAATTTTATGAAATGGTATTTCATATCAATTAATTTTGATCAATAGGCTTTCACTACATTAATGGAAAAAATTATCAATTTGAAAATAATAATAATTTACCAATACATCTCTAATCATTACAATAAGGTATTCTATTTTTCCACACACACACACACAAACACACAGACATATGTATATATCATAAGAGTGAACTAATTGGTAAATGAAATAATATCAACATCATATGTTCTTTAAATTATATAATTTTTTATTTTATAATACCAATTCATATTAAATTTTATCATGACAATTTTAGTTTATGATATTGACTTTTATTGTGTTCAATCACCATACTAGTAAAAATAATTTGACCTAATATGATTATATAATTCAACTATTATATATTTTTAAACAAAAATTAATTATCAATTTATTAATATAATTATTTTATTGATATTCAGAAATTTTAATTCCTATGGTTCACATAGTTACCTTTAACAATGTGTTTGATCATTATAAATATCTGTTTGAGATTCTAAATTATAATTAACACTCCAAATTAACTATAAATATTTATTATAGTCAACTATTTTAATTTTTTACCTTTTCCCCACATCTGTTCAATAGTGATGGGAACAAAAAAATTTATATTGTGTAATCAATGTAATATTCAATATAAAAATTATTTGTATGCATTTTTAGAACAAGTTATTTAAATTTATCTTTCAATACAACATGTTACCTAGAATGGAACCAATCTCCCAAATCATAAACATTTCAAAGCGCATCTCATTTAATTTGAATATTCATCATAGGCACACATCCTATCACTGATGATATTTATGTAAGCATTAAATTTAATCACAGTGAGAGTACATGTAATAATCTAAATCTAAATATGGTTGTCCTCCTCCTACTCATTTTAAAATTATTATCATCTCAAAAAAAATCCATCAGTTAAATAATCCAATAATGGACCCTTACAATAGAATAATTTTTTTATGATTCAAGTACCTAATTATAAATTCATTTTCAGTGGAAAATATTAAATGTTACTCAGTAAATAATCAATCTTCAATATAGTAATTTAATACAAAAACACCACATCCATCTACGAAATTAGGTATTGGTTTTTATCTACAATAGTACCAAAATTTAATATATTTTTAAACCTTACAATAAGTATAAATAATTATTCAATGTAAAATCATCAAACATTGAGTAGATATTGCACACCAATATGTCCACGTATCATGGAATATATTTTCTTTTCATTGAGATTACAATTGAAACCACAATATGTTATAAAAACATTCATTCCTTATGTTCATAGAACATCATCCGAGTGGTATAATTTTTATCAAGATACAACCTATAATTAATAGAAAACATATACTACTTTTATTGAATATACACAAAATTATATTATATCTCAATTTAAAATACTAATTTTTTTAATCTAAATTCATAATCTACTTATATTTGAAAATCATTCTTTTTTGGATTAAAATAAAATCTATAACATTATCATGTTTTTAACCTCTAAAATATATGTTTTTCTGGTTTAGTTATTCCCTAATTTAAAATGGTCTATTATTAGTTAACACTACCATTATTTTGTACATTTAAGGTTTCACATTTACACATTTCCTAGGAATTCGACACTAATTATTCATTTTAATTAACCAAATTTACATCATGCACATGTCTAACATAGAGAATATATTTAATTATTAACATATAAATTAATAATATCACATAATTTAAAATTTATTCCAAATATTATGGAAATTAAAATATATTTATTATTCAATCAAAACAACTTACATATATTTTTCATAATTTTTTATATATTTAATCATTTAATATTCATAATAAAATGACTACAAATAAAATTGAAATATATCAGAGTAAGATTAATCTTAGACCATATTTCCTATGAACTAATTTATTTCAATAGTAACAATGATAATAGATTTCAAATATCAATACACATACTTGTATATTCTTTATATAACATTATTTGGTGTTTAGATTCACAATTAATATTTCTTCCTTTATCAAAAAACTTATAATATTCATATCTATAAATATATTTTGACATGGTGTTTTGTTTGCATTATATTTATTTTTAACCAATTTAATTGACCCATATAATTTATATAACTTTTTTTCAGCAAACATTAATTAAAAAATTATATTTGGTTATATAAACAACAATCTCTTTCTCAACATTAATTTTTTAAATATTGAACAAATCATTTATATCAAATAAATTCGTAATTAATTCCGTCGTATAAATTATGGTAAAATAATATATTTATGTCATAAAAATAGGGACTTATAATTTACTAATTTATAATTATCCCATATATTTTTTAAATTTTTTGTCATGAGGCCTTTGGGATATAAGTTACACTATTTTTTGACTTATTTGAAACATTTTCTAATATTTATTTAATATATAAATTAATTATTGATTTATATAAAATTTATGAATGTATTTTAACAAATTGAACATTGAAATAATTTTAATACTTATTTTATTAATAATGTAATCTGTTATATATAATAGGTTATTCATATTATTGAAAATTAAATTTTAAGAGACATTAAAATTTTAATTGGTTCTCATTGATTATGTGGTCCTTATTTATAATCTATTATCATTTTAATGATGTGATGATAAAATAATTACTTTTAATAATTAAATCATTCAAATTTCTAAAATGATACATATAAATTATTAAATTCATTTTGTCACATCCATTAATTAAAAACTGAAAATTTTAATTGATTTTCGTCCTTCGAGATTTAGTAACTCCAACAATTTTCAGCGATCTTTCATTTTGAACCAATATAATGAATTTTTTTTCAAGAACATCCCACATGTTATGATCAATCAATATAAAATATCAATCACATTTTTCAAATCCATATATAAAATGTGATATAAAATTTATATTTTAATAGTAATTTTATTAAAATTTCATGAAAACCTTAATTATTATTAAAATTTGTTATTTTAGAATCAAGACGTCTCTGAAATAATAAATATTTGCGATATAATTTCAATTAGTTTAAAATCTATTCTAAATGAATTTATATGATATATAAAATATTATTATGTTTACATTCCTATGAAGTTTTATGTTTGATTTGTGGGTGTTTTTTATTAAATGATGCACGATACATTAAATGTTATTCATTTGGATACTATTGTTATTACTTAAATTTTGTAACTAATTTTTTTATTTTATGTGTGGTTAACAAAAATATTATTCCTTTATTTCTACCAATTTAATAATCCCTACATTTGATATTTTATCCTTATAAAATCTTCTTTCTCATGTTTATTCATGGAGTAAAAATAAATAATTTATGTCCATAATTCACTCTCGTGATTATAATTAAATTATCTCGATTATCATTTAACATTATTCCAAAATGATTAATTATAATTGAAATTTAAGAATTTATGGGTTATTTAAGAGTATCTCCATAAGATAATGACGTCACAACCCATCCCAACTAGTCCTGAGAGTTTCTACCGCATTACCGCCTCCAATATTCAAGGGGCTGGAAACTAGAACCCATGATGCATATCATAGACATGGTAGAAATTATCATAATGTACCTGTACACATGAAAATATATATATTACTATAAAACTATGAAATTTAAAACAACTAATAACTATGCATCCATAAATTTTAATACCACAATTAGAGTATTGAAAAATGACCTAGAGTGTAAGGTCTAATTACAAGACCACCAATAGAGTAATATCCTCACCTTTTATAAAGATATTTCATGATTTTTATATGTAATGTTATACTATATTTATATTATATCTTGGTTTATTTTTTTACATTGAATATGTTTTGGAATAAATTGTGGATTTTAGAAGAAAAAAGCATTATGAATGGTTGGAACATTTTTATCCAAAACAATGTGCTAGACCTAGAAAACCATACATTCATAGATATGAAGGAATTACATAGAAAATAAATGTTTTTAAATCTATTCATTAACTTTTTAGAAAACATTCACCCCTAAGAAGAGGTTAAAAGTTAAGGAACATAGTTTGGATGATTGTGTGCCCCAATCTAGGAAACCGAGTGTGTGTGATTTTTTTATAAAGAATTATTTTATAATTCAAAAACATCATGGTATTAACCCAAATAAACTCTATATAGAGCCTTATTTTTTAAAAAAAAGTTTTTAGTTATATGTAACTTCTTATATAAATTCTAATTTTTTATTGGTTACATTTTATAGAGCACCAAGCGTAATAAAATTATTATTATTTTATTTAATTGAGATTGTAATCACGTAGCCGTTTTAATATCAAGGATGAATGTGATTTAAAAAATTATAAAAATATATTTTTAAAATGTTCATAAAATGAATAAATTGGTTATAAATTGACTATAAACGAAAATAATAACCAATTAGTCAAAAATGATTTTTTTATAAAAAAAACTAATTTTTTATGATCCAAATGGAATCTTAAACTATTAAATGAAATTAATCAGTATTACTGATATACGTAAATGAAATTTAAATTTTATATATTAAATAACTTTTTAATTTATCTAATAAATTTTATAGGATTAAAAATAAAGAAAATCCAATTTTAATCCTAAAAACTACATTTCTCTACAAGATATCTTTTCACATTTTGATACTTCTATTATTTTAAATCAAAATTAATGCACATTTAGAATTTTAATATGAAAAAATATTGTTATATTTTGAATAATAAATATAAAAATTATATTAGGGTCAATATTAGGAATTTTTTGAAGAATTGTCATTTTTTGATGAATACTGAAATTACATTATTTTAATTAAAAACTACATTTTCATCTAATTTATTTATATTATAAAATTATATCTCAATTTTATTTTATAGTGTAATTAGTTCATTAATAAATAAATTATTCTAATTTAGGTTATTTAATAAAATATTACATTGAAATTGGATAGGAATATATTTTGAAAATCAGAATATTTAACATTATAAACCACATTTCTCCTTACAACTTAGATATGAATTTTAAATATAATTTTCCATTTATGTGAATTTAATTTGAATAAATAGATTAAAATTTTGGAATAATATGTTAAAAATTAGTTTTTGAGGTCATTATGAACATTATGTATTAAAAAAAACTATGGTAAAAAAATTATTTACCATAGTATTTGTAAAATAGCGATGAGGGATAATGATAAAAGGTAAAAACATAACAGAACTATGAATTAAGTAATTTAATGGAAATTTGTGGTGATAATTAAACCGAAAAATCTGCCAAAACATTAATTAAATATTTAATTTTATGAGATTAATTCAACCTCAATGCATTTGGATTAAATTATAAAATATTCCTTAATTTATCACTTAACAACACCCCTTGTCAAGTATATATTCAACCAATCACTCCCCTATTTCAACCGTAAAAAATTTACGGTCCTAATATATCAGCAAAAATATATACTCCTTAGTCTATCTATTTCCCAGTTCTTATAGTCTAATCCAATGACCTATTGTAAGGTAATAAAGGATCCCTCAAGGTGGTGATATTTAAGAGATAATTTTCACAATGTAATTTTCATAATTACTTTGGTTCATGAATTTTTACCCACCACTTTATCCATAGCAAAATAATATTTATATAATCAATTAAATATCTGAATTTTATATTTCTAATTTAATATCTTATTCCATACTCTTATTCTATGAAATGATACTATTCTCCATGTTATGCTAGTTAATCACATCTATGTATAATTATTTTGTTTGTTCCCTATTACCACCTTAATGGATGGAATTAAAACAAATATTATGGTTAATTAAGGATTTATTATTTATATTATAAAGTAGTTCTCGTTATGTAACTAATATATATATATATATATATATATATTAATTTAAAAAACATGTTCGTTTTAATTGGAAACCCGCCAAAATAAAGTAAACATTTAGCATTGTAGTTTTATATAATAAATCAACCACATATCAGAATATAAAATGATATATGGAACCTTTAATATATATATATATATATTCATTAATACTATTTAATTTCACTTCAATTCTTTTATCTCATATCACATAAACTTACATAATTATATAAAAGTGAACCAATCTTGAAACTGTGAATTGAAAACTCCTGAAACGATGAAATTTATCGTCATAAATAATAAAAATTGTCCAAAATGAACAAAATAAAATTATAATATATAAAATATAAGATGGGAGTCTTTATTTATTATGTAATTAATGAATATTATTTTATTATACATTACAATATGTCCAAGTGTAGATCTATTTTGGACATATGTTATGAGATCTCTATGAAACATCATATTCACTTTGGGTTACATTTATTCTATATTATCCTATATTTATCAACCTATTTATTTTATATAATTATACAATGTTATATTGATAAGTATCTATCATATTTATTTATCTATATTTAACTTTTATTAATGGGGAAGTACATTATTTATAAGGGTTCGTTCTCAATTCTCCCTTATAAGCAAGCCCAATTAAAAGGTACTTCTCTGTTTCCATTACATTTTAAAGAACACAATATAAATTTTTTAAACAAAAAATATTTTTTTAAATAAATAATATTATAATGAATTTTTTTTTGATAATTTCCAGTTTTATGAAGTCAGTTATGCGTTATTCATCTCTAAATACTCATTTTATATTCTCAAGAACTCCACTTAAGGGGAAAATTTATATCCTATTATTTCATGTCTATAATTCAGTTAGAAGTCATTATCATTTATCCACTATTTACCTTATGAATTTCAAATATTTGTTTGATACCTTATTTAAAGGATACAATTTTTATATTCCCTCTAGTTCCAATTCAATCCAATATTACCAAAAAAACATCATTCTATGGGAAACCGGTATGATTTATCCTCGTTTTTCATTATTTATGTTGAACATGTATGCATTATAGTGTTGTCATGGGTGTGCCTAAATATCCGTCCAATGCCTTGGGTAATTATTTAGATTATTGTGAAGTCATGTTGGGATATTGAGTAAACCTAAATTCTTTATTATACTTCTTCCAAAATGTGATATATATATGGTAGTTATCGTTAACTCATGGTTATATTATGGTATATATTTTTTCTATTTTCTATATTTCAATGATAATAATAATACATGTTAAATATTTCATGTTTCCTTATGTTTATTCATGTACCATTCCATTAATGTTATCAGGTTGTTCATTCTAACACATTTTATATACATTATTCACATGATCAAGGACATACTAGGATTTTAAGTTCATCCCTTCGGTTTTTGTATTCGTTAGGGTATCCTACGAATATATATAAGTTCAATGTAAGTTAGTTTCTCATTATTGAATTTTAATAAAGAGGTATTTTATTCAAGTCTCATGATTCTTAATTAGGAAGGAATACACTGAAATACACTATACTTATTGATCCATGGATTATATTCTAAGGGTATCTAGGCTTAAAAATAATGTAACAGTATGTGTTAATAGAGTGCATTGTTTTAATTGGTATCTGAATAACATCTAGTTATTTTTGTGTATTTGGACTAAAATTATTAATAATAATACTAGAGATAATTATATCACCATATGTAACCTATATTAAAAAAATAAATAATACAAAGTTATGATACACATTTAATTTATATGGTTATCCTTCAATATTAAATGTTTCATTTTAATATTTTTATTAGACAACTATCCAATCACATAATTTTTTATTATTTTTTAGTTAATTCCTGGAAATAGTATAAGTCATTCTAGTAGCTGATTTCATAGTCAATGTGATAATATTCCTAATAATATACCATAAATGAAGGGAACTATAGCTCAATAAATCATGAAAATATGGGATCAATTGAATCACTTTATTAATAAGAAGATGAATCATGTCAAAAAATACTCCTTCATCTATGAAACGTTAATTTTCAGTTGACTCCTATATGTGAAAATGGACTCTAATATATAGTGGGTCTTTGGATCCCCTCATCTTGGAGTAATTGATTATCTATTTTGAGACGATATTCTCTATCCTGTAATGCTTAGATGAGATAAATTTATATAAGAGGTCTATCATTTTTTAGGTGAAGTTGATCAGTGGTTGGTAGTGATAAATATCACGAAGACTAAAGATGAAATTGAATCAATGAAATGGGGAGCATTCATGAAAATATTTTTTATCAAATTGTATCCCTGAACACTTATTATTAAGATGTACATGGAGTTCCTCAGTATACAAAAATTGTAATTTAAATCTATCAGAGAATATAAGGAAAACAACCCAAAAATTTCACATAATACATCTAGTTTTGTAATTATTATAGAAATAAAGGAGGAACAATTATTCTATGGTTTGAAAATTATTCTATGATATGATATATAAATTGGGTACTATAGTAGTTATGAATATATTCTCAGTTTTCAACTTAAAGATGAGATGCAGATCATTGATTCTCAGTGGTATTATGGGACAAGAGATAAGAAATGTAAGATGGAATTATCATCATAATGGATTACATAAAAATATCAGGGAGGAAGGAAAACACCAACATATCATATGTCAAAATTGTGGGAAGAATCATCTTGGAAAATTACATAGGGAAACCAATATGTGATTCATGTGGTGAAAATAGGGGAACAAATCTAATCAATTCGATTTTGAACTGAAAAACACCACTAATGAATAATATGAAAACAATGATCAGATAGAAACTATGCCTACAATTAAT
Source organism: Viscum album (assembly GCA_963277665.1). Taxonomy (NCBI): domain Eukaryota; kingdom Viridiplantae; phylum Streptophyta; class Magnoliopsida; order Santalales; family Viscaceae; genus Viscum; species Viscum album. The sequence goes on from OY728127.1 coordinate 1,975,329,840, forward strand.
CATTTAAACTACTAGTAACACAAGAACTATGTAGGTTAATTCCCAACTTCATGAGATTTAGAGGATAGTATAAAATTTAAAACTCCATGATAGTTTGAAAAATAATGTGGTATCCGTAATCCTAAAGTGGATACCATCAATATTTTGGTGATATGTACATTGGTTATTTATTCAAGAGTAGTGAACATACTATTTTATTCTGGTTTTAGAAATTATTTCATATATTTAAAGTTTAGTTGAACTATTAAAACACCACATAAAAATATGGAAGTTTAGTTATCTATGAGAAAAGAAAATATGTAAATTATTTCATATATAGTACATAAATCATCCCTAGTCAATGTTTGTGAATTATTAATTCCAAAAAATCTCACCTTACATTTTTCTGTAGAGATTTATTTTATATTGGGCATGGATTGGAAATCATTATAAAAATATGACATCTACTATTGAGAGAGGTATTTCACTCTTCACATATCCAAGAATCCTCCAGTTACATACACGTTTAAGGTGGAGGATGGTTATACATTAGAATAATCAACACATTATTGGATATTATTTTCTTATGATAAATCTTATCTATCCCAAATGATTGATAAAAAGGATCGGATCGTGATTGAAGACATGCCAACACCGATGGAATGCACTAATCTGTTCCCTGATTAATTGACTATTATTTCTCTTGACCGAGTGGTGGATTTGTCAAATAAACAATTACTTATACCTCTACCATTATCAAACGAAATGTATAGAATCGCCACCATTTATTGAGAATAATTAAAGAATAAATTACCATAAAATATGGGCAATCATTTCATATGTCTGAGCGCTTCATCTTGGGGTGCTCCAATCATCTTCCTCAGAAACAAGGATGGATCAATTAACCTATGAATTGATTAATGTGATCTCACCAAATGTATGATAAATAAAATTTATATGAAATGAGTAGCGAGAGAGGATAGTGAATCGTTTTGAGTACTAGGCCACTGTCAGGCTTCCCTTATGTAAGTGTTCTAGGTCCTAAAGATGTAATGAGTGTAAATTTTATTGTACAAAATACGCACTGAGGAGGATCTCAAAGTCCAAACAAGAAATAGTTGTCTTCTCATGTATCTAGAGTATTAGGATCGACCATCTCCTGACTGTTCCATGAATGAGACTAGTATCTAGGATCACCATCTTTTAAGTTATTGTCTCAACCAATTAGAAAACTTGTTCCACAAACTCTAGCCAGTCCTCAGCGACCTACAGGTCTGTCTCAACTCAAAACCTAGGTGGAATTTGTCTCTAGACTTGTGAAATGCAGTTAGTATGCATGAATTATCCAATGGTGGGATTGGTGGAAAATGAATCCCTATAGGTGGTGCTGTAACTGGTATGCCGCTTGAAGGTGCTCTCGTTGTAAGAGGGCCCTACAACGACACCTCATTGCGTGATGGGACTTCATCGAGATCTCTCACTAGAATCCTGGCTTGATGTCTATGTGGAGACATCCTGTAAAGAATCATTTTCACCATGGACAATAAGTTATAACTGATGAGATGACTCCAAAGAGACAAAACCTTCCCAAAACACACGCAATCAATGCATTCATGTATTGATTCATAAATCAGAACTTAGGGTCCTGGTGAATGGATATGTCAGCCTCCTCACAAACACTAGACTCCACAAACTGTAATCTGGACCCAATATATGTAAAAATATTTCTCCATTGAAAAAATAGAATCTTAGTGCTACTGGTAGAACTGAATGCCCTTTTATACAACATTGTCATGACATGTCCCTCAGGGCATGTACTGTGACTACCCGATGTCGGCCTTCCATAGGCCAAGTGGAGGAAACTAGCACCGGAAATGAATTATCCAAAAAGGGAAGGTATTTAATTTAAACTTATACACACATAGACAAGGTATACACTACAAACAAGTAAAACACACAAGGAAAAGGGAATGTTTATCCACTACAAAAAAACCACCACTCTGGGTAAAAGTAAGTACAAAATGTACAGGGGAAAATATACATGCACAACTATATATGAATTGTTGAAATATGGGAAAAATGTTAACCAGAGGTCATCCACCACAGATTCTACATGAATTGTAGGTACATCTCATTTTCTTCTGTCACTGCCACTCACCGCGTACGTCAATCACCTCTGAGCACTGTCCAGCCCAAGCACCTTGAGTCGTAGTAAAATTTTTTGTCATATTCTACAGACTAAACAAGGTTCAGGTGATGCTTATGCATGGTTTTTTCTAACAATACTTAGTATAGACCCCGAGACCACCGAAGGACTCTCAGAATTAATCAATGATAAAATGAAAATTCATGATCTCAATCACAAAGCATAAAGTAAGAGAAATATCAAACTAGGTAGAAAACGTATTGACCATGAAAAAAGTTGACTAGTCGTTGGGTATATTATTTTATTATGTTGAGAGGTTCTTTTTCTAATCCTAGAAGGTTCGGTGAACTTTCGATCCATAGAGGGTCACTCTATAGTCGATCTAGTCAGGGTCACTCGACTTTCAATCCACACAGGGTATCACCACTGTTGATCCACACAGAGTCACTCCACTATCGATCCACAAAGGGCCACACCTAAATTTGATCTACACAAGGTCACACTACATTGGATCTACACAGGGTCACACTACAACCAATCCCACAGGGTCGATCATCACTTGACAACGAGCCACATGATTTTTTCACATGGTGCACTTGTGTTCCTAAGAAAAATCTCCTCAAGCTACTGGTTTTATATCACCACACTAAAGTTTCATTAAGATGTAAATTAGAGGAAAACCATATAATAACGTTTCCAATGTGACAGACTGTAATCCATCAGATGCCTGGTCTTTGAGATATAGGAAAAAGGGTAAAAATGGCTATGTTTTATTCAAGCCTGATCCAACACATATATACGTAAAATTCTGAAAATTATCATTTGGATTATCTCAAAACATCCCCATCGTCATGAGGGTCCTCATGATGCTAATGGAACGTCAATCGGGCCCTATGTATTTGAGGTACACACAATTTAGCGAAACATGACCGGTTGGGTCCAGCGCAGCTAGCCCAGTTGGTGGGTCCAGGCTGGTTGGCGCACCTGACCCAACTTGAGGGTCCTTCCCTACATGAACTGATAACCCACATAGACCTGTGCTATTTACAGGACACACCAACTGCACGTGGTGTGTCCGGTTCAGACAGCTGGCAACGCCAGAAGGGTGCCACACCCCACCTCGAAACAGATGGTTGGAGTCGTCCATTGCTCCAGCCGACTTACCTGAGCATGCCTCTCCTCATCCCACAAGGTGTGTCATCTCTATGTCATTCCACCTTCCATAGCCCAGCTGGTCGTGGCTCTGGCCATAGCAATGGCGGTGTTGCGCTGATAATTGCTTCAATGGGTCCCCAAAGATACTCTATTGGTCAATTTTCATTAATATATGTGCCTATGGGCCTCCATGGAGGCTGCCTTCACTAAGAGACACATATATTCTCCTTTCAACCATTTTTTCAGTCACGGAAAAAGATCCCACATAATCCAAAAATGACGGGGGATCGGTGTAACATCCCAAAATGATAAAGGGTTAAATGACTAAATGAGATGACTCATGTCAACAAGGCACAACTTTGTTTTTGGGAGCCTGTCTGATTAGAACTCCACAGTTAAGTGTGTTTGGCCTGAACTAGTGATCATGATGGGTGACCTTCTGGGATGTTTCCCAGGATTTGTGTGAGTGAGGAAAAAGCACACTGGAAAGGACATGTGTTGGCCTGTAGGGACAATCATTAGTCAGATGACCCGTTCAGGCATGTGGGTGGACCATGGGGTGGGCCCCACATGTCTGCGGGGCAACTGGTGTTACCTGGTAGGACAGGACCCGACGACCATGTTAAGGCAGGGTGGTTGTGCTCTCGCTGGGACCTAGTTGTCACATTTGGTATCAGAGGTGGTACCCAGCCTTAAGTGCAGTGCACTACCTGGGTTGTGATGTAGGGACCACAATGAGGGTGTTGTGATCTAAAGGGGGGTTGAATGTAACATCCCAAAATGATAAAGGGTTAAATAACTAAATGATATGACTCATTTCAACAGGGTGAACCTATCTTTTTGGGATCCTGTCTGATTAAAACTCCACAATTAAGCGTGCTTTCCCTGGAGTAGTGATCAGGATGGGTGACCTTCTGAGAAGTTTCCCAGGGTGTGTGTGAGTGAGGACAAAACATACTGGAAGGGACATATTTTGGCCTGTGGGGACTATCATTAGTTAGATGACCTGTTCAGGTATGTGGGTGGACCCTAGGGTGGACCCTGGGGTGGGCCCCACATGTCTGTGGGGGCAACTGGTGGTACCTGGTAGGCCAGGACTCGACGGCCATGTTAAGGCGGGGTGGTTGTGCTGTCAATGGGACCTGATTGTCACAATCGGGGCATGTTCGGATTGGCACACACATTCCACGTTAGTGTTCTAATATGGGGTGATAACATTCATCAATCAGAAATAAGAATTTCCCATAATAAGACCCCAAAACAACCACCCACAAGAAAAAATGTGACGTGGATCAACCCATTAGTTGGTTGGTCCATTTTTGTTGTATTTTCCTTTAATGGGATAATAGGAATGAAAAAACTCATAAACCCCCTACATGGATTCTGTGGAATTCGCTGTGGAAAATGGAAGGAATCTGTGTACGAATTCATTCATCATTGTTCATTGAAACCCAGATAAATTCCCTCGAACAGTCGTCGTTAATCCACTATTCTTTGTTAGAGAGTAAATTCATCGATGTCTCGTCAGAGGTTCCTCTCATGGTTCCTCAATTCCCCTGCCAAATATTTGATTAAATGAAATAAACCACACAATGTTGCATCATTAATATGGTTAATTAATGAATTCCAATTAATGAACCTTTAATCCAGGAACACTGCGGTTACCCATCCAAAAGTAATGGTCATTAAATGTCTCTTATTTAATGTTTGTCATTACATTGTGGCCCCTCCATCTGCCACTCAATTGTTTTAGAAAGAATAAAATAAAATATAGTTATTTTTTCGCATGTCAAAAATTATCTTTTTTGTCTGACCCTTACCAAAAAATGTTTAGCTTCATCTAATTGAATCTCAGGGTTGTAAAATCAATGATGCCCTTGGTTTTTTAATCTGAGCACTGGTTCAGAATATATAATTTCTCACACATAAGTTTTCTGAACGTCACATAAAAAAGTTCAAAATTCTGTTTTGGGCTCTCCTAGCCTCTGAATCATTCACCTTAAATTTTCACAATCTCATCATAATTCAACATTATTAATAAAATCTTATGAAATTTCTGATTCATTACATTCTCCCCATCTTAGGGATTTACAACCCTGAAAGCTGCAACAATGGCTAAGAAAAAAAATTGTTACTGAGGATGAGTAACTGCCTTACACACCCATGTTCTCTCCTGGAGGTTCCTGTGTTACCTCAAAATAGGAACCATAGGAATCGACTACCGCATAGTACCATATCCTGTTGATACTCAATCTCCACTGGGAATTCTGTGAATTTCACCCCATGGTCAATGTCCAGCTCACCCCATTTGATGAAGTTTGATGGATCATGCACATGTATACTGAGCTGCGACACATGGAAAACATTATGCACCTTGTTTATATGGGGGGAGAGTAGTTTAGTATGCCACATATCCAACTTTTCTTAGGATCTAGAAATGTATATGTAACCTCGGAGATAGCTTTCCTCTACGGCTAAAATGCTGCAATCCTCATCAGGGAGACACCCCAAGGAAATCATATTATTCCTCACTGAACTCCAAAGGTCTATTTCTCCTATTGGCATTAGGCTTCTGCCTTCTTTTTGCAGTCTCTGATTTCTCTAGTATTATCTGAAGCTTCTCTGTGGTAGCTCGTTCTAACTTTGGATGCATTAGTGTGGAATCCCTAGTGTTTTTCCAACATATAAGTGATATACAAGGACACCCATTCAAATCCTCAAATGGTGCCATGCCTATGGTGGAGGGATAACTATTATTGTATGAGAACTAAACTAGTATTTTTTGGTCCTCACAATTTCTTCCAAAATCATGGACACAAGCACATAGCATGTCCCCATTTTTCGTATGGTCCACTCTATCCGACTTTCTATCTGAGGGTGATAGGTAGTGCTCCAGAAAATCTGATTCTTGAATTCCTCCAATAACCCCTTCAACAACTGGGATGAAAAGTGTGCAAGAAAATATGAAATGATCATCGATGGTATCTCGTGACATCGTACTATCTCCTGGTCATAGAGTCATCTCAAGACCTCTACTAACCCACACTCTCAAATTGGTAGAATATGGGCTGACATGTTGAGTATTTCAATGATCACCCAGATAGAGTCATGTCCCCTAGACTTATGTGGAAACCCCATCACGAAATCTAATGAGATATCATACCACTTAAATTCTAGTACTTAAGGTGGTTGTGCAAAGCCTTCATGAACCTAGTGCTTGGCCTTCACTTTCTGAGAAGTGAGGCATCGTGAAACAAACTCGACCACTTATTTCTTCATCTCTGGCCATGAGTATTGATGTTGGAGGTCTCGGTACATCATTCCACAGTGGGATGTACCGCGAAAGACGATTTTTGGAATTCATCCCACACATCCTTCCAAAATTTCACTAGTACGATGGTTCATCATTTATACAGGATGATGTGCTCCCCACCAATCAGAAATTCATTAGGAGCTTGTCCAGAGGATTTCTCATCATGTCGGGCCCCGCATTCAACATCCCTATGATGTGAATCCCTGAATCGCTAATGGAGTTAGGGAGTGACAATCATAGGAAAGAGGTATGAAACTCCATCACAATCCACAAAGTATATCTAGAATGTGGCTAGCTACTCTATCGACTCACTCAGCAATTGTAGACCAGACCTCCGGCTCGGTGTGTCTGCCACAACATTTCCCTTAACATGAGTGTATTCTATCTCAAAGTCATTTTCCTAAAGGAACTCCATCCATTTCCAATATCTCAGGTTCAGGTCCTTCTGTGAGAAGTTATACCTGATACTCTTGTGATCGGATTAGACAGTAAACCATTCAACCATCATGTAGTGATGCCACATATTCAATGCAATGACCACTGCTGCTAAATCATGTTCATGGGTTGAATAGTTCTTATCAATATTCCTTAGTTTTCATGAGCCATAGGAGATCATTTCTCTCTCCTAAATCAAGAAACACCCTAGTCTAGTCCCTGATGAATTTTAGTGGACTATATACCCAACTCTCTCTTCTAGTAGTCCCAATCCAAACAAAGGGTTTCCATTTCTTTGTCGAAGATGAAAAGGGTGATGCTGCCCTATAATTTTAGGTACACATATTTGGTACTACCCATTAAATCCCAGAAATCCATACACCTTTGTCACACTCTTCGGTGGCTATCATGCAAGTACTACCTCAATCTTTACAAGATATACTAGAACTCCATCTAATGAGATATTATATCCCAGAAATTGGATTTATCATATCCAGAATTGGTAGTTCTAGAGCTTTCCATAATGCTGGTGTTATCCGTGTGTATCAAGGACTATCTGCTGATGTGTTCTGTTCTACTTCACTAACGCCGAGTACACCAAGATGTCATCAAGGAGAACCACCACGAAAAAATTTTCGGTAACACTGGAAGATCATGTCCATGAGTTCCATGAACACTATTGGGGAATTGGTCATGCTGAAAGGCATCACTATGAAATCAATGTGGCCATACCATCTTCAAAGTATGTCTCATGTACATCCTCATCCCAAAGCCATAGCTGATAATAGTCTGATCAAAGGTCTATCTTGGAAAACTACTGGGATTCCTTCAGCTTGTCGAAGAGGTCATCAATCCTCGGAAGATGATACTTGTTGATCATGGACACTAGGTTCAGTCAATGATAGTCCTCGAAAACCCTCAAAATCATATATGCCATCTTGGTAAACAAAATCAGGGCTGACCATGGGGAAACACTGGGCCTTACAAACCCCTTCCACTGTAGGCCCTCCAACTGTACCCTCAACTCACTAATCTCCACTTGCACCATCTGATATGTTGTCATAGATATCTGTGTCTTCTTAGGGCACAAGTAGATATATATTTCTACCTTTCTGTGAGGGGATAAACAATGAACAACCTCAGGAATGACATCCAAATACTGTTCCACCCCAAAAAGATAGCTCAGAATCCTCTCTTCAACTGCACTGAGGGTAACGTTTTCCAATTTATGAGTGATCGGTTCCACCCAACATCATGAAAGTCCATCCTATGATTAAAAGATTTTTTATCACTAGTGAAGGAAAACGTGGACCCATTCTCATTGACACGCCAAACTTTGCTCCTAAAAAAGTTGATTTGAGCATGGAATATGGATAGCTAGTCCATACCCAAGATGACTTCATAAGGTCTCGACGCTTCTACTTGGAGATCCCATCCAAAGCTCTCACCTGATAGAGTAATCTCACACTGCATACACAATTTTATAATAATAAAATCATCTCCTGTAGGAGACTCTAATCATAATGATCGAGCTGATGACTCTATCAGAATCTTCGATCTCTGAATGAGATTTGTGGGAAAAATATAGTGACTCAAACATGTGTCAATACGAAATGAATCTATGGTGGAGTAGGAACAGATCAAACCTCAAATCATCTATAGAGTGCAGTGGTCATAGGATTTTTCCTCCTGATGTGGAGGTCACCCCTGTCCACCTGCTCCCTGGGGTTGGGATTGACCACAGATGGGTGGTGGTGGTGGTACCTCAAACAGTTGTCCACCACCAGTTTGGCGACCTGCTCTTATGCCATGTCTGCCACCCTATTGAACTCTTTGTTAAAATCTCTTCTACATCCTCTAGGGTCAATCAATAATTTGATGATAAATAAAATGGATGTTCGGGTAGTTGCGAGCCATGTGACCTTTCTTGCCGAATGAGTATCTCATTCTACTTCTCTGTTGACCTCTTATACTTTGTGGGCTCCGCATCTCGGACCCTTATTCCGAGGGTCATCATATAGATGGTCTAGCCTGCATGAACCTCTACATAATCTTCCTAATTCCTTATAGTAATTACTCAGATTCTTTTCATCTGTTTTTGGTTGTCACAGTCAGTGCCTGCTCACATAGGAAGCTCTCTAACAATAGTGCTTGCTATTGCACTACAGCATACATCAGGATGTTGAGCGATTTCATCAATGCATTGATATCCCATTGGATACCATGATCAAAGGTTCAGACTCTAAATAATGGTTCCCATACTATTTTGGTGGAGTAACGAGAGAGTTCAACAAATCACACTAAGTACTAGGCCACTGTTAGGTTACCCTATTATAAGAGCAGTAGCTCTTGAATATGCACTGAGTGTAATGTCACTGGTACGAACTCCGACATGAGGAGGATCTCAATGTAAAACTAGGAAAGAGTCATCTATTTGTGTGTCTCGAGCATCAGATGCCACCATCTCCCAATTTTTTTCCAAAAAGAGAATATCATATAGGATAACCATCTAGTCATCTAGTGTCTCAACCGAGAGAAAAACACCTGCCATAGCCTCTAGCTAGTCCTCAGCTGCTTGTGGGTCTATCATGCCTCGAAAACATATATGAGTATATTTACGGAACTCGTATAACAATATAATTAGGCATACAAGGTCCACTGGTGAGATTTTTGGAACTATTTTCCAATGAGTCGTGATGATTCTGTTACATCACCCGACGGTGGTATCGCTGTAAGAGGGCCCTACATCGACTGATCATTGCGCAGTGGGTCGTCATCGTGATCTTTCACTAGAAAGATGGAAGGATATCTATGTGGTGGAATCCTTTAATGAGAATACATGTGCTAGCTTCAATATGTTATACCTAGTTAAATGACTCAAAATAGATCAAAACATTTTCAGAACACACGAAAACAATGTATTAATTTATAGAGTTAGAAATCATAACTCTGGGTCTTGGTGAATGGATACATCACCTGCCTCACCAAAATTGGACACATGATATTGTAATATGAAATCAATACACTTATCATTATTAATCTATTGAATATATAAACTATTAGTTTTTCTGGTATAACCGACCGCCTGTTGATACCACATTATCATGACCCGTCCCCTAGTGCCCGTTTCGTGACTACCTCGAGCCCACCTTCCATAGGCAAGGGGATGTTGATTAGTAACAGAAAGACGTAACCCAGAAAGGGAAGGCATTGAAAGCAATCCTATACAAACATAGAATAGGTACACACTACATACAAGAAAAAAAACTAATGAAGGGAAAGCATAGCGACAACTAAAAACCACCACTAAGAGTAAAAGTGGGTACTGATTGTACCAGTGCAATTATACAAGCGCAACTGAAAAAATGTACATAAAAATGGGAGAATGTGCTCTAGAGGACATCCAACAATGATCTGACCTAAATGGTAGATATTTATCATTATCTTCCACCACTTTCACTCACCACATCTGTCAATCCCCTTGGATCACCATCTCATACTATCTTCTCCTGTCTCAGTCAATCTATCCATCATTTTCATAGGACAAAACATGGGGCGGGTGAATCCCATGTAGCGGTGAGTATAATAATATTCAGTAAGGAATCTGATTCCACTGATGGTCTCTAATAAGTCCACATATGAAAAACGAGAAATCCAGATCTCAAATATAAAGCATAATGTAAGAGACAAATCACACAACTTATACCACATAGATAATAGGAAAAAATAATACTTTTCATTAGCTAGATAATTTTATTATATTGATAGGTTCTGCTGGAGATCGACCAACTGTCCTTGAATTTCCAATCCACATAGAGTTGCTCTAATATCAGTCCATAGAGGGTTTCTCCACTGTATATCCACATATGGTTGCACCACTATCGATCCACCCAGGGTCATTCCATTTTCTATCCATAGAGGGTACAGTACATTCAATCCACTCAGTGTCGAACTACTAATTTTACACATAGGTTCACACTACTTCTGATCCAAACAGGGTCACTCTATTGCGGATCTGCGATTGGTCACTCTCATACCGATCAATAGAGGGTCGCTCCTCACATGACAATCAGCCACATGATTCCTGTACACGGTGTGCTTGAGTTCCTGAGATACCACTCTTCATGACACTTGTCGTATTCCAACTTCCCAAAAGTCTAATGAAGAATTAATATGGAGGACCTCCTTATCATAAGGGTTACAACACGACAGAAGACACATCAATCAGATGCCATGTCTATATAATATAGGAAAAAAGGAATATATATCCCGATTTGATTCGATTCTGATCCAACTTGGCCATACTCCAACGTCATCCAATACTCAAGTGTAATATATAAAAAGTAATTATTGTAATAAGGGTCCTCATGCCACTTATGACTGGTCAATTGAACACCATGTTTGTGAGATACTTCAATTTAGTGAAATGGGACCACTATCATCTAGGTCTGGTAGGGGTCCAGCCCATCCGGCCCAGTTGGTTGTTCTAGCCCGGCTAGTGGGTCCATTTTGGCATGAAAACCTAGCCCATGTAGATCTGGGTTGATAGATGGATGCACCGACCAGACCATGTGCATCCAGTTCAACAAGCTGGCTGTGGTAGTGAGGCGCCACTCCCCCTTCTATAACAGCAGGCTCTTGACAACAGATGGCCCAGAAGAGCTGAATGAGCAGTCCATTCATCTTCCTACATGGCACAATGGCACCACCCCTTTCCTCCCACCATGGCCTAGTTTTCCACAACTCCTGCTGATGTGCTGGTGGTACGGCGCACACGGTTGGTTCCGTAGGCCAAAAGAGATACTCCGGTGGTGTGTTATATTTCTCGTCTCTACCTACGGGCCTCCCTAATCACAGCCTCCACTGTGAGGCTCTTAAATTCATCTTTTAAATTTGTTTCTCGAGTGTGCACAATGAATGCACATAAACCAACAACGGCGGGAGTCCGGGACTTGTTCAGATTGGTCTATACCCTCCACGTTTGTTTTAAAAGATTGGGTGATTATAATATTCAACCAAAAAGAACATTTACCCAAATCAAGACCCCGAAATAACCACCCACTAAAAAAAATGAGACTTGGAACAACCCATTAGTCGGTTGGTAATAGATCATTGTTTTTTCAAAGAATGGGTTGACATGAGACATGAAACACGTAAACCCCTACCTATATTTAGTGGAATCAGTTGCAGATGATGGAAGGTATCCACAAACAATTTTGTTCAACATTTTTTGTATATCCTCGAATCGATTCCCTCTAATAGTCATCGTTATTCCATCATTCAGCATTGGATAGTAATGTAAATAGTGTTTCGTCAGAGGTTCCTCTGGAGGGTCCTAAATTACCTTGCCAAAGTTTTGATTAAATAAAAGAAACTACACCACATTGAATTCATTAATATGGTTAATTAATGAACCATATTTAATGATATTTTAATGCACAAATGTTGTGGTTACACATCCAATGGGACATGTCATTAAATGAAAATTATTTAAAATATGTCATTACACTGAGTTCCTACCATCTACTACTCAACGGTTGCAGAAAATATAAAATCACTTATAATTTTTTTTATGATAGTCCCAAAATTATATTTTTCATCTGAACCTTTCCAACTGGTGTTATGCTTCAACTAAGAGATCCCAGTGTTGTGAATTTAAAAGTGACCTAAGATTATTAGTCTAAAAAATGGTTCAAATGATATGAATTCCCATCCCAAATTTTATTAAATGTATGTTACGAAAAGATCAAAATTCTATTCCTAGTTCTCCGGTCCTTGGAATCAGGTGCCATTATTTTTCACAGTATCAAAATATTTACATATAATTAAAAAATATATAGAATTTCCTGGAAATTTCATTTCCCATTTCACATGATCTTTTTTATATGTATACAAGTGAACAAATCATTAAAACTAAGGAATAAAACACTTCATAATGAAAAAAACGGAATCTTGTTTCTCATCAAAAAAGACGAAAATGAAATTTATAAAATTGTGATAAATATAATTTATGTTAAAGAGGTTCTGAATTAAATTATTAATGAATCTAATTCAAATATCTATATATTAGGTTTAATAGCAAATAACATTCGGACATAAGGTACATGTTTCTTCCCAATCCTTTATTTTTTTCTACATGATATGCTTCTTCTCAATTTAACAAAAGATAAATTTTAATAATTATTACATAATACTGCTTAATTATATATTTACATTCATGAGAAATTTACCCTTATAAACTCTTTATTCATTTATGGAAAATATTTTTTTTATAATGGTCTATTTTTGGATTCCACAAAATAAGCAAGCCTGAAAAAAGGGACTGTCCAATTTCTCACCCATTTCTAAGTATACACTATTATTTTATATATGCCACCAATTTTTTTATTAAAATAACAAATTTTTTCCTTAAAATCAATTTTAGATAATTTATGGTTTTATGAAATGAGTTTTGTTTTGTACACTTTAAAGGATCATTTATATTTTCCCTTAAACTGTACAAAATTTGATCATTTATAATGATTATTTTAAAAAATTACAAATTTTCACTAAAATTGATAATTTTTTTATGAATAATCTATTTATATTCCTAAAATATAATTTCATTCTATTTAGTTTTCTCATATAAAAATGTCTATAATATTATTTCTATGAAATATAAAAATCATTTTCAAAAAGAACTCTTAGTTCAAAAGATATATTTGATTTCTCTAAAAAATATCTCAGCAATTTTTTCATTAGATTTTAATCTATTTCATCATCATATGTTGTATCATATTATTATTTTTTATTTATCTAATATTTTCCCAACTACAAGATTATAATGAATTTTTAAATTTATTATGACTTGGTATGTACTATTTTGATATCATTTCCCATATTACTAGAGATAGTTTAAAGATCGGGTATATACAATACATTTCATATGATATATTCAATATTAATGTATATGTTGATTATGTTTTACCAGATTAGTATGATGAATTTATTGGACTTATAATTGTTGTAAAATCCCACAACATCCCTGAGTGGAATCGTTAGGTCTCATGAGATAATCTAGACCCTGTTTTTAAACATTTATATATAATTTCATTGAAAAATCATTTCCAGTTTGTTATGATATCTGAAATTTTAGTTCCTTCATTATTATATTAATTATTAATAATTAATGGTATTATTGGACTTATATAATATCCATAGTTATTTTTTTTCTCATGTGATTAGTTATATAGAACTATTATCATAAAATTTTATTCCTACCGTATTATGTTCAAGTATACGATTTAATAACATGTGTTGTTATATATTTAGATTTCCTTATTATTTAAGATTATACCTTACATTTTATTGTATACCCTTACTATGAATATAATAAAAACCCTATCTAATGTCTTATTTTCCTATGGATGTTATGATGTATAATATAAATGAAATCTAGAAATAATCTAGGAGTTTATGGATGTTTCCATTGGAGTAATAATTTTTTTTTTCTTTCATGGTGTAATGTTAAACTTATTTTTGTATCTATTTTTTCTAAAGAATGAAAAATAATCGGTCATTTGGTATGTTAATTCCATATTTATTTAATGAATGTAATAAAATATGATAATGGCTCTAGTAAACAGAGGTTAGGGTCCTTAGTTTTTAAATCATAGGATGTTAAGAAGAATATTTGGAAACTATATTAAGGAACCCATAGAGAAGATAAACAAAACCTATGACTGAATTTTGATGTATTCCAAAAAACACCAAGATTTTGATTTGGAGAGTACTTATTATAAAAATAAATTTAGGATTATGTAACTCAATATTATTGAGAATTTAAATTATTTTTCATAAGCATGTGATCTAATATAGTTTATGTTTTTTTAGAAATAGAACCTAGTGTATGGAATGGTAACCATATAAACGTGCGTATCACATGTAAGAATTTCCCTCTTATGTCAGATAATGATGTTTGAGATGGAGCTGCAACTAGATATTATCTACTTATAACTATATTTTGGAAACTAACTCCAATAATGAGCAGTATCATTACTTGGATGGTGCAGTCTGATTTACAATGTTGTGTACCAATGTTATACTACATTATGAAACAAAAACTCCCATCATTCAATGGGACTACAAAACCATTTTCATTAGAGCTGTTGATATGTACCTTAGAGAAGATATTTATAAAATTTGGGATGTAATGAAATTGAGAAGGTTATCATGTTCTTTTATCATCTATCAAGTAATGATGATCAAAGTATTTCATTAATTAAAAACCCAATAGAGGAGAATTAATTTTAAATAATGCATGATTTGATTTTAATTAAATTTTCAAAAAAAAATAATTCCATCAAAATATGTATTTAGATAAGGAGTGGAAATTCTAGATTTTATTATGGAAACAAGATAAAAATTATTCCACTTAAGAAGACAACATAATATGTTATGAAAGGTTTTCCGCTTACCACATACGTAATACAAAGAGAGAGATTGATCATTTCATTGATGGGATTATTCAAATTATACAATGGTAAATATATTAAAATAATACTCATTATTTTAGGATGTATTATCTTGTGATATTATGATAGATAAGGAATACTATAAGATGATGTATTATAAACTATCTTTACAATGTGGGATTTCCAAAAAAAAATTCCAGAAACAACCTTTAATTATTGAAGTGAAATTTAAAATAGCACGGATTCAATTTTATTGGAGGATGGGAGAATGTAAAATTGTGATATATTATTTTATTTCACTTTTAAAATTAAATTTATTTGAAATTATACATTTCAAATTTAACTATGATTATACGAAAAATGATATATAATATAATTTTATTATTTTTAAACGATAGTTAAAACGTATTCATTAAATTAGGATGAATGAATAATATTAACCAAATTACAAAACATATATATATATATATTATATTAAATATTTTATATATACATTAATACAAGGGATGATCATAGGCATAATATATGAAAAAAAATAAAAGTTTACGCATAAAATACTATATTTTTAAGGGAGTTTTCCCACCTTTTAATGTAACATGTGTCTTAAAAATAAATTTTCAAATATTTATAAATTTTTTAAACTAATAATAATTTAATGGAAAATATAAATACAAAAATATTCATGGGATGAAATTTTGGAATTTTTCAAGAAATATTTATTTTCCAGCGAATATTGAAAAATCAAAATTTTTATAAAACAACCATTATATTATATTATTAATGGATTTTTTATTTTTATAGAGTCATAATATATGAATTTGGAAAAAATAGGGTATCCAATGGATGGAAATAAATTTTTATGTTTCATAAAGTAGATAATAATTTTTAAAATGATAAAATAAGTATTGGTATTTTTGTGTAACAAAAATGTATATTCGTAGTTTATAATTAATATAATAAACTAATTGGAAATTTATTTTCATAAAACTTATTAATAAATTAATATGTTTTTATGATTTTACGATATTTTTATGATAGAATATTTAAATTTTCAAAGTGTTATACAATTAGTTATGATTCTAAAATCTCTATTTTTTGAATAAATCATAATTTTAATTTAAAATTAAATTTATATTTTTTAGAAAAATATTTTTATAAAATGGATTCCTTTTTTTAATTATGAATTTCATAAAATGGTTATAGTGAATGATTGGAATTTTTATAAAGTAACCAATATTTTGGTGAGTAGATAAATACATTAATTTAAGGTATTAAAATTTATAAGTAAATTAATGGAATATTGAGCAATGTATCACTTATTGATGATGTAAGCCCATAATATAGAAGCTTTATTAATTATTTTAATGTTTTTAGTGATAATGTTGAAAAATTGATAGTCTTGATCCAAAATAATAAACTGTGGAATAAAATAATAAAAAACGCCCCTCTACTCTACTACAAATACCACAGTCACCGCCTCTTCTCCTTACACCTAAAAAATCGTAAATATTATCAAATTTGTTAAAAATACCACTTAAAAACATATCCCACACGTTCTAGTCTTGTTTTTACACTCATAAGTCTATTGAAATGTTCCTTAAGGAGGATCTCAATGATATTAATTCAAACGGAAAAATACCCTTTCATTTATTAATTTTAATTTTAATTTTTTATTTTTTATCCTTCCATCACCTCCCGATGCCAAATAATCATGATAACATCATTAAAAATTACATATAGTAATTTTATCTTTATATTTTAATATCAATATCAATTCTATTATCTTACCCTTTAATTCAAAAAATTAATATATTGTCCATCTGCTGCCGATTTACTACATTTATGGATGATGAGTTCCCATTTTAAGATTCATCAATTATGTCTAGTCTAAAACCAGTATTATGGTTAATGAGGACTAAATAATATGTATTAAAACATATTTAATTTTATATAACCAGTATATAAACATAATATTTATTAATAGAAAAATAATAGCAGATGGGGATCTAAAAAGATGCCAGGAAAATATAAATATTTATCATTTTCATTTTTACAAATGAATCATCCTACTAAGTGAAAAAAAGTATATATAAGAACATTAAAAATTAGGTATTCTCAATAATAAGATATAGTTTCAATTACAGGGATTTATTAAAATTTCACATGATATTTTTTACATGTATACAAGTGAACCTATCATGAATATGAAGGAAACAAACACTTCTGAATGATGAAATTGAATATTATAACTCTTAAAAAGGCCATAAATGAACTTAACGATATTTTTCAAAATCAAATACATTTTTCAGTTGTAAATAATGTAATTATTAAGGAATTTACTATCATTATCTTGTTTATTATGTGAAAGTGAAAAATCCATTCAAGCATAGGCTAAGGGTTTCTCCCTGAACCTCCATTTTTCCTTCAGGATATACATTCTCTATCTTTACCCAAATGTAAATATTAATTCATCACAAATATTCATCATAAATTATATTTTCATCTAAAAATATATTTATATATATCACTAATTAGCTCATTTATAGGAATTGCATGTATTATAATGTTCATTTTTCAGTTCCTCTTAACAAGGCAAGTCGATTAATGGGAACTTACCTATTTCTTACCCATTTCAAATTTCCATCCACAATATATTTTTGGAAATAAGTATTTTTATGAAATAAATACTTTTTATTGAATAAATATTATAGTTTATTTATATTATCGGGAAAAAAATATAAATTTTTTACTCTTTAAAGAATCATTTATATTTTCACTTAAAACGAACTGATGTGGATCATTTATAAGGTGTATAAAACCCCATTTTTTACATGAATCACATCAATTGAAAATTTTAATTATGACTTTTTTATTAATATTAATTATATTTAATTCCATTCTCTTATTTTTTTAGGGATATACATTTTTACAATATGATTTTAATGAAAAATATATATTATTTTTTGAAGGAACTCTTCTTCCCAAAGAAAAACAATATTTCTATCAAAAAAATTTCAATCATTTTATAAATGTATTTTAATGTATTAAAATGAACTCTATTGTATATTATTATAAATTTTGATTAATATATTATGTTACAATATTCAATATTTTATTTAATGTTTTATAATAATTTTGACTGTGGATTTACAATTTTCAGACCATTCTCCATATTAAAATTGATAATTTACTTATTGGGGATACTGATTAAATTTTATATGCTACATTAAATATTAATTTATATATATATTATTATTCACCCATTACATATGAGGAATGAAATGGAAATAATAATTAATTTTTGGGGCCTGATATATCCCATTGATGCATCAGTAGGTCTCATTAGACAAACTAGACTATTTTTACACATTTATGTATGATGCATTGGATGAGTCTTGGATGTTATGTTTATTATGACCAACATTATGAATTCCCACATTTTTATATTACAAATTGAAAATACATATGATTAATTGACTAGTAAAATATCTGATGATCAATTTTATTATCATGTGACTATTTATATGACTTTAATTTGATCATATTTTTTTCCCATCATATTATTTTCATGTTTTTTAATAAAAGGCATGTGTTGCAAGATGTTAACCATGAATTATTATATATGATTATATACTATGATGCATTTTTTACCATTTCTAGTCATCTGATATCAACCCTTAATTATGTTTTATTTTCTCTAGGATGTGAAGATGTATACTATGAATGAATTATAAAGATAATCTAGAAGATTATGGTTGTTATGAATGGAGATTATATGTTGTCTTTTCATTCAATATATATTGTACAACATGTAATTTTATTTAGTATTTCAAAAGACAGTAAACTATATGATCACATAGTATGTTACTTTATTTATTATTATACCAATGTAATAAATTATGACACCGACACCAGGATACATGGGTTGGGGTCATTACAATATCAGTATAATTTGAGTCCACACTGATGAGTCATATCTGTGAATAGAATTATGAGGATACATATTTCTTGGATTTTATGAAAATCCTAAATGGTGAGGATTCATATTTATTTTCTTATTAGATGGGAATGAGATATTCTATTTCAGAAATCATGTTTTTGTGCCTTAATGAATAATAGAGGAGCAGATATGAGAATTTAATGCCTCAAAGTGGATGGTGAATATGAGTTCAACAAAAATTTATCGTGAAATATGCAGACATTATTGGTGACCTTGAGTGATAAAAGATATTGTATGGTTCAAGTCATGATGGTACACATGTCAAAAGGTGATGATCGAGAATCAATAATATGACGGTTTAATATAAATATTTAACATTCATGAATTAATGGAAAATGAGGCATCCCTGATTTTATGGTTGGTATCCCGAAGAAACATGAGAAGAAGTAAAATATTTGGGTTTTTGTGGAATAATTAATGAATGTAAAACATTTATTACCAATACAGGAGACATTATTAGTGGATAAGTTATGATACTAGTTTGTATAGAAGATATTACATCTTCTCGTGGTGAAATAGAGTATAATTTTATATCATGACTCGCATTTCACACCACACTACTAGAAAGTCTTATGGAAAGAGCTAGGTATACATGTATTTTTGAGTATGTATTTCCACCAACATACTAATATGAAGTCGAAACGTACTATATAGGTATTGTAAGATATGATACGAGCATGAATTTTATAATTTAATGGGTCTTGAGGGAATAATGTAACAGGTTTTTTGATTTCTTATACCAATAGTTATTAGGATACAATTCAGACAGCACCATATGATTCTATTTATGGTAGACCATGACGATCTCCTCTATTATAGTTGGAGGAAATTGAGCCTGATTTATTTTTACCGAGTTTCTTGTAGTATAAATTATATTTAACCATTTTAGAAATCTATATATATGGATTAGTGTAGGAAAAAGTCATATGCTGATAGATGTCTATACCATTGACTTTTAAGTGGGTTTTATTTCATTCTTTTAGGTGCCTCCAAGATTGGTTAACCCTATTATTCATAGACATGGATGTTTGGTCCTAGATTTGTCGGAACTTTTGAGGTCGTAGATGAAATAGAGAAGGTGTCGTACCGATTTCCTATTCCATGGAGGTACAATTCTATGAATGATGTTTTTCAGTGTGTCACAGGTTTGGTGGTATCACCTTGATCCTTATCATGTGATTGATTTTGATTATTTTATCTTTAATATTGATGTTTTTTTGGAGCATCAGATACATGTTTTAGATCACAGTCATATGGTGCTATGGGGAATGATCGTGATGATAGTTTATGTATTGTGGAAACATGGCCATTTTCAAGAGGAAACATGACAGAAAGAATTAAATATGAGATCTTATTTGATCAATCATTTTACCTCATAATAATAAATATGCTTGAGAGTATATCTCAAGGATGATATGTTATAATGTGTGGAGATTACATGATCACGATCTCTTCTCGAGATGTATCAAGACAAATTAAAGGTACTAAATTTCCATTGATTTAGGTAATAAACCCTATCTTCACAGGATATATGTATCATTGATTTCAATCTTCTTGAAAAATGACACTTTTTTCCCATAATCTTACTACTGAGCATCAATCCAGGAATAATAGAAACCATCATTATATTTTCATAAAATTCAAATCCTCCACTATCACCATTACTTCTCATAGCCACCATAGATCATCGACTACAACTACTGTATCAATCCATTGTGTTGAAGAAAAATCATGCAATGATCATATACTTGGCATTCGACACAACGTGGGAAAAATAAATTATTCATAATGAATATATAATTAAATAGGGATAAATACATAAAAACATGATGAATTATAATTTTTTTTCATCCTTGATCCATTTTCAATGAATTTTATGAATGTAGAAGGAATAATAAATAAATAAATATAATATAATATAAAAAATCAACTGATGATGCCAGAATAAATTATTTTTTGAGAAATTGATCTATGTTCGACAAAGACAATAAAACATTAAGGAATCACATACAATAACATGACATTTATTTTCGTTAAATCATTGATGATTAATGGTACTCTGTTTCCACATTTTTTGAGATCTATAATATGCACTGACACAATGATCCTCAATCTCGATTTGATTTAATTCCATCCTCCAACGACCCACATCAAATCTTCTATAATGGATCCTTATAATCCCTTGGTTAGGTGGATAACCATAGGAATTTAGTCATTTTCATGATTAAATATTTGATGCATGGTCACTGCATCCAAATAATGAAATAAAATAAAATATATTAAATTATTTTATTATTTGTGCTCATGATAGTTCATTAATGAAATGCCTGATGAAGGAAAACATTATGTCACACTATGTGTAAATAAAATTCTCTAAATTAATTATGGTCCTAAAACTTCCATTTCCGGTATCCTATAAGGAGTTTTTTATGGAAAACATTAGTTTAATGATATTGATACTTATAATATTTCTAAAATATCAATTTTTCACTCACTAAGAATCAAAATTTCATGTCGTCTCAGCACATGACTCCATAAATATTACATATATATAATATTAAGTAATACATACAAAATTTATTTTTTCTTATATTCTCCTCTACTTATGGATTTTGATAACTATAATCCAAAAAGATACTAAAAAATAAGAATTTAATAATCTCGTATATAGGTCTCCTTCTACCAGATACTATCCAAAAAATTCTAAAGATTCCAAAAAACACACACTATGGTAATGTATTTTCCAGGAAGGATCTTCCATTAAAGTTCATTTTTATGAAATGGGTACTCAACAATGGTTTTCCATACATTTTTTCTTGGTATCCCCTAATGATAAAATGTGACGAGTACTGCACGTACCTCCTCATCCATGAACCCAAAAATACATCATGTTACCAGTCATGCAATGTTGATAGAAATATGTTGTACACTACAATTACAACTTAATTTTGTATCTATAATTTTACAATGAATCTTAGTGATATATTTTTGACTAATCAAAATCATCATTATCTCAATCACGGTGAGACTATTAAGAACACATGGTCTCCATCCAAAAACTTCAAATGCCTAATTTATTGGTATTCATATAACCTATTATACCTCTGTGCGGCCCCCATCTACACATGGATTCCCTATACATTCCATGTACTATCTCACAAATTTTATTCCCTTGATTGTTGTCTCACCTATATTCATCCAACAATGTGGGGACCTACAAAGTTGACTATAAAAGGCCATGAATGATTCCATACAGATGAAGAAATAATAGATATGTTTTAATGAAAAATCATCGGAGGGTACGAGATACTCCAAACTATGCAGAAAATCCAACATTCATTGATGTAGCATATCATATATGAAATGAATGGTCTACTCAGTACGGGAACTAGTATAATAGTGAAACACCATTATCAAATTCAACTGAGTCCCAAAATCGTCCAACAATCCTTTCTACACTCATGACATGAAGCAATCATCATGTTCTGAGGTGATAATCAAGTGAACTCCGTGTATCTATACATCCTCTAACATTCAAAAGAATCTTATTCTTTCTAATAATATATTCTTTGGAATATATATGATATATAATGACATTTTAAGTTGGTATATGATCAACAAGATGACATCAAGTCCTTTGGATGTATGGGGAAACATCATATCAAATTCTACATCTATCCCATCTATCATCTACTATGCATACATAAAGGGTTGAGATAAACCCATGTGAACCTGATTGATAGAATTCAACGACTAGAAAAATAAGGCATCAATAGTGAAAATGTTCAACACATCTCTTTAGGAATGGACACAGAAACTAACTTCATAGGTCTTGGTACATCTTATCCACACCTCACTAAAAATTTAGAGGGGAAATATGAAACTACCTCATCTACTCCTCCTATAAATAAATTGGTATCATCTTCCATATTGTAAAAATGATAATTTATTCCCCATTATCATAAAATATTTTAAGAGAATTCATAGTGGTTATCAGTGTTTGTAAGGTATTGTAGTGGGCATCATTTATGATAATCTTCTGTAACAAGGTTTCGAAGTACTGGGTAACAACCATAGACTCAAGAGTTAAAAAAATAACCTTTTCTATGAGGGAAATCTGAAATGATGATTACTTCTTGGATGCACCATCTGACAACTCAGAACCTAATCACCGGCTGAGAGATTCTTCCACCATAATTTACAACATTGGATTACAGTCACTCATGAATTTAGAGTCTTAGAGGACCAATATCAATTTTCTCAATCTCATTCTAATATCCTTCAATAAGAAAATTTATTCGACAATTTTATTGTTAGATTAGATGAAAAACATATCATCCATTGGGTAGTTTCACCAAATATTCATAGGAAATACTACCTCTAACAGCTAAAAATCACCATTTACGTGGTATTTCTAATGTTTCATTTTCTTCTATGACCCATAGGTAATAACTAAAATTGTTTTAAATTGAAAAAATACATTTATGGCCCCTGATGAATCATAGAACACTATGTACTCGACAACCTAATCTATAAATATCATGATGTCGTTACTCGTCAGACTATTCCACAACTCTTGATTACACTTCAATTATTTTTCAATCCAATAAAAAGGAGTCCCCATTTTGTTCGACTCCATGAAATTTTATATAGTTGTATTGAAATCTAGTACAAACCTATGACCGTACCCTACCAACCAAGGGAAACTCAACACCTAAGTAACATTGTTGGGTGGCTTTCAAGAGGGAACTACAACAACAATTTCTCAATTACCTTACACACTTACCTCAAAAATGATGTGGACATATAAAATCCCAATCTAAAACATATAGATATTCATATAAATATGGAGCTCTCAGAGTGAGTCCATGACCATCCCCAAGTGTCTCACATGCTCCTCTAGGGATTCTAATTACACCGGGATATCATCGAAGAAGGAAAAAATATACTATTATAAAAATTTC
Organism: Viscum album; assembly: GCA_963277665.1. NCBI lineage: Eukaryota > Viridiplantae > Streptophyta > Magnoliopsida > Santalales > Viscaceae > Viscum > Viscum album. The sequence goes on from OY728127.1 coordinate 1,975,354,285, forward strand.
AATAAGATATAGTTTGTGAAGTCTGATGAACAGTACTCTGTAGTTCATCATAGAAAAAAGAATCACGATGAAGTCATGGTGACCATAATGAAATCTGAATACCATCTTCATTATATCCTTATCCCATACTAATAGTTGGTGATAACCTAATCTATTGTCACTCTTTGAGGATAATATCACCCCCTATAAAATAATCATCGGGTTCATCAATCCGAAGTAGGGGATACATCTTCATGGTCACCTATTTCATGTTCTGATTTTCCATATATAAAAGCATTCTCCTAAATCCCTTCTTGGAAATCAATATAACAAATTTCCCTAGGAAAATGTTTGGTTTCAAGAATCTATTCATATATAAGTTCTCCAACTATACCCAAAGGTCACAGAGGTCAATGAGATTATTATGATATACTTCAGTAATTATTATGGTGGCTTCACGGTGTATTTATAATCATAAATCATTCTATTATGTGTAGATAATCCTGATACACCCTTGGGAATGAAATCCTCACACTCCACAAACATAGTATGAAATTGATAGCTCATTGCATTTTTCAGTCCAATATTAATTTTATATTACTAGTGAGTAATTGGATCCCCTCTAATAAATATGATTTGATACATATCTATATTGGGTCTTTACCAAATTTTGAAAAACAAATCCCTTCACCGCAACTGCATGACATCGTCCACCTAAAAAGGTCAATCTAGGCATAAACTGTGGATAAAGAATAAATACCTAAGATGAATTTAGTAGGCCATATCACTAATATAATAATATAATATACATATATATAATCTTCAATAATAACAGCACATTGTTGTTGGATATGAAAAATATTGGAGTCACCTCAAGTCGGTACCTACACCTAAAATAGTGAATATAAAGGCTCAAATGGAATAAAAAATAATCGAACCAGATATGTTGTAATAAGGGATTGAAACACACCTGTGTCTATTAGTAAAAAAATTATTTCAGAAAAGACACATATCATACATCGTATCATCCCATGATCCTCATGGTCATAGACTATATATCCTAAAACTATCAATGTCTATGTCCCCAAGATACCAAAGAAAAATGTGGATCAAGGGTTGGTGGTTGAAATAGGTGAAGCATATGACCACCTATTCCTACTCTACATACCCCTCTATAATATCATCCACCCTATAGAACTCCCTAATCCTACCTATGCATCTTCCTAGGTGGTTCCTTGACTGTATCTTTATAAACTATATGGTGCGTCCTGAAATCTGGTGCATGATGTCCCTAATCATCGTAGGAGAAACACCTCATCACCCTTAGTTGATGTGATCCATACTAAAATCCCTGAACCATAGATCCTCTATTCTTGGATAATCTACTAAATAATTTTACATGAAAAGATCACATCAAATATCATCAACTACGATCTATAGAGATATCATCTTTGTGGTTCCTAGTACTATCGTCAACTTTTAGCATCTACTATACCAGAAATCTCTCCACTACTAAGAAACCCAAAATAACTCATTCATAGGTGGTAATTCAAGTTGATATCTCTAAATCACTGATAGATCATCTTAATCCCCACTAAAATATATGTGCTATGAAGATAAAATATCATACTCTGTACATCGAGTACTACAAGAGATCAACAAACCAGTCCAAATAAACTACCATGGTCATACTACCCTTTTAGATGTAGATTTTCATGGATTCACAATAATTTTAATGTTTTTAGAAAAAACACCACCCTAAAGAGTTGATCAAAGTGTTATTAGGAGATAGATATCTCATCATCTGACTAAGTCACCAGTCTCCACTATCATTCAATAGATCCCTTCAAAATACTCATGAGGAAAGATATCTAATATGAAGCCATCATCATAAGGTGTAAAACAAATGTTAATTATTCTATATAGTCCTCATCCACCAAGGGGGTTGGATCACCCCAAATCATAGGAGTAAACTACCATGGGAATTCATGTGGCACACTATGCATATGCGAATCCTCATCAAGTATTTACACCATTAAATACTTCTCAATGGATTTTGGTATAGCTGGTAAACCTCCCATAGGTACTATTTTATTTACTAGTCCCTATATTGATTGTTGAATACTCATTAGATCATCCTCATTATTACATAGTGGAATCCTACTATTCCATCATTATAGAGGCATCCTAAAATAAAAAATATGTGCCACAACTAATTATTATATATATGGGATCTAACTCAATAAGTACACAGAAAACAAAACCCATTCATATATGTTGTATATAATAATGTTTTACCTTATAATTAGTGTCCATGAGTACCAGTTGAATAATAAGGTTGTCAACGTACTTGTGAAAAGATATGTTGGATGCCACACTAACTATAGGGTCATTATCTTAAAATACAAAACTTGAAAAACTATGACACTACTACCAGAAATCCCAATCCAATATCTCAAAATTAGGGTGCTGTGGAAGAACTGACTACTTTGATAAAAAATTATATTTACCCATCCTGATTCGTCTATGACCATGAATACCCCAATCCCACCACCAATAGGTTAGGGGATGGAAACTTATTTAGATTAGGCATATCAAACACATGGGAGGAATTAACCTAATGTATTTATACAGATGAACACATATCTAAACCCACGAAATACTAAATTGTAAAACTGATAACTATGCTTACATATTTCTATGATCCCAAAATATGAGTATGATAATAAGGAACTAAAATTAATTTTACAAAAACAAGCCTACCTAAAAAAATTGAATACCAATAAAAACTGCAATGTATGAGAGTAATACTGTCAACTTAATTTACAAGTATAGACATTGGTCCTTATGGATCACGAGGATCTTCATAGTCATAGTCCCTCTTAGACTATTTCAAAAGGATTACCATATAAAAAGTAGATGACACAATTTTGTATATCCCATACTTGGGTGACTGTATGAACACCCATTGGGACAACTCTAAATAAAAAAACATAATGAATTCGTTGTAGTCAACTCATAATAGAAATAATACAATTAATGCAGAACCCAAAATATAGATATTCATAGGATGGACACATACAACTGACAGTATAGGTCACATGATATGTGACATCTATTAAACAATATGTGATCTTTTCTTCTTCATTGAAACCATATAGTTATATCCACAACCCCACAAAACATAGGATCAGTGATTACACACCATGTTTTCTAAAAATTTCAAGAACCCTCATGTTATCTTCTACATTATACTTCCACAGAGCCGCCACAAATATTCATTCTAGGAATCATGGATATAAGGTCATATAACCCTACAATAATAGGATATTTGAATATAAGGATTGAGCCCACTCAGAAAATTCCATCGTTGATCAAAACTATAAACACTACACGTCAATCCAGGAATAAAATGAACCTTTTTTCCATTCTACTATACATTCAATCTTCAACTTTCATCATTGATTGTAGATCAAAATATCAATTAAGAAACAAACCCGGAATATTAATATGTTTATTCAAACAATGGTCACACAATGATAACATTCCCTGTATTCATCAAACTGTGGTCCGATGAAATTTTCGAAGTTGAATTGAAGAGGAAAATGGAAAATTTCCATCATCCCCATAAATACAAACAGTCCAATAGCTTTGATCATTTCATCCATGATTAATTGATTAAGAATTAGTTATCTGAAGAGGGAATAATGAATTATTAAATAAATAAATGTAATATTATTCAAACAATTATGAGAGAATCAATTACTGTTTTTGGGATTGATCTATATTAAACCAGCATAAAAAATGGAATGGAATCACATTAATCTAACATCATACCTAGTGTTTGTATATACCACTGATGAATAATGGTTCTAAATTGAGGTTTTTAGAGAGATTCAGGATCATCAATAGGGAAACAATCAATGATATCAATCAAATATGATGTACTATAAAAAAATCATCCACTAAATCATATCCAATAGTTCCTTTCAATACCTATGTTGTGCATTTAACCTAAGGTACATTGGTATAACCTTGTTTAACTAGAGTATGCTAGGTCTCTATGTCAAAATAAAGAAATTAAAAAAGTAAATTAATTTGTTTTATTATTTTTTCTTGTGATTTCACATTGCTAAAACTCCAAACACCAACAAATATTTTGTCATGAATATCATAATTGCCATGATATAAACAAAAATGTTCCCTCATATTTTCAATCCAATACTCTATTTTGGTGTTATTCCAATATAAGGAAAACTGAACATGAGTGGCATTTCTTTTTCAAATATCAATTTTGACATCACCAGGCCATAGAATCTCGCATTGTCTCATCTACTAGATCTGAAAATAATCCATATAATTTCTAATGTAATACCTGGGAAAATTAAGATTTTTTATATTCTAAAAAAATTAATAAATCTAATCCTAAAAAGTAAAATATATACTAAAAAATATATTGGTATTTAGATTCCATCTGCATGTCCCACTCCAAATGATCTCTCCTAAATATTATCAGGCTACCACTAATCACACACTAGAGTAATCACTCACACATTAAGGATAATCTATTTATGATACTCGATTTCCAATGCATAATATGAAATGGTATCCCCATAATTGATGTCCATCTCGACCTAGTTGATAATATATCATGATTCGTGCATGTACGACATCATCGGAGTCACCTAAAAGATGTTTTGTACCTAGTCTAACTATGGCGATAGAGATAAGAATTAAATAACATTAGTAATTATTCTATGTATTTTTAATGGGCCAATGAATATCAGAGAAATATTTTATCTCCATCCAAATCACTATAATCCATAGTGATAGGAGACCCATAGGTACACATAGAATCCCTCCATTAACTCCAAAGGCCTTGGTATTTATTCTTTATAAGAATTATGATTGATATGTACAATCATTATCTTCTCTTGGATGATCTTCACCTTCTCTATAGTGTCTTTAACCATCAATTTTCCCTTGGTGTTGACCCTCCTAGATCATTCCAATATAGCAGTAAACTATAGGGTCACCCATAAAATAACTCAAATGGTTAATTTAAAATGGTGGAATAATAGATATTTTTTAATAAAAACTATATAGAGTGTAGGTGATCCATCAAATTATAATAAAAATTCAACATTGAATCCTATATATTATCTTCGAGGACAAAAAGTTTCCAATAAATATATTCGTCATCCCGATGGGGAAATACCATGACAATAAATAACCATGACCTAAATGGTTGGAAAAATATTCTATATAATTAAGATTTGATGTAAGTAACATGCTATGAATTATTTTCAAGGGAACTCCATGGAGCTCAATGACATCCTTCCCATATAAACATCCCAGTATCATTACCAATATCTTATCTCAAATATCTATGAAATTGTATGGAATAGTGATTTGGTGTATGATCAACCATATCATGTTGTTTCCTTTGGAAATTTGTGGTAACCCTATTATAAATTCCTTGGATAAATTATCACACATCCACTCTAGAACCTCAATGGTTTGAACTTATACCTTGGGAACCATTTGCATATCCTTTAACTATTGATATGTTATTAATCAAGAGATGATGTCAACAAAACATCCATTTGTTGATGGGAACCACAATAATCATCAAATGATATGTTACATCATAATCCCACTGAGCTGATCCTAAAAGGGTATATAAGAAACTATTTCATAACATCCTCCATCAATGATAATTGTAAAATCATATCTCCTATTAAAATGATAATGTTCTCCCAACCATCATAGAATCCATTAAGAGAATTTAAAATGGATATCTGAGTGTGTATGGCCTCATTGTTGGTATCTCCAAGATAAAACTATGAAACATGCTATAAAAGAAGTGGGATCACAACCATCAACTAAGGAACTGAATCACTATCTGTGTCAAAAAAGGAAAACAACATTGTGGCTAACAGGTATGAATTTGTGAACAAAAAATAAAAAAATGATCTCCTTCTAAGAGATTCAACCACCAAATTTCTATTACATTTATTATAATCTATATCGATTTCACGGTTGAGGAGGAACACAAGCAATTGCTTATGTATCATGTTATGTTCATTCTAAGAGAAAATGTACTTCACAATCTTTTGGTTAGAGTACATGATATACCACTAACCCATATGGTAGTATCAACTCATATTTTTGAAATAAACTACTACTACTAGATAATTATTTGGTATTACGTATGTCTTATCATCTGGTCTTAACTTATGGGAACCATAAAGAATCACCGCACCCATCTGCATCAAAAGAAAATTATGTATGGTCCTTATGGTATTGTAAAACACATTGTACTCGACATAAACCTTAGTTAATATCATTATGCATGAGATCATTAATGTAATAATAAACTATTTAAAACCCTAATTGAACTCATCCATCCACAGAAATGACTACCACATTCTGCTAAATAATTCCAATGTACGTACATGTTTTGATTTATCTAGTTCAAACCACTGATTGTACCATACCATCCCAAGGAAAATCTACACCGTGGTACTGAAATTTGGTTTCTCCAATGATAGATCATACACAACCTTTTATGTATCCATGACCACTTCAACCTTTGTGATGATGATTCCTAGAATTTGGAACTCTCTAATCCAAAACTGACACTTCAATAGATTCATATAAATATGGGGATCTCTATTTGTGGACATGACCAGACTCAAATATATCATATGATCCTCCTTGGTATTTGTTTATAATAGGATATCATTGATATATACCACCAATAAACCGGACTATGAAAGGTTGAATGATCCATTAAACGAGTTACATGATATCTAATGATGAATTCATCATGAAAAAAAGGCTTTACCAGGTAGTCATAGTGACAGTAGTGGTGTCTAAATGTCATATTTGGCATATCATCATCCCACACACATAGATTATGATAGTATTTTTAAAGGAAAATCATCGAGAACCATCAATACCCTATCAACTGTTTAATGAGGCCTTTAATCCTTATTTTTGTGGTACACATTCTTCATGATCACATATTTCAAGATATGATAGTCTAAACATAACCTCGTGATCCCATCTACCTTCATGGAAAACAATAATGGGGATATTTGGTGGTAAAAAATGGGTTTCACAAATGCCTTATATTTTTAGTCTTTTAGCTTCACCCAAAAATTATACCATCCTATGAAAATTATTCATCACATTAACCCCACCAACATATCAAACTCATAGATCTTATAATAAACATCTCTATGATTCATTCTAGCCATCTGCTTGGTAATTAGATGCACTAATCATTGTATGAGTTTTTCATTCATTTTCACGGTTTCATTTTCACCCGAAATGGAAAAACTCATTCAATAACCATATTCAATCAACATCCTCCACCTAAAACAGTCAACCTGTGAACAACATATTGATATTTATACATACCTATGATGAATTAAAAAGGGATAATCACTGGTATAAAGAGATCTAGTATAAATATCCCACCTCCATGTTTCAGATCACGCTCTCACCATAAATGTGTAATCTCTAAGCCACTTCCTCTAGGATCCATCATCAGCACGGTTCAAGAAAATCTATTAATATGAATCAATAACTATTGAAAAAAATAGGTTGTCAAAATGTAATTAGTCACACACATTTTTATCAATAATAAAACTAAAGAAAAAAAATAAACACATGGAACCATATATCATTATTTAATCATCAGGGTCATTAGCCTCTATATCCTTCATATATCTTCCTCCTTAACCACTAGCTCTCGGAGATCATTATAGGCCCCCAAGGGTTGGTTGTGGCTGTAAGTCAAACTTCCTACCACTTCCCTCTACTAAACCTGCCCCAATTCCTCATCATCCTCCATATAAATATCCATACTCCGACATATATCTATACTTAGGAAGTCCCTCGAACATCACTACATCAACTATATCATGGGTTGGATAATCCCAATCCTGATGTCTCTAACCATCCAAGGTAAACACCACCACTTCCTTAGCTAACTCAATCCATCTCGACATCCCCACACCATTGATCCTCTATACTGGGATTGTATCAGGAAATATTTGATATGACCAGATCATTGTTACTACCCCCAGATTCCTTTTTCATAGATCCCTATTCATGGGTTCCTACGACCATCAAAAAATATTATTGTATACATTACTAGTAATATCTCTACAAAAATGATCTTACAATCACTCCATAAAAGTTTGGAATTCATTGATATATTAGTACAGACCTGATATATTATCCCATAACTAAATATTCTATAATATTATTAATATATATATAACCATATATTTGGAGTAATTAAATTTATTATCAAACTCATAATAATATTAAACCATCGTCAAACATCTCTATTGTAGGTAATGATTCTTCTAGATTAATAATGATAGTGACGTGTTCAAATATAAATGCCCCCTGACAAGGAACTTGAATCCATACCATGAGAGAGATAACTAGTCATGTGGAATAGTCACTAAACGTCAATATGTTGTAGTGTATCCCTGAATAAGACTCACTAAAATGTTAACCATATAATACTTTGGCATCCTCACATGGTAGAAAACTCAAGTGATTGCCTCTAGAATGTTGTAAACCACCTCAGGGATTCATGATCCTATAACCATAGAGGACACTGTCTCTAGAAATAATTGATCACATTCGTACAACATGCTTCCTTTGTGGGTGCATCTAGAACTATCTTCTACTTAAAGGTTGGTGGTATAGCTAGAAAACCAAATATAGGTATTATATATCTACTTTAAAGGCTACTGTACTAAATATTTTTCACTCTACAGATCATCCTCATGATGACATAGTGGAGTCATGGATGGATATCCTGCATAGGTATCCTGAAATAAACATGGTGTACAATGAAAAAAGATAATGTTATGGGAGATGGATCAATAAGAACATAGAAACTGTAATCTATTCCTATACGATACATGTACAAATGTTTTTAACTACAACTACTGTCTACATCTAAATGTCAACAATATAGTTGTTAGAGTCCTAGTGAATGGTTTCTTTGGCTACCACACTTACATTGGGATCCGTGGACTAAAAATAAAACTCAAATGAATTCAAAAGTTCTACAAAAAATCCAAGCCTATCTAAAAAACTATTTCCTTATGAATTTAATGACTCTTTGAACACAAATAAATGACAACCCAGCCTAATGGGGCCGGATCCATGACTACCCCATGCCCACCTCCAACAAGTTAGATTTTTGTGATTATTTCCATATTTGAATTTATATCAGAGGGGAGGAATTATCATAATTTACATGTAAAAAAACACATATCCAAACCCATACAATGCTGAAATAAAAAAAAAATTGATAGACATGCATGCATATTTCTATAAACTCATAATAAGAGTACGAAAACAAGGTACTAAAAATCATGGATGAAATAAAAGTCCACAAATATACACTAATAACATGTCCAAAATAATAATATTGAGAATAATCCTATCAAATTCCACCATTTATACACGTCTCATTTTATATAGCTTACATTGATCTTCCTATTCTAGGTCCATATATCATTCTGTCGAATAGTCATTGGTTGTCAAAAGACACAACATGTGTGGTAATAAAAAATAGAGGGTTGAATATGAAAAAACCCAGTTGTAAACCCCAGAATTAGCAAAAATAAACCATCATTAGTATTTAGCTTATGATATTAACAAAAAAAATTAATGTATAAAAAACACATATATAGTCATGATGGACAATGCAACCTCTATGAGGTCAGAACCAATTTCCTAGCCAAAAAAAATATGCTCTATGAATCTTGGAAGTGCCCATTTTTAGAGAACCCACTCTATTATCCATGATATCACAAATGAAACTCGACCAATACTTCACTATCATTATTCCTCAAATAAGAAAACTCATTGTTAAAAAATTATCTTAATTCACATATAAGGGATCAAAACCTCGATTACTTGGGGACACCACAAACCTAATATATATGTACCCACTATGAAGGGGATTTGATGAAATTCATAAAAAAAATACTGAAACAACCTTTAAAATGGAGGATCTAATCCATCCTCAATGAGTTATAATCTATTCCAAGAAACCCCTCCTACATAATTATAAGTAATGATACAGGGTCACAATCAAGTATCATAGAGGGAAACCCAATGTCTACATTAGACTCATCATCCATAGGGTATCTCATTTAGTTGTTGTGGATTCAATTTTATATTGTAACCTCCAGCGGATTGTCCAATGGAACAATGTCCACAAAAAACTAGACCAACATTATGAAACAATGTTCTCCACAATCCCTCAAAGGGGGTATATAACATGTAATGGGGGTTCACTATGTGTCCAGACAACCACTAGTTCTCCTTTATGCTTCGATATAAAAAGATATTTAGGTATCCATATACATGAAATGTTGATACGGATAAAACACATTTAGAGGTCTATTTGAATTTTACCCATGACTTTTATCCATTCACACAAATTATGCCCATTCTTGAATACCAACTAGGGAACAACTTGTCATGACCATGTGCACTTGCCCATGCCCGAGTACACGACTGTACATATGCAATCTAATAATGTCCATGTTCTATAGCCGACCCATTCCCTTGTATCTATTGAGATAAACATCAATATTCTTATATGGGTCACATGGTTCTTGAAAGTGTTGTGCACTGTGTTGCATATTTTGTCAATAAGGTGTCAAGGATTGAATGGATGACAATGAGTGTCAATATGTGAATGACAAAGGAAGTGATGGTGATGGTGATGTTGTTAATAAGGTGTCGAGGATTGAATGGATGACAACGAGGTTCAATATGTGAATGACAAAGGAAGTTATGGTGATGGTGATGATTGTAGAATGACCATGGTACTAAGAAGCATGTCATTTAGGAGAATCACTAAGTGGCATAGGAGGAAATGGTTTAAAAATTGTCCATACAAATCAGACTATTGTAGTGCTGATCGTAATGTTCCAAGATGTGTATCAAGGAGATAAAATGTCACAACATTGTAAGAAGTCCATGAATTGTCTTCACAATGCATGAGGAGATAAAGAAGGGTTCCATCCACAATCACTTAGTGGATGAGGAATGAAAGGAGAACCATCCACATCTACTAAGTTGATGAAGGGGTATGAAGAAGACCATGCACTATCTCTTAGTGAATGAGGATTTGAAGATGATCCAACCTCATCTCTGATTTGATCATTGAAGAACACTGAAGAAATATATGATTCAAGACCAAAAGTTGAAGAAGAACCTTCGGTAATTCCCTCCTAAGTAGAGTATAAACGTTGAAGAGGAGATGAGGAATTCTAAAGAAGAAGAGGAGGTGTAGAAGAGAAGAATGGCTTGAAGTAGACTTGTTCCTACTTTGTTTATCCAAGTATACAAGGTGGATCTTATGTACAAAATGGGGACTGCCCACGAGCAAGCTACCCAAGCTTCAACCCAAGGAACATTTGGGACTACAAGGGGTCAACCGTGCCCATGAGGAGGCCTAGGCAGATCCAGCCTGTAGGAGTCTGGGCCCTATGTAATCCCAAGCCACGCGGAGGTCAAGCCGACGCAGTGCGGGTGCCAAGGGTGCGCCCGTGGAGGAGCATAGTGGGCACTAGAGCGCGCTCGTAGGAGAACCGGTGCGGGGTGGCACCGGATGGGGGAGAGGATATTTCTGAACCGATTCTAGGAGGAAATGATTGATAAACCGCACAAGAACCATGGCACGTTTCGATGTGGGATGAGTTTTTAAAACGTGGAGGAAATCCTAGCCGCTCATCTGATCATGTGTCTGATCTCTTCCATCCATATCATCTGCGTCGCTGCGTGATGATCCCAGCAATCTGTGACTATTAAACACGGATCCAACGGCTCCATATATAATCTTCAACATCTCGCCAAGATGAGGACACCCCGCGAAGCATCCTGTGAACCAAAAGCACCTAAATGATGGAGAAGAAGCTCCCGGTCACCTCTGATGAAGATGAGGCCTTCATTATGTTCGTCCCCCCTTCACGAACACATGCATGCGTTAAAATTCCCATGCCTTCAACGAGATAAAGAATTCGAATGAGGATGAAGAAAATGGATTTGTGAGGCAGTGTGTTCTTGCATGGATCGGTCTTGAAGAAGGTTTTCATATGTTCGTAGATGCATGCATGTGAAGGAAGGTGAAGAAGAATGGACTTGCGTTGAATAGGGAAGGAAAACAATATTTGAGGAAATATTGAAATCCCAAAGTTTGTGGGAAATCAAGATTTAGTAACGCTGAAGATCTGAGGCATCCTCTGCCTAAAAAAGAAGGATCTGATGCCCTGAAGAAGGATTCTGATCACATGAGAAAAACAGAATTCCTGCAAAGCTCTGAGAAACGTGAAGAAAAGCTCCATGCAGAACCTGTGTGGCAGAATAGCCCAGAGCCACCCGAGGCTTTGAGAGAGTTCCTTTCGTTCTACCCCTGCATGAAAGAAGCAAAGAGGAGGCCACCTTGCGCGCTCCCCTACGCGACAGGGAAGAAGCCGAGCCTTGTGCACCCGCTTCCCGCAATACTTGTGCAGTTTCAAGCATTCACACTTGCACGCCCTCTCTGCCCGAGAACTCTCACGGTAGGAGGAAGCCATCGCGCCACCTGTGCAGTAGGAGGGAGCTTCCACACTTGCGCGACTGTTTCACTCAACAACCTGTGCGGCAGAAGAAGGCCTCGCACCACCTGCGTTGTAGAATCCACTCTCGCACCCTATGTGGTTGAAGATAGGAGTTGGCCGCATCATTTTTACGCCCTCTGTTGGTGAGGTTTACAGGTTGAAGAGGAAGTGCACACCTACGGGTTGTGTGTGCACGAGTTGAAGAAGGAGTTTGTGCATAAGTGGAGTGTTTGCACATTGAAGAAGAAGAAATAAATAATCATTTGTGTGTGTGCAAAAGTAGAGGAAGGACACACCATCTTTGAGTGTGTGTGTGAAAATAATCAAGAAGGCTGAAGCCTTAGTGTGTGCACAAGTGAAGGAGGACATACCTCTTGTGTGTGACCATGTGAAGGAAGAAGATACATGCATGTCCATGCATGTATGAATAAGTGAACAAGTGGGTGAACACCTTGAGAAGAACGAGAGAAGGCGAAATTCACACTAATGATCAATACAAAATTTGGTGTGTGTGAGAAAGAATAAAAGAGTGTGACTCCAAGAAGAAGGCGTGTGTGCTAAAAGAGATTTCACCATTTAAGGGTTTATCACACTAAGAATAAAAGAGGAGATCATGATTGAAATGCATGCATATCCACATGTAAACAAAGTTTAAATCGGTGTGTGTGCATTTGAGATGTCCAAGAACAAAGGTTCGTGAAGATAATTGAGAAGCCTTGAAATCAGTTCATGAAGATTCAGAGATGCTGTGCACATAGTGCATGAAGTTGAATTGAAGAGAGACCAAAGCCACACTGAAGATAAAGACATCATTCATCTGAGTTTTCAGTAGTTGAGAAGACCACGAATATTGAGTGGGCGTACTCAGTGCAAGAACATATTTACCCATCAAGATTATTGGGGACAGAGGCCAGTTCATCCTAAGAAGAATGAGATAAAGCCCGAGAAAAGAAGAGGAGTCATGATCACCACAGGTGATCAGAAGAAGTGAGCCAGGCCAACAGAACTTATCTATGGTTGTTGAATACTCTTGAAGATATTAAAAAGAAGAGGAGATACTCGCGTGACTCAAGGAGCCAGGAGAAGACCCCCTGTGAGACTCAGGGTGGAGACGTCTTCGATGGAAGCTGAAGCAGGACAATAGGA